>CM077116.1:444271590-444938257 GCA_039619475.1 Icerya purchasi | reverse complement strand
GATCCAGAGTGGTGACCCGTGAGTAACTTTGACTCAAAGATGTTTAGACAATAATGACGGAAGAAAAGCAAGTTTTTTTTTTTTTTTTTTTTTCGGAAAAAAACTGCAAGACCGCTATCCGAGGCAAAATGCCCAGATGATACATACCTCTTCTCTTTATTGTTATTTTTATTATTTCTCAAGATTAATAAATGTCTAACGGACGAAAATTCGACAAGTCGAGTACACATTCACAAATCGGATGCGCATTGCCTCGATTAAGTCGATGTAAATAAACAAACTCCATGATTAACGGCATCAATTTTGCTCATGCATGGATGTGAATACAATTTTATTCTGTAAAATGTTCACGAGCAGAACTTAAATTGAACGTGAAGAATCGAGACTTACAGAGTGAAAATAAACTGGAACAAGTAAACAAAACTTCCCGTGCAAACTTGTACATGCATTAATGCGTGAATATAATACTAGCGAATATATAAATAATGACTTCCCTGTTTGCCAAATCTGTCCTGTAAACGATCTCAACAGATACCAATCATGCTAGGATCTCGCGACCCCGGAAACTACCCCCCGTACACCGACTATCACCCGGAACAATAAACCGACTTTATGACGCCAGAGCACAACAAAGGGATGTTAAGAAAAAACTCAGTGAAAACGTACTTACGTCGGGTACATTCGACACCCGCTCGGCTTCCTCGGACTCCGACCGATCAATGATTCACACGCTGGAGCCTTCTCCAGCGCCGCCAGATGTTATAGATGAATAGGATCGCCTTTCTAACAGGACTTTATATTTGACGAGCACGCCGATTGTTCCCGATAGCGATATACGTAAATAGCTCCGCGAAACCGCGAGCTCCCTTAATTGGTATTGTCAAACAGGACAAGGCAAACAACAAAAAAAATTATACGGAAGAAAATTCTAAAAAAATAAAAAAATTCGTTTAGAAAATTTATTTACGAGGGAAGTATTTTCACTTTTATATATATATATATTCTTTTTTTTTTTTTTTTTTATGCGGGTCTTAAATCGATGATATTGCGTATTACGTAATTGTTTTCGCGAGTAAGATCTTTTAGGTAATATGCGTTGTTATGCATACGGTCTATGATTTCAAAAGGCCCTATGTACAATAACTCCAATTTTCTCATGCGTTTTTTCGCCTTATTAGATAGGACATGGTTCTTTATATATACATGATCTCCTACGTTATATTCCCTTATGTTATTCTTTTCTACCTGCTTTTTTCGGCGCGCATTATTGAGGCGTTCTAATCGAGCTTTTATTGTTTCTATGATACTCTCATGAGTTTGTCTATCCTCCACCTCCGGAAACGCAATTACTTCGCTAATGAGATGACAATGATTCTCTCTATAAATCACCTCACTCGGAATATATCCGGTAATAGTACTCGGGATGTTATTGAAACATGCCTCGATTCCCGCGAGATGTGTCAGCCAGTTGGTGTGACGTTTATGACACAAACACCTGATTGACTTACCTAATTCAAAGTTGACCCTTTCGGCCGGATTGTTTTTCGGGCAATAGGCGGCTATATGCCGCACTTCGATGTCCCTACTCTCGAAAAAGGCGTACCAGCGCTGACTAGTAAATACTGTGGCGTTGTCCGAAACGATAGTGTTCATTTTTCCTACTGTACTGATAAAATGATTCACCTTCGATATTAAATTTACACTCGTCAGCCTCTTCATTGGGTAGAACTTGACGTATTTTGAAAAAGTGTCATATAGTACAAATATTTGGTTCATCCCTTTTACAATGGGCAACGGGCCAAAAACATCAACCGCAACGATGTCAAGTGGACCTTGCGGGGAGTAGCTTGTTAAAGGACCGATGGATTTCGCCGTATATGGTTTTGTTTTTTTGCATAATTCACAACGTTTAATTACTTTATTAATCGTATTTCGCATCTTTAAAAAATGACATGTACGGGAGATCAGCAAATAAGTACGGAGCTGTCCAGGGTGCGCGTATTTAGTATGTGTAAACCAGATCAGCTCCTCGACATGTGCACTAGGTATACATATCCGCCACAATTCACTTACTCTACTGCGGAAAAATAATAAATCCTTATGTATGCGATAAAATCTGCGCAATTTCTCTATACATTCAATATTTTTTATAACACATCCCCAAGATTTATCTGCTCGCTGGTCCTCTGCAAGATTACGGAACAATTCCTTAATTATACTTTGAGTAGACTTGTTGAAAAAGGCAATTAACGCAACATCACTGTTTATCTCGGGAATATTACCTAGATTTCGTGTTAGCATATCCGCGACAACGTTTTCTTTCCCGGGAACATACTCCAGTCTCAAATCGAAGTTTTGTAGATAAAGAGTCCACCTTGTTAGGCGTGCATTTTGCCACCGAGATTCTTTTAAAAACTTTAAACTTTTATGGTCAGTCATTATTATTATCGGATATCCCTCAATGATTATGCGAAACTTTTTTAAACAGAAAATAGTGGCCAACAACTCTTTTTCAGTTGTAAAGTAGTTTCTCTCTGCACCTGTTAGCAGCCGACTCACGAACATGATCGGCCGCGGATCACCTTGCTCGTCTAATTGCGATAGCGAGCCACCAACCGCTCGGTCGGACGCGTCAGAACATACAATGAATTCTTTCTTATAATCAGGAGTTTGTAATTTAATGTGTTCAGCGAACGCATCTTTGAATTGCTGAAACGCTCGATCATGTTCCTCGTCCCAGACAAACGGGACCTTATTACTAACTAATACTGATATAGGTTGGATAATCTCTGCATATGACTTTATAAATTTACGGTAAAAATTGCACATGCCGAGGAATGACATGACCTGATCTCGATTGTTTGGAGGAGGAAAATTTTTTATTTTCGCTACCTTTTCCGACTGCATAGACACTCCCGATGTAGTTAATCGATATCCCACGAAATTTAGCTCATTACGTGCAAAAAACGACTTCTGTACATTCACTGTCATGCCTGCGTCCCGAAGAGCCTCTAAAACGATAGTTAGATGCTTGATATGTTCCTCTTCAGACGCGGACAAAATCACGATATCGTCTACATATGCTAGTACAAAATTGGAGCAACGTGGAAATAGAACATGATCTAAGGCGCGGACAAAGGCGCTTGTGCTAATTTTTAGTCCAAAAGGAACCACGTTGAACTCGTAACACCTCCCTTCAAATACGAACGCGGTGTACTTACGAGATTCAACGTGGAGGGGTACCTGCATAAAACTGGCCACCAGGTCCAGACTCGATAAAAATGAGAATTTTGAAAATTTATAAAATAGTTCGTCTATAGGCTGGGGTTGATGATTCTCACTAATGATTATTTTGTTAATATCTCTCGCATCTAAGCATACTCTGACGCTACCATCCTTTTTGAATACGGGTACGAGCGGAGAAACATACGGCGATGACGAAAAGCTGATTATTTTTAATTTTAGAAGACGTGCTATTTCTTCACCCACACACGTTCGCTTGGACATCGGAATGGGATAATTCCGCATTCTCCGAAAAACATCATGTGCTCTGACCGGAATCTTGTAAATAAATTTATTGCAATGACCCGGAAAATCGGTAAACACATCCCGGGCGTCATATACACATTTATATAAATCAGGACGATGCGCCGGTGAAAAGATCGAGTTTTCAACACAGTCGGAAAGACGCTCTAGGAGAGTTTCCCCTGATCCACATACGTTATTAATAGTTAAAACCGGCTCTGTAATTTTATCAGAGTCTAACCTCACATTAATACTGTTCCAATTTTCAAACATATCTACGAATTTTATTAAATGGGACTCATTTTCTTTGTGCAAGGTTAAGGTATTTTCCTTGAAATTTAAAACGCTCGTATATTCAGCTAAAAAATCGGTGCCTAAAATCAACGGAACATTCAGTCCCTTTATTACGATAAAAGTACATTCGTAGTCTATGTTATTTACTAAAATACGCGCGAACACCTGGTACCGCACCACCTTCTTCGCTTTCCCGCACGCACCAACAATTTTTATATTGGTGGCAGGAAGAACGGGGAAAACATCCTGTCCTAGGTGATTTTCTATCCTATCCCAGGTATCTACATCTATGGCCGTAATCTCAGACCCTGAGTCCACTAGAGCTCTAAACGGTAAGTCTACTATTTTTATATTAATATACGGAGTGATTCCTTTTCTCTTTTTTTTTTTGTTACTGTCGTGAGTATTCTTATTGATATTTTTTATATGTTGATTGGCGCCTCGTAAATTCATAATTCGAGACCACTGAGCCGCGCAGACGCAACTGCGACTCAGCTTTGTGGAAAAAACTCTCGTATTCTATTATGCAGTAAGTTAAGGCCATTTCGATTTAGATTCCCAGCCAAGTCATGTCGCCCATTATCATAATATCTCATATTATATCGTGGAGTTCTTTCCTCTCCTTCAGGGTTGTCCGGAGAAGCAGACGAGAGCAGTTCCTCATTAATATCTAAAATCTTTATCCTTTCGTCTCTTATTCCTTTGATTTTATTATTTAGATCGTTAAAATTGTTCCAATAGTTAACATTGTCATTACCAGATTTTGCAGGAATAACAGTTAGCAAAATTATTCTTTCTATACCTTTTTCCCACAGTAACTGTATTAATTCGATAAGATTTATGAAAATTTCCTCTGCCGATCTTTTGTATTTAATTTCTGCGGCACCTACTACCAAAGCGATGTTTTTTCCTAACCTGGCATAATTATTTTGAATTGCGTATTTTATACCTTTGATATCTCTTCTTTTATAACAGTAACCAATAAAATTTCTACTATAATCTTTATTTCGATTATTTGCACAATATTTCGCTAAATTGAATGCTTCGCCCTCTCCTATTATTTGATATTTTCCGATTGTGGGTATGATTTCTCTGTAATCGCCTGTCTCACTTGTTTTAATGTAGGGTTTCTCTTGCCACGGCGTGATATTAATATTATTTATCCGGGAAAAATTCTCTTTCTTCCACTCCTTCTTTAGATCTGATTTCAGACAACCTTGTCTATTTAATTCTTTAATATTTTGATACAACTCCATCACCGATGAGCTCTTCATCACCAGCAGTAGTCTCTGAATATCCTTATTATATTTCTTTATCATTACTTGAATTAGTTCGGAATCGCTAATGGGAGGATCAAGATACCTCACCCTATCCATCCACTTGATTAAATAACGCTCTATATCCTGGTCCATTCCGCATCTTTCCTCCGGAGAATATAATTTTTGTCTAACCTCCAGTTGATCTTTTTCACTCCAGTAATTTTCCATCAATTTAATTTTTTGCCTCATTCCACGTCATATTATCGTTAAGAAAGATCCTAGCCCACTCATAGGGCGCTCCATCCATTTTTCTTAAAACTAGAGCAACTCTTTGATCTCTATTTGTTGCTCCACCATCACTCACGGTTTTTTCAATATTCTTTATAAATTCCATGATATGAATATCTGGATATTTGCCACCATATCCTCTTACTTCAACCTCATCGATGGCTCTTATCCTGATATTGGACAGAGTATCTATTCCACTAATCTGTGCTCGCACTATCGCTTCTACTCTCTTTTTTAACTCATTTTGTTCTACCGATTTCATTTTATTTTCGAGATTCTCCACGTTCTCGCCAAGCTCTGACCAACGTTCTTTCTCTTCCTCTAAATTTTTTTTTATTCGTACCACGGCGGACGACAAACCCCCTATTTTTTCATTTGAACTGCTTTCCACATCCTCTACTCTCTTCACCTTTACAGCCAACTCCTTGACATAAGAGGTTAAATTTCTGTTTTTTTCCTCTACTTGTTCCACTTTATTACTTACTACTTCATATTTTTTTTTCAATTTTATTAATCTCTCTCGTTAAGTCCTCTTTAAATTCTCGAATGTTCCTTTGCATCCCATCTCTTAATTCGTCTGATTTCTTATCCAGATGTTCGAACATTTTTTTATTTTCGTCGGTTTTTTTATCCAGATGTTCGAACATTTTTTTATTTTGATGTTCGAACATTTTTTTATTTTCGTCGGATTTTTTATCCAGATGTTCGAACATTTTTTTATTTTGATGTTCGAACATTTTTAAAATATCCCTCATGTCGGGTATACTCTCTTCCGTATCAGTTGTTTTTTTTTTTACTAGGAAAGATGGACCTGGATCAGTAAATCCTCTTTCCTGCGGACTGGGTGGGTCATAGCTTTCTGCTATTGAACCGTCCGGGTCTTCTATCTCTCCCTTCTCTTCGTCGCTCGTATCGGCGAGGACAGGTTTGGGGTTTCTATAATCTCCCCTAGTTGTCACCACTCTAGATAGATCCCTATCGTCCATTTTCTCAGGCAGGGTATATGCACGAGATAAAATTACGTAATTGGGCTTATCTACAGACAAATAATATTAATAATACGATAATCACTACGAACCAAAAAAAACAAAAAACGATTTATATGTCAGATAATAACATTTCATAAAAAATTTAACGTAAATACGTAAACAAAATAGGTATAATACACCCTAAAGAAGTAGGCCGCGGGGAGACAATAAAAACTTTAAAAGCTTATCTGTTGTTGCAGCTTGGCTGTTTCCTTCGCTGTGTTTCTTCTATCGAAATTGAATATTTTTCTTTTCCGGGTCCAGGGTTCGAGTCCCTCAGTTCGGATGCGCCAGTATTATAAATTGACTGTTGCGTCCCTGATTTCGGGTGCCCGTGTTACAAATTGACTTTTCTTTAGCAGTTCGGGCTCGCCAGTGTAACAAATTTTTTAACTTTTCTAAGTCCCTGCTTCCGGGCAGCTAGAGTCACAAATCCAGACTTTTCCCTTCGATGTCTTTCTCTTCCGTAAGCCAGTCACACGGAGATGAAGATAAAAAAAACGAGCATTAGGCTTTTTAAAATACGTGTAATTCTTTACGCGGCACATAAATGATATCCGAAAAAAAAGGTTAACTTCACCGCATGGCGCTCTTCGTAACGCGCGAAAAAACGGTATCGATCGACTAGATGAACGAACAAAAAAAAAAACGTGGTAACTATCAATTACGACTACGGCGACCAGAAAAATAAGCGAACGAACAATGTGTTCCGTGCTACGGCGATAAAGGCTACGCAGAAGTTTCTAGAGGAATACTTCTGCATCGATCACCGCACTTACTGCCCTGCCTGACTTTTGGCGGGATACATTAAAAATCTCCGCTCGCTCAATGTCATTCGTCACACTGTTCGGATGCGCGCTTTCGCCGCAAGCACATGTCACTGCCTTAGCCCTCGACCACAACCACTACACAGACACTAGTGCAGTATCATCCCGGTGCAACTGATCGAACGAACAGGCACGGGATTTTCGGTTTTGGCCGAGTAAGCATACTTGACAAGGCAAAGCGACGGCTAAAAAGAACGATGTCCGAGAGATCGTGAATTAATGATATTTCAGAGAATATTTTCTAACTCGGACATCGTTAAAAGATAGCGCTGCAAGTACCGAATCCGTATCAATATTTACTGAAGAGAATTTTCACAATTTCTGGTACTTCGTCAGGGCTTTTCTTTTCAATACAACTTCAGAATTGTTTCACTCACGGATCATTATCCGATCTGGTCGTAAGGTTCAGCCATTTTTCCGAACGAAATATTCTTTTCCATGTAGCATTATCAACATTGTTTGGTTTATCACCAACTGTTTTTAACGTTTCCAGCATATATCTCAACTTTCCTGCTAAACGAAAAGAAATCTATGTGGATATGGATTGTGGTATGCTCAAAATTCACTAAAATGGTACGCTTGTCGAAGAAAATGTATTTCCTTCCTACTAAATCGATTCAGATTTTTTCCAGTGAGCATAGCATTCCGGAATACTTTTTTTATAAACAGCGTAAGATTTAGATGCGAATTTTTTTGTCAAATCTGTTTCAAGCGCTTTAGATTTGGGGTTTGGGCGTATTAATTCTTATAAAAGTGTAAAAATCAAGTGTAAATTATGTTCTTCGGAAAAACACCTTAAAATAGCTGCAATGGAAAAGAGTATTGCTATAATCACTGTTCAACTGATAGAGAATGTCCGGAAAGAAAGAAACAGTATGATACCAAAAAGTTAGCGATTTATACAAATCTGTCATATAGCGAAACAATTATCAGATTACAATATTGAAATTCTATACTCATCTAGACTTACGCTCCCAATAATAACTATGATAATTATAGAAATAAAAATAATTTCAATAAAATCTTCTTCTTCTTCTTCTTCTTCTTGAGCCGTCTTCGCTATCGAAGGTTGGCGTCCACATCTTTCACCAATTTGATTCATGCGTTCCGGTCTCGTACCAGATGGAAAAGTCTTCCTGTCTCTCGATAGCAGCCATCCATTTTTGGATGTTGGAAATCCATGTCGTCCTTCTGCGGCCAACACCACGAACACCTTCTACTGCATCCATCGGTATTGTTTGTAATAACTCGTACTTCGGTCTCCGCATCAAGTTTTTTTTTTTTTTTTTTTCCATTTATTATTGCACGCAATCTGTCTAATAAACAATAAGCGGCAGTGTTAAGGGGGAATTAGTTAATAAGTATGGAATGCTTCCCAGCGGTTGCGATTCCTTGTTGCTGATGAGGTATTATACAATTTACACAATTATATTCGACCGATTCAGCCGTTTGAATCGGGTACCGTCTTCGATGAGACTGTGTGCCAACTGATTGCAATGATTCTGTAGCCGTTCTATATATCGTGTGCTGGCTGCCTCGATCTCTTCTTTAACCGTAGGCATTCGCAGATCTTTATGTATCTCATCATTGCGCACATACCATGGCGCACCGGCTATCGTTCGCAGAATTTTGGATTGCGTTCTTTGAATGATCGCTATATTAGACTTGCTCGCGGTTCCCCACAGTGGGATTCCATACGACCATATAGGCTTCAGCATTATGTTATAAAGCAGCACTTTATTTTCTATGGATAGTATTGAATTCTTTCCGATTATCCAATACATTTTTCGAAACTTAACATTTATCTGCTTCCGTTTAGCATCTATGTGCTTTCTCCATGTTAATCTTTCGTCGAGGTGTAAGCCGAGATATTTTACGCTACTCGATGTAGGGATCGTTTTTTCGTTTAATTTTATGAGAGGATACCTGTAGTCTTCAGCGTAAATATAATATGTATACTTTTTTGTTCATTAATTTTAATTTTCCAAGATTTGTACCATTTTTCTAGAACGTCTAAGTGCTTCTGTAGCCGCTTTGATGCCGATGCCGCATCGTAGTGAGAGGATAATATCGCGGTATCATCTGCGAACATAGCTGTAGTCGTGTTCGCATTAAGCGGGAAATCGTGGGTGTATATCTGATACAGCGTGGGTCCAAGCACACTGCCCTGTGGGACTCCTGAATTGATTGATCGAATGCTCGAATATGATTCGTTAAAGTTTATCTTAAAAAATCTTTCTTGGAGGTAAGATTCGATTAGTGGATACAGTATTGGTGGGGTAGTAGTTGTTTTATCTTTGCGATAACAACCCATTGTGCCACACTTTATCGAATGCTTTTTCGATGTCTAGGAACACCGCTGCGCAATACTTTTTTTCTTCAAAACTTCGATTTATTACATCGACGACTCGTATGCATTCTGCAGTGCTATGTGTTGTTCGCTAAAGCCAAATTGGTAGTCTGGTATAATTTTATTCTGGGCTAATGGAGGTTTTAATAATCTGTTCAGTAGTAATTTTTCAAACAGCATCGATAAAACTGGGAGTAAACGTATTGGCCTGTAAGAGGCTAAATCCTCAGGAGGTTTCCCTGGTTTTTGTATTAATATTATAGTGGCGAATTTCCATTGTATCGGGAAGTATCCGGTTCTAATAACTGCGTTGTATATATAAATGTCAGTAAAGTTATTGCTTTTCGTGGTAATTCCTTTATTATTTTTGGGGTAATTAAGTCATATCCGGGTGCTTTTTTTGGGTTTAGATGCTTTTGTATATACTTGTTTACTTCCATCGGTGATACTGGTTTTATCGGAAGTGACATTTGATTCGGAGCCTGCAGGTAACTTTCTACTTCTGCATCTAGGGTTCTGTCGGTGCAGGTTTCAGTAGGACGAAACACCTCTGCTAGGTATTCGGCGAATGCTTCAGCCTTTTCCTCGTCACCTCTTATCCACCGATTGTTTTTCTTTATAGGTGATCGATATAATTGATTATCTTTTTTCACGGTTCGTACAGCCTTCCATAAGGAGTAATCGGTAGCTTCGGTTGGTGTTAATGTACTAACATAGTTTTTGAAAGCAACATTTTTCATTTCAACAATTTTATTTTTTACCTCTCTGCACACTCTGTTGAATTTCGTTTTGTCAGTTGGATATCTTGTGTTCTGCCATATGCGTCTTAAACGTCTTTTCTCTTGAATCATGTCCTTTATTATTTTTGGATGATTTCGAGTGTTAGAATTACGGGTTCTCCCACTGTGATTTTCTCTCGGTGTTGCTAAGTGGGCCGCTTCTTGAATGTATTTAGTGAGGTTTTCTATACTGATTTCTATATCCTCCGCGGTTTTCAGTGGAATGTTGAGATTTATTTTATTTTCAAGTGACCCAGATAATTAATTTTCCGTAATTTACATTAATCTGATTTGTTCACGATCCTTATTCATCCGTTTCATAACTTCTTTATTTTTGTAATTTTTGCTGTCCACGGTATTGCAAGTAATCGTCTATACAGCCGTGTCTCGAACGCTTCTAATCGTTCTATTTGTTCTGCCGATTAAATGTTCAGGTTTCTGCCGCATATAATAGCGTGGAAAAAACATAAGTAACTATTCTCTACCGTAGTTCAAGTTTTATATCATGACTTCGCAGGAAGTTGTTTAGCTTATGGAATGTTAACCGCCCCATTTCAATTCTAGATTTTATCTCTAATTCTGAGGAGCCTGTACTTGTAATCAAGCAACTCCGAGATGTTTAAATTTGTTCGCTTGTTCTCTAGTACTTCATTTTCAATTTTAATCTTTATGCGTGGGGTGTGTTTTTTGTCCATCACCATCACTTTTGTTTTTAGCACACGAGGTGCAAATTATAAATAAATCAAAAATGAAAAATATAAATATAGAAAATAAAGCATCATTAGCTATAATAGTTAACGGACATTTTGCAATTCAAAGGGAAGCTATAAATAAAATACTTATTTTTATTTTTTCAACTATAGTGAGAATATAACGGAATGGAACTGTAGAGGCATATACTTTAATTTGGAAAACCTGAAATGTTTTTTCATTCGAAAGGAAATAAAATAAATCTGCGCATTATGCGAGACATGGTTAAAAACTTTTCAAAATCTCAATATTCGGTCGTATAATATTATGCCGGTAGACAGGAATCATTATTAATCCACTCTCGTCTATTCGTTATAACTTAAATTCATATAGCACAATTAGGCTACAATGCACATTTTAGTTACTGTTAATTATAAACGCTTAAGGTGGTGTGCACATTCTTTTAATATTTGCATCTCGAGAACGTTACATACTGATGCGTGAAGGAATTTAACTTCATTTTTAAATAAGTCGTGTATAATTGTCGATGACTTAGATCTCTTATACTTCGTCCAGGGTTGCGTTAGTAACAATAGTGAGGGTAACTATTTAGATGAGTTTATAAACTGAGAAAATAATTGTATATAGTTAATACGGGAGTACGACGCCCTGTCAAGGGTATGGAACTCACTTTACTTTTAAACCTACACATACACTCCTTAGCGGACAGACCTAATCTTGTTTTCTTCATTAGACTCTAATATGAAATATGAGATTATGTTAGACCCGATGGAGAGCACCCCGTAATAGTTGAAATTATTAATTATAGAAATAGGGGAAAAAAAAAAAGACGAAGATGGCGGCACTGTCTATCGGGCTTTAAATTTCTTCAAATCAGAGTAGAATAAATATATTTTGTAAACTAATTGAAACATCTATACAGAGAAATATTCGCTGCCTCGTCTCCGGATGAACACAATATAATAGGCTCATTTCAATTTTACAGAATGCACTCGTAAAAAGTACCCTAAACGAAATAATACAAAAAAGGGGAAAATATAAATCGCCGTACTTGCTGGAATACAGAATGTAACCAGTTGATTGCATAAGGACTACCCTAAGATAACAGGGAGCCTTCGATGCTACATCGGCTACATGAAAAAAAAAAACACAAAACAACAGGCTATTTCTAAGAAAGCCTTAACAAATATTAAAAGAAACGAGTGG
This sequence comes from Icerya purchasi, assembly GCA_039619475.1. Taxonomy (NCBI): domain Eukaryota; kingdom Metazoa; phylum Arthropoda; class Insecta; order Hemiptera; family Monophlebidae; genus Icerya; species Icerya purchasi. The sequence goes on along the minus strand of CM077116.1, from coordinate 444,925,990 downwards.
AGAAGATTCTGTTGTGATATTGGGCCTGGACTAAGTTTTGAAGGAGATGTGGCAGAGAATAAAATGGTTTAAAACCCCATTCTCTGGTAAATGTTATGCAGTCCAAATACGTTATGAATAAAAATACTTCATGAATTAATTTGAAAGCCCAATCGACATGTCTATACCGTCCCTATGATCTAACGACAACTCTGATGTAATGTTTTTGAAAAAAAAAATTTGACTAAGCTGACTTGATCGCAGTATAGGTCACACTAAAATTGCAAGTGTCTTGGTGTTGATAATATATCTTACGATGGGTATTAATTATCTACGGTAGCTAAACAGTACCTGCTGATTTCTTTAAATAAAATCTTGGATGACGGTTATTGGCCTCGTCAATGGAAAGAACACTTTATATGCGCCGTATACTTCTGAGAATTTCATTATTGTCTTGTTTGGGTAAAACATTAGAAAATATTCTTGGCAAAAAATTAATTTGATATGCCTTTAAACATAATAAATTTCCAAAAGCACAGTATGGATTTACACGAGATGCCTTATTATTTACCTTGATATTTTTACTGTTTTGATAAAAGAAATTGGTGCACTAATCTTCATAGATCTAAAATCGGTATGTTAACCTAATATAATATTAGCTCAACAAGTGGAAAAATTCAGAGTTCTTCATAAACAAATTAACTGGATCTATAACTATTGTAGTAATAGAAAGTCAGTAGCCCGTTATAATATAAAAAAAAGTCATCAACGTGTCAGGAAAAGAGCTACTTCAGAGTAGTGTACTGAGATTATTCTTGTTCATTATACAAACACAGTAGAGTTGAAAAATGTACGAACTAAGTGTGCTCGTATAATACAAGATACGATGTCGTATATGCCTCTGCAGTTTCTATTAATGTAGTTATAAGAAAAAGCCTAGCAAATAATAAATTACGATATTTATTAAATAATTCAGAGTTACAAATTAATATAAAAAAAAACAAAAAAAAAAAAACAAAACAAAAAAAAAATAAAACAAAAAAAACCTTGCGGTATAGTTAAATTATTTGTTCTCCGCTTTTGATTAAAATAAATAATAGATCCATAAAATCACATTCCTTGCACAAGTGCATCTTAAGAGTCGTTTTTAATTCAAAAATGAGCTACTCCGAAGAATTGAAGTGCTTAATAAATAAAAGTGAAAGCAGTTTAAATACACTTCGGGTCATCTGTGAGATACTAAATGGATCTTTTAACTCAGACTTAACCATTTATAAGGTTATGGTCGTATAATGTCATCACCTTTATCAGCTTTAATAAAATTAACAGTAAAACGCTGTAAACTACTCAGAATAAAATGTGAAGGTTATATATTTAGGTATTCGCTGAGCAGTAGAAGAACCGTCCCCATACATTTACGCCTGCAATAATATATTGCAGACGAATTCTTCATTAAAGTTATGAAACTAATTCAAAAATGAAAACGTTATGTACGGGGCGAAGGAAATTTTGGTTAAATAAAAATGCGATTTCAGTAGTAAATAGTTTTCAATAGTTTTCAATAGTTTTCACGTTTAAATATTATTCGAACCCAAGTCATTCTTACTTCAATTGTATGTCGGGAAGAGTTATGGGTGTTCCATTGAATATTTCATAAATTGAAATAATAAATCCATGTTCCGTTGAATTTAAATATTTACACGGTTTGTCAGGTGGAGATATTATAGTTTAAGTGAAAACGTACAAGGAGTATCGGATAATAAACGAGTGGTATGAAGTTCCCACTCTTGCGGAAGACTTTCACGTATAATATGAATTAACGTAAAATTTCACTGATGTTATTAAAATAATGAATTTGTCGATTTCGAGATTTTATTAGCGATTTTTTCAATTTTATTATCGATACAATAATTTTTCACATAAATAAATTCGCATATTTACGATTTCTTCACGCAGATACGAATAATTCATTTCATAAACAATATTCGCATTTCAACTTTTAAAAGCGAATAAATCAGTGCACATTAATAATATTCAGAGAAAATTCCGATACTTATTCTCGAACAATTCTACCGGTCCGTTGCGACATGAATACACATTGTCGCATTTCCCATGTTGCTGGACTGTTATCACAAATTATTATTATTATTTTTTTCTTGAAGAATGACGGAGTCAACTGAACATTGTCCTTTATAAGTATTAAAGAAGAACTATCTCATTGAAGTGTTCAGATGGTGTTCTCGCGACATATATATCCTTGATTTTATGTCAGAAGCAGCCGTGTTATTGTTTTGGATATTTTATCCTTTTGCGATTTTCATTTTATTTTGTCTTATAAAGAATTGTCATTTCTCTATGGGCCTTTGCCGAGGGAACTTTTTAAAAGCATGTTAAAAAAATGTATAAATGTAGCATGACGTAGCGGCGGTGTAACTTTGCTCATTGACTAATATCGGTTTTGACTTTTTTTGAGCGAAAATTAACATCATCGACTTCTTTGTAAGTTCTAAAACGAATCGATTGTCTTATCCTAAAACGAATCGATTGTCTCATCCTAAAACGAATCGATTGTCTCATCAATCCCTGCAAGGATTTTTCGCGCACTGCTTGTATTGCATTTATTCGGACGTTGCTAATCACTTTACGCGTTTTTATCGAATGTGAGCGAGCTATTTATTTGGAATTTATCATCCGCTTCTGTTCAAATTGACTGAATTTTCCGTGGCATACAATCGCATCAGTTGTTTTGACTTAGTTTAGTATAGATTGTTATTTTTTACCAGTATCGCCATTTCGCAGAGCTTCTAAAATTAAATAAAACAGTAAACATCATCAGCCGGTGTAATTGTATTACACATTTAAAACGCGATGCAGATTGACGGGAAACAAAAATTCTTCTATTTATACCGATACAAAATTGTTATTGAAATGCTAAGATAGTAAAATTAAGAAAAATTTATAATTTCAAAGTACAAAACAAGAATATAAATGGGTTAAGTTTACATACATACATTCAGAAGTTTATAAAGTAACAAAATTATTAAAGTACAATAATAACATCACTCTATATCATACCGCACAAACAATAATTCATACAATAAATTAATTAACGATCATAGTCTATCTAATTTAAATAATAAATTTTTAAAATCTAGGTATTGTTAACTTGTAGAACTTGTAAAAAGATGTGTACACATAGGTCAAACAAAAAGATCCTTCGTACGGAGCACATGTTAAGATATGGCTCTATGTTGATAGGTCAACTTTCGCAAAGCATTTTTTATTTTAGAAACACATACGATAGGCAACAGCATAAATGAGGGGACTTGACCATTTTAAAAATTATTAAAGACAATAAATGTTTAGACTTTGCTGAGAATTATTACATTCATAAGTGTACAGGAATAACATTATTAATAATAACTTGCCGTATAAATAGTCCATTATTTAATGCATTCCTAATTTTAATTTTAATATAATTTTCATTCGTTGATTGTTTTAAAATTTTTTATATTTTAAATTGATTAATAATTAGTCATTAATATACTGTGATTTATTTTATTTCAAATTTATTGGTTAATGGTGACTATGTATTTCCATTGTTGACGGATTTATTATTTATTAAACAATATAAAAAACCTTTATTTAACAGAAATTATTTTTAAAATTAAAAATTAAAACGTGCCGACATGTTTCGGTAGTCACTTTATTCATGGCGTTAATAATTAAAGTTAAAAATTGAAACGATAATAACATATTTGTCTTCTTATAATCTAATGTAATATAAACGATACACATTGTTTGTTGAAGTAAATGTTTGTGATCGTTTTGTGTAACTTTAACTTTATTATTGTTGTTTCAATTTTAATTGTTCATACCCACCATGAAGATGGATTGTAATATTCAAAACTAGAGTCGGTGCTTTTACAGTTTTATACTTATAGTTTTTTTTTTTTTTTTTTTTTTTTTTAATACGTTTATTTATTGTCGCTCAGCAACTCTGGCTATTTGCGACGAATACATAAAGTTTACATCTTATAAATAGAGAGTACAAAGCGGTTGATTTTATTAAATAGTTCATACGATTTTACTACAACAAATTTAAATTTAAGTTAATTTATATCTTATATTATAAATAGAGTACAAAGAGGTTGACTTTAAATATTTCATGAGATGATTTTTACAAACCAATTCATCGTCGCTCAAAATGTCGCAGAGCGATTTCCCCTCGAGGTTGCAGTTTTTTCTATGTTGTTCCACATACTTTTTTTACATTCGCACAGTAGATGTTGTACGGTAATGATTTCGTTGCAAGTATGGCATTGAGGAGTTTGTGTTTTTTCCAAGATGTATTTATGCGTTATCGAACAATGACCAATTCGGAGACGTGCTAGAACGAGATTTCTTCTTGTCGATTGGTTCGATACGATGTTTCCCAACGTTGTTGCAGTTCCTTCTTGATGAGAAATAATTTATTTGAACTTTGGGTTTGTTGCCATTCAGTTTGCCACTTTTTCTGAATGATTTACCTAATTGATTTGGTTAACAACTTGTCGTCCTCTTTTTTCGCCTTTTTGATGCAAGAATTACCGAGTTGAAAGGTAGTATTATACCATGGAGGTCGATCTGGCGAGTGGATGGTATAAATAGGTTGAGTGCAATTCAATTCTGCAATTAATCCCATGCACTGTATCGGAAATGGCTTTTGGATTCTGGATTTTTTATCGTACAAATAGTTTTAAATTATATTATCGTGTTTTTAGTGTTTACTCCGGAGTTTAAGCATTTCAATAATATAAAAATATTAGTAGTATGCTTCAAGCCGTATTAATTCGATCGTTTTTGTTATAGCATTTGTTTTTGACTCCCATTACGTGTTTATAATCTTAAGAAAAAAAAAATCGGTGCGGTTTGTTCCATTGAAAATTATCTCGCCTCGGTTAGCGGACAAGTTCTAGCTATTTAGAAGTGTTTATAGGTGTCCCGGATAGGTTTTTGAAAAGGCTATCCGTTTTTTTACCACCTTCCACCGATTCTCGTGCACCATCGAGACTGCGTGCTAGCACATTCTAGTCAAGTTTTACCGAATTCAGATACCCGTTGATAATTTAACCAAAAATATGCGCGAAATTAACGATATGGTCATGTAACGTGAATTAACGTTGCAGTTAATGTTCAATTTTATCGGTCCTAATAATGGCGTACCGTTGCAATTTGTTGATAAAAAAAATTAAATGCCCTTTCGCGCCGAAAGAAATTAAATTCAACTCGCTTTTGCAGTTGGAAAAAAGCTAAAAAATGTGTTCCTTTTTCGTTTATCAGAGTCTTGCATCAGCTGTAGCATTCTATTCTTCAAAAGAGAGCAAGTGTTGCTAATGTAATTTTTTCAAACTCAGTCAAAAAAGAGATTCAAGAAGAAATCGTTTTTTTATGACTGCAAGCGTGCTGCAGATTACAAAACTGGAGTAAGCTAATTGCCGCTCAAAGAAATACAACAAATAAATTAAAACAAAAAAAAAAAAAAAAAAATGGAAAATTTTGTTAAATTAAAGTTACCGAGAATATACACCCTGTCAAGAAAGTATCGGGAATTGTCAATTTAAATCTCCCGGGTAATAGCTAGGCAGATAATTTTTTTTTTCCAGGTTGGTACAACTGTTTTGTATTATGATGCCTATTTTTAGCGCGATCTGTCAACCAGTGTGTTTACAGCAGCTGTTAAAATCAGTCGACCTTGAAGTGTTTTGTCGAAGTTTTACAATGAGTGAAAATATTGAACAACGTACTTGTGTTAAATTCTGTGTTTCGAACGAAATTTCTTGTGCCGATACACTGAAAATGTTACAGAAGGCTTTTGGTGAATCTGCTTTATCAAAAACGCGGGTTTACGAGTGGTACAGAGCGTTCAAGGATGGTCGGGCAATCGTCCGAATGGCGGCCAATTGGCGCGCCAAAGCCGAAAAAACCTCGCCAAAGCCGATCGAAAGTGAAGATCATGTTGATTGTTTTCTTCGATATTCGAGGCGTGGTACACTATGAATATGTGCCAGCCGGACAGACAGTCACCAAAGAGTTTTACTTAAGTGTTTTGAGACGTTTGAGAGAGGCTATCCGTCGTAAACGTAACGATTTGTGGGTCGACAATTCTTGGATTCTCCATCACGATAATGCGCCGTCTCACAAAGCCATAATTGTGAATGAGTTTTTGGCCAAACACTCGGTAAATATCATCGAACAACCGCCGTATTCACCAGATTTAGCACCCTGCGACTTCTTCCTATTCTCAAAACTCAAATTTCCGCTACGGGGAATGCGCTTCGAATCGATTGATGACATCAAGACGAATGCGACGCGAGAGCTAAAGGCCATCCCGGAAACCGCCTATCAGAAGTGCTTTGCCGAGTGGAAAAAGCGTTGGCATATGTGCATCGCTTCGAATGGATGTTATTTTGAAGGTGACAAAATAAATTTGGATGAAAATTAAAAATTGTTCGTTTTATTTAACAATTCCCGATACTTTCTTGACAGGGTGTATATATAATAAATTAGGGAAAGAAAGAAGTACAAATTATAATTAAATATTATCAAAAAGAACATATTATGATACATTCATTGTGTCAGAAGAAAAGATTAATAAAATCGAACGTACTACTACTTTTTATAGGTTAAAAATTATTCGTTAAAATTTTACTTTACGCTATAATTGTAAATGTACGTTGTACTGCACGGTACCACCTAGTGTTTGATAAATGTTGTGTTCGTAATGGTTTTGGCTATACTAAATTTTTGACTGTTGCGCCCTGATAAAATAAAATCAAAAGTTGCGTTGTAACATTTGGCGTGCAAATGTGTACTTATTATTTTTGATTGTTGAAAAATTACTTTTTAACCACGCTTTTAATGAAAATTAAGCAGTTGGATGTTAATGTTTAAAATGCAAACTTTTGAAAAGTTTGAAAATTTCCATCACTTTTTTTGTTTTTTACAACTAGTATTGATATGAAATTTTGAAACAAATAAATCTCTACTGGATTCACAATGGAAATGTATTAAAACATGGAAAATATAAAAAAAAAAAAAAAAAAAAAAAACGAAAAATATTTAAAATGCCAGCTAGTTTTGATTTACTTGTACAGCAAAGCTGGCATTATTTTAACAATTTAAACCCCGTGCCACGGGTATATACGGTGACAGTATATTTAATCAAAATAATCCAATTATTTTTTCGAAGAAGTATGAAAATGACAATTTGTAAAATTCGTATATGTATACTTTTAACTGCATTTTTTATAAGTATTTTTGTATGCTTCCTTTTTTTTAATTATTTTTTTTTTAAACATTCGAAAAATCGCTTGGAGTGTGTCACCCATATATGTATGTGTGTATGTATGTATATGAAAAGTCTTGTATTCGCCACATTCTATATAGAAAACGCGCGTGAAAAAAAAGTGTTTTTATTTTACTTAGATTTTCAAAAAAATGTATAGCATAAAATTACACAAATACCAAAACAATTTTAAAAAAACGATTTGGAACATCATTTATAATAAAACTGCGCATTCAAATAGTATGAAATGCAAGTAAATTATAATAAACGACACATGCATATTGTGGTGAAACCACGAATGCTGGTGTAGTTATTTAAGAGCGATTTAGTATAATTAAAAAAAAAAAAAAAAAATAAGAAAAATTAACGTAAAATCTGGCTAGGTTGTGCTCTGTGTTATCTTTTCAATTATAATTTAATTCCAAATAGCGTATTCATGCGGGAAAGTAACGTAATTTTAAAGTAAATAACAATGAAAACAGAGAACAGATTAACGTAAAATCAATAATTAAGGAATTCCGCACTTGTTGCCCGCAGATGAGACGGAAATTTTGAATTAAACACTTTCGGAAATTAAAGTAACAGAAATATTATTATTATTATTATTATTAAAATGTTATCTGCGTGATCGTTGTTTATTCGCCGTAGCGTAGATTCACCGTTTGAGGCTGTATCATCGTGTTTGATCGAACTCTTACGTGTTTTATCGAAAGTATTATTTTTTGTTATTGAGTCGTTTTAACGGCTCTGGCGCCCGAAATTTGAGACACCTGTGTAGTACGGAGGAACAGGGTTGTTAAAAACAATATTCGAGTGAAGGAAGGGTTACAACAACTGTCGCCGTCGAACAGGGACTCGATAAGTCAAATAAGACCCCTGGATAGCGGTAAATATCCGAAATATCGAACAAATTACTGAAGGAGCAGCAGTCAGCAGTGCAACAATACCAGATAAGTTTTATTTTACATAAAAAAAAATTATTTAAAAGACGAATCGTAATTTCGATAGTTCTGAATGTAATGTATATGTGTATTTTTCTTTGTTCTCATATTATTTGATATCGTGTTTTTTTATTTTGTTTTTTTTTAAATTGAACGAATTTTTATTTTTGCTGGCCGTACAATTCTCTTTTGGTGTACCGCATCTAAATAAAATTAAAAGTAAATAAACATGAATAGTAGTAATAATGATAATAACGAAATTCCTGATAATATAGTTAGGGAAAGAGGGCAATACTCTGATGACTTCGAGGAAGTCATCGGAGCATATGAGTCGCCGGAATTACCCCAAATTCAGAGAACAGCGAGAAATCTTGATGAGAGCAGTTTGGAAGACTCTTTGTTTAATAAATTAGCAAAATTAATAACAAACCAGAGCAGTGAATTTAAGAATCAAAATAACGAACTAAAAAAGAAACTTAAAAATCAGAGCAATGAATTTAAGAATCAAAATAACGAACTAAAAAAGGAACTTAAAAATCAGAGCAATGAATTTAAAAATGAACTAAAAAATCAAAATAATGAATTAAAAAATGAACTTAAAAAGGATATAAATGGGTTTAGGAAGGAGGTGAGTGACCACAATAAGAAAATAGATAATGAAATAAAAGATATTAATAAAAAAATTGAAGTAACTAACAGAAAATCAGAAAACTACAAAGAAGAGCTCGATAGAGAAGTAAAACAAAATAAAGAAGCCATTAAAAAAACGAGAAATGAAATGAAAGAAAATATACGAGAGACAGAGAATAAAATAGAACAACAAGAAAAGACACTAAAAGAATATGCAGATAATTTGAATCAAGGAATACAGAATAAAATTATCTTAACCGATTCTAAGATCGAAGCTAATTTTCAGGTGGTGAAGAATCTTCTTGCGGTAAATACGAATGATAGGCCAAGTTCACAGAATTATGAGATAGGTCAACTCTATACTGGCAGGCGGTTCTTAGATATAGATGCTGAGGTAAGGGGTTTTGGTGGTCGATATCAAAGAATCAATATTCTGGAATGTATGAATCTTGTGCCGAGCACCGTGACGAAATGCAGCCCAGAAGAAGTGATAGGTAAAGGAAAATATTTGGACCTTATTAATAAAGCGATTGAATTCCCTGAAAATCAGTCTGGTCTGTCTCAACCAGAACTGATAGAATTCATTAGAACTCGGATTCGCGAAGCCAACGAAAAGAAACGAAAAAAAAGTAACCATGGCAATAATCTTCAAAACTATTCTGTAGGAGATAAAATATATATCAAAAATCACGTGTTATCTAATAAGTTAAAAAACAAAATGAAAAAACTAGAACTTTTGTATAAAGGCCCATATAGGATCGGTAAAGTAATCGGAAATAACGCATATATAATTTATGAACTAAACGAAGATCAGATGATAGGGATTAGAAATGCGGTTGATCTCAGGCCCGCATAGGTGTAGATTAGCAAAGTTATTTGATTATAAAATCTTCCGATAAAAAAAAAAAAAAAAATCGTAATTCACGATTTTCCACGCAATTAATTTGTCCTTTCCGCATTATGCGATAATTCCGATCATTCTAATTTTACGATTATTATAATGCTCGAGCTGTGGTGCCTAAGCTGGTAACACTCATTTATTTTTTTATTTTTTTATTTTGTCCATGGTAAACACCTACAGGCGGAGTGGGCTCTACATAATTGCAGGGCGGCCATATCGTCAACCAAGTACTTGGAGAGGTGTGGTGCTGGAGTGACGTGGGCAACGCTTGATTGTGATTGTGGCCATATTGCTTCAGTATCTTGATTGGACGGTTCACTCGTTGATCGCAAACGGCACCTTGGGGTGGCGCAGACTCTACTTAATTGTAAAGTGGCTGTACCATCTCAAAATAACCAAATAATATTCGAGTGAAGGAAGGGTTACAACAATATTTAACATATTGTTACATTTGTATAAAGATACATAATTAAAAAAAAAAAAAAAATTTACGTATTTATACTCATAAATAAAATAGTACAATTGTTATATTTAGTGCGCATTTTTGAATATATATGCCGAATACAGTTTCAAAAGTAATAAGTAGAAATACTAAAAATAATACGAATATTTTAATTAAATAAAAATTTGCAATAGTTAAAAAAAGTAAGAAAATACATTTGAATTTATTTATGTACACACGGTACTGAAACACATTGTAAGCACACAATGCTGGTCTATTTGTACAATTTTTGCATTTTGTAAGTACTTCCTTTGCGCTAGTTCATTTTTTTACACTCAAAGTCAAAGCGATTTTCATCTTCTGCTCTAAAATGTCTGTAGCAGATAGTACAATTAGATCTGTTGGCTTTGATTAATTTTAAGTCTTTGTGGTTTGCTAATATTAATTACATTTCTAAAATAAACAGATATTGTGTGATTTTCTAAATTTAATCATTGAAAGTTTTTTAGATGTTTTTTTTTTTGTACAGTATGCATTGATATTTAGCCGCAATTCCGAAGCAATTTTCTGATACCATTTGACCCCTTTACGTTCTATTATGATACCAACTGATCACTTAAATTTCTTTTCAGCTTACGGGGATAGTATATATTGTGTTTTATCGCTAATAAAATTTACATTTTATAATGCCACGTTTGGTTTTCATACGAACCATATCATATCCCCTTTGTTATACGTTGCTAAAAGCAGTACCTCCCTTTTATCCTTTCATTTGTATAAAGTTACTCTTACCTTATTTTGCATGACCTTCACCGTCCCATCCTCTGATAGTTTTAGAATATAATGTAAACCACGACGATTTCAGCGTAGAGTACAAGATGTGTTTCCCCATTTAACAGCGTTGATGCGAAAAACAACGACCTATTGATCGCAGAGTATAAAATTCTGCCTACATTTAAATAAGAGTGAATTAAAAACAACATTCTCTGCTAAACCAACACCATTTAGTCTCTCATTCAGCATACATTCTGAATTTAACATCTATCTGGAGAACACATCTAAAATTGTTCTATTCCGTACCTATGACGTTTGTTCGATGTGTGTATTGTCGGAATGATACTCTTCCACGGAACGGGATCATTGTTTCATCTGTTACAATGTGTGTTTTCTAAAAGTATCTAAACAGATATTGTGATTTTCTAAATTTAATCACTGAAAGTTTTTTTTACATGTATATTTTTTGGATAAAATTTTTTAAAGTAAAAGTTTCAATTCTTCAAATTTGTAGGTCTTATATTTCCGAATATTACCTCGATGTTGGAAAACTGATTTTAAATTTATTTCCATCATCATAATTTTAGATACACATAATTTCTGTACAATATGTTTGTTCGGCCAATAATTACGAATATTTGTCCGGAAACATAATCCTATCCTAGGAGAATTCCAATAAATATTTTTACATCTTTGGAAGTAACATCCGTCCATTAAGTTGCGCCTTTTTGTATGACGTACCTCTATTCGTTTGTCCAACAATTCTAATATCTCTCCATTTACTAACCCATTAAAAAAAAAACAGAGTCAAATTATTTCTTAGACTTTGTGTCTATATGAAAAAAAAAAAAAATATCTGTTAGCGGGACAAACGGTACAAGAACAATACTCCGCCCAAGCGTTTGAAAGATATTCACTATCACTCGATCTGCTGCTAGTACTGGACGAAGGCATCTTCTGTAACAAAATCATAAGTTATTCTAAAATGCTGCTAATTAGTTAATAATTACTTTTTGTAATTTTTATGATTTATCTAGTTCTTTTCTTATACTTGCTGCAAATAAACTAAAAGTAAATGGCGTATGCATAATTAATTTTTTTTTTTTTTTTTTTAATGCGACTTTAACACAACTATGAAGTTATCAAGCCGCGCTTATGGTGTTAATTACAAAGTATAATATAAATTACAGTTTTTGAGGAATAGGAAGAGATCATTTATGTATGGACTATTATTACGTAGTAAATGGGATAGGTTTGAGGACAGATTAAATTTTTGACGGGATTCGGATAAATTATTGCAACTTGTTAGGATATGTCGAAGAGTAAGCTGAGGAGTGCTACAAAAGAGACAGGATGGAGGTGGTGTGTTATTGAAAAGGTATGAATGTGTTATATTGGTATGGCTGAGTCTTAATCTAGTTAAAATTATTTCTTCTTTTCGCGATTTTCAATCGGATGACTCCCATTCTTCGATCTTTTCTTTTATGCTTCTGAGATGATTTGTGGATGAGGTCGAACTCCATTCTGCATTCCACAAATTTATAATTTTTTCTTTATATGTTTTCTTTAGATCATCTGTGGTTATTATGGTTTCAGTAATCCAGGGACAGTCGATATCTTTGCTAATTTATCTGCGATTTCGTTGCCCTTTATTCCTTTATGACTTGGGATCCATATGAACAGAATATCCAGTCCAATGTATTGTAATTCTGTTATGATTTCATGGATTCTTTGCACTATAGGGTCGGTGTTATATATTAATCGAATATTTGCAAGGACGCTAGCCGAGTCAGTTAGTATTATGAACTGGTGCTCTGTATGTATTCGCGATATTTCTTGCAATGCAAGGTATATTGCATATAGTTCAGCAGTTTTAGCTGAGCTGTCTACGGTAGTTTTTCAGCTTTGCTTATTAGGAATGAAGAAAGCTGCTCCGGCTGCCATTGCTGTTTTTGAACTGTCGGTGTAACAGTGTACTCTGTGTTTGGATATTGTCCGAAAATACTATTTAATTTTGACTGCATGTCTACGGTACTTGCGGAGTTTTTTGATAATTTTAACAGCTCGCCGATGATTTGGATTGTCGGTATCGATCACGGTGAAGGACGTACGGCGATCTGGGGAAGCGAGCGGTATGTTTTCGGGGTATAGGAGATTCGGATATTTTCCTCAAATTTGAATGCAATATGTTGATCTTCCTTTTGGGTTGATTTGTACTTATTCCGATAATAGTTGTTAAATAGAAGATTTCCGGTTGGTAAATCTGGTATAGCTGCTGCGGCGATTAGGAGATCTGCGGTTTGGATCATTCTTCGATATTTTGAGAGGGGGTTCGTTGGCTTCTACAAAGAGGCTTGTCGTAGGTCTGAACGCTCCTGTCGCTAATCTAATGCCTTAATGATGAATACTAATTTTCCTAAGGTTGTGCGGCTTGCTGAATTATAAAGTTGAGCGCCATAGTCCAATTTTGTTCGGATGAGGGATCGATATAAATGTAACAGTGTTCTTCCGCTGAATCCTACATCAGAATGGTTGAGCAACTTGAGAATCGTATGTACGTTATATGGTCCTTCCGTGATAGTTTTTTATCAAGCAATTTTTATTATCATACCGTTTCGATAATAAATTAACACGGGGTAATTCACAACAGTATTTACCGATTTAATTACAAATCAATGTTTTATAAAAACGTGTTAATTACCCCTCCTTATATTGACATGAAGGAATATTAAAGACAAATGATGTACGTATAAGTATAATTTTTGTAGTTTTAATAACAAGTTACCACAGTCATTCATAACAATGTTTACATATTTAATTTTTATATCGAAATTTTACCAAAGTTAAACCTATCCATTATTGACATAAATACAATTATCATTTACTTAGTACTGTAACGGTTCTAAACGTTAACTTTCTTTTTTCTATGGAGATTCTTTTAAAATTACTCCGTAAATTATCACCTTTCAATGATTTCTTCTTCAATCTCTTCCGGATGCTTATTACTCGTACCAATCTCCTATAATCTCTATCCGTCTATTTGCGGCTCTTAGCTTTTTATTTCTCCAATTAGCTTCGTTTCGTTGTTCTGCTAATTTACTTGGGAATTTTTCCAGTTGCTTTACCGACTCTCTTATATATATTTTATTTTCCTCTATTTTCTCCTTTAATATTTTTATACGTCGATATTGTTCGACGTTTGTTTCTTTCTCTATTTTCACTACTCTCCGGTTTCTTTTCTTACCGGGATTTTTTTCTCTCTTCTTCCTCGCAGGAGGAGCACTTGATATGTCTCTATTCGTTATAGCAGGTTTCGTATTCACTTTGATTTTGACTTTAGCCTTACCGCTACTTTCTGTGAAATACCCAATCAATTTTGCTAACGATCTCTTTAGGGACTCTTTTGCGCCCTTTATTCTCACTCTATTCTTGTTTATAAGTTCATTGGCGCATTTGGCCGCATTAATTTTAATTCTCACTTCGATTTCTAAGTTTGAGAAATTAATTTTCTTATTTTCCCTTACCTTGTGCCGTTTAGCACTTTTCGATTGGGTGGGAGCTCTTTTTTCCTTTCTCCTAATTTCCTGACCGAGCTCTTTTACACCTTTATTCCTCTGCATAACCTCTTTCGTTCGATTCTCGCTTTCCTTCTTTCTGTCTTTTCGTTCCTTATCTACCTCCTTTTCTTTTTCTACTTCGCTCGCTAGTTTCCTTAACTCAGCGCGATCAGTTTTTATCTCCATCTCATTAATTTTTCTATTCTCTAATGTCTCCTCTATGTCGGAAACTGTTTTGTCGACCTTTTGTTCAATTTCATTTTTAAAATTATCGAACTTTGAATTGATTGTATTATTTATCTGATCCAATTTATTATTAAAATTATTATTTTGTTCTAGGAATTTATTATTGAAATCTGACCTCTGTTCGTCAAATCTTTTATTAACTTCTGCAAATTGATTATTCATATTTTCGAATTGTAATTTCAAAAATTCCATCATATTAGGTTCCATCTTTATTTATTTAAATTTATTATTATAAACTTTAACTAATTTATTATTTTGTTATTTGAGTTCGTCCCAGGAAAGAACAATTTACAAAATTGTTCCCCACCAGGGATGCCAAATGTAACGGTTCTAGACGTTAACTTGGTAGTCAGGGATGCCAACCACGAGGTTTTATCCTCGTGGATTTTCTTTATTTTTTAGTTTTATCGAATTTATTAAAATAAGAGATTTTGGACAGATTACTTTCAGAGCTTTTTATAACGAACAATATATTATTAAAAAGTACACCTAGCTTTCTTTGCCGGTCGACCGCTGAAAACAATATTAGTCCGAAAATAGCGCAATTATAAATACACAACAATATATATATGTAAAGAGAATATAAATTATACGTATCACTGTTGTCGGTGATCGGGGATCTACTGGTGGCGATTCGGCGGTCGGTTGCGTTGCAGAAATCGGAATCGGTCGAGGAAGATTTATCGAACACTTTCGTTGAGGATCGGTTGCAAATCCGAATCCAAACTTTGCCGAACAGCAAGGATCACTACTCGCGCCACTTCGATATTTATCGATAAATTTAACCTATGTCGTACGTAGTAACAAGACGGCGACTTTTCCACGAGAAATCAAAACGGAAGTATTTCTACAAAATTAAGAACCAGTAAACAGCCACTGACTGGCTTGACCGAAGGTAAAAACGAGACTCACTCTATAAGGCTGCCACTGCCTTTCTCGCTAAAATCTTCTCCTCGATTTTCCAAAATTTCGACCGCCTACTCGATCGTGACCGCTGGACTTGGCCGAATCAGGTAGATCCTTTTTGTTTCCTGCAGGATGCTGATTGGCTGGTCCCACCGACAACAGTTCCATGCACGCGCACACTCGCACCCGCACCACACATTCCAAATTATTCTTATTATTATTTATTTCTTTTGTTTTTCTAAATTTTTATATGTTCTATGTAATGGACACATTACAGTACGTATTTTAAATTGATGCACTAATTGAATGTAAATATACAGTTATTTGGATAAACAAACATAATAACCATTCAATTTATTATTAATACAGCAATTGAAAATATAAAAAAATTCACGCAACTAGTTTCAAATGTTTAAAAGTTCATTATTGCAGTGTAATTTTATATTTCAATTTTTAAATGTTTTTGTGTGTATTTATTGAATTGAAATAATTCATATCGTTTATTTTAAATGTATGACAGAAAAAAAATAAATGAGCAAATAATTTATACATTTAACTTACCGCTTTCATTAATAGTTTTGCCATTTAAAATAATGGTAAGCGTGCAGATGAGAGTTCATTTTTGTTCTTATTCAAACGGTAAGCAGAATACAGTTTTTTTTTAAGTTTTTCAAAACTGCGAATGGTTCCTTAGAAATCCATTTGTAAAAAGAGCTAGTAAATATTCGCGAGATTTTGCAAAGTTCCTCTTTTTGTTTTAATTTTTCGCCGCTAATTCGTAAGATTTTAAAATTGTTTTTTTTTCAAAGACGACTCGAAAACCCTTAATTTATTACGAAATCCGTTTATGTGTCTGACGAAGTACGGTCTATTCCGTGAATTTTCAAGTTAAGTTCGCTAAAATTGATTTTGTTTAAATGCACTAGTCTGTTGTGGATAATACAATGAATCGTAGGGCTAATTCCTTCTAAAAGCGGCCCCCTTTGTTACTATTGCAGAAGAATACTTAATCTTAGAAACGGAATATGACCTTTTTGTTTGTAAAAGAGCACATGTCATATAATTCTTCTTTTATTATTAAGTTTGTTTGTGAATATCATAATTTAGTTTCTCATTATCTGAACACGGTGAAAAATATGATGAAAATTTTTCACCAAATTTATTGTTACAACTTTTGACGTTCCTATTTTCTTTTATTAACAATACCGTTTTGTTGAAACGGTATTCTATTTTTGTCCCCGTCAAGAATGCCAATTGAAATGATATCGCAAGTTTAGATTCCACCCGGAGATACCAAATGAATATGCTCGTTTTATTTATTACGCCCTCACAAGGATGCCTCTGCGGTCTCAAACTTACCGCGGAAGCGTCGAATTATTATTACTTTTTATTTGTTCGTTAATATTTTTTTATTAAATTATAATTAAGATATTACGCTTTTTTAAATTTCATATTACCTAATACACAGTTTAAAATGATTAGAATAATAATTTAAATTCTGCGTAACACTTACCGTGGACATATCAAATTATTATTTTTATCATTTTTTATTTGTTGATTAATTGTACGATCGTTATTTTTTGATATTCAGTTTGCGAGAAGAAAAAAAGGCGATAATGTTTTTCTTCTTTTCAAATTTCATATTACAAGGTTGCCTACATAAAATTTCCTTGATCGGTCGGGCGCTAAAAAAATACAATTACAAAATATACATAAATACGTAATTTAAAGCGATAAAAATAATAATCAAAATTGTACGTATCACAGTTGTCGGCAGTGACCCGGTGCTTGTTAAGTTGGTTTCCCAGTATTTCTATGGCCGATATTTCCGTTAGATGCGCAGAATGTTTAGTTTCGGACTGACATTAATAGCGAAATTTGTATTTTTTTCGACTATTTACGGTCACGTAATTCAGTTAACAAAAATGGCCGTTCTGACCGGTAATTTGCTCAATTTCGCGCGGCTGACTCTCGATACCTGGTACTTGATGAGCGGAAACTTTTCCGATGGACGATCGATTTTTAGCTCGATAAAAAAACCAACTTCACAAGCACGGGATCACTACCGCCAATAACGTAAAAATTCGCTTTTATTTTAATTACTTTAAATTACGTATTCGTGTATACTTTGTAATTGTTTATTTTTAGCAGTCAGCGGTTCATCAAGAAAAATTTATGTAGGCATCCTTGTCACATATATAATTGCCTATCTTTGTCGTAACTGGACAGTGGATAATCATAAAATTAATCGATAAATAAAAAAATAAATAAAAATAATAATAATGCGGTAAATTCGAGACTGTGGTGCTATCTCTGAGGGCATAATATAAACGAAACACGAGCAGCTCAGCTACAAAATCGTGTTAAGTTGAAATAGTACCATTCCCCCGAGCAGGGGTTATTAGGTATACTCTTGCTGCTTCCAGTTTGATGAATTTAGACCATTGATATAGCGTAGCAATTTGATTAATGCGATTTAGCCAGTCATGGGCTACCAGCGCTCCATCGTGTTCCCAGTGAAACCAGGGATTTCTCTGATTAAGTCCACTCCTGACGATACCTGCGAACTAGTGTGCGAGAAGGACGCTTATTGTTTCCTGCTGACAAGCCATCGCGGCCATCATCTCAGATAATAGTTATTAATAAAACTAGCTGGAAGGGATGTGAAGGTTTGCGCTTGCAAGCTTGTTGCATTTTCACTCCCACTTTCGTTAGAAGTGTCTATATTATTCATCATTTACTTGATACAAAAAAAATGATGTTACACAATGCAGAAATATGTATAAAACAAAAAAAATATATCTATAAAGAAAATGGAATTTAAGCACCTTACTAATAAAACAAAACGCAACAAAAAAAAGTGATCTCAAATATGTAGATACATGTATTATACTCTTAGTTTTCCCTTTTCTTCTGTTCGTGGTTCCTTTTTCTTCATTTTTTTTTTTTTTTTTTTGATTACGTACAAAATATGGATGAAATTACTTACGAAATAACAGCGGACTCTTTGTGGCGGTCGTAAAGTATATAACTTTGAGTTTCTGATATGTTGTAAACTTAATTACTTGACGCGCAGCTATTAAATGAAATAAAATAAATAAAAAATATTGTTCTTACTGCAGATGTTCTGGTTATTGGAAATAGTTTCTTCTTTAGTTCTAGAGCCTCTGTTCTTAAAACCTTGTACGACTAATCGAGCTTTAAATCTTTTATTCGCTGTATATTGTCATTTTCCATAGTAAATACCCATCTTGTGTCAATAACTTCATTATCATCCTCTCTTTTTACCAATTTCTATACATCATTTTTTTAAAAAAAAACTAACTCGTCCCTCATAGTTTATACTCTTTTATCCTTATCTTTTGATTCCATAGCTTTCTTAAACGTTCTCGGAACTTTTTTTTTTTTTTTTTTCTTTTGGGCTTGGCCGACTTAGGGCAGCTACCCAGGACAATTGGACTAGATTAGAGATTAGATTTTGATCCGGTCAGAGATCGATGACAGAAAAGAGACAAGAATAGGAACGACATTGGCTGACGGCAAAGCTAAGATATAGGAAGCACTATATGGAGTAGGAAAATTCAGCTTTAATAATTAAACGTACAGGATATTACGCTCGGAGGAAAGACTGGAGCATTCAAACAGCACGTGGTCAGGATCACAAACGAAGGAACAGTCGCCAGAGTGCAAAGGACAATAAGGGGATGGGAAAAGAGCAAAACGATGCCGAGAGGAAGGGAGCAAAGTATGATTGAACCGCAGACGGCAGATGGCAATGATGAAAAAACGTTTAAGAGTAGAGAACCAAGAACGAGAAGGGGGTCTAGGCTGAATAGAAAGGTAAAATGAGTTAGGATTGGAAAAGGAGCAAGTATACACATCCGACCAAAGTCTGACATGCATTCTTTTGGAGAGGCTAAGTATGTTGTGACCAGGAATCTTTTTAACAAAATGTGGAGAGTGTAACGCTAAGCGTGCTAAGGAGTCCACCGTCTCGTTACCATCAATACCCCCGCATGACTTAGAACCCAAAGCAGGTCGATCGAAATGGAATGGGGAAGGGAAAGACTATAGATGAGAAAACGTATACGGAAAACAATAAAATCGAGGGAATATGAGGGAAAGGGAGAGGATATAGCCTGAAGAGCACTTTTGGAGTCTGAAATTCTCGGAACTTCCTCTAACACAACACCGTATACCCATTTCATAATTTTCAAAGCATTTTGACATTGTTCTATCCCGCTTCATTCCAACACGTTATAATTAATTTTTTTATTTTATTTATTTTTTATTTTACAATTTTTTATTTATTTTTTTTTATAGCTGTGTAAATTTTGGCGTTGTAATTTCCATTTTAATGTATAAATAAACAAATTTAAGATATTCAGTTCTTTAAAATAAACGACTGCGCCATGTTATGTTACCAAAATACACCTTTATTTTATAGTAATTACGTTGTAATTATTTAATATTACAGTACAACATTTTTTAAAGCAAGCCACATCATCTTCGAAACTCCTCGATATCTACCTTAGAAAACTCTGTTTTTTCCTTTTTTTTTTTTTCTCTTTTTCGACGTATGTGGGCTATGTTACATCATTGCGGCCATGTTTGCTCGAACTTTATCGTTAACGTGTAGTAGTAATAATATCCTTTGGTTTTATTTCATTACGCTTTAACCTTGCGGATTTAATTTACTTCTCTATATAACTATCCTGTTGGTCTGGTTTATTCGCAGAAATTGTTAGTGGCCAGATGGTTTCGCGCCAGGACAAAAAAAAAAAAAAAAATTAAACGCTTATGTAAATGATAACCTTAAAAATAGGCTGTGTGACAGGTAAAAAAAGACCGCCACAGATAATAGAGATATCGAAACTTATTAAAAATGAGATATAGACAAATGTTCAAAGCATCCTAACAATAGGAAATGCTCTAATAGTTTAGTAAATACGAACCTTCTAAGTTTTTTCTTCCCTTCTTACTCTCCTTTCTTCAATCTTCCATTTTATTCCCTAAGTTGATGGCCAATAACTTGGTTCCCTACAATGTTTCCGAAACTTAAAATCCTTCAGTGGAACTGCCGAAGCCTTAGGGCTAACAAACCCTCTCTTGAGAGGCTGTTAGATCAACATAATATTAATATTGCTTTGCTTTCTGAAACATGGCTAAAAAGCTCATCTGACCTTCATTTCAAGGGATTCTCCCTTATTAGTTCTAACCGCGTGGACGGTTATGGAGGCGCAGCTATCCTAATTAGAAATGACATCGTATTTCTTACTCATAACAACTTCCAACCGTCCTTTCCTCCCAACCCTCCTTTCCCCAATCTAGTTCACGTTTCAATTCCTAACGATTCTGGTAACCCACTTAACATCATCCTCCTAATTTTGATTTACGCGATTTTCCGTTTCCTACTTTCATTAACTCTCTTTCGACTCCCTTTATTATAGGCGGAGACTGGAATGCTTACTCACCTTTCTGGGGTTGCACTAACTATAATAATAATGGTGCAATCCTAGAAAATTTCATTCTTCAAAATGATCTATTTCTCCTTAATGACGGTACACCCACCTGTGTCAGCAACCCTCTAGCTCCTAGTTCCATTGATCTATCTTTTACATCTCCCAATCTTGGTTTTAGCTGCTCATGGAACACTCTGGATGGAACTTTTGGAAGCGACCATGTTCCCATCATCATTTCCTTAAATCAGTTTTCTCATTCTACTCTGAATAATCCTACTCAATCTCATAGATGGGTTCTCTCTAAGATAGACTGGCCCATCTTTCGTTCCTACATTGACTCTTCACTGTCTCTAATTCCTTCGCATTTAAATCCATCTTCTCAATACGACCTTTTTATGGAATCTATTTCCAACGCTTTAACTCTTTCTTCTCCTCCTGCTCAGCTTCCTACACATAAAAGGTCCAAATTTGTTTCCTCTGTGTGGTGGAACCAAGAGTGCAAAGTTGCCTTTGATCGAAGTTTATCCACCTTTAGAACATTCCGTTCCTGTCCTAATCTCTCCAATTTTCTCGCTCACAAAAGTGCCAATGCCAAAGCTAGGTATACTCTTAAAACGGCAAAAAAGAACTCGTGGAGAAATTTCTGCTCCGCTTTCTCCCGTTCCATTCCTCTCACTCACATTTGGAAAATGGCGAAGACTTTCAAATCTTCTTCAGCTCAACATCTTTCAAATCATATCCTGTCTCCAGACAAATTAATTCCATTTATGAATTCCTTAGCTCCTTGTTACGTTCCTAGCTTCCAAGAATCCTGTCGCATCCCGGTTCCCCTCACCTCCTCTCATTTCCTACTCACTCCTTTTACCTACACTGAATTGGAAGCTGCCTTACGTAATTCTTCTAATTCTTCTCCTGGTAAAGACGGAATTCCCTTTCTCGTACTAAAAAGTCTCTCTGATTCCGCTCTTCGTTTCCTCTTAAATTTATTCAATTCATTACTCTCGTCTGGTTCTACTCCATCTGTTTGGAATATTTTCATTGTTGTCCCGATCCCAAAACCTAACTCCTCCTCTCTTCGACCAATCTCACTTGCTCCCTGTGCCAGAAAGCTGTTTGAAAGTATAATTAATAGACGGCTAATTTGGTGGCTTGAGCACAATAAAGTATTGCCAAATAATATGTTTGGATTTCGCCCTGGACGCGGCCCTCCCGATTGTATCAGTACTTTCTTGTCAGATGTGTATTTATCTTTTATCAACAAAAAATTCCTCATTGCTTCCTTCGTCGATGTCTCTGCTGCCTTCGATAATGTCCACCTTCCCACCCTATTCGATTCCATGCTCTCCTTGAATATTCCACCCTTCTTCTCTGCTCTTGTCATTAGCCTTTTCCAATCTAGGACTATCTTTCTCTCTTCTCCGCTCGAACCTATTTCTAGACTGGTCTTTCGTGGACTACCGCAGGGCTCTTGTCTAAGTCCAACCCTTTTTAACATTTACCTTATAAAAACTGCTTCTCTGTCAACAATCTCCTCTTCCCTTTTTTTTGCTGACGACATCCTCATTTACTCCACCCATCGTAGTATCTCCACCGCTAATTCCCAGCTGCAACATTACTTAACGATTTTGGAAAGCGCTTTATCTAATATTCATCTGTCTATCTCTCCAACGAAATCCTCTGCTGTTGTCTTTACTCTTCGTCCTTTTGACCCCTACTTAGTTAGTCTTTCCTTAAATAGTAATCCGATCCCTCTGGCTAACCATTTCCGTTACTTAGGAGTATTTTTGGATAGCCGTCTTTCGTTCCACAAGCATATTAACTATATATACGTGTCATCACTAAAAAGGCTCAACCTTATTAAGTCCCTTTCACATACGAACTGGGGAGGTGATCCGTGCATTTTGCTCATGTTCTACAAATCCTGTATCCGTTCTATTCTAGATTATTGCTGTTTTATTTATGGTAACTCTTCCAGGTCTTTGCTCTCCAAGCTCGATCGCGTCCAAAATACTTGCCTCCGCCTCTGTCTTGGAGCTCAGAAATCTTCTCCTATCCCTGCTATTCAAGCGGAAACCCACATTCCTCCACTCTTTATTCGGCGTTCCTATTTGGGCTACCGCTTCCTTATTAAACGTCTTCCTATCTCCTCTTCCTCACTTATTCCTTCTTATTCCCACATTCTACAGGATTGGCGATTTAGTGCCAATAAAACACCAATTCTGTCTCTTATTTCTACTCGACTCCTTCAATTTTTACCATACATTCACACTTGCGATAAGCTCCCATATTTTTCTTTTAGCTTTTCCTCCTTTCTTCATCCAATTAATTGCTTTTACTCTTCTGCTCCCCCTACAGCCGTTCTGCATCACGCCGTTAGATCGGAATTTTTACATACCTTAAACTCCCACTATTCTAACCACGTTACAATCTACACAGACGGTTCCAAGAGCCCAAGTGGAGTTGGTGCAGCCTTTCTTTGTCCTTCATTAAATCACTCTGAATCCTTTAAACTTCCTTCCTTCTGTTCGACTTTCTGTGCCGAGTCTATTGCTATCCTCCATGCACTTTTCTTCATCAGATCTTCGAAGGTCTCTCGTAATTTCCTTATTCTATCAGACTCTCAAAGCGTGCTACAGGCTGTTGCATCTCCTCTGCCTCCCCACTCTACTGATTATGTAATCCTTTTTATACGTTCCTTGATCCATGACCTCTTTCTTTTTTGTGCAATCGAGGTTAATTTCCTTTGGATCCCTAGCCATTCTGGAATAGAAGGAAATGAGTCAGTTGACTTATTAGCTCGGCGAGCTTCTTCTTCCGGCAGGTTCCTTACTACTTTTCCATCCGTCAATATTAATCTTCTGTCCTCTGCAGCGCACAACCAATTATGGTTTAACTCCTACTACTCCTCATTCTCAAACCCGGATTCCTTTTACTTGTCCATCCAGCCTTCTCTTCCTTTCTGTTCCTGGTTTCTTGACTTCCCTTTTATGCGTCGCTCCAGCATATCGGCAATATGCCGCCTCCGCTTTGGGCACAGCTGGCTTCCCTCGTCGCTTTTCCGATTCTCTCTCGCGGCATCTCCGTTTTGTCCTTTACATCCTCTTAACAGTCAACATGTATGTGATCCTGATCACATAATGTTCGAATGTTCAGCACTTTCATCTGAACAATCTTCCTTTTACTCCTCTCTCTTATCAAACAATGTTCCTACTCCCTATTGTGCTGCATTTATTCTTTCCCTTCCTTCTCCTTCTGTCATCCAGGCGCTTGATACATTCTTGTTGAATGTTTCACGCCTCATAAAAATCTGATTTTTTCTCTATTCCCATTTCTTGGGCTAATGTCCTCGCTGACGAACCCATAGTAAATATTAAAAAAAAAAAAAAAAAAAAAGTAAATACGAAAAGGTAATTCGGTCGTGCTTTGTGTGTTTATCGGAACAAGTCAGTGTTATCTTATCTAATAATTCGTTCGTTTAGTTCCGATTGATAAATTCTTCTTCATTTAATATTACACATATACACACACATACGCAGACTTGGTATAATCTGCCCTTTTTATCTCATTCTTTGCGCTATTTGCCTCTCCTTCCCATCTGATGGACGATCCAGATCGTCCACCTGATCCGGAAGGGGGGAAACGTCGTGTTTCATTCGGTGGTACTAGTTGGGTTGACGACAGTACTCTTAATTATGCCT
The DNA here is from genome assembly GCA_039619475.1 of Icerya purchasi. Classification (NCBI taxonomy): domain Eukaryota; kingdom Metazoa; phylum Arthropoda; class Insecta; order Hemiptera; family Monophlebidae; genus Icerya; species Icerya purchasi. Next base: position 444,901,127 of record CM077116.1, on the reverse strand, counting down.
CCGATAATGATAACTATCGGGACATTGAGATGAACAACGATAGCACTAGTACAATTAATTCGGTAAGGCAAGTTAGCGATAGCGCTGTGGTGAATTCTTCTCCACTTCGGGAAGCTGATATAAGCAATTCGTACACGTCTACCGATAACAGAATCTCCGCTAATGATAATAATAACGACAATAGTAAAAATAATAAAAATAACAATAACGAGATAAATACTAATTTCACTGATTGTAGCGAAAATAATAATAGTAATAATAATAACGATAATGGTAGTAATAATAATAATAATAATAATAACAGAATCTATAAAAACAAGTATAACACCTTTTTAAATAATACTGATAATATTAAGAACTTCAAGGTTTTTGTTGAAAAAACGCCTAATAATAACTTAGATCAAGCTGTGCGTCTATCAATAAGTGCACTTAAAGTCGCCGAAATTTTAAGAATTAATAATCTCTGTAAGGACATCATCGAAATCAAAAAAGTCGGACGGAATCGAGTGATTATTCACTTTTCCTCTCCCTCCGCTGCTAATAATTTAATAGATAGTCGCATCTTCCTGTCGCGTGGTGACAACGCATACATTCCTTCTTACCTAGTTTCCAGATGTGGCGTTATAAAAGGAGTGGATACGGACTACACAGAGGAACAACTGATGGAAATGATTGACTGTAACCCGTATGTAATAAATTACATCAAAAGATTAAACAGACGATCAATCGTAGACAAAGAAGTCAAATATGTTCCTAGTGCTTCAGTCTTGATATCGTTCGAGGGGCAGAGTTCGCCATCCTACGTTGCTATGTGGAACGTGCGGTTCATCTGCGAACCGTTCGTTAGAAAAACGAAACAGTGCTACTGCTGCTTGAGGTACGGACATATATCAGCTCACTGCAAAAGTAGTCCAAGATGTGCTAGATGTGGAGATAAAGATCACACCGAGGAACAGTATAACAGCCAACAGCAGCATGTGTATTTTGCGGCGATCTTCACAAATCCACCGATCCAGTTTGCCCGGAGAAGAAGTGCCAAACAAACATTAATGAACTAATGGCTTCACGCAATCTCAGTTTCCAAGAGGCTTCCTTGGAAATACCTCAAACCTATAGACAGAGCCAGTTATTTTCGAATAGAGTTAGTAACAGATTCAGTCTGCTGACAGATTACAACGAATATCCGGAGATTTCGTGCAAAGAAAATAATAATGATGTATACAATATTCCAGCATACAAACCGCCCCCTATATCAAAGAAAACAGGCTTCTTTGATAAAAATTTATTAGTTTTTAAGAGGGATCAAAACCTAAAGAGATCGATATCCTTCCTTTCATCAGATGAAGAAAAAAGAAGTCTAGAACGGAAACATATTTCCAAGAGAACAACCTTCGAAAACTCAAATGTAAAGCCACCTTACGTAGACAATCGAACACACAATATGACATTCATGAATCAACCGTTGAAATCCGCTAATCCAGAAACTAGTGATCAAGCCCAAAAATCAAAGCAATTGTCTACTAAAAATAATTCAATTAATATCACTAAAAAAAAGCGTAGATCTTAATCAAAAAAATAGAAACAGTAAAGATAATAAAACTAATATAAGTAAAAAGTAATATTCATTTCTGCTTTTCTCAATTATTATTATACTATATTTACTTAGTACTATGTGTGCCAATTTCTTTTGTGTACATATATTATTGTTATAGTTTATAATTTCTTTATATACTTCCAAATATGCTAAAAGTACTACAGTGGAATTCGAGAAGTGTTCTCTCGAATAAAGGTGATTTAGAAATATTTCTGGCAACACATGATACAGATATTGTGCTTTTAGCAGAGACCTGGTTATCGCCAGTAAAAACGTTTAACATCAACAACTATAACTGCTATCGGGATGACAGGGAGGATGGATATGGTGGAGTAGCATTACTAATTAAAAATGGTATTAACCATAAATTACTTTCCATGGACTTAACGGAGTGTAATAATAATACAAGATCAAACGCCATTTGTGTTTATGTTAGTTATAAACAGTTCAAAGGCATTTTTATCTCATATTATTCTCCTCCGGGGCATAATATTGATTCGGCATTTATTCTCAATGAATTAGACAGTCTAGGCAACATACCCATTATCTTCGCCGGTGATTTCAATGCGTTAAACTCCCTATGGGGCTGCAATCGAAATGACACGAAGGGCGGGGAAATTTTAAAAATTATTACTAATTCTCAGCTGTGTTTGATGAATGATGGTTCTCCTACTAGAATAGATGGTCCCGTTTATACCAGTAATCCAGTAGATTTAACATTAGTCTCATCCGATATTTATCTCGACTGCTCATGGATGGTCGCTCCCCTATCTCTGGGAAGCGACCATTTCCCAATAATGATTGAAATCTACTGTGGAACGTCAAGTACCTCGAATTCATATAATACTAGAGGAGTTGTCAGCCGAAAGGCCTGGAGATTTAGGGACGCAGATTGGGTTAAATTTAGAGATCTGATGGAACGAGATATTGGTAGTGTTGAATCTGCGAATTCGTTCTTAGAGAAATATAAAATTTTTTGTACAGTTCTGAACTGTTCCTTAGATAACTGTGCCTCTCGCTCACCCATACAAGGGGAAGAAATCCCCTTCTCCTTGGTGGAACGAAGACTGTAAAAATAAGATTAATGAGCGTAATGCTGCTCTACGGAGATTTCGAATGGATGGCTCAATGAACGCATACCTGAACTATAGAAGGATTTCAGCTGAAACTCGTAGAATTTTGAAGAGAGCTAAGAGGGACTCTTGGGAAAATTATTGTGCGAAGTTCAATAGAAACACCCCCTTGAAAGAAATTTGGTCATTAGCCAAGAGATTTAAAAACAAAAACTACCATTCTAAAGATGCTGCAGACACCTCTTGGTTCGAAGACTTTACAGATAGAGTTGCTCCTCCTTACGTCCCCTCTGTAAAAGAAGTACCTGATTCTACAATCCCCCCATTTACCTCCCACTTTTTGTCTAGCCCTATTAGTTATAATGAGCTATTCCTACCGATAAGAAATAAAAAAGACTCTTCTCCGGGTTTAGATGGCATAACATACTCTGTCATAAACAATCTAGGTGAAAACTCTAAACAGTACCTACTGGATATATTTAATGGTTTTTTACACGAACGTGTTTTTCCGCCACAGTGGTCGAAATTCCTGGTAGTTGCTATTCCCAAGGCCGGCAAACCTTCTAATAAAGCATCATCGTACAGACCGATTGCGCTGGCTTCGTGTTTCAGGAAATGTTTCGAGATTGTATTCAAGAACAATGGTGGACTGAAAATAATAACATTTTCCCGCACGGTCTGTTTGGTTTCAGACCTGGCCTAGGAACCATAGATTGCATCGCCCATCTACTTAATGACATCTACCTCTCCTTTTTAAACAAAGAGTTTTTAGTTGCGACCTTCTTGGATATAGAGGGAGCCTTTGATAATGTATCGATTCCCATTTTAGTAGAAAGGTTAAGAAAATCAGGTATCCCTGATAGTTTTGCTAAATTCATCTGTTCACTTTTTTCAAAGAGAACCCTTTTTTTCCTTAATCCAGGCAAACACAAATTCATTATTAAGCATGAGTAGAGGTAAAAGGAGAGTTCAAACTCAAAGGATGCCGCCACCGTTGATTAAAGCCTTCGAGGGCCGTTTCCAGAGCGTCTCGGACCGCGGAACCGCATTCCATTTGATTGTCGATCCCTTAATTACCACACACACATGCAAATGTATGTGTATATACGTCTGCACACATATGTAAAAATCACCATCATCATCACTATCGCGGTAAATTCGTACGCGTGCCATCGCAAGTGACCTTACACCTGTCAATCATTTGGCCGATGCATGCCTTTGCTTGTACGTAAATTACCGTTATTCGGTAGCGACTGGTTTCGGAGGATTACGCACACAATGATGTATATACGGTTACGAGCGTCCGTAACATATGTAAAATTAGTTATTATCATTATTGGATTTTGTTGTTATCAATATTATCAGTGGTCAGTCTGCAGGAATCGCGGTAAAATACAGGTTTAGCCGTTCCGGTATTTCTAGGAATCGCGAAGATTTTCGTTCGATCAGTTGCGTAAAACTTTTCTTTGTCCGATACATTATGTACGGGGGGGGGGGGGGGGGGAGTCTCTATCTCACACATCGCAAAAGCGAAAATGCTTCTCTCATAGCGCTACACGTAAATGCTAACGCAACCGTTGAAACCGGATCTTAACATTCTTATACTTTCTATACTAGTATGAATTTTCAAAATAAATACAAGTATATTTTATTTTTTACAGCTCTAAAAAATTCTCCGTCATTACCAGTACATCGTAAATTTATAAATCTTTTCGTAATTCTTCTTATTTTATTATTTATTTATTTACCTCCGAACACATAACTATCGTGAACAATAACGATACAAAGTATACGTCGCTGCTATCATATTATTTATTAGGATTCCGTATACATATAATGTACGGAATCCTTATAAGATGGTACACAAATGACAAAAATATCAAATAAAAATCAATAATTCACGAACGGCTTGGCTTATAAACTTCAAATTTGGAACATAAATTACAATTAAAATTATCTTTAAAACGATCTATAACTTGAAGATGACCGATTACCCTGGGCGGCAAAAAACCCAAAAAACCGTCAAGAATATATAATATGGTACATAAAACGACCTCAAAAATCACTTAAAAAATCATAACTCGTCACTAGATAAACTTATAACGCTGAAATTCAAAATATAAACTACAATGCAGGAGTACTTTCATAAAATCAAAAAATTACGTTACAAAAGTTATGCAAAGTTGCCCAAAAGTTCAAAAAACAGCAAAAAATGACGTGTCCCCCCCCCTTAGAGCCGCGAGTATTGTAGTTAAAAATTTTGAATGGGGCTAAAAATACGCACATACCCGTATATTTCTCTAGTTTGGAACATCCGGATTTCCAACTTTAAAACTGGACCCTCGGGGCGACGAAAGCTCAAAATTTTGTAAAAAAATATTTTTTTTTATAGGCATGCGATATATCGATGGAAAGATCGCTATTTGTCGGGAACGAAACCGAATTTCATTTCCTTAACGAAACTTTCAAAGTTGCCGTAAAGTTCAAAAAAGCGCGAAAAATGACGTGTCCCCCCCCCTAGCGCCGCGAATATTACCGATAAAAATTTTGAACACGGTTAAAAATATGCGCTTCCACGTATATTTCTCTAGTTTGGAACATCCGAGTTTCCAGCGTCAAAATTGGACCCTCGGGGCACCGAAAGCTCGAGATTTTGGAAAAAAATATTTTTTTTCTTGGGCTTGTGATATACCATTAGAAAGATCTCTAGTAGTCGGGAACGAAACCGAATTTCATTTTCTTAACCAAACTTTCAAAGTTGAGATAAAGCTCAAAAAAGCTCAAAAAATTGCGCGTCCCCTAGCGCTGCGAGTATTATAGCTAAAAATTTAAAACATGGTTAAAAATATGTACTTCCACGTATATTTCTGTAATTTGGTGCGTCCGGGTCTCAAGCTTTAAAAATAAAACTCCGGGGTGTCGAAAGCTCAAAATTTTGTAAAAAAATATTTTTTTTCCCGGTAATGTAATATATCGTTTGAAAGATCGCTATTTATCAGGAACAAAACCTTATATCATTTTCTTTACCAAAAAATTCAAAGTTGCCGTAAAGTTCAAAAAAGCGCGAAAAATGACGTGTCCCCCCCCCCTAGCGCCGCGAATATTACCGATAAAAATTTTGAACACGGTTAAAAATATGCGCTTCCACGTATATTTCTCTAGTTTGGAACATCCGAGTTTCCAGCGTCAAAATTGGACCCTCGGGGCACCGAAAGCTCGAGATTTTGGAAAAAAATATTTTTTTTCTTGGGCTTGTGATATACCATTAGAAAGATCTCTAGTAGTCGGGAACGAAACCGAATTTCATTTTCTTAACCAAACTTTCAAAGTTGAGATAAAGCTCAAAAAAGCTCAAAAAATTGCGCGTCCCCTAGCGCTGCGAGTATTATAGCTAAAAATTTAAAACATGGTTAAAAATATGTACTTCCACGTATATTTCTGTAATTTGGTGCGTCCGGGTCTCAAGCTTTAAAAATAAAACTCCGGGGTGTCGAAAGCTCAAAATTTTGTAAAAAAATATTTTTTTTCCCGGTAATGTAATATATCGTTTGAAAGATCGCTATTTATCAGGAACAAAACCTTATATCATTTTCTTTACCAAAAAATTCAAAGTTGCCGTAAAGTTCAAAAAAGCGCGAAAAATGACGTGTCCCCCCCCCCTAGCGCCGCGAATATTACCGATAAAAATTTTGAACACGGTTAAAAATATGCGCTTCCACGTATATTTCTCTAGTTTGGAACATCCGAGTTTCCAGCGTCAAAATTGGACCCTCGGGGCACCGAAAGCTCGAGATTTTGGAAAAAAATATTTTTTTTCTTGGGCTTGTGATATACCATTAGAAAGATCTCTAGTAGTCGGGAACGAAACCGAATTTCATTTTCTTAACCAAACTTTCAAAGTTGAGATAAAGCTCAAAAAAGCTCAAAAAATTGCGCGTCCCCTAGCGCTGCGAGTATTATAGCTAAAAATTTAAAACATGGTTAAAAATATGTACTTCCACGTATATTTCTGTAATTTGGTGCGTCCGGGTCTCAAGCTTTAAAAATAAAACTCCGGGGTGTCGAAAGCTCAAAATTTTGTAAAAAAATATTTTTTTTCCCGGTAATGTAATATATCGTTTGAAAGATCGCTATTTATCAGGAACAAAACCTTATATCATTTTCTTTACCAAAAAATTCAAAGTTGCCGTAAAGTTCAAAAAAGCGCGAAAAATGACGTGTCCCCCCCCCCTAGCGCCGCGAATATTACCGATAAAAATTTTGAACACGGTTAAAAATATGCGCTTCCACGTATATTTCTCTAGTTTGGAACATCCGAGTTTCCAGCGTCAAAATTGGACCCTCGGGGCACCGAAAGCTCGAGATTTTGGAAAAAAATATTTTTTTTCTTGGGCTTGTGATATACCATTAGAAAGATCTCTAGTAGTCGGGAACGAAACCGAATTTCATTTTCTTAACCAAACTTTCAAAGTTGAGATAAAGCTCAAAAAAGCTCAAAAAATTGCGCGTCCCCTAGCGCTGCGAGTATTATAGCTAAAAATTTAAAACATGGTTAAAAATATGTACTTCCACGTATATTTCTGTAATTTGGTGCGTCCGGGTCTCAAGCTTTAAAAATAAAACTCCGGGGTGTCGAAAGCTCAAAATTTTGTAAAAAAATATTTTTTTTCCCGGTAATGTAATATATCGTTTGAAAGATCGCTATTTATCAGGAACAAAACCTTATATCATTTTCTTTACCAAAAAATTCAAAGTTGCCGTAAAGTTCAAAAAAGCGCGAAAAATGACGTGTCCCCCCCCCCCCCTAGCGCCGCGAATATTACCGATAAAAATTTTGAACACGGTTAAAAATATGCGCTTCCACGTATATTTCTCTAGTTTGGAACATCCGAGTTTCCAGCGTCAAAATTGGACCCTCGGGGCACCGAAAGCTCGAGATTTTGGAAAAAAATATTTTTTTTCTTGGGCTTGTGATATATCATTAGAAAGATCTCTAGTAGTCGGGAACGAAACCGAATTTCATTTTCTTAACCAAACTTTCAAAGTTGACGTAAAGTTCAAAAAAGCGTCAGCTCCAATTAGCGGCCCCCTTCTTGCGACGCGAGTATTACAGCTATAAATTTGGAACATGGTAGAAAAAACGCGACTCTACGTATATTTCTCTGATTTAAGACAATCGGACCCCAACTTTAGACTGAGACCTGTGGGGCACCGAAAATTCAAAATTTTGAAAAAAAATTTTTTTTGTTTAGGTTTGTGATATATCATTAGAAATATCGCTATTCGTCGGGAACGAAACCGTATTTCATTTTTTTAAAGAAATTTTCAAAGTTCTGAAAAGTTGAAAAAAAAAAATAATTATGTGTCTCTCCACTAGCTCCACGAATATTACAGCTGAAAATTTTGAACGCGGCTAAAAACGTGCTGATCCCCTTATATTTCTCGAGTTTATAACATTTGGATTTTCAGTTTTAAAATTAGACCCTTAAGGCGCCGAAAGTTCGAAATTTTGAAGAAAATTTTTTATTTTTCTGACGCATGTTATATACCGTTTGAAGGATCGCTATCTGTCGGGAAAGAAACCGTATTTCATTTTCTTAATTGAACTTTCAAAGTTTGCTGAAAAGTTCAAAAAATCGAGAGAATTGATTTGTGACGCGAGTATTATAGCTAAAAATTTTGAGGAAAGTAGTAAATATGGGCATCCATGTATATTTCTCTGGTTTGGAACATCGAAGTTTCCAATTTTAAAATTAGTGACTTGGGGCTCTGAAAGCTCGAAATTTTGTAAAAAAAAAAATTTTTTCAAGTGTATTATTATTGGAAAGAGCGCTATTTTTTGGGAACGGACCCGTATTTCGTTTTCTTAACAAAACTGTTTGAAATTTACTAAAAGTTCGTAAAATTCTGAAAAATGACGTGTAGCCCCGCTTGTAATTTATGTATTGGTTCAAGATTTTGAACAAGGTTAAAAAAATATGAGTCCCTGTTTATTTATTTACTTTGGAACATCTAGGTTTCCATCTTAAAATTCAGAACCTTAAGCGCCGAAAGCTCGAAAGTTTCAAAAATAATATTTTTTTTCCGGTCATGATCGATGGAAAGATCGTTATTTGTCGAGAACGAAACCATAAGTTATTTCCTTAACGAAACTTTCAAACCTTGATGTTCCAAACTTGAGAAATATATGTCTAAGCGCATATGTTTAACCCTGTTCAAAATTTTTAGCCGTAATACTCGCGGCGCTAGAGGGGATGAACTGTTTGAAGTTTTTGGCAACTTTAAAAGTTTCTAAATACGGTTCGGAATTATGTTTAGAGACTCCCGTGCAACTGGCTTACGAATTTCGACTGTTACTGGTTGAATGTCGGATGGTAACATTATCTGTTGAAAGTTAATATCCGCACGAACGGATAATATTATTCCACCACGCGCACAACTAGCAAGCACCGGATTTGATTCGAGAACTTTATAGTTTTTTAGTTTTAAATGTTGGTTTTGTTTTAAGTGGGTTTTTTGAATGCACGAAATAAACAGGTTTGTTAATCGGTGTTATTTTTCTTTTGGCTTTATCGGAATACGAGATTGCAGCGGTTTTTAGAATTTGGTTCGGATTGAAATAATTTTCGTTAGTAGTGTTAGTACGAGGGATAAGAAACGAAATAGGATCGCAGGTTTTGGTTTGGTTATTTTCATTACGAGGTGTGTTAGTGTTGTTATGAACTGTAATGAAAGGAACGGACTCACCGCATCATTGTTTAGGTGGTACGTCCGCCTGATGAAAAACAGATGCGAATAGTATTTCGATTTGTTAAACAATTTAACGACCTATGTTAGTAAATAAATAAAAAAAAAATATTTAATAATGGTCTAACATATGGAGAGAGTCGAAAGAAAATACCGAATTGTTAAAAAATCATCACAGTAGAACGACAGTCTTTTTCACATCGCGGAACTATATCGACCTTTTTTGGTAAAGTAACCAGTTCGTCTTGCAACCGAAAAAAGTTTAATAACAAAGTAACCAAATTGCCTCGAAATTCGGTTTTCCAATTAGTGACATTTACAAAATTCGTAAACTATAATTTCGATTACCGTGTCTCTCCCTCCCATTCGCCGAGAATCCAGGATGCAATCACCAACGTACACCAACCTGCCAGCAGGGAACACCAACATTCTAGCAGCCGCAGCAGAGTGATACGTAGCATCAATATTATTTCTAATTAATATTTTTTGCGTGTTTTCGTTTATATATTTATTAAATATCTTTGACGGTCGGCTATTCAAGAAAGATAGGTGTAGGAATTAACAAAATTACACATTTAAAAAAATCATAAAACCTTAATATTAGTATTATTAAATCTAAACCAATAATTTAAAAAAATAAAAAAAAAAAGGATTTAATTAATTTTTCTTCATAACCGTTACATTGCACTTCAAATTAATCTAAGTCTTCGATTCAAATTAGTATTTTGCTTTACTGTTTTAAATTATTATTAGAAAAGATCTTTGAAATTTATTAAGATATTAAATTAAAATAGTAAAATAAAAATAGAAATTTATTCAAACAAATTTTCTTACATACTAAATAATTATAGTTATTGTTAACTTTCATACGGAATCCTCAGCGCATGAAACCTCATGCTTGACTGAACTTGTTTTTTAATAACTGATTTACATTCCTGATTTAATTTTTTTATTTAAAAAAATATTCGATCGAATGATTAATTAAATGTCGTAATGATAATAAAAATTACTGGTTTCTTACGAGTAATATCGAATTTAATTCTCAGTGAGCATTGAAAACGCTCGAATCTTATTATCAAGAATCTAAAATTTCGAAGGAAATTTCTGTATCGCAACACCTTCATACATTTTTTATTTTCTATGTTTATATTTGTAAATTTTTTATTTTCTATGTTTATATTTGTAAATTTTTTATCGCGCGTATATTTTCGAAATATGTAGAGCCATCTATGAGCAGTCTACAACATTATTGAGAAAAGGTGTAGAAATGTATCGGTACGGTATTGTTGGAGGATCTATCGCGTGTGCGTACGTGTAAATGGTCAAAGTGTTAATTCATAGTAGCATTTGTACCACGATAACCGATATATGTCAGGGATAACATGTATGTATTCTGTTATAACAGGACTTTACAGCGGAGACTGTTATGAATATCCGCGAATATCCATTGTCATTATGAAAAATTAGTTTAAGACTGTTAAAATACTTTACACAGATACCGGAATATGTATTTACACATTCGATACCTGCGATAAAACGGCTGACAAAAATGCCGTTCGGCTAATGGACCGCGCAGGCTAGCGATATATTGCGGAAATCACCGTTTACGAACAACCTTTTAAATGTCACGATGGATAATTAATTAAGCAACCGCAACATTGTGTTGAACCGCGAAATAGGAAAAGCGGTAAAAACATCCCTAATGAGGTGATCAAATCACTACCGTTGAAATGCCCACTACCAACAATAGAAATATGGGAACGTGCTAGCTGTCCAAATACTCGAAAATGTTCGAATAGATGACATTTCAACAATGTATCTAAATCTACCATTGAAAACCTCTTTAGTTTAAACACATAATAATAATAATGAAATCGCGGAGATGAAGGTATAGAGCATTTGAGAATTTGAGCATGACGATCAGTTGAAAACTTAAAGTCTTCAAGTATTCATCATTTTGCTTCTCTCGGAGTATTTAAAATTTTCAAAGTTTTCTTTTTATATTTTCCATTCTGGTCATCGATCAACATATTTATTTCGGTAAGTAATATAATACATTTATATTTTATTTAACAATTCTTTTTAATTGCTTCATTCTTATGTACATGCATGTAATTATTCTTTGGAATTATTCCATTCATTTTTGTTTAGTCCCTCAGATAAATTTTACGCACTTCGAAATTTAGCGCGATTTTATTTACTTTTTATTTTTTGATATAAGATCATAATTATTCTTTTGAATTATTCCATTTATTCGTCATTTTAATAAGTTTTAGAATTCACAAAAATGATTCAGATATTTCATTACACATTACGAAAATTTTTTATTTCTCAAATATTCTAAAAGATTTCTCTTACCTTACATTATTCACTGTTTAATGCAGTACACTGCTCAATGTCTGTTTTTTTTTTTTTCATTCAATACTCGTAAAAATTTGCTTTTCTTTTCTTAGACCTCATAACATATTTTTAATTACATAATTTTTATAATGGATTTTACAGACGTATATAGCGGAGAATTTTTGCAAAGACGAGTACGGTATTAATTTTAATATATATACTGGTATTATTTACTTCACTTGATTGATTCATATAATAAAATGGATTTTTCATGTCAAAAATATTAGAATTGGAACATATCTATTTTCTTACGTCTTAAAATATCTCTCGAAATTGTATTTAATTATTTCTATTTTCACAAATTAGTGATAGATATGATAAAAGGGAAAAATATTCTTTACTAATTTTTCATGATATCTTTACCCATGATTTAAAAACGTAAATCTAATAATATAAAATTATATAAGGATACACCTAACATATTTCTTCCTCAAGCTAGTTAATAGTTTTTATGTAATACAATTTATACCTCGTTATTTATTACTATTAATATTTAAATTTAGAAGTTGTGATGTAAAATACTATGTTAATTCTCCATATAAATGTATTTTATGTAGCGTATCCTGATTTACCATTGGCGATTGTTTTTTTTTCGATTAACAAAAACAGGGGAGCCGTACATTTTTGAACAGAATATCATCGATTCCGAAAAAAGGAGAATATATATCGGTAAGTAAACGTTCTCATTTTTTTTATTTTCCTCAACTATTATTCAGAAAGATTCTTTCAATATTATTAATTCAAACACTTTTCATTCCACATTATTTAAAGTATATATTCACAGATTTTATATTATACACCATTTACTCATATTTCTCAATATTCTCACTAAATTTTTACTTATTATCCTATTCCTCAGATGATATATTTAGGATTGAACTATAATTCACATATTATTCATGTATTATTTGTATATTACTTTTTATTGAATGATTTACCATGCAATTCCTCAAAAAGAAAATTGTTTTTCATATATTATTATTGAAATTTAAAAAAAGAGATTATTACCCTATACGGGGTTATTTAGAAACTATTAGAAATTTTTAATTTACAGTCCACGCACACACACGAAAATTATTTTGAAACTGATAGAAATTTAATTATTATTATATCCATCTACACATGTATGTAATTATTTTGAAATGGATAGAAACATTTATACTTTCGGAACATTATTATTTTAATTTTTGCTATATTCCGATGTTGAATTATTACACATATTTTGAAGCTATTGAGCATTTTTATTTAATCATTTATATGCGAAGTTATTTATTTTGAATATGATAGAAATTTTATCGTGTTATTTTTTCTTTTTTTCATTATACTAATCTTATCTTTTAATTTGTTTCTTTAACTGGAATTGTTGATCGGACATGGAGCAGTTTTAAAACGATTTAACCACCAGAAAAATAGTGAAAAATCCGTTGAAGAATTTAATTTTCCAGATCTTTTCTATTTTCAGTAAGTACTTGAAATATTTCATACTTATACATAGCATATATCACATTTGAAGTCTACAAAAACAATCAGTAATTATTATTTTCGTGCTTTTTCCATTACATTTCCATAAAGAAAAAAAATATTTACAAACCATTTCATTTTATGTTTCTGTTTTAATGTATATTACACACTTCATTCAATACAAGTGTCTTAATCTATTACATTTCATACATTATTCAATAATTTATCTTTTTTTATTTCATTCAAAGTAATCTTTTATGAGCTTTTTCTTTTTTGATTATTACTATTCATATTGAAAAAACCTCCTTTCTTGCAAATCATTATTTAAAATTTCAAATGTGGTATATTTTTATTTGTTTCCATGTTTATCATGTGTATTTTAAAATAAACGAAAACTGTGTTGTGTACTTTTTTCTATATATACATTTACAATGTTGAATTCTATGAATGTATATTTATTTACTAAATTTTTCGAAACGTGCAATTAATTAATTATATCGAATTTAAAAAATTACACGTCCCCATTTCATATTCATTCAAAAACTGTATTCTTTGGGAAAGTTTGAATACTCGAAATAAATGTAAACAAATGTGATATTTCTATATACACATGAACAATCTATATTTTATCATTATTTACAACTGAAAAATTATTCATTCAAAAACTGTATTCTTTGGGAAAGTTTTAATACTCGAAATAAATGTAAACAAATGTGATATTTCTATATACACGTAAACGATCTATATTTCGTCATTATTTAAAATGGAAAAATTATTATTTATTTAAAAACACATTCTTTGGAGAAAAGTTTTAATACTTGAAATAAATCTAAGAAAATGGTATATTTCTATATACACGTGAACGATCTATATTTCGTCATTATTTACAATGGAAAAATTATTATTTATTTAAAAACACATTATTTAGAGAAAATTTTTAATACTTGAAATAAATGTAAACAAATATGATATTTCTATATACACATGAACAATCTATATTTCGGCATTATTTACAATGGAAAATTATTATTTATTTAAAAACACAATTTTTAGAGAAAATTTTTAATACTTGAAATAAATGTAAACAAATATGATATTTCTATATAAACATGAACGATCTATATTTCGGCATTATTTACAATGGAAAATTATTATTTATTCAAAACACAATTTTTTGGAGAAAATTTTTAATACTCGAAATAAATTTAAGAAAATGGTATATTTCTATATACATGTGAACGATCTATATTTTGTCATTATTTACAATGGAAAATTATTATTTATTTAAAAACACAATTTTTAGAGAAAATTTTTAATACTCGAAATAAATTTAAGCAAATGTGATATTTCTATATACACATGAATGATCTATATTTCGTCATTATTTACTGTTGAAAAAATATTATTTATTCAAAACACATTAGAAAAATGTTTAATACTTAAAAATATGATTTTTTCTTTTTCTTTTTGGAAATGTATATGAATAATGAACACATTTCCATATGCACATAAGTGATTTATATTTTGCTGATATTTACATCTGAAAAATTATTCTTTTATTCACTCAAAATTATATTCTTCATAAAAATTTTTAATATTATTCAATATTATTCAAAAATATATTTTATCTTTAAATTAAAAATAGAAATACTAGGTAATGCTTTATGATGAATATATGTCATATTATTTTGTGTTATTATGTGTAATATGTAATTATGTGCTATATGTTATGTTGTTATATATGTAATCCATCAATGTCTTTTAAAAAAGAGATTTTACATACTCACTATCAGTCTATATATTTGAAATCTTTTAAAATGACTGTAATTACCACTCAAAAACATAAAATTCAAGTATAAATAGTCTTTACAATAACCAATGGCTGCTAGTATAATTGTAATTGTTTCACTGTTTTGATATAGAGTCTTGTGTTTAAAAAATTAAAAAAAATGGCTGAACAAAATATCAGTTATGTAGTACAGGAGATATCAACGAAATACCATACCCGCCTAGCAACATATCGCATTATTAATAAAAATCCAGTGCGGGTGGATATTGATGAATTTCTATGGGACATTTCGGAGGCCACCATCGAGAAGATTGAAGATCGGATTGGTACTGGTGTTAAGGCTAGCATTTTGTTGCAGTGCTAGTTCGAGAAGATGGTCGCTAATGGGGAGGTAGTAAGAGCACCAAAGTTTTTCCCTATTAGCGCACATTTGCTACTGCTAGGGGATGATGTGGAGGAGTGGTATGAGGAGTCCGTCAGTAAATTGAAGGGTGATGTTGATAAATTTGAGAATGTCTCGGGGAGTGGCTGGCGAATTGTTAAAATAGACTACCTCGAGGTACGTCTCAATTTTAGAAACATCCTTCAATGGGCGGGCTCCTTCATAGATCTTCCTGCACCCCTGAAAAAGAAGAAGGCAGTGGTAAATGTGAGGCCCTCCGAAGCCAGTGATGAGCAGTGCTTTAAGTACGCCATCCTAGCTCAGTTTGTGTCACGGAATGCCGAAAGATGCAACCAATATAATTATAACTCTGAACTGAGTAATCGCTATGTGTGGAGAGGTATTTCCTTCCCAACACCATTATCAGACATAAACATCTTTGAGCGAGCTAACCCCTCAGCATCCATCAATGTGTATGGTGTTGATGATAAGAATATTGTCTTCCCCCTACGCATTGCCAAAGAGATTAGGGAACACCATCACAATCTCCTCCTCCTGAAGGATGGGGAGAAGCATCACTTTTGCTGTATAAGGAACTTGAGTAGACTTGTTGGTAGACAGATAACTTCACATAATGGTGAGATGTTTATCTGTCATCGATGCTTGTCACACACACAGAATGAGGGGAGGTATCTGGAACATATTAGGCAATGCGCAGATGTGCCTCCCCTTGCAGCCTCTGTACCTGCAGAGGGGAAAAACATTCTGAAATATGACAAGCACAAGTGCCAACAGTTTATTCCTTATGTTATTTATGCAGACTTCGAGTGTATGCTTGTACCCATCCAAGATAGTGGTGAGGATGAGATGACGCAGAATGCTGTTGGGGCTACTGCCATGGATGTTGATAATCCTGACATACAAATTATCAATGAGTCTGATGTGGTGTTGGGTGATGGAGAAAATACATCTCTCCATCGTCGAACGCAAAACGCCTCCTGTGCTAGTACTGTCAAGGTACAGCGGCACAAGGCGATGTCCTATTGTTATTACATTGTTGATAGAGTTAACAATATAGTGACATCGCCGGAGTTGTACTGTGGTCATGACGCTGCAAAGAAGTTTGTAGAGTGTTTGGTACAGGAGGCAAGGGAAATTGAGAAAATCTATGCGGTGAAAAAACGTATATTCATAGCAGTCTGGGGAAGTTAGCCCAGAATCTGCCTGAAGATGCCTTCAGACACACTCTCGCCAACATCCCCAACCCTTCGCTGTTATCGCTTCTGTGTCGTAAAGGAGTTTTTCCTTATGAATACTGCAGCGATGAGTCTAAACTAAATGAAACAACATTGCCAGCCCGGGAAGATTTCTATAGTTCCCTCTCAAAATCCCACATCTCTATCGATGATTACAATCATGCGAAAAATGTGTGGAGCACGTTAAATGTTGGAACATTAGGTGAGTATAGTGACATCTATCTTCGGACAGATGTCCTAATCTTAGCTGATGTTTTTGAGCAATTTCGTGATGTTTGCTTTCAAAAATATGGTCTTGACCCATGCTGGTTCTTCAGTGCTCCTGCATTAAGTTTTCAGGCCATGCTGAAAGCTACAGAAGTACAAATGGAGCTCCTCATGGATTACGACATATATCTTTTCTTTGAGTCGGCAATTCGTGGGGGGTTAACCCAGTCTGTCATGCGATATTGCGAAGCACGGAATCCATTCGTTTCATTGTCTGGTTGTAGTGATGGTGGAGATGACCCCAACTATATATTTTATATCGACTGCAACAATTTATATGGTACTGCCATGTTGAAGGCTTTACCATATAAAGGGTTTAAATGGCTCACACAAGAGGAAATCGATGATTTAGACGTCATGGAAGTCCCTGATGATTCCCAATTGAGTTATGTCATTGAAGTCGATATAGAATATCCTGAGGAGTTGCATTCTCTGCACAATGATTTGCCCTTCCTCCCGGAGTCTAAAGTGGTCTCACGATTGGGTAACATAAAGAAACTAGTGGCTACACTAGAGAATAAAACTAGATATATTATTCATTATACATATTTAAAGTTGGCTATTCAAAATGGATTAAAACTTTGCAAAATTCATAGAGGAATAAAATTTGAACAGACTCCGTGGTTAAAAAAATATATCAATTTGAACACTGTTTTTCAGCAGCAGGCCAAAAATGAATTCGAAAAGAACTTTTTTAAACTTTTGAATAATGCAGTATTTGGTAAAACGATGGAAAATATACGTTCACGGCCCAAAATTAAACTGGTCTGCAATAAAGTAAAATTTACAAAACTTGTGGGCAAATCATCATTCAAGGATAGAACCTTGTATAATGAGGACCCATTTCTGTGTGCCGTACATGAGCATCCTACAAAACTTTTATTTAATAAGCCGATATATGTGGGTATGTCTATATTAGACATAAGTAAACGTATTATGTATAAGCATCACTATAATGTGATGATGCCCATGTACAGAAATGAGAGGTTGCAGCTTCTATATACTGACACTGACTCTTTTATATATAATATCCGGACTGCAGATCTCTATGAGGATGTGAAAAACAACCTCAACATATATGATACAAGTGATTACTCACCTAGTCATAAGTGTTTTAGTTTAGTTAATAAAAAAGTATTAGGTAAGTTCAAGGACGAGCTTAATGGTGTGCCTATATGTGCATTTATTGGGCTTCGTCCTAAGGTGTACAGCATTAAGTTAGCGGATGGTATTATTAAAAAATGCAAGGGTGTATCTCGATGTATTGTCAATAATGATATCCAATATAGTCATTATTATTATTGTGTAACAAATAAGGCGGCCGTTTATAATACTTATTTCACTAGTTTTAATATACATAGTTTTAAGCATCTGCTGTACACTGTAAAACAGAGTAAATTGGCCATTTCAGGGGCGGATGATAAGCGTATCATAGGAGCTGACAACTCCCACACATATGCTATAGGCCATAGGGATGTTGTTAGCTTCAAAAATAGGTTTAGTTTCGTTCTAGACCAACTAAACATGTACCATACATTTAAGAATAGTTTATTTTGGGATCGTGCGAGATATGGATGTTAATGATTTAAGTAAGAACAAGTCAGAGAGAGTGAAATGTGCGTAAATGTGGATTAAGTGAGAGAGTAGTATTATTATTATTATCTAACCGTTAAGTTACATCCGTCCCTACCTAGTATTATTATTAATGTTATTTTTTATTATTATTTATTCATACTAGTCATTTATATTTATGTGTGTATATATTTTTGTGTATATCATTTTATATATGTATGTAAAATCATTTTTTGATGAAAATACATAGTTTTTATCCTTATCCATTTATTTACTTGTTTTTTATTTAAATTTTATAATTATCTACATATATATGTTCTGTTTCAATATTAAGCATAAACTATATAGGTTGATGAAGAAGAGAAAAAGGAGAAGTAGCAGTAGCACAGAAGAAGAAAAATACTAATTTTATGAATCATACATTTATTCAAAAAAATTTATAACTAAAATATAGAAAATTACATGTAAAAATTGATAAATTGAAAATTAAATATGAAACAAATTTAAAAAAACTGTTTTGAAACAAGAAAAAAATCATATTTTAAAAATTTTTGGCATTTCATAACAACATATGTAACAATCTTTACCCAATACATATTTATCTGAGCTTTGATGAAAATGTTGGTTACATGGTAAATAGGGCCGTACTTTATTATTCATGAGTGTAGCAGGTGGTAAATATTCATAATAATCTACAATTTTTTCGCCAAATTTCGCTAACACTACTTCTGGAGGTGTCTGTTGCAAAAGTTGAATAATACTATCCCGCATTGTTGCTTCCATAAATGGTTTGTCAATATGATCGAACCACTTCTTCATTAACATCATTTTGTTTAATACACACAAGCTATCGTCACTTCCATTATTATGAAAATCACATTGAATAATTTCCATAACATTCTTGAACTGCTTATGTAACTCTGCTATAGATGGCATACTATAATCATTTGTCAAGTTAATAATTTTGAATGGTAAATTCTGTGATTTGATCAAATGTAACATCCATGGTATATTTTTACAATCCCCATGCATGTAGATTTGTGTTTTTTTATTTTTTTCATTCATCATTCCTAAATCACTTCCGAGATGAGTGATATCCCTGACTTTATAATTCCACGGATTGTTGCGATATTGCCAATAGGCTTTCGTTTTATCTCCTTGAAAATAGTGTTCAAGCTCTGCAAATGCTCGTTGTGAAGGTTTATATAAAGTGTGTAAATTTTGCTTACCATCAATGGCGAGCATTGCTAATTCGGTAACTTCATAATGTTCTTTTTGTAACATAAATTGTTCAACATCCAAGAAAAAACCATGAGTTGCGTTCAATGTATAAAAATTAGCAGACATTTTGTGACTTAAAGACAACACAAACAATTGTATCAAACACAGTAACTCAATATAACTTTTTTGAATAAAACTTTAACTGATTGAAAAATGGTTTAATGCTACTAGTTATATAGAATTTAATGTCGAAGCAAAATAAAACAAGTCACCATCATATACTCATTATTTAACAACCGTTGTTAGCGATTTCACCTTTTCCAGGAATGTAAATGTGTTGAACGAATCATTTAAAACTCATTAGATTTTCAACATGTCAATAATTTGTTACTATTTTGAACACATTACGCTAATTAGACAAGGTTTATTCCTCATTTAGAATATCTCGAGGCGATAAACTTTCTCTATATCTTAAACGAGTTATTTTAAGTTATTAGCATGTAACATGTTATATTTTCTTTCATACAATTTCCTAATATTATTTATAAGTATAATAATTTGTGTTCCATTTCAATATTAAATATAAACTATGTATGTTAGTGTGGAAGAAGAAATAGAAAAAAATACTCATTTTGAAAATTATATACACATTTATTCAAAAATTTACAACTAAAATATGAAAAAAATATAAGTAAAAAGTTTTGAAAATCAAAAATTTACAACTAAAATATGAAAAAATTACAATTAAAAAGATAAATATAATTTATGAGCTGAAATTGGAATTGTTGTAGATTCAGAATCATCACAGTTGTAAACTATATTTTCTTCTAAAATTGTTTGATCTCCATTATTAAAATCTTTTCCTAAAGTTTCCGGGCACATATCTCGCAAAAAATCTGTTACATTTTTACGGTTACACTGTTTACAATCTTTAATTAAGACAGGATGAGCTGCACTGAGCGGCAATGAATCTGGTATATCAAATCTATGATGCTTAAAACACGGCAAACATTTTTTAATATCTTCGTTTTTCCTTAATGATTCAGGTAATTTATCATAAAAATCACAAATTTTATCTGGGCACAAGGAAACTAATGTTTCTGCAGCAGCCTTCTGTATCGCTTGTTGTTTAGGTCTAACATTCATATCATACCATTTCATCATTATAAATGCGTTTTTTAATGAGCATACATTAAGTCGTCCATCAGTGTGTGCGTCACATTTTACAGTACTCGCTATAGCATTGTACTTATTATTTAAATTTCTCAAATTCGGCATACCGTAACGTGTTTCTAAGTTAATTATTTTATAATCCGTAAGCGACGTTATCATTAATTTTTCCCATATAGTTTCAATTTTGGAATCTCCTTTAACATAAATTTTTAAAGGTTGTAAACTAATTGAAACATTTTCCAAATCTATAGATATATTTCTATAATTGGAATCTCCAGCGTTCCATGGGATTGAATGATAATTTCGTGTGAGCTATAAATTTGTACGTCTTTTACTAGTGGTTAATATATTCCAATCGATCGGTGGTTTGTAAACTCGATGAAATTTTATTTCTCCATTTAAAGCTAATATCACAAGCTCTTTAATAATGTATGCGTTATCATTATTTTTAAAACACTGGAAATCAATTATTACTTCATGCATATTACTTACTGTAGTGGAAAACAGAAAGAGAAAACTTAACGAAATAAAAACTTTATTAATTAAAAATAAATTCAATCGTGTAAAAACAAAAATTTAACTTACAACTTTAAAGAACATTACTGAAACACATTCAACATAATACTAAAAGCAAAATATCGAACAGCATTCTTTTATAATTTTTCTATTTACAATTCGAGCACGTTATAACTGGTTGTTTTATCATGTATTATAAGCGCGTAGCATGAAGTGTTTGCAGGTACGTTATCACGAGTCTTAAAATCCACTCTAATCTGTAACGGACTACCGTCATTTAAGAGTTCATTTTGAAAATTACACGGTATAATAAAAAGTGGATATTTACTGAGAAATGAATCTACACTAACTGCAGGATGTGGTGGGTCCTTTCCATAATACATTGTTTGAAAAGTATGACATGACCGTATCGGTTTTTACACAAATTGAAATAAACAAAAAATAATAATAACACGAAATATTTTTAAAAAATATTGTATTCGAAATTAAAACTAATATCTAAAATAATCGAAAAAAATTACAATCACACGTGCTTATATACTAATGAAGACATCATTGAACTCCAAATGGGGCAGGTAACGTATTTGTTAGAAATCGCAAACATAGTTCTCGGCAATTAACCGAATTATAACGTTGATACACACGTCTGTTGTATAGAATTTCAATCTTTGGATCGTATTTATGTAAATATTTAACTAACTCTGCGGAGGGAGATAAATTTCCATAACTATCGAAATATTCTGTACGGCTACCGTATTTTCTGTAGGCGGTTCAATGAGTTCCTGGACCTTTTTGCGAATCCATATTAACAATCGCACACTCATTTTTCTTAGGTTTGGTAGGCAATCCATCGCGATCGTAAACTCCTCTAAAATTTGGAACTCTTAATTTTTTCGCGTAAAATAAAATATCGAAATTTGTTAATGCTCTGTTACTAGGTATAGAATTAACCTCGAAAAAACTGATTACATCCCGCATTGCCACTATATGAAGCCAAATATAAACCAAGACCGCTTCTGTATGGTCGTAAATAAAGACCTTTCCCGATCTTTTTATCAATTTGTAGACCCTTTCCTGATTTAAAACTTTTTCTAGCCTCATTTACATCTTTCACCGCTTTTGCTATTGATGATACAGATGATGAAATTCCTCCTAATGTAGCAATACCAGCTAATAACGGTATAAGAGGGAGAGCTCCTCCAGTTTTGTTAATCGGAATAATTCGAACATTTTCACTATCAGCTACTGTAGGGTTTAATTTTTTAACTGCTTTAATCGCTCTTTTCATTCGTCCTCGGAGGGTTTTTTCTTTACGAACAGCCTTCCGCGCCACATTTAACACGTCTCTGAAATATACATTTTTTCCTTTTGAGGATTCTGATTTGGTTCTTCGTTTCCCCGCTTGTTTTTTACCGCGACGACGATATCTACCACCTAATTTACGTTTTACTTTCATAGCGTTTGTTGCTATCCAAGCAGCCGCTTTCTCACCGAAACTGCTATCCGATGCTTTAACACGTTCCCAAGCTTTATTTTCTAATATTTTATCCGCTTCAGCGCGATTTTTATTATCCGAATATTTACTATATGCTATATCGTGTTCTTTAGCAGCCTCATCCAGTGGGTTTATACCGGTTATACCGCGACTTAGTTGACGATCTAACTTTGTACCGGGTCCTAAATAATTATAGCCCGGATAATGTAATTGCAACGGAAGCTTATCTATAACTCTATTTAATACAGTACCGATACCGCGACCACACTTTTTACTCTTTTTTAACGCTTTAACGCTTCGCTGTTTTCTTTGTTTTCTCGCCATTTCAAAATTATTTTTCTATATATATACTTTTTTTCACTAAATTTTTTCGAGGTTTACATGTGTATAAACGTGTATTTATACCTTTTAATTGTTGTTTATTACGTGAATAAATAAGTTATAATGAAAATTGAAAAGCAGTCAACTATATTGCCTATAAATAATGCGTTGTCATTGGTAGAACCTAGTGACACATCAGTGCGTAATAAACACGGTTCATTGTTTCCGAATAATATAAGATGTTTAATTATCGGTCCGAGCGGGTGTGGAAAAACAAATTCATTATTCACATTATTAACACATTCGAATGGATTGCGTTATGAAAATGTCTACATTTACAGTACTTCTTTATATCAACCGAAATATAAATTGTTAGATACGATATACAAGTCTACGCCTAACATTGGTAATCAAACATTTTCCGATGATCTAAATTTAATAACACCTGACACGATTAATCCAAATTCGATATTTATATTTGATGATATACCGACGTGCAGAGTTCAACCTGTTGTGCAACAATATTTTTCGATGGGTCGACATAAAAACGTAGATTGCTTCTATTTGTGTCAAACGTATGTAATGATTCCTAAACATATGATACGAGATAATGCTAATTTCATACTTGTATTTGCTCAAGATGATATAGATATACGTCACATATACGATGAACATGTTAATGGTATGTGTCCGTTTAAAACTTTTAAAAAAATTTGTAAAACATGTTGGAAGAATAAACATGGTTTCTTGGTGATTGATAAGGAGAGTGAACTATATAAAGGACGGTTTCGTCGTGGTTTCGATGAGTTTATAGTGATTGAAGATGAAAAAGATGGTGAAGAATAGTGTTAAAAGAAATTTCGAAGATGAATTACAACTTAAAACGGAATTGGAAAAAATACGTGCTGATATAATGAATAAATATAATTCGTTAAAGTCAGAGAGTAAATCTATTACAAATACTTCAGCCGCAGTGCTTGAACCGATTTCAAAACCATTGTCGGAGATTCGTGAAGCATTACAAAAACCGAAAAGAAAGATAAAGGATGTCGATACAATAACTGATTCTCCAGTTGTAAAACAAAAATTGATGCATAGTACTCCCAGGAAAGATAGAATTACTGATGTAGATGAAGAAATAAAATATGATTCATTTAATCTAAGTGAAATGGGTTCTTTTCGTATTGACGGAGATGATCCTATGCCTAGAGACTTATTTTACGGAATAAAGTATAATCCTGCTACCGATGAGTATATGTTGGGTTCAACAACAATTTCATGGAATAAAAATCGCGGAGAAATATATTTAGGAAAAGGGAATAGTCGTATGAAATTCCCGTACACTGAGGGTCTAATGCATTTATTATTGGAGACGAATGTAGATAAGAATGAATATACTAGCGATGATTTGGAAATATATAAACAATTACTGGAATTTACGGGAGCTCATTTACGTTCCGATGGTAAATTGAAAGGTCTTCCCACTATGAAATATAAGAATATAATTCGACCAATGTTTCGAACTAGTCAGCACCGTGGAGAAGGCTATTACAAAAATCATTTGAATGTAAAGAGGAAACGTATATATAATAATGTCAATGCTAGAGTAAGTCTCGGAAATCAACGTATCGAATACTGGAATGATCCGAATGAATTAGTTGAACGATTGCAATTACTACACGCATCTAAGCAAAGTGGTAATACTGGTGTAGACAACGAAATTTTAGCGATCGAGGAAGAGTTAGCTGAAGAAGGATACATTCAACTACCGTACTGATTTTAAAAAAAATATGTCTACAAAACAAACATCTGCATTGAAATCATTACAACGTGGTATAGCTGATGAACTTCATAAACCTGCGCGAAAACGTTATCAGACACGATGTGTACAGATTTTCGGATTGAACGATTTATGGCAAGCTGACTTGATCGATATGACACAATACGCACGATTCAATCAAGGGAATAAATTTATATTAGCCGTAATAAATACATTTTCTAAATTTGCATGGACCATACCTATAAAGAAAAAAAGCGGTCCAATAATTGCTGAAGCATTCGAAAAAATTTTAACTGAAAGAGGTATTGAACCTCCTAAACATTTGCAAACAGATCAGGGCACTGAATTTTATAATCCACAAGTACGAGCTGTTTTAAATCGATATAATATTAATTTATATAGTACTCATTCGCCGCTTAAAGCGAGTATTGTAGAACGTTTTAATCGAACAATAAAGAATTGGATATGGAAAGAATTTACCGCTAATCGTAATAAACGCTGGTTACAAGTTTTACCTGAACTTACCCGAAAATATAATACAAAAATACATCGCACAATAAAATTTGCACCTACCGATGTAAATAAGAATGTTGAAAGACAAGTTGTTGAAAATATAGCGAGGGAATGTAGTAAAGCAACCGATCGCTTCTCTACCCCGAGCGGATCGAAAAAATTTAAAGTTGGTGATATAGTTCGTATTAGTAAAGTTAAAACATTATTGGAAAAAGGTTATACTCCTAACTGGACCGGTGAATTATTTACTATAAATACGGTGAATTCTACTTTCCCTACGACATATACGTTAAAAGATAGAACTGGTAAATTGTTAGTTGGTACTTTTTATGCTGAAGAATTACAAAAAACATCCTATCCTGACGTATATTTAATTGAACGTGTTATTCAACGACGAGGCGGAAAATCATTAGTTAAGTGGTTAGGATTCCCGAGTTCGGAAAATTCCTGGATCGATAATAAAGTTTTAGTAAATATTTAGCAGACTACATAATGCCACTTCATAAGAGTGGTAAATATATGCCAGAAGGTGGTTCTGGAGCACCAACAACGATTGAATTAGATTCTAGCGGAAATTATAACTTTAAAGGAAAACGATTATTAAACGTTAGTACGATCTATCGAGAACCTTCAGAGTCTGAAGTTGTATCTTACAAACAGATAAAAACTCTCACAGCTGCGGAAATACATGAAGTACGTGAAAAAGTTGAGCAATTGAATTCACTTGTTACGGAACAAAATCTTGCATTACACGCTCGAATTGTTTTTGCATAAAGATTTAGATGATAAAATTAGCGATAATATTTCGAAAATTGAGATTCATAAGATCAGTATTGATATGTTGAGTGAAGACGCTGGAAAATTTAAAGATGATACAATATTTAAGTTTTCAATGTACGAAGAACCAATTAAAAAACTAATGGATAAATTAAATACGGTTTCGAGTGATTCTTCATCGTTATCTACGCGAGTTTCAAAACATGAAAATGATGTGAAAAGTACAATTCAAATATTTGGAGGTTTAATAAATGAGTTAAATGGAAAAGTGACCGTATTGTTGGATAAATATATTACTAAGGAAATAATGGATAAACAAAAAGAAGAAATAGAAAAACGTTTTAAGGAAATAATTGATAAACAACGTGAAGAAATTGAAAAGCATTTTATGGAGATGATTGATAAAGTTCGTGAAGAAATTAAAAGGGAAAAAGTACATCGTGCCGTAGATACGGTTCAATTAGCTGTAAAAACTGATAATTTAACTGAACAGTTACATGATATTAACTCAACTATTCAACGTAAGGATCAAGAGGCTTTAATACAGACTGGAGTTGGGAATATATTATCAACTATAGTAAAATCGAAAATTTTAAAATAATTTTAAGTTTATGAAATAAGAAATGTAAATATATGAAACTATTTATTATTATATATTATATTGTAATAAAGTTTACATGCGTTATATATTTCGAAAGAAAACATTGTAAAAGTTTTTTTGAAAAATAAAAAAATATGTGAAAAAGAAAAAAATGTACTTCTTTATTTTTTTAATAGTTTACATAAAATGCATGTTACGCCAACTGATCGCGTCGCAACGATGATTGTTGTTATGTTCGAATTCGTCTTTCATTGAATCCAGACATCCCCAGCACGAGAATTTAGCATTCGGCGATTGAATTCGTATGAGTTGACTAAATTTTTTAATCCAGGCAAACTGGAAATTACCATTCGAACCCCAGTACAACATATTTGTATGATTACGGTGATTTAAAATGCTATGGTTTTTGCGGAATGCATAAACGACTTTAATTTTATATTTGCACATTTCAGCATCGGCACCATCGTTTTCTATTAATTTGTATAAGTTAATAGATACACCATTCGTTCGTTCGAAGGTTTCAATATCTGCCAGTGAGCGTACAGGTAATCGTGTGAAATTGAAATCGTACACATTCTGTAATAAATTATATTGCCACATCGAGAACGGATTTTTCGTAAACTTCGCCAGAATGGCGAACAAAAAACTATTTTTATTTTCCGTATCATTCATATCTTTTACGTAGATTACAGCACGTCGATTGATTATTTCTCTCGGAAGTTCGACCTTTGACGGACTGATATCTTCAGATGGTGGTGGTAGCGGAATTTGCGTTAACGGTGGCGAATGTAAATATTGCGAGAATTGAGTATGTGATGAATTTTCTACCTCTTGTGAATTTTCTGGGTTTTGTGATATTATCGGTGGTGGTGGTGGTGGCGGCATATGTGTATCTGGAAAACCACTCTGCGCAACATCGTCATTACCATATTCGAAAAAATGTTGAATAAATTCTGCAGTATTTAGTGGTTTCGAATCGTTCGCGACAACGGTATCGGTATTCATGATGAATATGATGAAACAATTTTTATAAAGACGAAAAAATTAAAAAAAAAAGAGTTATTAAAATCTTAAAAACTCGTGATGAACACTGCTTAGAGAACGTGTATGTGTTTGACGAGAAATTAATATTGAGCGATCGAATAAATCTATTCAATGATCTGTCTCATTGACTACCTTTAAATCGGGTATGGCAGTGGAAATGTTACATCAGAAAAAAATGTCGTTCCGTCGAAAGAACTTGATTACATATGTGTATACGGATAAAGTAGTCAATGACTTTGAGTATGAGTGTGTTTTTGTGTTAGTGTGTACATGTAGGGTGTATCCATCTACAATATGACATAGACTGTAATAGAAAGTATAAGAATGTTAAGATCTGGTTTCAACGGTTGCGTTAGCATTTACGTGTAGCGCTATGATATAAGCATTTTCGCTTTTGCGATGTGTGAGATAGAGACTTACCCCCCCCCCCCCCGTACATAATGTATCGGACAAAGAAAAGTTTTACGCAACTGATCGAACGAAAATCTTCGCGATTCCTAGAAATACCGGAACGGCTAAACCTGTATTTTACCGCGATTCCTGCAGACTGACCACTGATAATATTGATAACAACAAAATCCAATAATGATAATAACTAATTTTACATATGTTACGGACGCTCGTAACCGTATATACATCATTGTGTGCGTAATCCTCCGAAACCAGTCGCTACCGAATAACGGTAATTTACGTACAAGCAAAGGCATGCATCGGCCAAATGATTGACGCGATGGCACGCGTACAAATTTACCGCGATAGTGATGATGATGGTGATTTTTACATATGTGTGCAGACGTATATACACATACATTTGCATGTGTGTGTGGTAATTAAGGGATCGACAATCAAATGGAATGCGGTTCCGCGGTCCGAGACGCTCTGGAAACGGCCCTCGAAGGCTTTAATCAACGGTGGCGGCATCCTTTGAGTTTGAACTCTCCTTTTACCTCTACTAGCATGCTTACACGGGTCTGGCTCAGAGCTCTGTTTTGAGTCCAATATTATTTAATTTTTATGTATTAGCTTTATTTCATACACCGATATCCCCAAGCTCACGAATTTTGTCATATGCTGATGATTTTGTTATCTATAGTATTCATAAGAATGTCTCTCGCTGTGTTCGCGAAAATCAACTTTGTGTATCTCGTTGTAATGGAACATTACATGATATTGGGCTTAATATATCTCCCGCTAAGTCAGCATTTTTCATCTGTACAACTAGATTATCCTTTTCTCGTGATCTTGCAATTCACATCGGTGATGAGCCTATTCCCATGGTTACTTGCGTCAAGTATTTGGGGATGCATTTGGATATGAAGCTTACCTGGTCTCGCCACATATTACTACTCCATAAACAAACCTTACAAATTACTAACTTGCTGAAAGCCATTGGTAACAGCTCCTGGGGCGCGGATCCAGCAATTCTTAACTTAATTTTTAGAACCCTAATTATTTCTCGTCTTGACTATGGTTCTATGTTCTACGGTTCGGCCTCCAGATCTAATCTGTCTAAACTTGATATTATACAAAACCTTTGCCTGCGAATTATTACCGGTAATCTGAGGTCTTCTCCGATTGCTTGTCTCCAGATCGAGAATAAAGCACCTCCCCTATTTATAAGAAGGAATGTTCTTACTGATCGATATGCGCTCAAATATTGTAATTACCGATTTCCCTCTCTAGTGCATCAACTCAAAGTTATCAGCACCCATTGGAGATTTGTTTCTTCGAAGTTACCATTATTAGCAAGACGAATCTCGATCTATCACAAGTATTGCCTCGCTCTTATTCCTAAGGTTCCATCTCACTATTTCTCTTATACGTTTTTCATTAATATAATAAATATAAATATTGACACCACATTAGTTCAGAAAATTAAAGATACTAATCTATCGTTATCCGTACTGTGGTTCAATAATTTTATTAATAACAAATATCCGGATTGCATCAAAATATTTACAGATGGTGCTAAGCTCATAGGTCCCCATAGTCGCACTGGTTCCGCTTTCATTGTAGCTAACGTTACAATTCAAAAATTCAAGCTTCCTCCTGATGCATCTGTTTTTACCGCCGAACTGTTGGCTATCGATAAGGCTCTTGATTTCATATTAAATGTTCTTAACCCGGATAATAAATTTACAATTTTCTCCGATAGCCTGGGTGCCCTGATCGCCCTAGATCATAGTTCGTTTAATTATAAATGTCACCCGCTTATTTACGAGATCAAAACTAAATACCTTCAAATTATTAATAACAATGGCTGTTTAAACTTTTGTTGGATTCCCAGTCATCGCGGGATTGGGCTAAATGATGACGTTGATGCCGCGGCTAAATGCGCTGCCTTGAATGGAATTATATTCCCGTTCATTCCTTCCTCAGACTTATATCACAGGAGTCATGCCTTGGAGGATTGGATAACTTATAGAGATAGGCAGAATACTGGTAGATATTACAATATGGTTCAGTCTGATATACCTTCGCTTCCTTGGTATTTCGATATTCCACAGTCTATCCCCGGTCGTCTTATTCGTAAGTATGTCACACTAGTTTGTAGATTGCGTATGGGGCATTCCCGAGTGCCTCTAAATTTTGCAGACTCCTCTGGATGCAACAGTAATCATACTAGGTCTACCTTCATTGATGACATTAATCATTTGCTGTTCAGCTGTGACAAATACGAGCACAATAGGAAAAGGTTTTATAAAGAGTTAATTTCATGCGGATTGTTCCCTCCATATAGTGTTCATTACTTACTGTGTTCTGGACATACAGCAATTTTTATTATGGTTCGCTTTATAATTAATAATAACATTTTGATTTAATTATAATATTAGTAAATAGAAAAAAAAATATATACACAGTGCGTCCCATAAGTTTTAAGACTACGAGTATAGAATCGAAACAAGTAGCACTATCTTCATGAAATTTTAGGAACTTCTTACTACATCCTTCTTACCCTTTCATACCAAGTTTCAAGTCGATCGGATGATTAGTCTCGGTTTGGTGACTGTGCGCGTGACATACTGTTGGCTGTGTTGTCATAACTTTAAAATGGAAACAAATCTCGAACCAGGCGCAGCGATAGAGTTTTGTTGGAAAGCGGGTAAAAGTGCGACGGAAACGTTCGAAATGATGAAAGTGGCTTACGCTGAGTCTACTTTGTCTCTTGCTACTGTATTTCGGTGGTTTAATTCGTTTACTTCGGGTAGCGAGTGCATCAAAGACGAAGAGAGAGGTGGGAGACCATGCACAACGAAAACAGACGAAAACATCGCTCGTGTTGCCGATTTCTTGAAGGAGAATCGAAGTGCGGGGTGTACACAGGTTGGTAGAAGAAGAAACTGGAATCCCTAAATCTATCGTTCAACGCATTATTCGAAACAATTTACAGAAACGGAAGATTTGCGCGCGCTTCGTTCCACATGCTCTGACAGCTGAGCAACAAGAACAACGCGTCTTTCATGCACGAGACCTTCTCGAAATGATTGAAGCCGATCCGAATTTTCTTGAAAGCATAATTACAGGTGACGGAAGTTGGTGTTTTGCGTATGACCCTGAAACGAAGAGGCAAAGCGCGGAATGGTGTGGAAAAAATTCTCCGCGACCCAAAAAATTGCGATTTCAAAAGTCCAAAGTAAAAACAATGCTTATCGTGTTCTTTGATTCAAAAGAATTTGTTCCTCAAGGTGTTACTGTCAATGCTGCATTCTATCAGCAAGTTCTAGATCGCCTTTGTAAAAGAATTGCGCGCGTCAGGCCGAATTTGTGGAGAAATCGATCTTTTTTCCTGTTACACGACAACGCTCCAGCACACACCGCAGCGATTAACGTTCAGTTTTTGGCAAAAAAATCGGTTCCCGTGTTGCGCCACCCGCCTTATTCGCCGGATATGAGTCCACCGGACTATTTCCTGTTTTCCAAACTAAAAATGACCCTGACAGGAAAACATTTTGCATCGATTCCTGAGATTCAAGAAGCTGTGACGAGGAACCTCAACGATATTCCAAGCGACGCGTTTTTGAAAGGTATGAAAAGGTTGGAGGATCGCGCAAACAAATGTATACAGTCTAATGGAGCCTATTTTGAATAAAAATCGTGTTGAAAAAATTTTGGTATTTTTTTTTGTATAGTTTATAAACTCAGTCTCAAAACTTACGGGACGCACTGTGTATATATATAAATAAATAAATAAAAATAAAAAAAAAAATAAAAAAAGAACAAGATAGAGAAAAAAGAAAATTAAGGAAAGATTTTATTAAAGGAACCAAAATTTTTTTTATTTTATTTTATTTACTTTTTTTCTTTTTCGTTTCTTTTCTTATTTATTGAAGTTTATTACTTTATTGATGAAGTCAGTTAGTTTTATTTCATTTTATTCTTTATCAGTCTATTTGATACATTCTTTATTCAATTATTTATTTTTCTTACAACTTCCTTTTCCCATCAGGCATTGTGAACATTGCCAGGCAACTGTGGTCATATTGTAAGATGGGAATTTTTCAATTTTTTAATTTGTATTTCTCATTTTGTCTTTTTGTTTTTTGTTTTCTCCTCTGAAAGAAAAATCTGATCTCTGTTTATTAAGTTTCATCAGGCATTGTGGGCACTGCTCTGCAGTTGCGGCCATAATGTAGAAGGGTAACCTATTTTAATTTCTTCTTTGTTTTTCCTTGGTTAATTTCATTGCGCATTGTGGGCACTGCTCTGCAGTTGCGGCCATAATGTAGAATGATAACCCAATTTAATTTTTTCTTTGTTTTTCCTTGGTTAATTTCATTGCGCATTGTGGGCACTGCTCTGCAGTTGCGGCCATAATGTAGAATGATAACCCAATTTAATTTCTTCTTTGTTTTTCCTTGGTTAATTTCATTGCGCATTGTGGGCACTGCTCTGCAGTTGCGGCCATACTGTAGAATGATAACCTATTTTGATTTCTTATTTTATTTATTTTTTCTTTTTGGCTAATTTCATTGATCATTGTGGGCACTACTCTGTAGTTGCGGCCATAATGTAGAATAGAATGAAATTTCCTTCTCTGCTTTTTATTCCTTTTTCTGTTAATATTAATTTTCCATATCTAATCATAGTGTAGCTTGCTGGCCAAATGAACTGTATTTGTTCAGGCCAATAAAAAAAAAAAAAATTAAAATTTTTGAGTTTATCGGTTTTAAAATTGCTCGCTGTTAGTAAAATTTTTAAATTTTACCGAATTTTAATTAAGTGCCTTGTGTGGTTTAGACATTATCCACAATTATGATATCCTAGCCTTACAATAAAAATTTCACATATCGATAGAATTGTTTCTTTTTCACCGATCTTTATTTTAAACGTAATCGTATGATCTTTTTCATATAGTTTTTCAATGAAACAAATGATAAGCCTAAACAGGAAATAGTCGAGACAACTAATTACAGATAAATCTTGCAACGACGAGGAAGCGAAAAAAAAAAAGAGACATCGCGACGCAGTGATGTCTCCACGCAAATTCAGGCAACTTGCATGTCGGGTAAAAATTCTGGCTATTTGTAAACCGAAAATCGAAATGGACCCTATAACGAAAACATTAACACACTCGCTGCCTACGTGAATAAATAATGTTACTTACATACATACATACATATATGCGTTACGAACTTGTAAACAGAAATTTAGCGTCGCATTTTCGAAAATGGACGCATTAGGCCTCGACATGCGGTGAAAACGGAAATTTAAATGGAATCTGATTACCGTTGAAATGTAAAGGAATGAAGGTAGACAGACGATTTGTCGTCGTAGAAGAAAACTGATTTTCGTCATCCGTGAACTGTCGACCAACTACTATATATCACACTACTCGTATTTCGGACAATTTACCATGGGAAGTGATCGCACCGCAATTCTCATATACAACTAAAATATGTATGACACGTGCCTGTTTCAAGCTGCCTAAATTAGCGATGTAAATAATCGGATTATTTAAATACTCGGTTATTCGCATTCGTTTCAGAATAATCCTCGGATTAATGCTCGGATTAGTCTTTGCATCGCGTTCCTGCACGCCCCGCTTAGCGCAGCATAAATTGAATTAAAATATGCGATAGAATCGTGAAGATGCGTATAATATATGTACAGTGGGTCAAAAAAGTATTTGCACACCACGAAAATTGGCTACAGGGTCACAGGGGAACGGCATAGGGCTCGGAAACATTTATTAGACATAAACAGACAAAAAATAAAGTAAAAGAAAATATACATTTATTTCGAGAAAAACGAATCACAGCTTGGAATTTAAAAAAAAGGAAAAAAGTAACCTCAAAAAAGTATTTGCACACATACAAAATATACAGGAAAACATGAAAATAAAATTTTACCGTTAAAAAAAAAAAAGGATATTAATATTTGGTATGCATTCCTTTTGCATCTATAACGCTTGAAGACGCCGCGGCATTGATTCGACTAAATTTTCCGTTACCTGGGGGCAAATATCTACCCAAGCAGTTTGGGGGACCGCTTTTAGATCTCCGCTGTTTGATATTCTCCTCTTACGTACTTCCACTTCTAGGCAATTCCATAAGTTTTCGATTACATTCAAATCCGGAGATTGTGGTGGGGTAGACTGCCGACGGGGCGCGTTATAGAGCAACCATTCACGGATTTTTAGCGCAGTATGCTTCGGATCATTATCCTGTAAAAAAATGAACGACTCCCCCAAGCCTACTTTGTGAGCGCTGCTCTTTAAATTATCGCACAATATGTTGATATACATATCGGCTGTCATTTTTCCTTGAATGAAAACTAGATTCCCCACACCACTGGCCGCCATGCACCCCCATACAAGCACCTTACTTCCCCCGTATTTGACGGTAGCCAGTAAATTCTTGGTTTGCAGCTCGGTGTTTGCTTTCCGCCATACATATCCACGTCCATCCGATCCGAATAAGTTGTATTTACTTTCATCGGGAAATAAAACTGATCGCCAAAAGGTTGCGGGTTTGTTTATGTACGTTTTTGCGAATTCCAAACGTTTGATGCGATTTGCTTCTGAAATGAACGGTTTTTTACGAGCACATCCGCCATGGAAGCCGGCCGAATAATACACGTTCCTAACAGTTTGAGGGTGAACTTTTACTCCTGATGTTAACGCGAGGTCATCGGCCAGTCCTGGAGCGCTCAAAAATGGATTTTTTCGCGATTTTTGTATAACGGATCTTTCATCGCTTGGTTTTAATTTTTTCGGTCGACCTTTACGAGCGTCATTTTCGATTGTTTTTCCGACTTGAAACCGTTTTATTACATACCGTACTGCGGAAAATGTAAAGCCAACTTTTTTTGCTATTTCTCGGTAACTTTCACCTTTTTCATATAGGGTAACAATGCACGAACGTACAGGTGCTGGTATTTCAGAAGCTTTCGGCGACATCACACTTAAATTTCTTACAATAATTAAACTATTTTATGCTAACACGTGCACCTTTTGTCACTCACGTACTACTGCATTCGCTGCAGCACTCGTACACACACGATATGATCATTTCAACGGTTTTTCCAAGGTCAAACTTGCATGCGTGAGTCATTCGTTTGTACGTGTGCAAATACTTTTTTGGCGCCGCTTTCCCCCCTTTTCCACCATAGCGGTGTTGCTTTTTATTTGTCGGCCATCGTATGCGGCAGTTAAACATTTCAGGTGATTCTCTACATCAAACGTTATTTTCTTTTATCCGGAACCCTGTTGCTGCCCTTTTTTCCTATTTTTTTATGGTGTGCAAATACTTTTTTGACCTACTGTATATCATATATTCCATATTTTACGCAATGTCGATCTTTTATTTGAAATAGCTTTAACACACTTGGGTTCGTCGTGGACAGTGCTTAGCTGCATCCGTCGCCATGGTGTCTCTGTTAAAAGCTTTATATTCTGGACTCCTATGGGCTGTGCTTAATTTTTCATATTTTATTTATCGTGATTTTTAAAATTAATTTACGGTATTATATCGTTTACATAAATACTGTGTAAGGTTTTCAAATAGCATTTTAAATTTTTGTCTTCACTCATATAGACGAAGAATATTGAAAAAAAAATTAGGCTGGACTTGAGAATGTTTCAACCGTGTACCCCAGGACAATCAAAACAACGACTAGAGATAGTTGAGATGAATGATAAGCAACTATTTGAAATATTTATTTCTTATACCTTATTGAGTGCTCTCATCTATACGCTGAACTTTTGGCGTTGGATCTTCCTACCCCTTTCAATGGTTCATTTATCCTTTCCTTCCCATCTCCAGCCGTCGTTCTCCTTCTTTCCTTTATACTTTCTATCTCCGATCGCCTCCGAATCTGAGTAGGTGATCAAAGTCCATGTAGTTGGGTCACAGTGTTAACACCGAGCTCATTTAAAAAAAAAAAAAAAAACCTTACCAAACAATGAAGACTAACTGACGCGCATTTTTACATTATCCGTGTACATACGTGTTACTAAAAACAATAAAAAAAAAAAACAAAACAAAAAAAAACATTATATTAAAATAAAAAATTAATATTTATTAATGAAAAATAAGGATTGCTTCATTATAATTACTCTATAAAATTTTCAAAAAGACACGAGTTATTATATAGTACATGTAATTCTTGCCGAGTGCATTCCTCATAGAGGAGAACCCGTTTGCGACATTATTTGATCCACTCTTTTTCTTCAAACTGAAATATTAAGTTTCAAACAAACCAAGTAGAATTATTCTTCTTCATCATTACCGGATGAATGCAGTTTAATCTTTTACCTTTTTTATTTATTTTTTCTTTTGGTTCCGTTGTTTTAGTATTTATACTTTTCTCTCTTCCGTGAATCTGCTTGCAAAGAACTTACTTCAGGGTATATTTTTGTATAGATTGTCGACTTTCTCCGATTTCTTATAATTTTCCTTTTTTGCGGGTTTTTTTGGGAGAGGATTCACATTCTCTAGTGAAAAATCGGTAGCGTCGAAACGATAAAAATGATTTAAATTATTAAATTCATTTGTCGTTATAAAACAAAATAATGATCGTTACCTATTAGTTAAGAGCTATGTATTATACCGGTTGTATACTATAATGACAGCCTACATTTAAGTTCGAAGTAATAAACTTATGTGATTAAACGGAATTTATGTAATGTTTAATTTTAGATGTAGACAATTTATGAAAATACAAATATAAAGTAATTGAGATTTTAGCATTTGTTGAGTATAATGATACAATTTATTTCAGTGATAATTCACAGTAATGAGAATAGATCAATAATTTATAATAATTAATGGTAGCTAATACCTTGCATAAACGAAAGGTATTCGAAGGAGACCTAAAATATACTATGTCCGAGATATGCGTAAAGCGCGATTTATAAATACGTAAAAGTTTATTATTAAACACGCATAAAAATATAAAAAAAACCGATAAAGACGTAATTTAAACGATAGAATTTTAAATCGAAGTAAATAACGGTACAGAGCGGTAAATAAAATTTATGTAACCTGCGTAATTTTGAGAACAGATTTACATTGGGTGCAAATAAGTAAGGTTATAACTAAAATAAAAAAGGAAATAACCGGGGTTACCGTTGAAGTCGCTACGAGTGTAAGTGTAACAAAGGTAAAAGTAAATATAGTGGGAATAAAAAACGCAAGTGCCGAAAAGTATCACCTGTAGAGTCATTCGGACAAATTCCTCGGGCCGGAAATCTGGTTGAACGACGCGATTCTTGTTACTGGCCAATTTTCGTTTTTCCGCGTAATTCCCATTTCGAGCCCACACAAATTTCCAGCCGATATTTCCTCTAAGTATCCTCGCTTCCTGCAATAGCCTACCATTTATCGTTTACGGAGGTGGGATGTTCGGAAATGTAAAATTCATTTTGCATCACAATACCTAGTAATCCTATGATGCCTGTCGGCTTAGGGTGCCGCAGTCTGTAATTCCTAATTCAAAATTTTTTGTCCTCCTCCGGCACAAGCGGACAACAACAATATTCGTATACCGTTGCCGCAGGGACTTACAATGGCAAATGTGTCTACATCTTCTTCGGATGATAATTTAGTTCCGGTAACTTCAGCGATTTTTCTCACTATGTGACTTAAGTTTTCATTTAAAGGTATGTTCCGATCAAACCAAATCAATATATTTTTTTTCTAAAATTCCACTGGTACACAAAATAGTGCAAGCAGTGGAGTACAATAGATGTGTACGAAAAAAAAAAATTGCACAAATTTCTGAATTTTAATATCTTTTGTTATATTTTAAAGTATTTAACTTATCAAATAAAAAAGAAAAAAATTGTACATAATGAAAATAACTGCAAAAAGAATAATTATGCACAGCTCTACATATACCACCCATTCACTGAACCCTTACATTTACATTTCATACTTCAACTATAATAATATCCCTTCATGCTTCAACTATAATAATATCCCTTCATACTAAAAGTCACGAAGTATTCTACGTACACACACACACACATCCGCTCATATTATAACAAGCGAAGTAAGTTTATTATAATAGAACAGGTAATTTTTCCCGTTTTTATTTTTTTATCTATTAATAAATTTATTTATTTTTATTTTAATTTATTAATTTATTTACTTAGTGACTATAGGTCAATATTTTACACCCGTGTTTATGATTATTTAGTAAATGTTTTACATCTGCCGGTAACCTGTTATACATAGTAGCTCCAGCGTGCTCTACTTAATTCTCTTCTGCGAAATTTATAATATCTGGGAATCTGGGCGTAATAATCCTTAAAACACCTTGTTGGACCAGATTTAAAAGCAATCTTAAAGGGCATAGCCGGGTTTATATAGGAAATCTGCCCCCGCGGGTTTTTCGGTTTGGACTTGGGGAATAATCGTTTTGACATCAAATAAAAATAATTCAGCTAAATTTTCAGCTATTTATCTCAAACGGTTTGCGAGTATTTAAAAAAAAAACTCGTTTTTTGATTTTATTTTGTTTTTTAATAGTGAAATTCCAAAAATAAATGAATAGCGATTTTTTTCCTAATTCTTAAGGGTAAAAGACATAAAAAAACACTATTACTATGAATCTCGGGTGGAAAGCCGATTTTTCAGAACAGAAATAAAATTAAAATCAATTTTTTGACCGCGTTTTTGAAAAGTGTCCACCGCCAAATTTTGTCAGAAAATGTCTTTTTTTTTACTATTTTACGCTCAGGAATTTTTTCATTTTTTTTTGAAGTGGTAGAACATTATGAACAAAAAAATAAAAACTAATTTTTTTTTCAAAATACCGTGCGACTAAACAGCAAAACTTTTTTGTTGGTAGAGAAATATATAGAAAATAATTTTTCAACTGAAAATATACATTTTACTTATAAAAATATTTAGAAAATTAAGAAATGCTCTTCTTCAAATAATTAAAGGCATTAACAATTTTTTTAAATCTTGGTATCTCTTATTTTGATTTCTGTTGTCTTCAGAAATTCATTTAAGTCAGTGCTAGATTAAGTTGCTAGCGATTATTTAGTCGGCTGTTTATAAACGAAAAAGTTAATGCTGTAGTGAATGAAGACAGTGACGAAGACTATAACTGATTTTATTTAAAATAGTTTTTCATATATATCTAAAGCGAAATCATTTCATTTATTGTAAATAATTAATAATACCTTTTTTTGAAAATATAAATAATATAACTTATCAAATAAAAATTGTCACTTTTATTTATTTACAATGTAAAATTATTTTGGCTAATAGCGCAGAAAAATGAAACCTTTTTTATTGCAATGAATTTTTGCGTGAAAAAATTTTTTTTTACATCAGTTACTTAACTTTCTAAATATTTCTATGAGTAAAATGTATATTTTCAGTTGAAAAATTATTTTCTACGTATTTCTCTACAAACAAAAAAGTTTTGGTGTAATTAAACACGATATTTTGAAAAAAAAATTGGTTTTTATTTTTTTGTTCATAATGTTCTACCACTTCAAAAAAAAAATGAAAAAATTCCTGAGCGTAAAAGAGTAAAAAATACATTTTCTGACAAAATTTGGCGGTGGACACTTTTCAAAAACGCGGTCAAAAAATTGATTTTAATTTTATTTCTGTTCTGAAAAATCGGCTTTCCACTCGAGATTCATAGTAATAGTGTTTTTTTATGTCTTTTACCCTTAAGAATTAGGAAAAAAATCGCTATTCTATTATTTTGAAT
Source organism: Icerya purchasi (assembly GCA_039619475.1). NCBI lineage: Eukaryota > Metazoa > Arthropoda > Insecta > Hemiptera > Monophlebidae > Icerya > Icerya purchasi. Next base: position 444,860,968 of record CM077116.1, on the reverse strand, counting down.
TTTACTATTAAAAAAAAAAAAAAAAAAAATCAAAAAACTATTTTTTTTTTTAAATACTCGAAAACTGTTTGATATAAATAGCTGAAAATTTAGCTGAATTATTTTTATTTGATGTTAAAACGAGTATTCCCCAAGTCCAAACCGAAAAACCTGCGGGGGCAGATTTCCTATATAAACCGGGCTATACCCTTTATTCATATTTGCAATCACGTACATACATAAGTAATTGTAATTTATACATACATACATATATATATATATATATATATATATATATATATATATATATATCATTTTACTTTAATAACGGAGTATTTTTTATATCCCGATTTATAATTTTCAGTACTGCTTCCTGTAGAATTTTTAAAGATTTTAAATGACATTTAGCACCTGGTATTAAATTATTTTTAACGGTTTAAAAAAAAAATCACGAAATTAATAGAAAATAAAAAGTAGTTTTAGTAAGTTATTCTTAAATTTCAAATGTTCTAGATTACGAATCAGTAGTTGGAAGGTAATTTTATTTTCCTGATTTTTACAATGGAATCACACGCTTTGCTATTGAATTGAAAATGCGATTATGGTCGAAGTGAAAAATCGAACGATGCAATCTGTTTCGTAATAGTGATTTATCATTCCACTGTGGCCGTCCATTGGTCTTTTCAAATTGCCTAGTCATTATTAGTAGATTTCTCTTAAGCTCGCCACAGATTTTGAAACTTTTAGCCGTTTTTATTTTGGTTCTTTTTCGTAGTCTTTCTTGTCAAAGAAATTCTCAGAAAAATTCGTTTTTTCCACCTTTATTTTTATTTGGAATTATATGGTGATCAGTGTTCAACGTTTTAGTGTTCTGCTGGAATTTACCAGCGCGCATAGCTGTAAACGTGAAAAATGTTAAAAAATACAATAAAAAAGAAATATAGTAATGAATTCAAAAGATCCATATAATTCACGCGATAGAGAGTTTCTTCTTACTTACGATGAAAAATATTAACATTAAAAATATTTCGTCTCCGTTTCTGTTACATTGATCGCTACGTTTAGGAGTTGCGAGTCGCAGTGACTTTTTCTACTGTAAAAATCGTTCTTCCATATAATGGGATGTTCTTTAATTTATATCGTGTTTCTATATCAGTGAAAACGTAAATGGAGATGCACGATTATTATTAAGTTTTGTAGTGTTTATGCAAGCGTGTAACATTTATGAATTATACCTTAAAATTCTATTTCGCAATATTACTGTTTATTACGCGAGCTATAATTTATATTGGTAATGTTTGTTGCTTTCTCTGCGGTGCATAATTATGAAAATCGTTTTTTATAATATTCATCGTATACAGTTATCGTCAAAGTTTTTTTTTTGTTCCTATGAGTTCCGCTACTGTCATGAAGCATGGCTAGTTAATTTTTATAATTTTTACTAACACGAATTTACTTGAGCAGAATACGATAATAAGACTTGCGATTCGACTTATTTTTATAGAGGATTTTAGTGAACACTGTGAGAACGCTGCCCGCAAACCATGTATGCATTGACCGTTCCCACGCGTACCATATATATATATATATATCTGATGATAAGTCATTCATTTTCAATATGTGCTTAGCTATGCTTAACTATGTTATCCTAATACCCGAAATTACGTTAGCATCCTTCCTCGTTTCCTTTCGAATAATCATTCCTATTTTTTTCTTCTGCGTCTGCGCTACTCAGAACCCTATGAAAGCATATTGTCTGTTTCCGCACATGTCAAAGAGCCTTTCTCCATTCCCTATACATGTGTTCACAATTCCAATAGTTGTTTCTCAATTTAACCCAAGTATACTATCGTGCTGCTATTAAAAATTAACTCCAACTCTCACTCTCCTCTTTGCTGTACGCCACAAAAATTCCGAAGCCAAGTTTTAAAATTAGCCTAAGTATATTTTCCCACTGCCAAAAACGAATTCTCTACCCGCTTTCCTCCCTTGTCATACGGTTGAGAAAATACTATGGAAACTGTCCAAATTAGTGTCTAAGTATACTCTACATTCTGGCAAACAAAATTTAATCCCAATTCTCCATCCATTTTAACTTTCGTTCATACTTCTTCTGAGCTACCACTGCTGTAAAAGATTTTAAAAACGTACCCCCCCCCCCCCCCACGAATGCCATAAATGCCCGTTAATAAGTCATCAATTTTCAAAATGCAGCTTAAGTTACCTGTTCCAGCAGCATAAATTAATAATCCTTCACTCTTTTTTCCCTTTCGGTGTTTGTCTCCGGTATCCATTACCAAATTTCAGTGTATGTATTAAAAAGAAACCAATGTACACTATTATCCCGCTATTAAAAACTAATCTCCAACCTTTCACCCTTTTTCAAAGCCCCAGAAGTGTTTCTGCAGAACCATGCAAACGCACACTGTCGTTTCTAGCGCGCCCATGCATATCCAGTTGCAGGTCGTTTATTTTTAAATTGTTTTTGTAAGTTCTTGTAATAATGGATTATCAACAATCACTAAAAATGAAACGAGGATGAGTTCATTTTCACATCTGAATAACATAGTCTAATTTTGAGAGAGTACGCCAGAATTTTTAGAAACACTTGGCAGGAGAAAAAAGTGGATGGACGATTAGTTTTTGATAATGGGATAGTATACTTAAACTTCTTCTTCACCAAGACAAAACTTAATTCGATCGGAAATGGCAGAAATAAAGGAACCAATGGCGGGAACAACAGACCGAGAAGGAAAGGACAGGATATAGGAAGGGAGCAGGAAGTCTTAACTTTAAGAGGAGTAAATAAAGAGAAGTGCGTTCCGCAGAAAGAGCAGAAACTGCTTCGATTAAGGTGTAGAGGAGAATAAGGGGAGAGGAAACCAAAAAGAGACGATAGCGGGAAGAGGGCAAAAGACAGTGTGATTGAAGCGTAGGCGATAATAGGGACAATAAAGAAGGGAATTCTGAGAACCAAGAATTTCGGTTGAATTGTGGAAGGAACTATCATTGGTAAAAGAGGAAGGGTACATATCCGACCAAAATTTAAAGTGTGAAATTTCTTACTTAATTCAGATGTGTTCCAAAGGCTATGAACAATGTACCATTTTCCCTGTAAGCTTGTCTTGATCGCGCGCTGGATTGTAGCTTGTTTAATTATCGGTGTTTTGTGTTTTGGGAAAACCAACCGGAGGATTGTTGCCGGCATTCGGCTTTCTTTATGACGACGTCGTTTGGTCTCAAATTGAATTCGGAGGCCGTTTGCAGAGTTTAAAATTAGATTTTCGCGGAAAGGTCTCCTAAGGGATATTTTTATCGACATCTTTTACGGTTATCGAAAAATGGCCGTTTTAATGGCTTCCGGTGAACAACGGAATTACCTGCTTGCTGATACTTACTTAAACTTTTTGTTCCTTACAACAACACATCTATTGTTTGCTTCCGCCATTATTATATATATATATTTAGTAATAGTTTTTGCCCGATGCATATGTAGCAATTGTTTATGATGAAAAAAATTTTGTTTTAAAGGAACCAACGGAAAGAAAAAATGCAATCATTTTTTGCCCACTTCAAAAAAAGGTAGTACCGTAGTAATGGTGGTGTATGTATTTTTTCTCTTTTTATTTCTTTAAATATTTTTTCGTGTGCAACTAGTACCCGTGGATTTTAATGATTCTTTGTTCATTTGAAAATGTACCGTTCAGTGCAGTGGCGGTGCCAATATCGATAAGTATCAGAGGACACAACAGATGCACAATAGTCATTAAAGTAAATGTTGAAAAAGGGGATCTCTTGGAGAAATTGGGAAAATTTAATTTTTAATGGGACAAAAAATTAAAATATTACCTGATATGGGGATAAGTATGGATTCGAGTAAAGGAAACAAATACGAATTAACAGTATAGCTAATACATATTTATCGGCTCCTCCAACTGGTCTAACAAGTGAACCATTGTTGCTGTTGAACAAACCTTTTCTAATAGGACAACTAATTTACGAGGTGAAAAACTTTTATTTTTCGCACCATAATGTAAAGTTATTTTAATTTTAATTATTAATAGTATTTAATTATCGGTTATTAATTTTCGTTTCTCTAATTTTTGCTACAAAGTACTTCTTCTTAGGTTGCTGCCATACACTAGGCAGTGCGTCGGCTATTCCTGTCTGCTTATCCTTGCTGCCTTGAAAAGTGTTTCTATATCCCAGATGTTGGTCCATTCTTTGATATTTCTTAACCATGGATATTTTCTTCTTCCTAGTGGTCTTTTTCCTTCAATTCTTTCCTGTAAGATCAGTCTAAATAGCTCGTACTTTGGGCCTCTCAAGATATGGCCAAGGTATGTTATTTTTCATCTTTTGATGGTTGCCAAAAGCCTTCTATCTACGTGTGTTCTACTTAGTATTTCTGCATTTGATGCTTTACCTGTCCAGGAAATCTTTATTAATCTTCGTTTGAACTATATCTCTGTAGCCTCTAGTCGTCTGATGGAACTGGCTTTAAGTGTCCAAGTTTCAACACTGTAAAAGAGTACAGGGGTAAAATCACTCCAAGTCTTATTTGAAGCGGTAGTTCATTAGCGAACATTAGAGTTTTCATTCTTCTGAAAGTTTCTTTGGCCATTCCACACCTGATTCGTATTTCTTCATCGCAGTCTAATTTTTGGTTTATCATAGATCCGAGGTATTTGGAATTGTCAACTCTTTCGATATTACTTTTTACGAGAGGAAAGTCAAACTAGAATTATTTGTGCATAACCGGTACTGTACAACTTCTTTTTGGGTGAACGTTGTTGATGGTTCCAGGTGAAGTCCATTACCCCTCTTGGCAGCTGCTTATATTTTCAACAAGTTGTATCTTTTATTATGGAAATCTAAAATAGTGTTAGCTAGCATTGGTACTGGAACCATGCGCGATGCTTTTTTTAGCTACTAAATTAACTTCGCTGTTTTGTCTCAAGTTATAATAATGACCTGGAATTCAGACCAAGTGGACCTGTAAATTTTACTTCCCAGCGACAGTTAATATTTGTCCGGCGGTAACGTGAGAATAATTTACTAAATTCTAGATAGGCTCTAGGGACTTTGTAATGGTGACGAAATTTTTGTTGTTATTTCTGGAATTCACAGTACCTGCTTGTAAGATAGCACATAGTTGGCGAGAATGGACACTATCACACTGTTTCGGTTCTTTTTTTTTTTTTTTTTTTTTTTGTCAAATAATATATTTGGTTAATAATTACAACATACGTTATGAAATTTAAAGTTTAATGTCACTATAAATTCCATTTACAATCTTTCAGTGAAATATATTGATTTCTATAATTTTAATAATCTTAATACAAATAGCTTTCTTTATTGGGATCAATAATCTCAATTTGAGAAAAATCTCCTGTCTTAGAAGGATTTGCTCTTAAAATAATACCCTCTTTATATAATGATGCTATATAGTCTACTTTGTTAGCAAGAGAGGGAGATTCTTGCTTGATTCGTTGTATTAACAGTGATCTGTCACTAATTAAATCTCCTCGTAAGGACATCAGATTCAAATTGGTAGTTGTGTTAGGGAGTTTCCAGTTTAGGACATCTTGTATATGATGTGAGATATCTGGAGATAAATTTTTACAAGGCGTTATGTAGTTATATATTGGTACAAAGCAGGTTGATTCTTCATCTTGTACAGTGTGATGGGATAGCTGAATATAATGTAAGGCAACTTGCATCATATAGTCTAACTGAGTGTGAGTCAAAATTTGGTCAATGCAATAACCAAACTTGCATTTAGAATCATCTCCACACTGTACAAGTGTATTATTAGATGCAGGAAGAGTGCTGAATAATAAATTTAGGTGTTTATAATTTATTGATAACCTTACATTAGTCAGAAACATACATAATCGTTCAAGCTCTTCTTTAATCGAAGCCACGTTCCGATTGATGTTTGCTTTCGATAGTATCAATGATTGAAATCCGGTGATGAAGTTGTAGCTTATCGGTATCTGACTTATAATATCTGATAAATTTTTGATCAAAGAATTGGCCAATGCACAATGAGTGAGCTCTTGGACAGTTGTGGCAGTTAACTGTTCCAAGGCACTATTCCTAGTAGTCAATATGGAGTATGGGATGATTATGGCTTCTCCAAGAATCAAAATATGGCAAACTTTTTGTAGCTTCGTATTCTCATAAAGTGAGGGAGAGTACTCTAGTTTAGTCACATTTTTAGAATTTAACATGAGTTCTTTTGATACATAATAGATGTCATTATATATGTAATAGATTAAAAAGTCATCCTTTATTAATTTGGAGACTCTAGTATCTAGTGTGATATTCCTCCAGTCGTTGGCATTCCACAAATAGATGTACTGCCCTGATTTTTTGTATCCATTAGCTATAGTTTCTATGGGTATGTAAATTTCATCAGTCTCCACATAATTGTATCCTATATGAAGCTTGGCAGTCATAGCTGTAATTCTATGTTGATCATAATATACGTCGTTTTGGGCTCCATAATAACAATCTGTTTTATCAGGTACGCTTTCTAATATGTTTGATTCTAATCCTATCATTAGGTTTGGATTCGATTCTAGTAAATTCTGACAAGATGACAAGCTAGGAAGTGTAGGTGTGTTTATTTTTCGCTTAATACCTTCAGCCCATGGTATCATATTTCTAGCACTAGAGAAATTAATGGTATCGGCTGCACATTTCCAGATTCTTCTTGTTATGCGTTGCCTATTGATAGACAAAACATATGCTGATATTTCTGCAATCTTTGATTTCAGAATGAATTCTCTGGAACACTGATGAGTTTTGGACAGAAAGGTAGATGCATCGAAATCGGTATCTAGTAAAGTACAGTTCTGCACTACATACTTACTTTCTATGGTTATATCTTCTGATTGTGAGTAACAAAATTTAGTGCTAAGCAAACCAAAATATGCGAATACTGTTAAAATCATTATGTCCCCAGTTTTAATTATAATTGTGTTAGAGTTTAATCAACTGATATGAAGTCTCGTTATAAATTTGAAATTTGTTTAGTTTGATCAGTTTCGATATAAGTGGAGCCTTTGATGCAATTAAATGGTCCTCCATATTAAATTGTCTTAAAGAAAACAATATTCAAGATAACTTGCTAAACATAATTAAAAGTTTTTTACTAAACAGAGAAATAAAATTCTATAATAATGAAGAATTAATATATCGAAAAACACCAAAAGCAGGAGTACCGCAGGGATCAGCACTATCTCCAACTATTTTTAACATTGCGATGGCTAAGGTACATAATGTATGCGACCTTAATGGGAATAATATGGAACTAATAAGCTATGCAGATGATCTTCTATTAATAGCAGGGATTCAGGATGTCAAAGATATCAAACCAATTAACACCATCATCAAGGCTATAAATAACACTTTGAATCTATTAGGGCTAAAAATAAATCCTGAGAAAACAAACAGCATTTTAGTAACTAACTTAAGAAAGAAAATATAAAAGAAGACATAGGAAGGGAACTGAAACTGGAAGATTCAAATATACTTTTAAAGAAGGAAATGAAGTATCTGGGCATTATATTAGATGAAAACCTCAATTTCACTAGTCACATCAATTACATAGTAGGAAAAATCAAAAAAGTTTACAGCAAAATAACTGCTCTATACAACAATACCTTTGGCATCAAATCTACAGACAGAAAAATTATATATTCGGCGCTATTTAGGTCCATTATAGAATATGGCAGCACAATATACTACCCCAAAATGAAAAAAGAAGATAAAAAAAAGATTAGAAAAGAGCAACGGAAAATATTATTGGGAATTATATTTGCATATAGAACGGTATCGTATACTGCAACCAATGTAATTGCAGGAGTACTACCTATTGGCCTACAGATACAGCAAAGCAATGAAATTAAAGCAACAAAATCATCAAGCATTACCGACAAACAAAAAAAAGAAAACATAAAGGAAATAAAAATTAAATATAACAACCTCTGGCAAGAGGAGTATAACGCTGAAAAAACAGGAAGAAGAACCTTTAAACTAATTCCAAAATACCATTATTGTAAAATTGTATTTAATAATAAATGAATTTAAAAAAAAAAAAAAAAAAAAATACAAATAGCTATACCGCACACATAAATGATATTAACTTAAACTCAGTATTGTGTATCAGATTATACTTTTTTCTATTATTTATTTCTTCAATGGTTAATTAATTGAATACTTTAAATTTACTATTTACTAATTCTTCTACATTGAAGTTTAAAATCGTCCTTCTACAATTACACTCTTGCAAAATATGATAAACTGTATCCGAAAAATTACATGTATTACAATTTTATATTTCCGCAGTACAAAATCCCATAAATATATTTTAAAACACCGTGACCAGTAATAAATTGTACACTATAAAAGTTTCGATTAAACTGATTATGATTGAATCTGTCATTCAAATTTCGAAAATAGTTGTACTTAAAGTCAGTATAGTTATTCCATATGATGATGGATTACGTTAAATCATATTCGATAATTAGTTATATTGTGTCGAGATATTGCTGAAATTTTGAATTTTTTCTGCGTTTGGATATTTAATATTGTTTCTTTTTTATAGAACCGATTAAAGGTTTGAAACAAGTCGTACTTACGAAACCGTGTGAAGATTCAAACAAATTTCAAGAAATAGTAATACATAATAATATACATTTTTTTGATGACCTAAATTCGAAATAGGAATATTTCAAAAAGTTTAAACGAATTTGGATAACTTATAAGCTAAACTTCCTTTGTTGCGTTTTTTATACTGTTGCACTGGTTGAGTACAATATTTTGCAGTTGAATGTGTTGAAATTCTTAATGTGTAAATATAAAAAATTGAACTAATATGCAGAGAGCAATTCGTGTGAAGTTATTTTTGTGGTGCTTAACAAGTACTGCTCTAACCTTATTTTACAACGACTTAACGGAGAAGGGTTAATTTTTAAGAACGTTTGATCTGGAGTTAACCGTTTGTTCTGATTATTAACGTTGTTCATAAATAGGCGCTGGTATGTGTAGATGAGCTAATCGCACGCTGTTTGTTTACCGAACGTTTCGTCATTGCCGTATTTTAATTACCTTGCTGTTTTCATCCTAACTAATTATCGGAGCTTTGTCGAAACTCTTGCTTTCGTGTTTTGTCTAATTTTTTTTTTTTTTTTTTTTTTTTTTTTTTTCTATTGTAGGACGGCAATAAAATTTCAAAAATCGTATGATACTATCATTTGTCACCGGCGTGTATACTTTTCATTGGATTTAAATTATTAATAAAACTTTATTATAGTTTATTTAAATTATCGGATATTGTTTAAAGCAGATTCCCGGATTACTGTCATCTCGGAATTTTTCCATATGCCGAACTTGCTAACGCTAGATATTTTACATTGTGTGAAATAAAAAGAAATATTAAACAGTTACTCCTGATTGGCGGCATTGATGTCGTTGTTCGTAGCTGCTAATACAGCACGTGCACAGAAACTGACGATTTTTGTTATTCCACATAAGATTTGGGAACACTTTTTGAATCAATCAGTCGTTGGTTGATGTCATTTTACAAAAGTTCGTTGTTTTGATTGAGAAAATGTAATGCGGCAACAATTTCTTGATTAATGCTTGCTTTGAGTTGGCAACGTTGATCAACTTGATCATCAATGTTTCCCATGAAATAAATTTGGAGAAATTTGTGATCTGCATCTGGCAGCAGTAGAAGTGATCCAGCACAATGATAAATTTGCCCTTGCACTTTGAATGTTGACATATAATTGTCGCGTATGATTTCTGTTGCACCAGACGATGTCATTTGGAAACATGAATTGTACTTGTGCATGTTTGCCAAGAAATGTTTCAGCTGGCTTGTGTCACCTGATACCATAATTGCTAATGGTTCGGGCGGTGAATGTAATTCTGGCATGTAACTTTTCCACTCGTACAACACATTTCTTTAACTTCATTTTTAAATTTTAAAGCATTACAATACATGCACAATGTATTACAATGCATGCACAATGTATCGATTTTTCCAATAATTACACTTGGATGCAGACTATGATCGTAATTATCATCATAATGGAATGTACCAAGATTTAGTTCACCATGCAGTGTTCGTCTGTTTAGAGCATTGCATAGTCGATTGGCTTGAATTTTTTCTTCTGATTGCTCTTCTGTTTAGATCAATTGAGCTTGCATAATGCATAGTCAATCGGCTTGAAGTCTTCCTTCTCTTTGCTCTTCTGTTTCTGAAGCTCTTAGTACTTTTTTATTCCGTGCTTAAGACATGGATACACCAATCGATGTTAGTTGGGAGACATAATTGCTCTGTTGACACATGAATATTAAATTAATAAAAAATAAATAGAAAAATATATTTTAGAGCTTACCTTTTGTTACTTTAGAGCGCTGCTGTGTATAACGCCTTTGATTGGAGCGGTTGTCTTTGTTTGTATTGTACATGTAAAACTTGGCACCAATATAACTAATTGCGGAATTGAATTTTCCCTTACCCTCTAATTATTTTTTTTATTTAATTGAATTAAATTGATTTTTGTTCTATTTTATTGCGTAGTATTTCTTTATTACAAAACTTTCTTCTTTCTTTTGCTTGTTATCTTCTTCTTTTCTTTTTTTCACCACCCTCAATAACACGTTGTGTTAGTAATCGGTGTTTTGGCTACAGTATACCCTTCGACGCAGTTGGCCACACTTTGGATCAATTTCTATTTATTTTGTAATTTATTTATTTATTTCATATTTTTACTTTTAAATAGGCTATATTGTTCCTGATGACCTCATAAATAAACTGTCCAAATTTCATAAAACTCGGATGGATAGTTTTGGAGTCTATCGTTTTATCTATAAACTCTGATTTTTTGCCTCGTAAAGGGCTTAAAAAAAAAAAGATAGAAAAAAAAAATATGGTCACAAAAATACTATATCCAATGGATGCATAGTTTTTTTTTTTTTTTTTTTTTTTTTTTATAAACCGTATATTTTGAAAAGAAGACTGTGTGTATAAGTACTATAACTATATGATTCAAATTGAAATAATAAAGGATAAAAGCAAAAGTAAGGTTGTGTGTAAGAAGACTGTGTGTATAAGTACTATAACTATATGATTCAAATTGAAATAATAAAGGATAAAAGCAAAAGTAAGGTTGTGTGTAAGAAGTCCTCTGCAAAGTGTACTTATAGATATATTGTGGGTATTAGTTAGGATGATAAACAACATAGTCCCAACTATTACCAAGGAATAATGGATCCAACTGATTGCTATTTACATTCTTACATTAGTTTAAAAATATGGCAAAAGTTTAAAATATAATAAAACAGGATTACACAAAGAAAATAATTACATAGCAGTTTTATAAACATATTAGATAATTGGGTTCACGTTTGACTTAATGCATACGTAAAGTTATATTCTATATTTATATGTTATTCTAATATTTATAATGTTATATTCTAAATTTATAATAGGCTAGTTAATTATGTACATTTTAAGAATAATGAATTAATAATTGAATTTGAATATATATCTAGTCGCCCTTTTTGAACTTCCTAACCATTGCCAGCTCCATGAACCGCAGAAGACTGTTAGAGTTGACCTCATTCATGATGAGGGACTGTTGTTCAGTAATACCAAATTTAGAACGGAGGTCTGCAAAAGAGGGGCAGTGAAAAATGAAGTGTCCAACATCGTCAAATGCAGTGTAAGATTTTTCATTGTCAATACAGAGGGAGCAAACCGGACTAGATTTTAGATGGAACCTATGTAGATAGGAGCCAAATTTCCCATGTCCGGAAAGCACCTGAGCGTTGTTAAAGTTAATGTTCAAATCTTTTAACTTAAGGCGACCACCAACTTCTGGGAAAAATATGTAGGTCTTTCTACCAGTTGAGCAATTAACCCACCTAGCTTGCCAAATATCAGTAAGAATATTACTTAAACACATTTTTAAGGATTTAATGTCAGAACAAGATCCCAAGCGGGCAGGATCTGCATTGAGAAATTGTACGTTCTGGGTTCTGGATAGATTTCCAACAACCCTGAATTCGGAAGTAATTGAGCAACCAGTGACAAAGAGATCCAGTGGAATAATATTACAAATCACATTAGCTGCCGAGGTAGGACAGGTTCTGTACAAGGAAGAAATATTGAGTAGGAACCTCCTTTGGTGTCCATTGACTAGGCTAAGTGTAGTCCTATTAATATATACAAGAGAGCCGTAAGCATAAGCGACTGAACTAGTCCCTTGTACAGAATGACTCTCTGGGCAAATTTAAGGCCAAAGGTATTAGGCATTAATCTTTGCAATTGAAAAAATAGTTTATCACATTTTTTATGTAGATATTCAATGTGGGGTTTAAAAGTTAATTTGGAATCAAATATAAGCCCTAGGTATTTTAAGTTTTTAGTATGAGGAATCGAATGGGAGGTTACAAGTTTAAGTTGTTTTATTTGGTCCACAATTCCCTGGTTCCCAAACACAGTAAACTGACATTTGGGAGCAGAGAAGAACAGACCAAAGTTATTGATAAATTTTTCTAACTGCTGACAAACAACCTCAATGTAGTTGAAATCATAATGTCTGTTAACATTGAGAACAATACATAGGTCATCCGCATAGGAGCACAACTCAAATCCTCGACAAGTGAGAGATTTAAAGTCGTCCATTTGGTGGTGCACTTGAGAGTAAAGAATGTTCCAGAGCGTGGGCCCAAGTACAGAGCCTTGTGGAACCCCACACTCCAGTCTCCTGTTGCCAACAGAGCCACCAACAGTAAGGAAGGCATACCTATTTGTAAGATAACTTATAATTATATTAACAATATAAGGATTAAAATTATTTAGCTTAAGTATGTCAATAATAGCTGACCATCTACAGCTGTCAAAGGCCCCTTTTATATCAAAGGAGATGACAACCGAAGACAGGCCAGAATGCAATGCCAACTTCACATCAGCCATCAATTTGTACAGAGCATTCTCAGAGGACATTCCCCTTCGAAAGCCAAACTGATGCTGATGAAAAACACCAATACTATCGGCCTCCCTTAGTAGGATTTCATTAATGACCTTCTCAAAGACTTTCCCCAATGAGTGAAGTAGTGAAATGGGCCGATATCCTGTAAGGGTGCTAGGATCTTTTCCAGGTTTTGGGAGGAGCTTAATAATGGCCAATTTCCAGCAATCTGGAAACAGCTGCAGTTGAAAGCATTTGTCTATAATCGTACAAATGAGATTGGGAAATCTAATATTTAGATACTTAACAATCTTATTGTTAATTTTATCCATACCAGTAGCCTTTCTATTACATAAACGTTTAATAATGTTGGAAATCTCTGTGGTATTAGTTGTCGGTGCAATGGAGCCTTCAGTTCCAACTGCTGACAACTTGTCGTCCTTAACTTTTGGAAAGAAGTGATCCAGAAAAGTTTGACACTTTTCAAAATCAGTAACTATAACATTACTGTTGTGTTTTATATCAGGGATGTGAAGTTTTATATTTTTATTAAAGATAAATTTGTAAGGACGACCCCATGCAGTACTGTTCTGGACAAGATGACGCCATGTATTAAGTTTAGACTTAATAATTAATTTTTTATACTTAAAATTAAGAGTAGTTAAGGTGATATCTAGGATGAAACGTTTGTCATGACATTTACATTTATTTTTTTTCTTTCTGACCAAGTTGATTAATTGTTTAAGATCTTGTAAATCTTTGTTCCACCAGTCAACTGGAGGAGCAGAAGCCACTTCAGATGAAATATCAATGATATTGGTAAGGTAGGTATTAAGTTTGCTAAGAGCTGTATTTAAATTGTCCGTGGTGGAACAGCTAGCAATGGTACGACACATATGATTAACGTAGTTATAACTAATATTATGTTGAAACTTATTAAAATTAAGTTTACTAAATTTATTAAGTGGTGGTTTGGGTATTGCAAAGAGTAAATTAGCTGAGATACAACTGTGAGGAGTAAGATCAAAAAGGTCTAGAGAGAAGGTGACTAAATGCTGAATTTTACTTTGGACTATCAAGTAATCAATAATACTCTTACCATTATGATTACTGAATGTAAATTTTTTTGAATTCTTAATGACCAAATCATTGCTCAATAAAAGTTCACTAAAAGTGGATGAATCATGGCTCTCTACAATCCTATCTTCCATAACCGGTAACCTTATATTAAAGTCACCAATAAGAAGAGGGGTAAGGCCAACGCCAGATTTCATTATATGATCAATAGTATCAAGATGATTAGTCTTGGGTTTGTTGGGAGATAAGTAGCATGCAATGAACAGGTACCTATCAATGTTAATGGCAATAATATTATTGTTATTTTTAATAAGTCGATGAGAAATATTGTTTCTAATCAAGAAAGCAATTCTGTTGTTATTATAACAAACAAATTGTGTGGAGACTTTAAAGTCGCCCTTGTACACATATGGCTCTGCCAAGATAACAAGGTCGCTAGCGGATTCAGATGCGTGTTTTAAAAAGAGAAGCTGACATGCATAACTATTATTGACGTTTAGGTAAGTTAATCTAAGATCCAAAATCTATACGAGATTTTAAGTTTTCGCTAGCTTTAATAAACGCCGGGCAATTCTTATTGCTAGATAAGTGGTCTATACTTCCCACACATCTACTAACAACTTCATCATCAATAATCTTATCATTAATATTAATATATTTACAGTCCTTACAAATATTTAAGTAAAGGCAATTAACACAGGTATTGTCTTTATGCTTATTTACAAAATTAATATAAGTCTCGTCAGTTTTGCAGAACTTTTCAGCATGTCCAAAACGGTGGCATTTTTTGCAAAAACGAGGAGTGATGGCTTCCACAAATGAAAGTGATTCCCATTTGATTCTAATTCGCTTATCCTCAGGAAGTTTTCTATAAAGTGTTGGTGTTAGCCTAATGTAAATACGGCTGCCCCTCAGGCCAGAGACCTTCTTAATACTGATTGGAGATTCCTCATAAGTATTCACAAAGAAATCGCGTACATCGTCTTCCGAGATATTGTTGGTCCTAAATAAACAAATGCTAGGGTCCAACAACTGTTCTGGTTTAGCAGAACATTCCTGCAACCTAGTATTGATTAGATTACATAATTTATTGGAATCCTCCTTAGAATTCGTATTAATGATTGCCGTGTTATTATTGAGAAGCTTATAGAAGGTAACATTAATTTTATCCTTAGCCGGACAAATTTTGCTTTTAAGATCTTTGTCAAACTTTGCAGTATCGGTGCATTTTACAATGAGCTTATTTTTAGGAATAGTTTTCTTGTTCTTGACAATGTCGGAAAAAGTAACTCTCTTATTAGAAGAGGTACTTGCTGCCTGATGAATTACGTCTTGTACAGTTTGTTGAACAGAAGTTTTCTTGATGTTAACGATTTTCTTATTGTCAGCGGTGAGATCGTGTGTTTTAGCTACCAGTGTTTCGATTTGATTAGCAGCCGAAATAATGTTTTTCTTTTCAATTCTGGTTACATTCTTGCTAATAAAGCCAGAACGTATATTGTTGGCAAGCTGGGAAACCTGCCTAAGCAGGTTCCCCAGCTCTTTCAGTGGTTCCATAATATTTAGAAACGCATGTGCGAGTAACTCGCCTGAGAAACACTGGTGCGAGTAGCACTCGCCCCAGCACACTAGCACGGCCGAGTTGAAGTTAGCAACACTCGGC
This sequence comes from Icerya purchasi, assembly GCA_039619475.1. Taxonomy (NCBI): domain Eukaryota; kingdom Metazoa; phylum Arthropoda; class Insecta; order Hemiptera; family Monophlebidae; genus Icerya; species Icerya purchasi. Next base: position 444,845,251 of record CM077116.1, on the reverse strand, counting down.
CGGCCAGCAGTACTGTTTCAGCAATTTGTGGAAAGTCAAATAAATCTTGAAATTAAAAATTTGACGCAAACTTTAAAAATTTGACGCAAACTACCGCGGATAGTAGCAGTTTATAGAAATATATTTTAAGTTAACTGTTCAATAATAAGAAACAACATACCTGTCCAATTTATATTAAATTTACTTTGCCACTAAATACCAATTGTAACACAGCTAAATTTCAATTCAAAATATGAACACACACAACCAATTATTGATATCAATGATTATGAATGGATGCATAGTTAAGAATGACCGTTTCGTTTAACATTTAACTTTAGTTACATAGTATTAAAACATTTTTTGGGACATTTTTCGTTACATAAAATTGGAACATTTTTTTGTTACAAAATCTAATGGGGCAGGCCTAAGAATTAGTTGTAATTAATACATATATCTGACAATTTTTTTATTTTCGGCTTATAAACCTAAAGCATTTTTTTGTCGTTTTCTATGTTCTCGTACACGTTCCACTGTCATTTTAGGTCTAAAATGCAACGGGTATTTACCAGTCGATTAGGTAGGTGGACAATTTGGACCGGGGCTGCAGTCCATTTTTTCGATTTATCTTTTTATATATAACCTTTTTATAATCGGATAATATGCGGGCAACAGATGGGCAGGACATGTGAACATGGGTTATCAAGTGCGATAACAGAATTAAGTAATACAAATATCGAATAAAAAAATTCAATAAAGGCAAAAATTAAAGAACAGCGATTTTGCAATCAGATACTTTATAACTGTTAACAGAAACGATCGGGTTTTAAACGATTAAAAATCGTGAACGTAATGAACTATATTTATCGAAAAGAAAATACGAATAGGTCTGGATAACTCGAAACATTAATTTTTCGGCAAAGACGAAAATTTATCAAATAATTCGAATAACGGTATTTTTGATCACTTCGGATATTTTAAAGGATACTTTTACAATTCGTTGTTCCGTTGCCTTTCTCAAAATCGAAATCTTCCAATAAAAAGTTCGAGCCTATAAACAACAGCGAGTTTTTAGTCAATTCTTGAACTGAAACTCCTCTAGTCTCCAAATCCGCAGGATTCTCATGAGTTCGGACATAAAACCAGCGATCGCCGGACTAATGTCTAGTATTTTCCTAGTTCGATTAGCAACATAAGGTTGCCATTTTTCTGGTTCAATGTTCAACCATCCTAAAACAATCGTTGAATCTGAAAAAGCAAAAGCAGAATTAACAGAAATTTTCGAAATTCGTGAAACTCGGTTGATTAATGAGGACAAAAGCAAAACGCAGCTTGGAGCTCAAGACGAGGGATCGTCATTCGTTGAATCGGAGCTACTCTCGTTTTAGAACAAACAAAATTCAGGGTCGTATTGGATTTGTTTGACGACCGAATGTATACATGCCACGGCACAATAGGCTGCTTCCGAAGCGTCACAAAACCCAATCAGTATGTCAATATGATGGATTCAAGGACAAATAAACGCGGGGAATTTGGAAATCACGTAAAGCCTGTAGATCGGTATAGAATGTCTGAAATTTGGTTGATAACTCTGGGATTTGGATTGTCCCAACTTTTTCGCAGTCCAAAGATCTCTAGCAACAATCGTTTAGATTTAATTATAGCTGGACTCAAAAATCCGAGCGGATCGAATATTCGACTAATTTCGCTAAGTAAGATGCGTTTAGCTTCGGTGGCAAATCGTTTAAATTTAATCTGATTTTGAAACTTTCGTTATTTGAACACATCACCGTAGTCCACGCACAGTAAATCCTGCTTCTTCTTTAATGACCTAATTAGCAGCTGATTCCAAAAGCTCAGGTTCGGTAAGATTCGATAATTTCGCCGAGTTACTCTGATATTTTCGTAGATGACATTCGGCACTACTCAAAATTAAATGAACAGCACGTTGAAGCTCGTAAGCGTTTTCCAAATCGTCTGATCCAGTGATTAGATCATTCATGTACAAATCGTGTTCAATCGCTTCAGCGGTAACTAAATTACTTTTAAATGCTTCCTGCGCTAGTATCCTAAGATGAGGCGGACGAAGTTCCGTAAGTTACAGTATTCAAACGGTAATCCCTTACTGGTTCGGATGGATCCTCTCCCCAAAGGTCGCGTTGCAAATCTCTATCGGACGTATGAACGATAATTTGACGATACATTTTTTTTCAATATCATAAATAAAAGCAATCAAGTGACGTCGAAATCTGATCAAAATATCGAAAAGGTTCGCTTGTATTTTCAGTCCGATCATTAATATGTCATTCGTAAAAACTATACTACTAATATTCGCCGAAGCGTTCAAGACAACCCCAAGTTCCGTAGTTGAGCTAGTCACTCTTAGTACTGCACGGTATGTGGAATATAATACGCCATTGATGACGCTAGTTCTACGATGGGCACCCGTTCCACATCATCCAAATTCTCATATTCGTGCATAAATTCGATGTATTGCGATTTTACTTCCGGTCTTGTACGTTGTTCAATTTTTTGCAACATTTGAAACGCTTTGATTCGTGAATCAGTAAGCACGGGCCTATCTCCTTTCAGCGGTAATCGAACTTATTAAACCTTCCATTAACATCGCGTGCGTAAGTGTCTACGAAGTGCTCTATACGCAAAGATCCTAATCAATTAAAGCCTGCTTTGGTACATCTGTTTCCTTCAATTACCAAAAATTGGCCAAATTGTTTTTCAATCGTAGAGACCATCAAATAACAAGCAAGCGGAGCCGCGAACAGTTTTCCTTTTCCATTGGTTCTAGGGCTAGTCCTCCCGAAATTACCCAGTCAAAAACTGATTTGCGCAAAGTGAGTTGATCGATGTTACTACGTTCATCCAAAAAGAAGCACGATTCGACATATTCAGTCCCTAACAGGATGTCCACTCGATCGTGGGGTTTAATTTACTGTCCGCAGATTTTAAGATACGATTTCGTGTACGAATCGACTGCGAAAACGAGTTAGAGTAAGAGTATGAAAGCGGCGTGACGACATTCGCTTTTATCGATAGCTCAAAGTTCGAAATTCGCGACTGAATTTTCATAGAACAGCTATTATCCGCGATTAAAGGATTATCGGGGTAGCACCTTGGATCGCTATAGGATTCGAATTAAACTCTACCAACAACCGAGACCTTTTTTTAACGAAGTCGGCACTAATCAGGGGGTCACTTGCGAAGCACAATCGAAAAGGACTTTCGCTAATTTCATAGATCGGCCAGGAATTTTTACTTTTCCAACAGCAGTCGGCGGTAACATTAAACGATCGTTTTTCAAACCATGCCAGACTTCGAAATGGATGGAGTTGATTTCAATATTTTCAGATCGTTGCATTAAATTACCGTCACGATGTAGCAACGTGTCCTGATTCCCAGAACAAATGGTACATTTCGAATGGTAATTTAAACAATTGTGTTTATTACTAAAATAGCCGCTACACAATTTATTATTACATTTCACAAGGTGGTGGAATCCATTCATTGGCGTACGAGCTTTAAAGTCTACGCAATCTGTTAACCAGTGCTTTCGAGAACAATCGTAACATTTAATTCCGGAAGGCGCAGAACTCGCAACATAGGAGTGTTGTATCTTTTTAGAAGCTTCTCGGGTTCAAATTCGTACGCGCCTCCATGTTAAACGCACGATTTTCCAGAAAAGTACAAATATCCTTATGCGAAGGATAAGTTCGATTGTCCGTCAACGAATTTTCCCAGTTAGGCCAAGTAGCATCGTCTAATCGTGAACAAACGAAATATGAAATAATCGACGACCATATTGATCTACTACGTTTTCACCGGCAATTTTCAAACCGCGTAAAACAACTATTATATCCTCTAAAAGTTTTCGAATTTCCTGTCCGCACATTATTTTTCTTGTCGCCAAGAAATCTTGAAAATACGTACCGATTATCGAGCGTTTATTTTCGTATCGAGTTGTTACAGAACTCGATGCTTTGGTCCAACTCGAAATCACGAACTAGTAGCTATTCAGCTTGCAGGGATTAACGATTGCCTTAAATAATACAGTTTCCGAAATGTCGATGATCAGATTACGAAATAAACTAGCGAAATCACGGAAATAACGAATATTGCGTTTAATAATTTCGGTATTTCTATTTTCGGTAATTTTACCCGAAGTATTTAGATTGGATGCGCATTACCCGACAACAGTAGAGAGTCGCGTTTATCGATATCAGTTAAATTATCGCCAAGTTTATGTCGGTTGCCCAGCCAGATGATACTAGTCTCTTTAATAATAAAAGCAGTTTCGATTGCTTCGGCCGCTATTTCGTCTGACAAGTCTTTGAATTCCCTCGAACTTAACTCTTAGATCGCGAAATTCACACAGCTAGTTCTTCTAAATCTTGCAACAAATTACGAGTCGGCTTTGTTTCCGCTAATTTCATAATATTTTTTTCATAATAGCTATTCAATTGTCGTTTTAGAAAACAGCGTGATTTTTCTGATCCATATTACGAAATACCTTTAAAGAGCTCAGTTAGCAAAACGATATTTTTGAAAATATCACGAATGACCCCGGAGATCAAACTACAATATTTTAATGTTTAAATTATTACTCACCGTTGGTAGGATGATGAAATAACCGTTTGATCCGGCCCGGAGGACTAAAAAAATGTACTACTCCAATAGCAATTTATTGAATAAAAAACACGAAGTGAACTTATGAAATTTTTATCAAGAAACAACGAATATATTAATTTCTATCGCGAAAGATAAATATTATAATATCGTATAAAAATCGTAAACTACAAAACGACGTAATATTTTTTATTTCCTGAACTGAATATAATAAAAAACAGGCGACAATTGATTTATTCAAATCAAAATACACTAAACGGACTAACGGAATTATTCGTACGAACAAATAAATGAATTGCAGTGAATAACGATAAAAATCGTATTACACTAACAGTGGCGAATTATCACTAGCTTAACAGCGACTAAAACGAATTAGATCAGTAAATCGATAAGAATAGCATAAAACAAAAAAAAAAAAAAAATACACCGATTAAAGTAAAATCAACGAATAATTAACGAAGAAAAAGTTAACGCAAACTACACGACCATGTATATTTCAAGTCAAAACGGGGTTAACAGCGACTGTCGCGATTAAAAGAGCCGTCGAGAAATAGCTGGCCCCGCGGTAATTCTAAATTAATACAGTTATGCGCTAAGTTACTATTATTCCAAACATGCTAGCGCAGCATCTACATACCTAGCTGAACCCGCAGTACCCTTCATTAATCATCAAAACCCTCAAAATTCTTACAAAAATAACTACACATCAACACACATAATTGCTATCAAACAAACATTCATTAGCCTTATTCATTTCTCACCGTTTAAAAAGAAAGTAATATATCAGTTTTTATTAATAAAATTATATAGCTTTCTCTTTTTTTCTCAATTAACTAAATGCTACATAAAATGAATATTTATAGAAATTTTCTATGATAAATTTATTGTGTTAAAAAAAAATGAATGAGTCCTGTAACGCAAATATAGAATAGTAAACATTCGACAAATTGATTAATAATTCTCTATTCAAATGTTGATGATACCCATGTAATCGTAAATTTTTCTATTGAAAAAATGTTTTACAATCTGAAATAATTAAAATTTTAACGATATTTTATTTTTTATTTTTATTGAAAGTTAATATACGTTTTATTTTGAACCGTATAAAAATTATTTAAAATAAAAGCGAGTTTTAATCGATTGCTGACTTTATAAATACATTTGTATTTCGAAAAATTTAATAAATCATACTGTGTGTTTCATTTACTTTTTTCTAATCACATAAATGCGTGTTTAATTTCAATAAAGAAAAAAACGTGATCAATGTTAATCCATCCCGAAAAGATGTGGTCAAAATTACCTGGGACAATGCAGAAAGCAATAATGAAAATCTCCGTAAGAGAAACGCGATAGCGAGATGAAGGAAGAAGGCTATGATTGAAACGCAATCGACCTAAGGAAGAAATAATGTAGCGCCGCAGCAACGGAAAGGCCGCTTATGAAATAAGCGAATAACGGGATTAAAAATAGTGATGAAGGAATAAAAAAGTACATGACTACAATATTGAATGGTATGAGACCTCTGAAACTGAGACTCGATTGACTTCAATGAGTATTTTGACAAAGGATATGGAAATTTAAAGAAATGGAATAAAATAAAACAAAGATTTAATAAAATGTTCACTGTATTTTAGATAAAACGAAAATGTCTTTTTATCAATTTCTAACACCAATTTAATATGATACTAAAGTACGGGTGAAGCCATGGATAACAGCCAGAGCTGTCGAAAATAGCATGGAGATTTAATAATGTTCTTTATTAGTTTTTCCAGAGCGAATTCCCGATTGCGAAGCTCTCGAAAACGCCGGACCGAAAACTACTCGTTTCGACTGAAATGAGTAAAATCTCTTAACCAAAACTAAACAAAGAAAAACAAAATTCTTTAAATATACCCATATAAATATTTAATTAGTATAACTATGTAATAATTAAAATTAATAAATGCGATCATTACCATCATGAACAGCCATTATTTTTCGTTCATTATTATTGATGCTGGACATCGCCTTTTTTATTTCTTGTTTTTCTGCTTTACCACTAGGCAAATATACATCTGCTGATGTTGATTGCCGTTTTTTCTTCTTTTTTTTTTTTTTTGTTTTTTTTTTTTTAAAAATAGAAACAACTTTATCTGTTTTTCGACATTTTTGTTTGATGGTTCCTTGGAAATTGGATTAACAGGCTTTATGAGTTTTCTTTTTTTACCATTCAGGGGAGGTCTTCTAAAACACTTTCAGCGTTTTTCTTGGCAGAACTGATATCTTTCTTGGAAACTATCATTTCAGCTGCCATATGCAACATTTCAATCATTGATTTTTTTTCTTGCTCATTGCCATCCGGTCTTCTGTCTTGTTTAAGTAAGGCTTTCTGCATCGCTTTAAAATCTTCCGTACAGTTTAACCTGTTGTTTCGGTAAACTGGTATCTGCCAGAAACATAGCAACAAGATGAACACGTTTACCTATATTCATTCGTATTATATAATCGAGACACTCGCAAGAATAAATGTGAATGCAAATATCACATTGTCGGCATTTGAGTTTATCAATATCGCATGCCCCTCTAATTTTAGAAACTTCATATCAGACATTCATTTTGGTTGACGAATCAATTTTCCAAACGTTCGAAGTTTGTTCAATTAACAGCGATGCACCCTTCATATTGACAGCAAGAAAATGGCTTTTATCAATACGATCTGCTTTTGCGCAGTATATTTATTTTCAACCAGTTTGATAAAATGGTCGAACATTCTCTATTCTCAATAAATTTCATTAATACATTCCACTTTGTTTGTTTTTTTACCATTTAGGTAACAGTATTTCATAGTTTTGTGTATTGCCTCCGCATGCATATTTATATTAATGCTACATAATTGACTAAGCGAATAGGCCTATTCTTGAACCCTGTTCACATAATTATTTATGAAATATTCACTAAATTCCACCATTTCGCTGTCACTTTTTAATTCTTTAATAACCTTTTTGCAACATTGTTCGAAAGTCTTCTTCACAAGGTTCCGTTTGCAGCACTTTCAATGTTTTATACAAGAAACTTTTTTTTTTTTTTTTTTTTTTTTCAAATGAACCTTTAACGCTCCATTGCATCTGCCCCTCCTCTAACTCTGATCTACATGCCATGAACATAATAGTTTATGGTTTACCCATAACTTCGTACCATGCGTTGAAAAAAAGATGGATCATTCATCATCGCTCATAAAAGCTTTTGTGTTTATTATTTGTGTTTTCTCTTTAACTGTGTTTTGAAAAATCTGGACCAGGTGGCTCTGTATCTTTTTTATATGAAAAGCGAAAGGCACTGGGGAAGCCATTACCATATTCATGTACAATTACAAGAGTTGTTAATAATACATCATATTCTGTGGTTCCATGGGCGCTATCAACACGTATTTTTTCACTTCCAAATTTCGGTAGCACTTCAAGTTGAAAAACAGTGGCTATTATTAAAAGAAAGTTGTTTTCTTCCAAGTGTATTACGTACAATTTATCTTATAATGTAACATACGTTAGTTAAATGGTATATTGAGTAACATACAAATTGAATCTGGTGATAAACATGGGATATTGTAATTGATAAAAACTAAAAATCTAAATATGAGTGGTAAATAAAAAATTTAATTTCTACTATTCCTGAGTCAATATCGTCTGCAGCTTACATGTGGAATTTAAAATTTGAAAATAACTGAATGGAATTTTATGAAAACTTCTTAATCTTACAAATCTTCGACATGTATAAAATTAATATACCTGTTGAATTCTTGCATAGCATAAAACATGATCTTTTCTTGATACAGATGAGTAATTCAAATGAACTCCTGCAAAACACAATGAATAAATATGAAATTAAAAGAAGAAAAAAATTAAAAATGTATGACCAATTATTATTTTTATACAAATTTACAATAAAATCAAAAAAAAAAAAAAAGGTCCGTTAAGCATGTTATGTCATATATGCTAGGCATGTATTATATGTGTATAGAATCCTTAAAAACTAGCAGAAAAAAGCAACAAAAAGTAATAAAAGAACGGCAAAAGATAACAAAGATAAAAAATGGTAAAACGAAAATTAAAATAAAAAAACATAATAGCGACAAAAGTAGAAAATGAAATTATAAAACAATAATAAAAAGTGGAAAATGAAATGACAAAAAATAATTAAAAAAGTGGTAAAAAAGCGAAATTAGATAACAAACATGAAATAATTCATTATGATCCCCGAGATCACCTTCTTTACATTTTTCCTCCTTAAAATGGCGGGATAATTAACCCCGATCCTTTTTGTAGACCGCATTCTTTTTTTCATTAGAAAATCGCAACGAATGTAAGCTCAGCAGAAATTGCACATTTTTTCTAAAGTTTTGTTAAATGTTGATACGGCCGAGATATACATTGCCGGGTCTCATAGCATGATTTCTGTACTTTTTTGCTAGTGCAAAAGTAAAATGTCAGTTTCTTTTTTTAATTGTTCCTCCTCAATCTCCTTATTTTCAGCATGTGGTGATGTGCAGTCTGTAAACTGGCAGGAGGGAACCACTTCTATTACCACTGTCATTGTTGGTGATGTACTGGTTACTAATGGTTCAAAGAAATCTGTGTTTATTGCAGTGTTACCAGTGGCAATATAATAAAGTTGTTTCTTTTTTTTTTGATCAGCAGTTAATTCTGTATGTAACAGGTTATCTACAATTCCTATTCTACTATTGAAAAATCACTGATGTTTAAAGTAGGCTCCACTGCAACCTACATAGCAAGAACATATTCCGACTTCTGCATTAACAATATATCTTATTCCCTTCTGTGAGGTAACTGTAAATAAGTTATTTATCCCTTCATTTTGAACAAAATTATAGGTTTCCACCGTGCTAACCTCCTTTGTTGTATCAGTATTAATAATGAATGACATAATTTTATCTGTGTAAAATTCCGCGTAGTCTTTTATTAAAAATGAAAATAACTGCACCCCGGTGACTGCGCCTTTGTTCGATTTAGAATGTTCTCTTTCAGTGTCCGCATTCCCCGTTCAGCTATGTTATTTGTGTTGGTTCCTCTAAGCCTGAACGAAAATACAGACACTACTTCCTCCTTCTTACTTATAGATCTGTCATATATTTCGTAAGCCGTAAGTTTGTGTTATAATTTTCTATTATGTAATGATAGCTGGTTTCAATCTTCATTTTCTGCATACATCATTTTCCTCACCCGCTGATAAATGCCACTCCTCTGAATACTGGTAATACCATTTCGCGCTTTCCATAACCATCTATATACACATTGCAGTACATGGAATATACATAACCAACACTTTGAGTTTGGAAATGTGTTATGTAAAGCCACAGTTTCCGAATCACTATCGTCTGTTATTATATTTAGAGGTCCAATGGTACCACGACCGCCAAAGGAACTAGCTGTTACGAATCTCTAAAAATATTAATTCTCAATCCTCGATATACGCCGGACAGAATCTAACACTATTTATACATATAACATAAGCGATTAATTATTTTTAATAAAACAACGGAAAAACCCTCACAAAAATTAAGGAAAAACCGTTTTAAAACGCAATCTCTCTCTACCGACGCTAACCTCACTAATTACCCATTTGCACTCTCTGATTATTAGCGTGTAATACGGAATTCACTTAAATAATATTTACATATTAAGGAAAATTAATTACCACGTGTAAATATTAAACGAGCAACTTTAAACAAGATGAATATTTGATAGATTAAATTTAACATATATGAAATTTAAAAAAAAAAAAAAAATAATTAGATCACACAGAAAACGAAACTAGCGGGAACAGCAAGAGCAGAAAGCGTAAATCAAAAGCGGATTGGATTTAACGGGCGGCTTAAGATACGCATTCGATACGAATAAAATAATTGATAAGATAGAAGTAAGAAAGGAACGGAAGCAAGAGAAACGAAAAAAAAATTTCAGACAACACTTGCTTTAACGTTGGATCCGTATTCGTTTCTTCTTTTACTATTTCCATTTTTACTTTACTTGAAGTATCAGTAATTAAATGTGAATATGATGTTTCTTCCACATCTACTTTATTATTCTTAGTCTCTAATTGTAGTCTCAATAACTCATCCGCAATTATAATTCACTTAATATAAAACATGTACAAGTTAACATTCTCGTCGCCATTGTAATATCTATTATACGGACGCGGAGCCCCATCCTTAATATACGTAAATAATTTAACAACCCGTAACAACGATTTATTTCATATAATTCTTCATTATCAATCTTGTTATCATAGTAACCGAACGCCATCGCAGAAACTAACTTACGACAACTTATAACACTGCCGAGCGACGCCACAGGTCACAACTTTATAGAACTCACTCCCGAAGTTTAGACCCACATAAAATGGGCGGTACCAAAATTTGTTACTTTTAAAATGCTTTCATTTATCCTTTCTTACTAAAATTCTCTCTAATGAGATTGATAATATCTAATATTTATTATATTATCTAGATTCTGAGAAAGCACTTTGTTTAAGCCGATCTGTCAATGCTTTCACGTAATAAATACAAATAAAATGTTTTTTTAACAAACTTTTAATGCTTCCGTGGAAAAAGGCTGGGTTTTCGGTTGTAATTCCAGAAGCTATTCACGGTTGCTGTAATAATTGTTCACCTGTTTTTGAATGATTGTGAAAAAAATTACGATGTATTTCACAGTTTTTTAATCGTTGAAGATGTATCAAATGTCATTCAAAAATACTGGTTCAAAATGAAAAATTTGAATCCATCTAATTTATCCGTATCATACATTTTTCAAATCTCATAATTTTCGTGATATTTTAGGTTAGAAGTGGTGTGTACACGTACCTACTTTCAACTAAAGTCAAATAGGCTTTACGCTTTGCAGTTTAATTTTCGAGCGGGAATTCAAAATTTGATAATTCGGAGTCCCTTGTTTCTTCTTCTTCTTCTTTACGCCATCTCCGGTCGAAGTTTGGCAATCAATGTGGCTAGCTTCACTTTATCGGCCGCTGCTTGCAGTAACTCCGATGATGTTGCACCATCGCTGCATGTCATCCTCCCACGATAATTTTCTTCTACCTCTGCTTCTTTTCCCAGAAATTCTAAGCACAGTTTGCGGGCTTCTCTATACTTTTCATTGCGATTAATGTAGCCGTAGTATTTGATTTTTCTTTCTTGCACAGTTAATAATAATTCTCTTTTCTTGGCCATCCTATTCCGTTCATTCTTTGTTAGTTATCCGTTCTGTCCATGATATCTTTAACATACGTGTCGGTAAATGTACATTTCAAACGCTTGTCATCTTTTTTCAAGCTGTTTTGTCCAACTCTCAGCACCATCATATAAAAGTACTGAAAAGACATAGCATCGGACTAATCGCATACGTAAATTTAAACTAATATCCTTTCTAGTTACCCCAGCATCTTCATAGTATTGAATATCACCTCTGGCTTTCTCAGTCCTAGTTCTTATTTCAATGCTCCAATCTACTTCCTCATGAAGGTACCCAGGTATGGAAACTTACTGACTCTTTCCACCTTCTCAGCTCCAATGTAAATTTGACCAGCTGTTGCACTAGCATCAGTTCTTTTCTTGTGTATAACCAGCCACTTCGTTTTGGTGGCATTTATTTCCAACCCATACTGGAGACTGATGTCACAAACACGGTTAACGATTTCTTGTAATCCAGCAATATTATCAGATATTAGAACTGTATCGTCCGCGTATCGTATATTGGAAATCCGGTTTTCCCCAACTTTTCTCCGTCAGTTTCCTTAATAGCTAATTTGAAAATGCTTTCTGCGTATACGTTGAAGAGTATCGATGACAATAGGCACCCTTGTCTGACACCTCTTTTTATCGCTATATCTTCCGTTATTTCGTTCTCACAACGAACTACAGCAGCCGTTTGGTTCCAGTATAGGTTGTGTATTATTTTTATATCATTTTCATTTAGGTTGATAGCTCTCAAGATTTCTATTAGTTTGTCATGGTCAACACAATCGAAAGCTTTTCTATAATCAATAAAGCATAAATATAGTCTATGATTCATGTCTCTGCATTTCGAAGCAAGGCCATTTATTAGACATAATGCTTCCCGGGTTCCATAGCCTTTCTTAAAACCGAACTGCCATTCTCCAGAATTATTTTCGCATGTTTCATATATCCGTCGATGTATATTATCTTCAAAAATATCTTCAGTATGTGTGACATAAGGCTTATTGTTCGGTAGTCGTTGCAATCTGACGCATTGAATTTCTTTGGCAGTCCCTTGTTTAGGGTTTTTTAAATTATTATTTGTTCGGTTTCATCATTTTCCTTCTACTGACAAGTCAGGACTGTTGTTGTACCTACGAAATTTTAACTTTCTACCTCTTGCAGTTTTTGCTAGGTATTTTCATTTTTGTGAAAATACTTACAAATTGTCAAGTCCATTTGATGTACAATTTTCGCATAGTTTACAAGTTCGGGGTACCGTACATATTAATAGTTATCTGCTAGTTATTTGCTGTGTATTTTGATTTTAGTAGAAATGTTTAAAAATTTTGGAGTTTTTTAGTTTCATAACTTTTTTTGTATTTCGCAAGTCAAGAACGTTGAATCATTTTAAATTTCAGCCTTTTACTTCAAATAGACGTTTCGCTGTGAATATTTATTGAAAGATGCCATTTTAAAATTAGTCAATTTTGTAATCGTTTGAGGGCCTCGATAGAAAATTTTCGGATTTTGTAATTTTTCTATCCATTGTTAGTGTTGTGGGTGCTAGATTTTAGGTTTCTACGACCTGTGTAGATGTTGCTAGGTATTTGATCATCTTAAGCGAATATATACATATATAGTCGTGTGTGTGTGTGTGTGTATAAGTCTGTCAAATTGTATGATTTTATCTTTATCAGGACAAATGTTACAGAGCGCCTTCAAAAGTCCATTTATAAACGTTTCGATAAATACTCGACAGTACCGGCCGATTCTTCTAACTTTCCTGCGTGTACTACTGCGCATGTTTATATATCTGAAAATATCAGTTGCTGCTAATGTCGAAAGTTGGTGAGTCTAAAAAAAGGAAAAGAAAAAAAAAAATGGTGTGGAACTAAAGAGACACTATTTCAGCCTAATTCGGTCTTTAGTAATAATAATTTTATTGCAAAATTTCCCTTTTGTAATTTAAATTCCATCAAGTGAAATCGACCGATGAACCAATAATCAAGCATCTCATAAATTAACAGAAAATTTCTCTTGCTTGTTATAACTCCCGCAGGGAAACGCGTGGCCTTCGGCGAATTGAAATCTGCCAGGCCGTAATACCGTCATTATTATCGTTGTAGTTTCTTCTTGCCGCTGTATTTGCTTTTTACTGAAAAGCCCTAACCAAGCGATCTTTATCGAAATTCGAAAAAGAATTTCTCTTGCACTAAACCAGCAGGGTATTGCTATGTCGACAACGAGTTAGGAGAATTACAGGTTCCTATGATATCTGTTACTTTTGATCTAGTAGCAGGTGATATTTAAAAACAAAATATATAGAGTAACCGCAAATCGCGCTAGTGAATAATAATTATAACTAAATTACAATTGTTGATATTATATAAGATATTATTACAAATTATGTTTCTTTTATATATCTGAAATATATTAATAAAATTTTTATATTGTCTAATTACAATTACTTAAATTTAAAAAACTAATATCTAAGATTGCTCATTTTAAAGACTCAAGTTAGAAACTTAAAATATTGTTTTGAAAAATGTACGGAGTTTATGGTAATTTTATCATAATGTGAAATTTCACTCCACTTCCAATAAATTGTTAAGCCCTTTCGCCAAGTAGAATTGTATGCTATGTATTTGTAAATCCGAGTAAAATCTAGAAAAAACAATACTTCAACATACATCTGAGCTAAAGTTTATATAATTAATCATGAAGAATTCATTCCCAATTCTAAACTAATTCCTAGCTATTATATTTTCATTAAACGGACACTGTTAATAATGGCTAAAATTTTTGACAGTAAAAATTAATATTTGATAAAAATATTAAGTTTTTTTAAATAATACATTTTACACAAAAATAAATATATAAATGAGAGAATAGAGGAAGATATATAAATATACCCAACATGTTCAACCTCCGCCTTTACATTTTCCTATATGCTACTCTTTTATCCCCTCCCCCCTAAAAGACAAATCCTGGATGCGCCAATAGTAATAAATTTATGTATAGCATATTAAAAGATTATCAAAACAAACATAATAATTGTGCATGCTTCAGTTTTCCTATGACGAATATTTTTTGAAACATTCTGGACACTGTAATCAGGAAAGCACTTAATTTTCTTAATTATCATTTCAGCTTTACAACTAACTTTTTTTGTAGGCTGTAATCGAAATATTTTTTTCCTTACTGAATGATCATTCTGCAAAATGTTTCAAAATATAAGTAACAAACTTATATTTTATTATTTAACTAATGTTTGTTTATAATTTAAAAATTAAAAATTTACTAATTCAGAAGTTTCTTGTGATTTTCTCTTATTATATTGCGGCCCATGAGTACATTGCATTAATGATGTGGTAAGATTTATAAATGACTCCAAACATAAGAATATCCATGCTAATTTATCACCTATATATTTAAATTTACAGAAATTGTTAATAAAATCTCATTTCCATTATATGATACAGAAAATACTATTTTTAGAATACAACATACTTTTATCTTTTCGTGAAGTCCTAATAAAAAAACGTGAAACCTTTTGATAATAAGAAGTTATTAAAAATTTGACAATTACGTTCTCTTTCAATAAAGGATAAATACGAATTCATATTTTCAATAAAGTTGTTTAGGATTTAAAAAATTTCTTCATTTTTAAACATTTTATTTAAAAACAGAAAAAACAACTTTAGAACAATAACAAACAATGAAAAATACTAAATAGCGAAACTAAAATTTATAAGTAAAGTTGTGAGATTTAAAATAATAGAACGAATGTTAAGAACAAACATGATAGCAATCAAAAATAACAGCTATTGTAGGAACCTGTTATTCTCCTAACTTGTTGTCGACATAACAATACCCAAGCCAGAACTGTGATTCTACGTTCTACTATTTCTTCTGCAAAATTATTACTGGCCATACTTTTATTATCGCCTTCCGATGACTTTTTTTTTATTAAAACCCTATCGCAGCATCAGCACAGTGTTTAGCGTGAGTTGAATTTTTTCGAAATCTATTGTCATTTTAAACAGTGAGTTATCAAGAGCGGTTGCTGGTAATTCATTTTACCATCAAGAATTCTAGCCGATCTATCTTCGTTTTAAGTAATTGCTTATGATTGCAGGCGACCCTTAGAATAGTATAAAGAAACTGACTGACATAGTCAAAATTCGGAAATTTCTCTTTTCAATGAAAGTGAAGGCTATTCACAGTATGGCCTATATCAGTTTGGGGACTTTTATGAAAGATGTCGCTCTAATGCTCACAACGTATTTGAAGGCACGTTAATCCGAATAGTCTACGATGGCTTCGCCGGATATCTGTTTAAAGGCCGAAGATACTTGATTTTTACCGCGCATTCTATTTATACCGCTGATTTGTAATTTTTTTAAATTTCCTATCGTTATTATTATTTTTTTTTTTAAATATAAGTAATAGTTTTCGGAGGCTTACAAGGCGTATATATATGTCGTCGCGATGGTCGAGTATTGGATTACCAAATTGGATTATTAAAATTATAAATAATTGCTAACAGTCGCACAGAAACCAATGGCGAAGCACCATGATACCGTGTGCATGAAAGGGATACCGGTGTATAGACAGACACTCTTAGGACTGCATTTATATTGTAGTAACAAATAGTAATGATAAAAAATGTTCATATATCAAAGAATCATTTTAAAAGGTCCTTTTTTGTTTAGGGAACTGTTTTTGAAAAAATTCGCAGATCAGAATGTTCTTAACCTTAACTAGCGACAACGTTCGCGAAAAATTTAGAGATATTCCTATCGTTCTAGACTTTCATCTTTCAACAGTCATTCTAGCAGTAATGTAAATAATCAAAAATTATTAGGATACTCGATTATTCGTATTAATTGAATCGAATTATATGAAATATACATGTACTTTGAAAGGAATTATTTTGTAGTACAATAAATAAGTAAATAATATATTTCAATGTTGTAAAGCAGTTTATTAATTTTTTAGTAAATTATTTTTGATAATATTTAACTATCCCTCTAGTGACAAATAATATTGGTCAGTCGTTTTAAACAAAAGAAAAAATGTATTTATTCTCGCAAACTGAATACATGTTCAAAGTGTACATAATAAAATTCTTCTGCAAACTGGCAAATCATGTAAATATTTAAAACTACGAAGAGAGTATCAATATTAACCAATTTTTTAAATTATTCATAACTTATATATAGGTTTCCCTGTTTTTTCCCGCAAACATTAAATTTAACAAAAAAAATTGTTGAATCATTTTTTTTTTTTAAATCTGAATTTTCTCTTGGTTTAAATATGAAATTTTAAAAATTGATAATAATAAAAATAAAGTTTACATCATTAACATGTCACTTATTTTATACGAAAAAAAAAAATAAATAAATAAATTAAAGACAGAACAACTCAAAAAAAATTGCTTAGAACAATATTGTTAAAAAAGAGTTGAATTAAATGTTACTTTTAATGAACACAGTTTTTGTCAGTATCATTTCCTTGAAATTTAGATAAGAATCGAATGTAAAAAATAAAAACAATTCGGATGATATTTAAGGTATGATCGAGATTTAGAATAGCAATAATGTGTTTAGTATGCGGTGTAACAATATCCTGAAGACTCTTAACGTAAATTGGCTATTTTCTCTTTTAGCGGAATTCGTATTGCAGATGAGGGAAAAACACAGAAAATTGTATCATTATGTAAGGAATTGAATACTAAAATATCTAAATCCATGAGCAGTTTTTTGTAAAATTGAAAAATAATAGTACGGATAGAAATAAATTACCGTTTATTTTATGAACTGCGGTAGGCAGATTTACTTAATTTAGTACATTTTTTTTGATTGGTTAAATTTAAAAAAAATACGTTTGTGAATTATATTTTAAGTGATTCACTGTAAAATTCAGCAGAATTAACCGATTTCGTTATTAATTATTCTGGAACAGTCTACACCGCGTGGTTTTTAGTATTTAGCGTATGTTGTTTGTATACCGTGTAATTGTACAATAATAAATATTTCTTTATAGTTGTTCATTGTTTTTTAGTTCATTTTCTTAACTTAACTCATTCTCATTCGCTTGCATCCTCTCAGTGTTGATAATTCCAATTTACTACGATCAAACAATGGCTAAGAACCGAGAACAGTGTATTTTCACCAAGAACGCTTTATGAGAGCGATTCTTATCCGAGAGCCGTTCGAGTAGAAAGAACGGTTCACGAACAAACCGTCAGTAATAACAAGCGATTTCAGTCAGTTCCAAGTCCATTCACTTACATTCATATTGTATATAAAATTACTATTACAACTAAAATGTACAAAACAACACTCGCAGTCGAATGTATGTAATATCTTTTGTATGTTACAAATTACTGCAAAATTCGCGTTACATATTTGTTATTAATTATAAAGTTATATAAATAGTAATTAATTTCTATGAAAACCGTTCACACATCAACATACATATACTCATAATGCTCGTAATTATCACTCATACAAAATATTTCACATATTAGCCGAACTATTATTATGTTTATTTGAAATAATATGGTTCAGATAACAGTCAGGTAACATTTTACTCGTTGATCCGTTTTAATAGCAACATTTTCCAGTTACTTCACTTATTTCGTTTTCACAATTTCCTCTGCTTATGTTCGAAAGTGCTTTTTCTTAATACTGTTTCTTCCGTGTTCCTAACAAACTGCATCAATTTGCGTGTATATAGTCTAATTTAATTTATCGTTTCATTGTTTCGCAATTTCTCTTTCTTATTAGTGAGTCAGTTGCTTTAATCTTATACTTTGATAGCCGGTATTAAAAATGTTACTTTTTTTGCTCTTACCGATCCGAATATTTAATCAATTTTAATTTTAGGATTATTGTTTGAATTCTGTTTATTTTGTATTTTATTTTTTTGCCCTGAATTCTAGATATAACGAAGTTCTGGCATAGAATAATTGTAATATTTTGTGTAGCAGTACTTGTTTGGGTTGATTTATTGCTGGTGCTGCGATTATATTTTATGGTTAAATTTTGTACGTGAGACATTTCCATAAAATCGAATTTTCAACATCTTAAATTATTTAAATTCTTTAACCAGCTAGAATGAACTATACCCGCCTATTTCACTGGTGACACTGTTTATATGTTTATGTACTAATATATTTTGGGAGCTTTTTTTTGTTTTTTTTTGTAATACCCTGTGTATGATAATAACTCAATATGCAAAGTAAGTACACTTTACGTTTAGGGGTTATCCATTAATTACGTGAGTTGTTTTTCTTTCAATTTGGACCGCCCTCCCTTGGTGAGATTTACACCTATAATTGTTAAAGATAAATTTATTTCCATAAAGGAAAAAAAAAATACAACATTAATGTGTACTACAGCGAATTTATTTAAATGTAGTAAAATTAAAAGTAAAAACAGACAACCACATCACTTTCCCTAATTTTTTACTCACCTCATTGGCGCATATTCATGTACTATACACATTTTTTTTTCATTTAAAAATTCTGAAGCTTTTTACTCTTTTTTATTCTTGAAATGAAAGTTTTAAACAGCCATGAGATTTTTTCAGCGGGCAATATAGGAGGACACCTCAAAAAAAAGTAAAAGAAAAACTTAATAATTTTTTTTTTTTATTATCTGTATAATAATGTATATTATTTAAAAGTTAACGTGAGATTTTTGATTATCCCACCTTAGTTTAAATGAGATTTTGCCGGACCCCTCCTCACCATTTTGAGCTCACGTAATTAATGGATGTGCTCTTATAATATTCGCTCTAAACACATATATAAATTTGCTATAGATAGGGGGGTTTTCCCGTTCGCTATAATCTGATAACCGGTTTGGAAAATAAATTCACATTCTTTAATAAATAATTAGTTTAATTATTATCTATTTTTATTCTTTAGATAGGTTGAAAGAAGAATTATTGCAAACCAATTTACCTGAAAAAAAAAAAAAAATCATTAAAAAATCATTAAAAAATGGCTAGTAAAATTAGAAGTTTTAAAAAGCAGGAGCGAATTACCAGTTCAAAAAATTTGAATAAAAAAAAGATATAAATAGAAAATAAAATAACGAAAAATAACTGGCGTAGTTGTAAATAAATATCTTTTATGCCGTATTCCGCTGTATTAGTCGTGTTTGACTGGTTAGTAGTTTTCATTTGCCAACTTTTTTCGGATGGGTTCGTTCGTACCGCACACAAAATTTAGCCAAATGGCTGAAAGTGTCACATGACTTACGTAAATAATCCAGTACGTTAATTGTCGTTCCTTTCCTTTTTTTTCAAATTTCTGTATAAACTTTACTTGTGGTCCATGCCACAAAACTATGTTAATTTAAACATTTTATCAAGAAAGTATTTCACTTTTTTTAGGAGAGGGGGAAAAAGACTATTCTACTTTAACAACACAAAATTAAAGAAAAAATTATAGAAACTAGTGTTTTGGGAAAATCTTTTTTTTTTTTTTTTTTTTTTTTTTATATTATTATCATTATTATTATAAAAGAAAAAGCTCTACTAACACAAACTCTTTCGGCATTTTTCTTCAGAAAGTCAAGTTGGTAGAAATGTTTTGGCTCCAGAAATAGCTGCTTTATTAAAAGTGGGAAATTAGTTTTTTAATTAATTTTCGAATCATTTTTAAAGAATTTTTGGCATAAATTTTCTGTTAAAAGTATAAAAAATTCACTAATTCACGAATAACTTTATTTTCATCAAAAGTTAACGCTCGTGTTTTTTTTTTTTTTTTTTTTTTTTTTTTTTTTTTATAAAGAAATTTGATATACATTTATGTATAACTTATAAAGTTGTACAGTCAATAATCATACAGCACGTTCTGTAGTAGCTAGAGTTCTTTTTTTTTTTTTTTTTTTTTTTTTTTTTTTTTTTTTTGTTGATCGACGTATTTTCTTTGTCAGATTATAACTGTGAAGATTAAAATCAAGGGAACCAAAAAAAAAAGTGAAAATGAAGTCTTAAGAAAAAAACTTAAAAAAATTCCAATCCGTTTTAAATAGTTGCGAAATAATTGTTTTTCCTTTCTTTAATCGACGTATTGAAATATTTTAATCCAGATTTCACATTTGTAATTGACGTATTCGTATCCTTATGCTTTTGTCTTCAAAAAAAAAAAAAAAAAAAAAACAACAAAAAAAACATTACGGAACGCAGCAATCCTTTTTAAAAATTCACGAAGTAAAATAATTGGAAATCCGAAGATATAAAAAGGCAAATTTTTTTTTTCTCTGCGTTGGTACATATTTTATTACCGTATGGAACCAATCTCACGTTTTCACTAGTTTTCCGCTTCCATTTTTTTTTTTCAAATTGTCAGGATGTCTCCCGCCAATCTCCTGCAGCAAAAGTATTTTTTTCTCCTTTTCTCCGCTTTAAAAATGTCAGAAGTCAAAATTAATCAAAAAAGAAACGGAATATAGTACGATGTAGGTGTTGAGAAAACGAATCAAATGACAGATACGGTATAACCGGCAATAACTGTTTACGAAATAAAACAATGAAAATCACGAGATTTCTATATTTATCGGAAAGGTTGGTTTAAATTTTTGATGATATATTTTTTTTTTTTTTTTTTTTTTTTGAGTCTCCAATCCGGATATACCAGCGGGGCAAGTTTATTTTCATAAATACATACATACATACATGTGAAAAAACCTAAATATATTTATATGAAATAAGATATTGCAATGGTGATGTAACATAGTCACCAAGTGCAAACATATATATGTGTTCTAATAATAAGTTGCTCTAACGTTACATTATGATATTTGTATAAACGTATCTACCTATTAAATATTACACCTTAATCAAATCAAATCAAATCAAATCAGTTTATTATTATTATTATTATTATTATTATTATTATTACAGAATCCATCTATGCGCAAGGATTGCGCGAACGATGGGATAATAGTACAACATAATGATTTGATACAAGTAAAAAATAAAAAATAATAATAACAAAGGATCTTTATAACTTAACACATCAAAAGAAAATAATGTTTCTGAAATTGAAATATAAAGAAAAATTTTTAAATTTAACTTAATGAAAAACATTCGAAGACCGTAGATCTTGTTAAGGATATACGCATACATACCCACGTATGTATAAGTGTACACTCGTACACACATACCTATCCACATACCTACACATACACACGTATATATGTATATATGTATATATATCCGTCCGTAACATCGAAGTAGTCATATTCGCCGCAGGTGAAAAATTTAAAAGTTTAAAAACAAAGAAAAGTACACTTCAGGTTTGAAGGAAAAGAAACGAAAAATACGGAAGTAACTGGACGAACACTAAGAAGGATAGATTTAAACAACGTTTGCAATTTATAAATAAATACCGGATTAATGATGAATCGGTCGCACTCTTACGTACTTGAACTACTACTGAAATGCTCTAATAAACATTTGCGACTCTTTTTGTAATTTTCTCAGGTGTTTAATAATATTATGATCCAAGAGAAGATTTGCTAAATGATTATAGAGCAATATATAAGATGCCTGCATTCTAGAATGGTTTTTATTAAATTTCGGTATAATCGCTAGTTCTTTACCACAGCCCCTGGTTATGCCGCCCTTAACGAAGAAAATCCAAATTCATTTTTGTATTTAAGTAGGAATGTTAAGTAACTGAGTTTTATACAATACGTTAATGTTAGAAAGATTACAAAACGAACCAGAATCATTATTCTTGTTAATTAATTTAACTAACCTTTTATATATATATATATATATATATATATATATATATATGCAAGTAGTTTATTTGTTTTAAATGATATTCCGCAACATTGCCCCAGTGCATTATACCGTATATTAGAAGTGGTTGATAATGGGACAGATAAAGCCGGTATAAGTGGTTTTCACTGAAAAACTCACTCAGATAATAGAAGATGTATGTTAATTTAGTTTTTTCCAAGTTTTTGTGCTAAATAATTTGTATGTGCATTGCACGTTAATCGACAGTCTAAGGTTACACACCGAGATACTTAATTTCACTAACTTTTCCTATCGCTGTAGTATTACTATTTAAATCTAATCTCACGCTATGCCACTTTTGCTTTGCTGAATATGGCTATATACCAAATATTTTGTTTTCTTTAAATTGACTATCAGGTTTATTATTATTAAACCAATTTAATACCGTATTTACACGACCTTCTGAGCTAGGTTTTGCAGGGTCTGAATATTCCGCGAGCTAGTAACAATTACACTGTATCATCGGCGTACGTGAATATTTGCCCCCCGGTAAATTTTTGATTACATAATTCATTAATATATATCAAAAATAAAATCGGACCCAAAATACTGCCTTGTGCGACTCCGAAATTCCGAGTCACATAACTCTACTTTGCGCATTATTTATTTTTGTCATGATTTAAACCAATCGTATATTTTCCCGCGGCGGAAACCGGATGAATATAATTTTTCTAAAAGAATCTTATGATCAATTATAATATCAAAAGCTTTGCGAAGATCAAAATAAACCGCTAAACTGGATTTTCCGCGTTCTAGATTCTCAGTGATATATGATATGTGTTTGAATAGTGCTAGGTCAGTACCTTTTCCTTTTAAAAACCCGTATTGGTTGGTGCTAAAAAAATGTTTACTATATAGGAAATTCAATATTTTAATCTTTATACATTTTTCGAAGATTTTTGATAAAGCAGGTAATATGCATATGGGTCTGAGGTAATTGGCTAACTCACATTTGTCGTCTCCATTTTTAAAAAATAACTGGAGTAATTATTCCAACTTTTAAAATTTCCGGAAATTTTCCTGTGCATTAATCGATTCATTATACAGATTACTCTGTTAATGGTCTGGAAAAGAGTGCCCAATTTTCTTTTATTAATATTGTTGACAAACCATCAGCATCAAAGGACAATTTATTAGTTTCTACTTCTCTTTCTGTAAGTTCAAAAAAGCCGAAAGAATCGGACAGGTAGGTGTTGCTCCTGAAGGTTTCATTGCTGAAACATTCGTTTTTAATTAGATCATTTACAGAGCTAGAAAAGTAATTATTAAAAAGATTAGCAATCTGGAGCTCCATGACCTTCAACAGAGAATCTTTCATGGTTTATATTTATTTCACGAATTGTGTGATTTTTATTTCCCAATAGTTTTTTAACCATTTTCCAATACTTCTTTCGGTCATAACCACATTCATTGAGCGTCTAAGTGTAATAATTTTTTTTTGCCACTCTAGTTAATTTCTGCACCTGCCTCGATATTTTTTTATATTCCGAAAGTGAAGCATCATCGCCATCTGTAGATTTAAGTTGCCTGTGGAGTTCATTTTTTATACACGTTAAATCAATTATTTCATCAGTTATCCAATCATTTCGCCTCCTCATGCAGTTTTTTACTTTTCTTGTATATTTACTTTCCTGTAGGATTTTCCTAATGATATTAACAAAGTTATCAAATTTGCAGTCAATGGATTGATGAGTATTGTAGACATAGTGTCTAATTGAGCCTTTGATAATTTATTTTTCAAAAGAATTTTATTAATACGAACTGCAGTCGGAGATGGCTTTAAAGAAACATTACCCCTCGTAACTAAAACTATACTCACCGCACAGTGGTCACTGAATTCTACACATCAAGAACTTTATATTCAGGGCTAGAATTCAACACATTATATTCAAAACCTCGAACTAAAATGTGATCGAGGCAGGATACATAACTACTACCATGACGCAAGAAAGTGGGCGTATTTACTAGACTGCTATATCCATAAGAATTTATTAAGTTGAGGTATTCTGGGTACTTTGATTTTTCTAATAAATTTATATTTAAGTCTCCCGAAATTACTGATGTAGTCTCTCAGAAATTTCCATAATTTTTGATAAATATTCTAGAAATTCATAATAATCCGAATCACAAAATCTGTAAACGCCAAAGAAGGATAATTGTCTGTTACTATGAAAATTAATTTTGATATATACTACATTACCGGTAGGAGTGTTTATATTTATTTGTTGTACCTGAAAATGTAACTTTACGTAAACAATTGCTCCCCCCGAGCGTTGACTATCTCTGCATCGTGCGTAGATTCTGTATCCTGGAATATTGAATTTGTATAGCTCATCTGAATAAACCCAAGTTTCAGTCAGCAAGATGATGTCAAAATCTGAATTTGGTGTCTTTAAAAAAAATTTTAGCTCATCAAAGTGAGCTCTTAAACTTTTAATGTTTAAATTTTTAACGGCTTAATGTGTAACCGATGATCCATCATTTAAAGAGGAAAGAAATATTTTTAAACGGAGCACACTTATGCAGATAGAAAAATAATAGTTAAACGCTGTAACGAAATATAAAAAGGATTTTTAGCAACTTTCTGTAGCCAGACTTTTTAAATTGTACTTCAGAATCATATTTTTCTGGGAAGAATTTATCCAAAAAGAGATTGCATTTTTCTTAGTCTGTGATATCATTTTTATTATTTTAATTAATTATGGGAATGTTAGCTTTTTTTTTTATTCTTCTCAATAATAAATTTATAATGTTTTAATTTTGTCCACAAATATATATTTATTTCCTCATCATCAATACTTTCAGATAATTTTGAATAATTTATTTTATTATATTTATTGTCATTAATTTCCGGAATCGAGTCGAGTATATTTATTTTAAACATTTTATGTGCACGAAGCTCCACTTCTATTGTTTTTAATTTGAAAAATGTGAATGTTTTGTTCTGGGACACTAGTACATAATCAATAATGCTAGACCCATTATGATTCTGGAAAGTGCGCGTATTGCTATTAATAATTATTAGGTTGTTGCAGTAGTACATTAATTCATAGAGTGATTGTGAATTTTTACTTGATTTAACCTTACTTTCTAGAGTGGGTAACCTAATATTAATGTCCCCAATAATTAATGGATTAAGATGGGGATTTTTGATTTCATTAAATGATCAATTTTTATAATGTGCGGTTCCCTTTCCCTTTTAAGGGATAAGTATGTATTTCTCTATGCAGATAATGTTTTCAAGAGTGGATATTCAGTTATGAACTATATTATTTTTGATAACAATAGCAATCCTGTTATTTAAATAAAAACTGTATTTTAACCTAACAATTGAAATAGTATTATTGATTAAATAATGCTTTGCTATAATCGCAATGTCGGAGTTTTGCTGATAAAAATCTTTTAGAAATAAAAATTGGGCAGCAGCATAATTATCCACATTTAGATATTGGACATGTACCACCATAGCCAGTTTGCGATATAGAGTATTCATAGTTTCTTAAATATATCGGATATATCGGACAACAGCGATCGTTAACAGAGTGTTCAAACCTCTTAGTAATATTATCTAAAATTAATTCATTATTTAAATTTAACTTATTATTCTTGTTAGTACTTCTAATGTAATTGTGAACACAGTCACTGCAAGAACCTTCTTCCAGTACTTTTGTAGCAAAATTTATATAGTTTGTATCAAATTTACAGTATTTAGTTAGGTGTGTCCAAATTTATGACAGTTAGCACATTTTTTAACAGATGTTGCATCATTAAAAGGAAAAATTTCCCACTTAATCCGTAATTTTTTGTCCTGCGGTAGTAATCCATACTGAGATGGGTGAAGCCGGACATGCATTCTATTATTTCTTGCATTTGTTATCTTTGTTATTTTGATAGGTTCTTTGTTCGTTTTTAAGACAAAATATTTTTTTATGGATCTAATTTCTTTGGTATTACTGCCTTAACATTCTTAATATTATTCTGTATTTGGTTATTTATTTTTTGCTTGATGATTATCAGTTGTTATTAGTGCTGTGGTATTTAATTTCTTGTACGAAGTCGTTGTTGACAAGCCCAATAAATTTAAAAAAAAAAATAAAATATTCACGTTTAACTTACTGGGACAAATTTTTATTTTCAACTCTTTATCAGTCGTCTATATTTTTGCTGCTTTAATAATAATTTTATTTATTTCTGTTTTTTGCTTTCTATTTATGAGTATGTCTATGTAATTAATTTTTGTGTTTAGGCTCGGTTTAGTTTTTTTAGGAATTACATCCGCCGCTACCGTTTCTATTTTCTTTTGAATTAATTTATAATTCCTTTCTTGTTTCTTTAATCATGTCAGACAGATTTTACAAGAAATAAATCTATTTTTTCTGCGCTTTCATAAATGGAATCTTTTTGTTTCTTTGTAATATTTTTACTTGTTTTAGAATATATTTGAGACTTTATAGTTGCACATAGTTTTGTTATTTCATTAATAATATTATTTCGTTCGTCTTTTAACATGATAGTTAATGTACAAAAGTGTAAGGCCGCCTCAACTGCAGACGACATACCGTTGCTCCAAATTTGGTATGCTGATTACAGATCTAGTGTTAAATTTTATAATTCTACGATGATTTATTCGTATAAAACGGAAAAATCAAAAGAGATTGTGGGTTCATCCTATCATCAATTTGAAGAGAGGAAAATTTCGTTCATTTTCACGTTTATTTCCAGATTTATTAGAAGATGAAGTGAAATTTTTTAATTACTTTCGAATGAGTATAAATAGTTTTGTAACATTAGCAAATATGTTACAGAAAGAAGTAGTTAAACAAAATACAAATTACCGGAATTGTATTTAAGCGTAAGAACGAATAGTGATATTTTAAAGGTATATTTAAAATATTAAAATTTACAGCATTTTTATAAAAATTATCATTATTAAAATTGATTATTAATCATTAGACGATTTTGATATATCATGACGTCTCCAACATTGGGGCCGGTAACTTTTCCTTCAATAATTGTAAAACTTCTACTTCGAACTCGATACTTTGAATTGCCCCCCCCCCCCCCAATCAGTAAACTTGGAAAGATTTTTTGGAGCAAGCAATATCTTTACTTGTACCGGGCGTGGGCTCATTAGCCTGATCGTTAACGTTATCATTATTATCATCGTTAAGCTTGCTTCTTTTTAACCATTTATCCATTTTCAGAAGGTTCTGTTAAAATAAAAATAATATTGTCAAAACATTATTAAAAAAAAAAAAAAAAAAAGGCCGAATCAAATATTACCTTTGAATACGTTTTATTCAAGTTTGAGAACACAATACTGCAAAGCAAATTTGCATATATAATTTTAGAAACTGAACAACACAGCAAGCAAATAAATAGTCAGCTGAACCACATATGTCAATTTGAACGAGAGAACATGCGCAACAGAATCTAGTAGTGCAACTTGTTGGACTCCAACAACCAACAAGTTAACAAGTTGCCTAGTAGGTTCTGTTGCGCATTTTCTTTCTTTCTTTCTTTCTCCAACAGTTGCAGATCTCCACTGTCATAAATAAATCCCGATTTTGTGATTACTAGTGAGGCTAGCCGTCCTTTGGATGCGTTTTCATCCGAATACATTTCGTCAGAAAACGGACGAAGAAAATTCGTATGAAAACGCTTCCAAAGGACGAGCAACCTGATACGTGTGAGCCGACTTGAGGCATAAAAATAAGTTTATGATTCTAAGATAGAACCCGTTAACAATAATTAAACATTTTTTTATGGATTTAAATAGCTATTCCTGTTAAAATAATTTGTACATTTTCGTTTTAAATTATATTCTTTAATAATTTTAACATATTCATACATGTAAGTACTTTTCTTTAATTTAAACTTTACTTGTAATTAAAAAAAACATTTTAATTTTTACTATATACATTTCTAAAATTTTAAATAGTGGTTGAGAATCAGTGCTGTAGACTATCATCTAAGAATGACATCACATGAAGATAAGGTCACGTTATTTTTGCATTTTCTGCTGCAGATCTTGATTTAACTCCACTGATGGAAAACATTGCGCAATTAAATTTTTACCTTATACGGGTTCACAGTATTTCAATTATAAACATTTTCACTCAGTAATTATAATAGCTGTTGCAGATGCTAACTGTAATTTTATTATGCGCCGACATAATGACAGTAGCATTTTTTCCGAATCATCAATGGGGAAAGCTTTCATTCCAAAGCAATTAAATATACTTCATTCTCGAAAAATTTCCAAATACAAATATTGTAATGCCATTTTATTTGGTAGGCGACGAAGCTTTTCCATTGCAAACTAATTTAATGAGACCGTATAGGCGAAGGCAACTAGATCATTCTAAAAGAATTTTTAATTCTAGACTATCAACTGCTTGTCGCACTGTAGAATGTGCTTTTGACATATTAACCAAAAAATTTGCTATTTTTCAAAAACCAATTATTACTAACGTTGAGTTAGCCTGCAGCTTCAATTAGAAGTGCATATGTGCTGCAGAACTATATCAGGCAAAATAAAAGTGACAATAATTTAGAAAAGATATTTTTAGAAAGAAATATACAACATCTGCAGAGTCTTCTGCCTTTAACTAATACAACAAACCACAGGGCGAGCCTCTTTATGCACACAATCACTACCTGTAAAACCTAAAAAATTAAAATCCCCTTATCCTTACGTTTTTAGTCAGAAACCCAAATATAAGTACATTGTTTATCTCTACTCATCTATTTACTTATCATATTTAAAAAATAAACGTAACGATTTTAGTTCATTTTTATATATTTAAAATTTTATTTTTCTCGCTTTCATTTCTGCAAATTCATCAATTAGATCATCATAATGAATATTTATTGACAATTCTTGTTTTATTGATAACGGAATCTTAACATATGTTTTATGATTTTTAATTTACTAAAGTCTCGTTCCCTAGTAGCGACACTGATAGGTATAACAATAAAAAGATGTAAGCAGATACATATTTGGGGAAAAATTAATTGAAAACCTTTTTCGTAGATTAGATTAAGCAGTTGCAATGCTGAAGAAGTTATTCCTGGGCTATCCACTTACAATGAATTCTGTATTTTAAACGTCAGTTGTAATTCTTTCATTAAGTTGTCTTTATTAATATATTGAGGATCATCATCATCATCATCATCATCATCATCATCATAGTTGCGTCTCTTGAGACAAGAGATTGCCCGCATTATTAAATTAATCTATCTCTGGCCCAAGTAATCGTCTCTCGTAGACTTTTACATGTTAAGTTTGCCGGAAGGTTCGTTGTCATTAATTCTAATCTCCTTCGTCCTTTTATTGGCTTTCCTTGTATCTTTCCTTGAACATGAACAAGTCGTTTTCTCTAAATTTGCGAGCCAGCTATTTTATTTTCCGATTTTTGATATCTTCGACTAGTTTCCGCTTTTCCCCTATTTTTGCTAACACTGCCGTATTTGTTATGTGTTCGGTCCATGATATTTTCAATAGCCTCCGATAGCACCACATCTCGAAAGCTGCTACTCTTTTTTCGCAATCTGCATTCATCGACCATGTTTCACAAGAATATTTTAGGACGGTCCAAACATAGCAGCGGATTATCCGAAGGCTTAAACTCATATTTCGATTTCCAAGCACTTTGCTGATGTTGTTGTATGCCTTCTTCGCCATACCGATTCTTGTTCTTATTTCTTTCTGGTCTCTTCCGTCATTGTTTATTAATGCGCCTAGATATTTGAATTCTGCCACGTTTTCTATTTTCTGATTTTGAGGATAGCGATCTAATAAAGGCTTTAGGGATTCAGATTGATTTTGCTCTGATAATTTCACAAGATTGTCTAGATCTAAAGTAGGCATAAAAAAACGACACTCGGAATTTGTACGGCTAACTAACTTATTCAAATCAGATAAAAGTCTATCAATCGTAGTCGTAAAAATTTCTATTCCGAATTTCTGCTCAGGTGAATTTAAATGATCAGATGATACCTCGTCGTGAAATTTCTTAAAAGTTTTTTTAAACTCTACAGAAATTTTCATGTCGATTGCCTTTAATTTTGCTTCATTAAGAATATTATTATCGCAAGACTCACGAATATTTTTATCTCATTAAATAAATCTTTTAAAATAGTTTTGTTTCGATCATCAATTGCTTTTAAAATTTTATGCCAAACTTCAGTTAATAAAACAAATTCAAACGTTTGAAAATAATCAATCAATCCAGAAACTTCAGTTTATATTTCAGATGATAAATTTAATTCTTCAATTTTAAAAAGAGATTCTACAATTAATTGAGAATTTTTTACTAATGGCTCTACAGCTTCGATTCTTGCACTCCGTCTTGCAGTCGATATTGAATGAAGAGATACTTTGACTGTTTTTTTCAATATTTTCCATCTTGCAGGATTGGATGAGAATTTGTTGTATAGTTTTTGTAAATTTCCAAAATAGGATTTAATTCCCCAATTCTTAGTCTACTTCAAGATTTTATTAAGGTAATGTCTGTGTTGACTATTCTACCGACTCTTCCACACAGCTAGTATTGTTGTATCGTCTGCAAACATTGCTGTATGGATTCGTTCACTAGTTGTTATATCTATATTTCACAGCAAGTATAATACTGGTTCTAGTACGCTTCCTTGCGGAACGCCGGCATTTATCGGCTGTATTTGGGAGTGATTACGGTTTTGTTTTATACGAAAAAATCGGTCGGTTAAGTACGTCTGCAATATTTGTAGTAAGTTTCAGTTAATTTTTTATTCTTCGCGCCAAATTCTATCGAAGGCCCCCGTGAAACATTTAAACAGTTCAGATTTTCTTTCCTTCCAGAGCTTTTTCTTTTACATCTGTAACTCTTTTTTACTGATTAGCCGTTGAGTGTTTTTGTGTCTGAATCCAAACTGATACGAGTTTTTCTACAACAGTTTTCACCCGTTTAAGTGGTAATAAAAAAAAAAAAAAAAAAAAAAAAAAAACAGTAAACAAAACTGTCTCGGAATAAGAAGAAATGGACATTTTCTAGATGGGAATTTTTCATTTCTTTGCAATCCCAATTATCCAGAGTTTGTTCGGTTTAGGAACTTTTTCGGCTCTTGTGAGGATCTTTTTAAATTTCACAATTAATAATCTGACACTTGACTTTTTTTTTTTTTTTAATTTGGTCAGAAAGTTCCAAGAACAAAGGAGAGAAGCTATATTAACCTATTTTCACTCGATCGAAGAAAAATATATAAAGGAATCTAACAAGAGAACTAATGAGAAGGAAAAGATGTAACGGTTTAAGAATTAGGAAGAACCCCACAGATATCGTAAAACAAAGAACGTTCAACTGAACGAGTAAAGCATTTGAAAAAAATAAAATTAGGATCACTATTTAAGAGAAGACCCATTGCAGAACGAATGCGAGAAAAATTAAGTTATATCAACTTCAGAAATATTATCAACCGAAAATTGTATACGACTTTCAGAATTGGGAGAAGAAAATAAAAGCAAAACTCTACAGCCAAAAAAATCTGAAGATCTAGATTTTCCTTAAGAACACATTGTCAGAAGAATAATTTCTGAGCGAGCTAGAGTAAACATGTTTACTTCTCACCTAGTTTTGTAAACTTATTTTGACGAATTTCTGACTGGAAATTTTGCGGAATTTGCTAAAGAATTGAGGAGCAACCAGTTTTGTACGAATAATTATCGGAATAAACCGGTCAGCTAAGAAATTGTTTCTTCGTTAAACAGTGTGCTGTTAGGAGTTGCAGGTCGATATTAGTGTGTGGTTATATTATCAGACGGTTTGCATATCTAAAACTGAAAGAGTTAAAACGCAGTGACCATAGGACATACCATGCGCGCTTCGATAATAATTATACATGTTAATTGTACACATTCACACACGCATGCATACACATATATATATATATAAAAATCCCGTGTCTTTATGTTTGTGCAGGATAAACTCGGAATTTACTTAACCGATTTTTATCAAATTTTGAAAGTACATGCAATTTGGTCCAACTCTTAAGAGATAGGATACTTTTTGTTTTAATTATTTACATAAATATTTGTTATATTAAATAATTTAATCAATCAATTAAAAAAAAAATAAATTTAATTGTTGGCTATTACTTTTTGCTTTAATTATTTACATAAATATTTGTTATATTAAATAATTTAATCGATCAATTTAAAAAAAAGACAAATTTGACAATTTTATTATTTTTTGAGCACCAACTACTTTTCGTGGCGACTTTTGTGTATCGTGCGATGTTAATCGAAATGCAACCAGGTTTATCGCTGGCGCATGGCGTTATTATCGATGAATGAAGAAATAAACGTTTTTTCGCTGTTGTTTACAAAAAAGTTCGTGTTATATGTATGTATGAATGTAGAATTAATATGTGTGTTGATGATGCAATAGTTCCCCATTATGTAAAATACATAGATGGGGATGGTGCACCTTTGTTTTCGTCTCTGTCTTATTTATTATATAATAATGAATTATTAGGAGTAGAAGAAAATGTATCGTACAATATGTTTGTAAAAACTGGAAGAGATTTAAGCACAATATATTATTGAACTTAATGGGGAACATATAAAAATAAAATACGAGTATTTAACTGATATGTCAAATGTTCGAGAACTTTTAGGCCAAAACCGCCGTATAAATTTTTTAAATTAACGATTTAACTTTTTTTTTAATAATTTGCTACCAGAAATATTAAAATCTTTACTCAACACTGTTATTTTGATTTTATGATAATAAATTAATTATAATAAAATGCTCGAGACCGAGTGGTTGAAAGATATGAGTGAAGATGTTCTCTTAAACGTGTAATTATGGGAGATCACCGTGTGAATATAACTTGATTTCTTCAAAACGATGGCTGTGTGTGTTGTTTAGTTGAGCAACACTTTTTGTTTGATTACGACAGACAGGTTATAGAAAAATCGATAATCCTTAATTAAACGTTAAATTATGAAGATTATTTTTTGTTAGACGGTGATAAACATCTTTCACCCAAAAGAGAGAGAAAGAATCTTTACGTAAATACAATTCCAGATAAAACAAAAATTTTTTAATGAATTTCCAAGTACAGATTTAAACGGGCATTAATACACGGGCGAAGCCGTGGGGCACAGCTATATATATATATATATTCGTCTGCATACGTGATTTTAATGGAAAACACCTTTTTTTCAATCTTCTACCGTGTATGATTAATGTATTTTTCAAATTTCATACAAAAGTGTTTGTAATTTCCTTTCTCATAAGTGTTAGCGCTACATTTATGTATTATTGTATATTTAAAAACTCGGAGAGGCTACGTACGCGAACACTTTTATTATTGTTGTGCGATCTTGCCTAATTGAGGGATGAACTGATCTCGATTCTTTTTGAATTGAGAAAATCAAACTTCGTTTGATTAGGCGCGGGCTTTTATATGCTTTTTGAATACAACTATACAGGTCAGTTTGTGATGTAAACAAAATATACATTCAGAACTAAAAGAACATACGTAATTTTCGTGTAATGCGGTAGACAAAAACATATGAAAATTTCACTAACCGATTTTTTGCATTTCTATATAAAAATGAATATTTAAATTATTGTTTTGTGACAACAACATTTTTTGAGTAGTAAAAAATTAACTGAAAATATTTTAAATTCTCAAATTTGATCCGCTTATTAAGATCGAGACATCGAGGATGAAGAAAAATGAATGAGCTATTTCGTCTGTTCAGCTAGTAGCACGCAACAATTCTATACCGAAATAAGGATATGCTCGAAAATACTCTTACAGCGGCCAGTCGTGAATATCTCACCACCTCAGAATACGCATTACGCACACACCCGTTCATCATGTTATACTTTCGCCAGGTTACACATTTACAATGGGCAATGTATTTTCACCAAAACTTGAGCACTTTGCTGTTTTAACTGTGTTGCTGGTACAGCTTATTTGACTGTAAGAAACTAAGGTCGAACAATTCCATTTGAAATACGTTACGTTAATTATTATTCGTATAATTTACCGGATGAATACTATAAAGAGCACAGGGTTGTGCCCGGAATTTTGAAAATGGTTTGGTTTTAAAAATTTTCTTCGCATATTTATTTTCTAAATAGCGATATATTTATTTTTCGCTAATATTTATACTATTAATAATTCTCATAATTTTGATTTATATATGAATAATTTACATAAATGAAATAAAAATTTGATTATACTCGTAATAAAAAATTTTGCATAAAATATTAATGAGGTACCTAAAAAAATATAAAGCGTTTTTTTTTTTGTTTTTTTTTAATGTAAGAACACCCTAAAAAATCATCAATATTCATTTTAAATTTCTGATTTTTTTCCAGATTTTTGTGCATTTATAAGAAACTATTTAAGTTTTTATGGGGGGGGGGGTAACACCCCAAAAACCCCTCTAAAGGACACGGTCTTGATAGAGAGCTAAGCCGTTTATTGATATTAACAATTAATAGAATCCTAACCGTTTAAATGATTTTAGTTTCGCAGGTGTGGAAAATCCAAAGCACATTATAAATAAATAAGAATTTTCTATTACGTTATTCGGTTTTTATTATGAAACGCTATATGTATATTTTCCTGACGTCAATAAAAAGAACGACAACGTGGAGTCACCAGATTATGAAACAGGTCTTCTGTTTCGTGTTGTGCGGCTTGTATGTGTCCGGAAGCAGCATCCGAAAATCTGCGTAAATTACTCTGCGAACAATTAAGATTAACTGTAATCTGAGAAAATGTAACCCGTCAACGGGCAAATTTTAAACCCATGAAATTTACATGAAATAAAGCGACTTTCCGAATGAATTTTGCGTGCTAAGTTAATATTCGCCAACGCACGCGACAGCCATACAAGGCCTGTCTCCTTTTTCGTTTACTTTTATAATTTCGCATAATTATATTTCAGAACGTAACGTAAATTTGCTATAGGAATGAAAATTGTTTAATAGCCAAAGCGAATATGGCGCACGAAACGGAAACGTACGAAAGAACTAGCAGACTAATTCAAAAAAATGATAATAAACATTCAACAAAAATAATAAAAAAAACCTATTTATTTATTTATTTATTTATTATTGCACATGTAATACAGAACATTTTTTTTTTTGGCCACTTTCTAGTAGTAGGTTGCATTACGGGAAGTAAATAAACAACAGAATGGAAAAAAGGCAAAGAAAATATTCGTAAATAAAATGTTTTTTTCTTTGTTAAGGAATGACGCTTTTCTGCATTTTAACAAGGCACAAAAACCCAGTGTACGCATCCTTGTTGACGCAGGAGCATTTAACCGTTATCCAGCAGTGGGCGCTGAAGTGGAAGATTAAACTAAACCACCAAAAAACCAGACAAGTAACTTTCACTCTAAACGTGCAAAACTGTCCCCCTAATACAATAAATAATCAGCGCATAATTCAAGAAAATCATATTAAATACCTAGGTGTATGATATTAGATCGAAGACTTACATGGAGAAGCCATATATCGTTCATCCGGCAAAAAATGGCTTCAAGAACTAAGGCTCTCAACAGCATATTAGGTAAAAAATTAACAATTAATTTGAAATGCAAGAGGCTAGTTTATCTTTCAGTCATAGCGCCAGTCTGGAGATACGGATTAGAAGTATATGGAGCCACTGCAAAGAGTAACCTAAATAGGATTCAACAGTTCCAATCGAAAACGTTGAGGCAATTGGTAGACGCACCGTACTATGTATCGAATCACACTCTACATACAGACTTAGATGTTCCATACGTAAACGATTTATACTTAAAACAATACAAACACTTTTATGAGGCTCTTCAACTCAATCAAAATCCAGAGGTATCGAACATCAGTCGCTGGGATCAGCCAAGGAGGCTCAAAAGAACATGGGCCGGTGACGCCCTAGGTGTCAGATGCGATAGATAACATCGTCGTTGATACCTCAGCCGTCGAACGAACAAAATCCAACGCTATAGTAAACAGTATTAGATATCAGAAGCAGAAGATAACTCCGCCACTAACATCTCGGACATGAAAGGAATGAACTCCAAATTATAGTAATCAGTTTTTCCGATCGACTAAATGCTGCCGCTGGGCAACTGAGCATGAAAAAAAAAAATAAATAAATAAAAAAAAAATAAAAATAAAATAATAGCCTCGTCAATTATGGTCTTAGGACCGGTGTGATGTAAAAAAAAAAAAAACAATGCATATTGTTCCTTCGTTAAGCCACTTTTTTTTTTTGCTTATATAAATGTAACGCGTTCTAAGTTAAAATGACACTAATATTTGAAACAAATATAACACACTTTAAATACACAATACTATCATTATTTATTTAATAAAACAACACTGACTAGTTTCGGATAATTGTATCATAGTCAGTGTTGTTTTATTAAATAAATAATGATAGTATTGTGTATTTAAAGTGTGTTATGAATAAAGCAAAATTCGTCATGGTCAGAGGATATTTATCCACGTTCTTCATTACGTTTTCAGTTATCGGTGCTAAAAGCTCTTTTATGCTGATCGGATCTTGATCTATATTGTCATCGGCCTTCACTTTTTTCTTTGCTGGTTGATTAGACTGAGGAACTAATAATGGACTGATGTCGCTTGTATTACAGATGGATTCGGCAGCGATTATGGAAGTCTCGGACGTGCTTGAGGAACAAATTGGGCGTTTAGCGCAATCGTGCTGGAGACTGAGTTGGTCGTTTGTTTGGCTATTCGCGGGGAAAGATGTTTTGCTTAATTGTTCTGAGTGATCCATCTTTGGTGTGGCTGCAGCAGTGTGGGCAACTATATTTAGGGCATCTCCTGTAGTATGGGGTGTTGGCGTAATTGTATTTTGTAAATTTGAGGGACTTAATATTTGAGGTTGGCCTACTGAACTACTACTGGCGATTTGATTATCTTCTATGTTTGTTCCATCCGCAGCACTTGGCTCGCCTTCTTCGTTGATGTTTGGACAGCCCTTGCTGGTATGCCCCTTTTCGTTACATAAAAAACATGTTACAGTATCTGGAGAGAGGAAGATGCGATATGTAGTGTCGTCGTATTGCAATAAAAGAGTATCAGGGATTTTAATTAGCTCCTCTGGTTCGACAAAAAATTGACGTTTCGCATTTAGGAGATGATCGTAACCCTTTGTGTCTCCCATACCGTAGCGTATAAAAGTGATTTTTGAGCCGAGGTTGATTTTATAGATATCTTTAAGCAGTTCTTCCACTATGGAATGAGGAATGGACGGGCATATGTTTGAAATTATTATTCGTTTTTTAGGATTTACTAGCCTTCTTATATAAGTTGTGGTATTGTTTATTTTTATTGTATTATGATGTTCTATTATGCGGTCAACGAGATTTTTGTCCGATAGAAAAATAGCGAACCTATCGCGAGACATGCGGGAAACAAATTTTAGATTACCTGGTTTTACTATTTCGCCGATTTTTAATATGTAGTCCTTTTGGTTATCGCCTTTCGGGATATTAAAAACAATAGCCTGATCTTTTGACGGAAAGGTTGGCTGAGAAACGGCTTTCGCATAATTGATATTAGTATTGACGAAATTATTAGATAGGGAAGAATTACCTGATAGTCGATGATTGGGATTTGAAGAAAATGTACCTGTGTTCGGACGATGATTACTTTTATTCGGGGTTGATAAGGAAGGAAGCGGAGATAACGTTGAAGCAGCGACCGGTGTATCATTGTTGATGTTAGTTGACGAAAGTGATGTAGACGGTAGAGGAGGAAATGAATTACGGGGAGTTGTTAGATCCATTTCGGCGATAGCAAACGGCTAACGCCGACTGCTTAAACGGAACGCGCAGCGAGAGGGAATCACATCAGCACTCTGAAAAAATCGTGCCTGCCAAGAATAAACTTAATGAAAAAACTAGCCCACACAACATACGGGGCAGACTTCAAATCGTTGTTGCTGCTCTATCGCGCTCTTATCAGATCCAAATGCGACTATGCCATAGCCGTCTATTCCTCAGCATCGAGCTCTACGCTTTCATCACTCAACACAATACACCACACTGCTTTACGATTAGCAAGTGGAGCCTTCCGCACAACGCCATGTTCCAACCTATACTTCTTATGTAACGAGCTTCCTCCGGATCTCCACCGGGCAGCGCGGCTTCTACAATTTGTAGCGCGTACTCAATCGTTACAACATACGCTCCTAAATCCGCCGATAAGCATACAACCTCCACGTCCGTATTCCACAAAGTGCGTTGAAGACCGCAGTCAGCTTCTGCTCTCATCGCTAAGACTAAGTCGCACGGAACTCTCCAGCCGGTTAATAAAAGAAGCCGTGGTCGCAGAATGGTGCCGCCGATGGGCAGAACTACCCATTACAAACCAGCTTCGATCGATATTCGAGACTCCAAGTTATGTCAGCGTGTCTACCGGTCAACGGAAGACTGACGTTCTACTCATACGCCTTCTTACAGGACACACTTCCTTCACTCATCGACATCTTCTCTCTAAGGATCCTATTCCCGTATGCTCCCTTTGCCACTATCCCTATACCATCCCCCATATTCTCCTCGAATGTCCAGTATCTCTCTCGCTCCGAAATTCCCTCCCTTCCTCACCAACACTACGAACTATCCTTCTCTGTACCCCATATCATACTCTTTTTGATCTCCTAAAGGACGTCGGCCTCATAACCAGATTATAGTAAATTCTTTCATTTTTTATTTTTCTTTGCCAAATCCATTTGTATATATTAAGTTATTCCCGTACTACTGGCCATTGTAGCAGTTTATAGTACGGGCTATTATTGTAATGAAATAAATAAATAAAAAAAAAAAAAAAAAAAAAAAAAAAAAATAAATAAATAAAGTGTGTTATATTTGTTTCAAAGTTTATCAAATATCACAACGGTATGAAAGAAAATCACATTGACACTAATTTATTTCTGTTATGTTAGAGACAATGTGTTTCGTAGTTTACTACATAATGTCGCATAGTTACAAAACAAGTGGTTATGTTAAATTAAATATTATATTTTCTGTTTGCGAGGTTATTTATTTTAATCTAAATTAAAAAAAGTAATTAAAAAAAAATACCGACTTCGAGGTATACCTTTAAAAGTGTAATAAAAGAGCACTACTAAAAAGTAAAAAAAAGTGATTTAATAGTATATTTTACAGTAAAATATACATAATTATGTTTATTCTTAAACAACATTCATCGTACCTTAATTAAATTAAAGTGCCGGAACACCAAATTCAAATTGTAACAATTACTAAAAGCCGCATTACATATTTCCAATCTTTACAATATTTTCCTTATGGACAAGAGAGTGTATCATTGTTATACTGATTTAATATGGTTTATTATGTATTGCAGTTTTTGAAAACGAGACAGTTTAAGAAAAATCCCATTACATCTTTTTTAAGGCATGTTTTATTGAAAAATGCACATTATCTTCGATCGAGTATTTTCACTGTGCTATTATAGTAGAAGGGGAGTGCCGGTTCTGGCGCACAAAGGGATGCCGCCACGTTAATTAGACCCCCTGGGGTGTGAGAACTAGAGCATATTCTTTTCCGCGGTCTGCCGGTAGCCACTGCTGCCGCCGCGAAGTGTGCCGCCCGTTCCCACACACGCATCGGCCGCTACCGTGCTTTTTTCAAAATTCTGGGGTGTAAGTATTCTAGCCGGGTTCCAAAAATTATGCTATCCGATCGGGCGCGCATCTCCATGCACCCGCATTCCCACGCACGGCGCGTTCTACTATTATGTGTATGTATTATACAGGAGTCTACATGTAATATATGTATCATAATTTTTAATTTTAATTTCCGGGGGTTGGGAGGTGTAAAATTTTGGCGGAGTGTTAAAAACGTTCGAAACTCAACACTTAGAACCCAAATTTTGAAGGAATTTTCCGAGTCGTGCTCCGTTCCGGCATTTTTTTTTTTAAAAATTTTATTTTTTAAGAAGAATATCTGATGGTTCCAGCGATCGAATGAGGGCAGACGGGTGTGCTGCTACGAGGGGTGAATTCCAGGCGTTCGTTCGATGTTTTTATTATTATTATTATTTGTTAACGGAAATATTTGAACGTTCCAGAACCGAACGAACCGCGATTATTATTATTATTATTATAATTATAATTATAATTATTAATTATTATTATTATTATTTTTAACGGAAATATTTGAACGTTCTAGCAACAGGTTGCTAGCGGCGCGGCGTGCAACGCCTTCTACTATTATGTGTATGTATTGTACAGGAGTCTATTTGTAATATATGTAGCGTAATTTTTAATTTTTAATTTTCGGGGGTTGGGAGGGGTAAAATTTTGACAGAGTGTCAAAAACGTTCGAAACTCAACACTTAGAACCCAAATTTTGAAGGAATTTTCCGTATCGTGCTCCGTTCCAGCATTTTTTTTTTAAAAAAATTTAATTTTTAAGAAGAATATCCGATCGTTTCATCAATCGAATGAGGGCAGGCGGGTGTGCTGCTACGAGGGGTGTAATGTAAACGTGAGCGCACGGTTGTAACGGAAAAATATTTGAACGTTCCAGCGATCAAATGATGGCGATGCGGGGCGCAGGGGGTGAATTCTAGACGTTCGTTCGATGTTTTTAACGGAAATTTTTGAATGTTCTAGAACCGAACGATCGTGATTATTCGATATTTATTATTATTATTATTATTTTTATTTTAACGGAAATATTTGAATGTTCCAGCAACTGGTTGAGGGTGGCACGGATGCAGGGGGTGAATTCTAGACGTTCGTTCGATGTTTTTATTATTATTATTATTTTTAACGGAAATATTTGAATGTTCTAGAACCGAACGATCGTGATTTTTCGTTGTTTTATTTTTAACGGAAATATTTGAATGTTCCAGCAACCGGTTGAGGGTGACGCGGATGCAGGGGTTGAATTCTAGACATTCGTTCGAAATTAACTACCCGATCATCTTCGCAGACCCTCGACGCCGTCGATAGAATCCTGATCGCGATCGCTACACGTTCACACACACACACACGTCTAATATTTTTATTTCCAACGAATATTTTTAAATTCCACCCCCGAGGAATGGCGACTTTTAAATGGCTGATGTATGCATCATCCAGACGGAAGATAGTTACATCGGTCGATTGTTCACGGCCAAATCAAAGGTCCACATCTAGACGTACACTATTTGAACCTGTTCGACTATCTTATTCATTTATACCCTTCGCGTTGTTCGAAGCGGCCGTGTTTGAGCGACATTGCCAAATACATTGTGATAGCAAGTGTTCGAGAGCCATCTTGAACAGTATGTCTGAGAAGATCTATATTCCCGCGATGTATAACACCAATCACTATCGTAAAATTTTCTGTTATTTTCGAGTGTTACAAGAAAGGAATAGAATACTAACCATGCACTACGCCACCACATTTAATTTATATTCAAACGTCGTTCATGCTACATCGTTTTTAAAATTCGAAGCCTAAGTACAGAAATTTTAAAAATTACCCTAAGTATAATATTTAAAAGCCTGAATGTAACCTAAGCAGCGTTCACAACCCACACCTATAGACGATCCTGCATACGTTTAAGTCGACACCGCGCTATTAGTTTCCATATCATTCATAATATTATTTTCTACATCTAAGTATTATAGAATTAGCTTAAGTATTTTTATATTTTTCTGTATTCTCCGATCCCTTTGCAAAAGTGCGCCGTCCATTCCTACGCTTCTATTCAACATAACGTTAGCTGCCGCGAAAGCGCACGCACCGTTCCCGCGCACGCATCGTTCACTCGCACTACCGCGATTTTTTTTTTTTTAATATTTCGAAGCCTAAGTCTAATTATTTCAAAGCCAGCAGCCTAAGTATATTTTTTACACTTCCAAACATTTCTTCCGACCGTTCATAATTTTTATTTATTTATTTTTTTTTCCTGACTCTAAAAATAAATCTGTTGAGGCCTTCACCGCTAGGAATGCGCACACATCTTCTATTGTTAGTTTCCATATCATTCATAATAATTTTTTTTTCGACTCTAAGTATTATAGAATTAGCCTAAGTATATTTTTATTTTCTTTCGCT
This sequence comes from Icerya purchasi, assembly GCA_039619475.1. Lineage (NCBI taxonomy): Eukaryota > Metazoa > Arthropoda > Insecta > Hemiptera > Monophlebidae > Icerya > Icerya purchasi. The sequence continues at coordinate 444,802,487 of CM077116.1, read as the reverse complement.
ATACAAACATTTTTTTTTTTTTTTTTCCTTTTTCAAGATCTTTTGTACTATATTTTTTCTCAAATATATTTACACACATGCAGGCAAGTTGCCATGCCATTGATTTCGATCGTGTAACGCTGTCATTAAGTCTGCTGGGATATTACCCCTCGTATCTTTTCTTGTAAAATCCGGTTCGCATGTACACACCTATACAATCATACTTAAGCCAAAGAACACCTGACAACGTCATTCATCTGTGTATATAACCAACTAACACCAAAGGAATGTGGTTTTTCTAGTGCAACCCTCCCCTTTCAAAGGCCCCCATCGAGCTAGAAAATCGAACGGATCTGTTCAGGCAGTCAGTATTAGTGTTATGTTAAACGTGTGGAATTTGTTGAAGCTGTGTGCTTCACGCGTTATTAAAAAATTGACAAGAACGTTAAAGTCAATAATTTCATACGTTTTTTCTCTTTTTCTTTCTCTCTTTATTTTTTGTCTTTTTTCTCTCATTTTCATCGTTATTTTTTTCTCTCTTTTTTTCGCTCTTTTTTTTAGTAAAAATATTAAAATAATAATCAAATATGAATAACAATACCGAATCGATTGATATTAAAGCCGGTGAATTTATTCAGAATTCATTTTCGAGTGTTAGTGGCTCGCATACGATTTCGTCACCTCCGACACCGCAATATGATGGTTATACATCAGAAGAATCCACATCTTTTGTGCGTAAAGTCGTTGGTCCTGTATTATTATCACAACAAGCGGATATAGCGGAATATTTTTTAGATATCAGCATCCATATAGATTGTGATTATAGTTTTCGAGTAACCGAACTAGCAATGATCGATATGTCTGGCGGGAAGTGTTTGCATACACTGTATAAGCCAAGCAGAGCATGGCATGCATCAAAAATGCTGCATTTACGATGTTCTTCGGTAAGTCATTACTTGAAAAATCCTTCATTATTTCCCTGTCGGGAAGAAATATTCATGGCACGCGATATATTCACGATATTATCACAAAAACCGAGGGCTCGCGTATATATTTTAACGGCATATGCTAAACTTACACTAATGGAACTTAACGAAAAATCGTTGCATGACTTGGACTATGAAGTCGTTAATATGGATCAAGTTTTTCGAGTACCTAGTGTTGATGATCTACATGAAGAATACTTTGGTATAAGCAATTTGGTAACTTGTAAACACCATAATGAGAATGATAGTTTTCATTGTGCGGTGAAAAACGTTATGGTGATGAAAGCCTGGTACGATCATATTATCCATCCGCTGAAGCTTATGAATAATCTCAATATAAATGATTTAAGCCAGTTGTTCATTACAGCCACCAAAGAAATGATAATTACATTATTTCCCAGTTGCGTTGGAGACATTTATACATTTTTACCAGATAAATTAAAACAGGATGATACGATAAAATCACTTCTACCATGCTACGAACATGAACATGATGAAGAATATTATATCGATGATGATACATTGAGACAGAGTACTCGAAATTGTATGAAAGTAAAAGATTGTATCGATTGTCAACGTAAAATTTGCACGGATTAGAAATTCGTTATTTCCATCGTTTAACAATTTTGCGTATATTTGTATATATTTTGTAAATATATCAATGTATATATTTTTCCCCAATCATCCGCCCGTTCGTTTTTTATGTTTTGTTAATCATTTTTTGTAAATATATTTTTATACATATGAAAATTTTGTTTGTATATATTTGTGTATATTTTTTCCCTCGATATGTTTCGTTCTATTATATATATTTTTCTTAATTATTTTTCATCTTTTTCCACTCCTTTTCAATTCCGTTTATTTAATTATTTCTCTATCTCTCTTCCCCCCCCCCCCCCCCACTCGTAACTTAAAATACTGGTAATGACGAAATTTACAAAACTCTGAACCAGTTGTGTATAATGTATATAATTATTGTTTAATTTTCGAATGTAATCCTGCATAATTTGTTCGTATCTTTTTAGATTAAAAAAATTATATTTTTGTCTGTAATGCACCATTTTTCTGTAACAAACGAATCTAACTGTTCAACTTTTTCACATACAACAAGTATTTTCCGCAGCTGTGTGAATTTTCATTAATTTGTAAGATACAGCTTCAGACTCTGGGTGTTCTCTCAAAATTTTTAAAATCTTTCGTAATCACAGTTTTATAAAAATACATGTTCAGTTTTAATATTTTTTATTTCGTAAATATTTTTCGCATTATATATGAGTTCGTCTGTGAGGTGCTGGTCAACTGTATAGAGAGAGAAGGAGAAAACATGGTAGTTTACAAGGCATAGCATGTTGAAGAAAAAACGCGATAGCAGGAGCAGATCAGGAATTGCATCCGCCGACGCTAGAGTCCCTATAGTTCACAATATTTTTCTCTCTGTGTTATAAAATTAGCTCAAGTATATTTTCATTATTTCGTTACACAAAAATTTTTTCAAATCTTTTGTAATATGCATTGCACACAAATGTACGCTGCAGACAGCTGTTGCTTCATTACCACGAATATATCTTATAGATTTTCTGGAAATTGTAGAGAAATTCTCTTCGCTCAATTCTTCCAAGGTGATCTATTTTCAAAATTCAAATCACGCGTAATTATTTTTTCCGAAATTAATCATCACTTTACAAATTATTAACACATTTTTCCGATCATACATAATATTTTTTTTATTATTATTATTATTTTATTATGTTTCCGTAAAAATTCTGGATATTATTTGCATTAATCGTTGAATTTCACATTATACCATATATCACAGATCAAACAATTTATTTTTAATCTATCATACCTATTATTTTATCGCTTAAATTTTCCTCAATTTGCAAATGTATTGTTTTATACATGTAATGCGACTCCACCCCTTATAAGTACATTATTAAATAATTTTTTCTTTATTTCCCATACATGGCAAAGACAATGAAATCACAGCATCTATGAATATGTACTCTGCACGCCTCCACTAACCTATCATGAATTTTTTAAATTAGCCCAAACGTACTATTTTTCAATATCAAAAATTATCTATTCACTTTTACCACTTTCCCGATCATCTCTGTAATTTATTTTCTATATAATCACTAACCGACGAAAACGCTTCGTTCGTTTTACTCATACCGATGCAATCACTTCTTTTCCCTCATGCTATCGATCTTCAAATTTATTAGTACGACACGAAATTAATCTAAATATACGTTCATGCTAGTAAAATTGATATATCAAAGCCTCTTTCTATTCCTTTATACATTTATGAAAAAAGCCTGCAAAATGTTTTAAAATTAGTCAAAGTATACTATTTTATTACCAAAAAAAAATCAGCTATTCCCTTATACAGTTTTACCGATCATACATAATTTTTTCTTCTATATTATCATTATAGCAAAGTTGTACAAAACCACAACATAATTTAATCATATTGAAACCTTCATATCATCCCTTTCATGCTGTACACTAACATTCAGTTCAACGATACGAAAATAGTCTAAATATACATCCATACTAGCAGATTATTATATCACCCCTTTTTTCTACTCAATTGTATGTTTCTGAAAAAAAAAATCTTGTGATATATTTTCAAAATTAAGTGTAGTATACGCTACATCGATACCTAAAAATTAACTCAGGCCCGCATATTTATTTTTGTTTCATTCATTTACAATTTTTTTTAATCAAATCTGTTACAAGACTCTATAAAAGAATACAATAAGTTCCAGTATACATTAATACAGTTCTTAGGCATTCATTTACTTTATATTTTTAACATATACATTGTAAGTTCATAATGATCGATCTTCACAACTGAATAACAGTCATTTTAGATGCAGAGACATACATCTTTTAGCGAAGCAAACAATTCTTTGCTAGACTAATGATTGAAGACATCCTTTTTTTCCAAAAACATGGAATAGCGAAGATTTTCACTCATTCAAAATAGAACGAGATAATTGTAACATTTAATCACATCTTTCCTTCATTCATCGATTTCAAACTGTGAAGGAACTTTCTACACCATGCATTCCTAAATCCAATCGCTTGAATAGCCTGTTATATGTCTGGGAGATAGTAAAGAATTTGATTTTATATGTGAAGAATGGATGAAGCAGCTCAGAATCCGATGTAAATTTGCGAGTCTAATTATTGAAATATAAAATTGAAGGAAATTTCTGTATTATGCATCATTTTAAAATGTTTATTTTTACATTTTTTTATTTTTAAATTTCCCTCACACTAGCATTTTCTTAAATGCATACTGATGTCTATGATTAGTATTCGTGATTAAAGAGAAAGAGAGTAAGATCGTATTGTGATTGCATATGTGAGACAGTGTGTGAACATGTGTGAGTATGCATGTATGTAAAATACAAGAATGCACTAATAGAAAACATCAGCTCAAGCGAGAACACAGGTACACATCAAGTTATAAAACAAGAGAGATAAAAATATGTATTTTTTAATGATTGGCGTGTGTGTATGATAAGGAGGTTAACAACATAGACATTGAGTTTACCTTTGTAGTATTTTAAATGTAAAAGCAGTGTACATACCAACACATTTTCATTACTAGAAGAGACTTTTCATTTTTGTTTAACTTCAAATATATAGATTAGATTCTTTTTTTTCATTTGGTAGTGTAAACGTTTTATTTTTCTTTGACTTATTCACAAGCATTCAAATGTATAACACGCACTTCACTCAATATATCACTCTTACATGATATTCATTGACTTACTTAATAGTGGAAATAAACTCACTAGGACAAGTATATTATATTTTATTTCTACATATATACATCTATACAAAGCACATGAAAATATTAGATGCTAAGAATGTGTGATAATATAATTTCAATTATTAATTTTTTTTGTTTTGTACAATCTGTAGCAAAATCAGAAGCATGCACAGCTTTTCATTTAAGTTTAAATATTATTTTTCAAATGTATCATGACTTTGAAGATTAAATGTTATTACAGATATTTGAATAGTTTCCCTAGCTCAGATTGAAATGATTCTTCAGTTTCTTCATTCATTTTAGAATTCAGAGCAGTAAATCATTTTTTTTTTTTTTTTTTTTTTTTTTTTTAGCATTCTTCAGAACAGATTATCGATCTTGTATAATAGAAAATTATTTCATTTGCTATCGTCATCAGTTTCATCCACAACATACATTATACGTCTGAATATGTCGATTAACCATCCCTTAAGTATATTTAATAATTTGATATGATCGTAGATAATAATAACGAAGGAACTAATTCGATATTGTGTACAATTTATTCAATAAATTTTATTACATTCATCATAATCAATAAAAATAAACTTTGCTTCAGTGTTAAATTCTAATATATCAGCTGTTAATAATATACAGCATAAAACAGCTAATTTAACTGAATATATACTTCTTCAACCAACTTTTCTTCTATCATATGAATTTCAGTATCTACACTAGCATTTCCCGATTGTTTAGATGTGTGTAGTATCAATAATCGTTCAACCAGTTCATTAGGGTCGTCAGAATAATTGATATGAGGATCTTCAAGATATACATTGCGGCCAGTACTATATGCACGTTTCTTTTTTATTTTACCAGAATAAACTTTTACACTCTGTATGTTAGATTGAAACAGCGGTCGTATTATTTTTCTGTATTTAGGAAGTGGAGTACCCTTTAATACACCAGTAGCACGTAAATGAGCTCTAGTATACTCAAGTATTTGTTTATATAGATCTAAATCATTATTTGTATATTTATTCTCATCAACATTCGTTTCCATTAGTAAATGAATCAGTCCAGACGTGTAGGGGAATTTTATTTGCTTACTTCCTTTTCCTAAATAAATTTCACCGCATTTGCGATCCCAAGAAATCGGTGTTGATCCCATCATATATTCACAAGTGTTAGCATTATATCGTATTCCATAAACTTGATCATTTGGTACAGGTTCATCACTATCTATTTGAAATGGATCTATTTCACATGTATTAATCGAGTTATATCCAAGCTTATTATCAATATTTTCACAATATTCCTCATTTTTAACATCAGTCTCATCATCACCTTTCATACTGTCACTAGGAAGTTTCTGCTGTTTTACTATTACTATATCACTTATTCCATCATAATCCTTTTTCGTCCTTTTATGTTTTTGTAATGCTTCCTGAATACTCAATAACTGTTTTGTAATAGGTTCAAGCACAACAGCCGAAGTATTTGTACAAGATTTCCACTCGGACCGTAATGCATTATATTTTTTCAATATATCATTGCGTATCCTTTCCAGTTCACTTTTAAGATTTACTTCTTCATTTGTTCTGTTATTACTATCATTAGTCATTGCTTTACTCATTGATATCATTATTACAGATAATTAAAAATTCATCAAAACTCACATGTGAATTTTCTCTGTGTGTACATTTCAACATTTATATTGTTCACAGAGATTTCATGTTTATTCATCAACAGTAATTTATAGAAAGTTTTAAAGGTTTAAAGGAATATACAGTGCTAACATGCTCATTATATACATACTGTATTTAGAACTAATCCTTAATTACACTATTCATGAAACAAATTCTTGTTGGAAATTTTAATAAAATTTAAGAAACACATTATTTATTTTTTAGTATATGTACTAATATCTCAAATATGTGATATCATCTAAACTTTTACCAAATGACATTACAAATTTAGTTCAGTGTAATTTACACATAGGATATATACATCTACATATATATCTATATATATATCTATATATATATATATCTATATATATATCTATATATATATATATATATATATATATATCTATATATATATATACATATATCTACCCATATAGATCTACATATATATCTATATATATATATCTACATACTTCTCTACATATATATCAACACATATATATCTACACATATAGATCTACATATAATATATATCTACATACTTCTCTACATATATATCAACACATATATATCTACACATATATATCTACACATATATATCTACATATATATATTTTTTTTTTGACATTCTACTCAAAATTACTCAACTGCACTAGACTTTAACTGTTTTTATCGAAATTGAATATACTTTTTTTTAATATATATTATTTTTAATACTTAATATATACTTTGCGTTATATAAGTTATGCAAATTCAATATAAATAGTTAGACTGGATTTGCTATAAATGTAACATTGGGCTAACACAAATTGATGGACTGATAGAAAATTTATCATTGCAACTGTTATTCAAGAGATAATGGTAAAACGTTTCCAAAGTTTTCAAAAATGTCTGCAAGAAGAAGCACTTCAGTTTTCAGATATATATCACTATACTCACCAAGTGTTTTGTCAACCAAGGACAGTAATACAGTTCTGATCATATAGCATTTTAGCTTTTAGGAAGTCGTTCTTGCTACTTTCCTTTATATTCACCTCTGGATTACTGTCCTTGGTTGACAAAACACTTGGTGAGTATAGTGATATATATCTGAAAACTGAAGTGCTTCTTCTTGCAGACGTTTTTGAAAACTTTGGAAACGTTTTACCATCATCTCTTGAATAACAGTTGCAATGATAAATTTTCTATCAGTCCATCAATTTGTGTTAGCCCAATGTTACATTTATAGCAAATCCAGTCTAACTATTTATATTGAATTTGCATAACTTATATAACGCAAAGTATATATTAAGTATTAAAAATAATATATATTAAAAAAAAGTATATTCAATTTCGATAAAAACAGTTAAAGTCTGGTGCAGTTGAGTAATTTTGAGTAGAATGTCAAAAAAAAAAAATATATATGTAGATATATATGTGTAGATATATATGTGTAGATATATATGTGTTGATATATATGTAGAGAAGTATGTAGATATATATTATATGTAGATCTATATGTGTAGATATATATGTAAATCTATATGGGTAGATATATATATATATATAGATATATATGTGTAGATATATATGTAGTTATATATGTAGTTATATATATATAGATATATATGTAGATCTATATGGGTAGATATATATATATATATATAGATATATATATATATATAGATATATATGTAGATGTATATATCCTATGTGTAAATTACACTGAACTAAATTTGTAATGTCATTTGGTAAAAGTTTAGATGATATCACATATTTGAGATATTAGTACATATACTAAAAAATAAATAATGTGTTTCTTAAATTTTATTAAAATTTCCAACAAGAATTTGTTTCATGAATAGTGTAATTAAGGATTAGTTCTAAATATAGTATGTATATAATGAGCATGTTAGCACTGTATATTCCTTTAAACCTTTAAAACTTTCTATAAATTACTGTTGATGAATAAACATGAAATCTCTGTGAACAATATAAATGTTGAAATGTACACACAGAGAAAATTCACATGTGAGTTTTGATGAATTTTTAATTATCTGTAATAATGATATCAATGAGTAAAGCAATGACTAATGATAGTAATAACAGAACAAATGAAGAAGTAAATCTTAAAAGTGAACTGGAAAGGATACGCAATGATATATTGAAAAAATATAATGCATTACGGTCCGAGTGGAAATCTTGTACAAATACTTCGGCTGTTGTGCTTGAACCTATTACAAAACAGTTATTGAGTATTCAGGAAGCATTACAAAAACATAAAAGGACGAAAAAGGATTATGATGGAATAAGTGATATAGTAATAGTAAAACAGCAGAAACTTCCTAGTGACAGTATGAAAGGTGATGATGAGACTGATGTTAAAAATGAGGAATATTGTGAAAATATTGATAATAAGCTTGGATATAACTCGATTAATACATGTGAAATAGATCCATTTCAAATAGATAGTGATGAACCTGTACCAAATGATCAAGTTTATGGAATACGATATAATGCTAACACTTGTGAATATATGATGGGATCAACACCGATTTCTTGGGATCGCAAATGCGGTGAAATTTATTTAGGAAAAGGAAGTAAGCAAATAAAATTCCCCTACACGTCTGGACTGATTCATTTACTAATGGAAACGAATGTTGATGAGAATAAATATACAAATAATGATTTAGATCTATATAAACAAATACTTGAGTATACTAGAGCTCATTTACGTGCTACTGGTGTATTAAAGGGTACTCCACTTCCTAAATACAGAAAAATAATACGACCGCTGTTTCAATCTAACATACAGAGTGTAAAAGTTTATTCTGGTAAAATAAAAAAGAAACGTGCATATAGTACTGGCCGCAATGTATATCTTGAAGATCCTCATATCAATTATTCTGACGACCCTAATGAACTGGTTGAACGATTATTGATACTACACACATCTAAACAATCGGGAAATGCTAGTGTAGATACTGAAATTCATATGATAGAAGAAAAGTTGGTTGAAGAAGGATATATTCAGTTAAATTAGCTGTTTTATGCTGTATATTATTAACAGCTGATATATTAGAATTTAACACTGAAGCAAAGTTTATTTTTATTGATTACGATGAATGTAATAAAATTTATTGAATAAATTGTACACAATATCGAATTAGTTCCTTCGTTATTATTATCTACGATCATATCAAATTATTAAATATACTTAAGGGATGGTTAATCGACATATTCAGACGTATAATGTATGTTGTGGATGAAACTGATGACGATAGCAAATGAAATAATTTTCTATTATACAAGATCGATAATCTGTTCTGAAGAATGCTAAAAAAAAAAAAAAAAAAAAAAAAAAAAATGATTTACTGCTCTGAATTCTAAAATGAATGAAGAAACTGAAGAATCATTTCAATCTGAGCTAGGGAAACTATTCAAATATCTGTAATAACATTTAATCTTCAAAGTCATGATACATTTGAAAAATAATATTTAAACTTAAATGAAAAGCTGTGCATGCTTCTGATTTTGCTACAGATTGTACAAAACAAAAAAAATTAATAATTGAAATTATATTATCACACATTCTTAGCATCTAATATTTTCATGTGCTTTGTATAGATGTATATATGTAGAAATAAAATATAATATACTTGTCCTAGTGAGTTTATTTCCACTATTAAGTAAGTCAATGAATATCATGTAAGAGTGATATATTGAGTGAAGTGCGTGTTATACATTTGAATGCTTGTGAATAAGTCAAAGAAAAATAAAACGTTTACACTACCAAATGAAAAAAAAGAATCTAACCTATATATTTGAAGTTAAACAAAAATGAAAAGTCTCTTCTAGTAATGAAAATGTGTTGGTATGTACACTGCTTTTACATTTAAAATACTACAAAGGTAAACTCAATGTCTATGTTGTTAACCTCCTTATCATACACACACGCCAATCATTAAAAAATACATATTTTTATCTCTCTTGTTTTATAACTTGATGTGTACCTGTGTTCTCGCTTGAGCTGATGTTTTCTATTAGTGCATTCTTGTATTTTACATACATGCATACTCACACATGTTCACACACTGTCTCACATATGCAATCACAATACGATCTTACTCTCTTTCTCTTTAATCACGAATACTAATCATAGACATCAGTATGCATTTAAGAAAATGCTAGTGTGAGGGAAATTTAAAAATAAAAAAATGTAAAAATAAACATTTTAAAATGATGCATAATACAGAAATTTCCTTCAATTTTATATTTCAATAATTAGACTCGCAAATTTACATCGGATTCTGAGCTGCTTCATCCATTCTTCACATATAAAATCAAATTCTTTACTATCTCCCAGACATATAACAGGCTATTCAAGCGATTGGATTTAGGAATGCATGGTGTAGAAAGTTCCTTCACAGTTTGAAATCGATGAATGAAGGAAAGATGTGATTAAATGTTACAATTATCTCGTTCTATTTTGAATGAGTGAAAATCTTCGCTATTCCATGTTTTTGGAAAAAAAGGATGTCTTCAATCATTAGTCTAGCAAAGAATTGTTTGCTTCGCTAAAAGATGTATGTCTCTGCATCTAAAATGACTGTTATTCAGTTGTGAAGATCGATCATTATGAACTTACAATGTATATGTTAAAAATATAAAGTAAATGAATGCCTAAGAACTGTATTAATGTATACTGGAACTTATTGTATTCTTTTATAGAGTCTTGTAACAGATTTGATTAAAAAAAATTGTAAATGAATGAAACAAAAATAAATATGCGGGCCTGAGTTAATTTTTAGGTATCGATGTAGCGTATACTACACTTAATTTTGAAAATATATCACAAGATTTTTTTTTTCAGAAACATACAATTGAGTAGAAAAAAGGGGTGATATAATAATCTGCTAGTATGGATGTATATTTAGACTATTTTCGTATCGTTGAACTGAATGTTAGTGTACAGCATGAAAGGGATGATATGAAGGTTTCAATATGATTAAATTATGTTGTGGTTTTGTACAACTTTGCTATAATGATAATATAGAAGAAAAAATTATGTATGATCGGTAAAACTGTATAAGGGAATAGCTGATTTTTTTTTGGTAATAAAATAGTATACTTTGACTAATTTTAAAACATTTTGCAGGCTTTTTTCATAAATGTATAAAGGAATAGAAAGAGGCTTTGATATATCAATTTTACTAGCATGAACGTATATTTAGATTAATTTCGTGTCGTACTAATAAATTTGAAGATCGATAGCATGAGGGAAAAGAAGTGATTGCATCGGTATGAGTAAAACGAACGAAGCGTTTTCGTCGGTTAGTGATTATATAGAAAATAAATTACAGAGATGATCGGGAAAGTGGTAAAAGTGAATAGATAATTTTTGATATTGAAAAATAGTACGTTTGGGCTAATTTAAAAAATTCATGATAGGTTAGTGGAGGCGTGCAGAGTACATATTCATAGATGCTGTGATTTCATTGTCTTTGCCATGTATGGGAAATAAAGAAAAAATTATTTAATAATGTACTTATAAGGGGTGGAGTCGCATTACATGTATAAAACAATACATTTGCAAATTGAGGAAAATTTAAGCGATAAAATAATAGGTATGATAGATTAAAAATAAATTGTTTGATCTGTGATATATGGTATAATGTGAAATTCAACGATTAATGCAAATAATATCCAGAATTTTTACGGAAACATAATAAAATAATAATAATAATAAAAAAAATATTATGTATGATCGGAAAAATGTGTTAATAATTTGTAAAGTGATGATTAATTTCGGAAAAAATAATTACGCGTGATTTGAATTTTGAAAATAGATCACCTTGGAAGAATTGAGCGAAGAGAATTTCTCTACAATTTCCAGAAAATCTATAAGATATATTCGTGGTAATGAAGCAACAGCTGTCTGCAGCGTACATTTGTGTGCAATGCATATTACAAAAGATTTGAAAAAATTTTTGTGTAACGAAATAATGAAAATATACTTGAGCTAATTTTATAACACAGAGAGAAAAATATTGTGAACTATAGGGACTCTAGCGTCGGCGGATGCAATTCCTGATCTGCTCCTGCTATCGCGTTTTTTCTTCAACATGCTATGCCTTGTAAACTACCATGTTTTCTCCTTCTCTCTCTATACAGTTGACCAGCACCTCACAGACGAACTCATATATAATGCGAAAAATATTTACGAAATAAAAAATATTAAAACTGAACATGTATTTTTATAAAACTGTGATTACGAAAGATTTTAAAAATTTTGAGAGAACACCCAGAGTCTGAAGCTGTATCTTACAAATTAATGAAAATTCACACAGCTGCGGAAAATACTTGTTGTATGTGAAAAAGTTGAACAGTTAGATTCGTTTGTTACAGAAAAATGGTGCATTACAGACAAAAATATAATTTTTTTAATCTAAAAAGATACGAACAAATTATGCAGGATTACATTCGAAAATTAAACAATAATTATATACATTATACACAACTGGTTCAGAGTTTTGTAAATTTCGTCATTACCAGTATTTTAAGTTACGAGTGGGGGGGGGGGGGGGGAAGAGAGATAGAGAAATAATTAAATAAACGGAATTGAAAAGGAGTGGAAAAAGATGAAAAATAATTAAGAAAAATATATATAATAGAACGAAACATATCGAGGGAAAAAATATACACAAATATATACAAACAAAATTTTCATATGTATAAAAATATATTTACAAAAAATGATTAACAAAACATAAAAAACGAACGGGCGGATGATTGGGGAAAAATATATACATTAATATATATTTACAAAATATATACAAATATACGCAAAATTGTTAAACGATGGAAATAACGAATTTCTAATCCGTGCAAATTTTACGTTGACAATCGATACAATCTTTTACTTTCATACAATTTCGAGTACTCTGTCTCAATGTATCATCATCGATATAATATTCTTCATCATGTTCATGTTCGTAGCATGGTAGAAGTGATTTTATCGTATCATCCTGTTTTTCTGGTAAAAATGTATAAATGTCTCCAACGCAACTGGGAAATAATGTAATTATCATTTCTTTGGTGGCTGTAATGAACAACTGGCTTAAATAATTTATATTGAGATTATTCATAAGCTTCAGCGGATGGATAATATGATCGTACCAGGCTTTCATCACCATAACGTTTTTCACCACACAATGAAAACTATCATTCTCATTATGGTGTTTACAAGTTACCAAATTGCTTATACCAAAGTATTCTTCATGTAGATCCTCAACACTAGGTACTCGAAAAACTTGATCCATATTAACGACTTCATAGTCCAAGTCATGCAACGATTTTTCGTTAAGTTCCATTAGTGTAAGTTTAGCATATGCCGTTAAAATATATACGCGAGCCCTTGGTTTTTGTGATAATATCGTGAATATATCGCGTGCCATGAATATTTCTTCCCGACAGGGAAATAATGAAGGGTTTTTCAAGTAATGACTTACCGAAGAACATCGTAAATGCGGCATTTTTGATGCATGCCATGCTCTGCTTGGTTTATACAGCGTATGCAAACACTTCCCGCCAGACATATCGATCATTGCTAGTTCGGTTACTCGAAAACTATAATCACAATCTATATGGATGCTGATATCTAAAAAATATTCCGCTATATCCGCTTGTTCTGATAATAATACAGGACCAACGACTTTACGCACAAAAGATGTGGATTCTTCTGATGTATAACCATCATATTGCGGTGTCGGAGGTGACGAAATCGTATGCGAGCCACTAACACTCGAAAATGAATTCTGAATAAATTCACCGGCTTTAATATCAATCGATTCGGTATTGTTATTCATATTTGATTATTATTTTAATATTTTTACTAAAAAAAAGAGAGAAAAAAATAACGATGAAAATGAGAGAAAAAAGACAAAAAATAAAGAGAGAAAAAAAAAGAGAAAAAACGTATGAAATTATTGACTTTAACGTTCTTGTCAATTTTTTAATAACGCGTGAAGCACACAGCTTCAACAAATTCCACACGTTTAACATAACACTAATACTGACTGCCTGAACAGATCCGTTCGATTTTCTAGCTCGATGGGGGGCCTTTGAAAAGGGAGGGCTGCACTAGAAAAACCACATTCCTTTGATGTTAGTTGGTTATATACACAGATGAATGACGTTGTCAGGTGTTTTTTGGCTTAAGTATGATTGTGTAGGTGTGTACATGCGAACCGGATTTTACAAGAAAAGATACGAGGGGTAATATCCCAGCAGACTTAATGACAGCGTTGCACGATCGAAATCAACGGCGTGGCAACTTGCCTGCATGTGTGTAAATATATTTGAGAAAAAATATAGTACAAAAGATCTCGAAAAAAAAAAAAAAATGTTTGTATAGCGAAAGAAAATAAAAATATACTTAGGCTAATTCTATAATACTTAGAGTCGAAAAAAAAAAAAATTATTATGAATGATATGGAAACTAACAATAGAAGATGTGTGTGCATTCCTAGCGGTGAAGGCCTCAACGGATTTATTTTTAGAGTCAGGAAAAAAAATAAATAAATAAAAATTATGAACGGTCGGAAGAAATGTTTGGAAGTGTAAAAAATATACTTAGGCTGCTGGCTTTGAAATAATTAGACTTAGGCTTCGAAATATTAAAAAAAAAAAAATCGCGGTAGTGCGAGTGAACGATGCGTGTGCTTTCACGGAGGCTAACGCTATGTTGGATATATACGTGGGATCCAACTATAGGTGGGATAGGGTGAGTGGAGACTTATGTTAGATTCAAGCTTTAAATATTATACTTAGACTTCTAAATATTTAAAAAAAAAAAAAAAAATGAAAGAAAAAACATGGTAGTTTGAATAAATGAAACGTGCGCGGGAACGGTGCGTGCGCTCTCGCGGCGGCTAACGTTATGTTGAATAGAAGCGTAGGAATGGACGGTGCACTTTTGCAAAGGGATCGGAGAATACAGAAAAATATAAAAATACTTAAGCTAATTCTATAATACTTAGATGTAGAAAATAATATTATGAATGATATGGAAACTAATGGCGTGGTGTCGACTTAAACGTATGCAGGATCGTCTATAGGTGTGGGTTGTGAACGCTGATTAGGTTAGATTCAGGCTTTTAAATATTATACTTAGGGTCATTTTTAAAATTTCTGTACTTAGGCTTAGAATTTGAAAAAACGATGTAGAATGAATGACGTTTGAATATAAATTAAATGTGGTGGCGTAGTGCACGGTGAGTATTCTATTCCTTTCTTGTAACACTCGAAAATAACAGAAAATTTTACGATAGTGATTGGCGTTATACACCGCGGGAATATAGATCTTCTCAGACATACTGTTCAAGATGGCTTTCGAACACTTGCTATCACAATGTATTTGGCAATGTCGCTCAAACACGGCCGCTCCGAACAACGCGAAGGGTATAAATGAATGAGATAGTCGAACAGGTTCAAATAGTGTACGTCTAGATGTGGACCTTTGATTTGGCCGTGAATAATCGACCGATGTAACTATCTTCCCCCTGGATGATGCATACATCAGCCATTTAAAAGTCGCCATTCCTCGCGGGTGGCATTTAAAAATATTCGTTGAAAATAAAAATATTAGACGTGTGCGTGTGTGTCGTGTGTGTGAACGTGTAGCGATCAGGATTCCATCGGTGGCGTCGAGGGTCTCGAAGATGATCGGGTAGTTAATTTCGAACGAATGTCTGGAATTCACCCCCTGCACCCCGCGCCACCCTCAACCGGTTGCTGGAACATTCAAATATTTCCATTAAAAATAAAACAACGAAAAATCACGATCGTTCGGTTCTGGAACATTCAAAAATTTCCGTTAAAAATAATAATAATAATAAAAACATCGATCGAACGGCTGGAATTCACCCCTCGTAGCAGCACACCGGCCTGCCCTCATTCGATCGCTGGAACCATCAGATATTCTTCTTAAAAAATAAAATTTAAAAAAAAAAAAAATGCCGGAACGGAGCGCGTCTCGGAAAATTCCTTCAAAATTTGGGTTCTAAGTGTTGAGTTTCGAACGTTTTTAACACTCCGCCAAAATTTTACACCTCCCAACCCCCGGAAATTAAAATTAAAAATTACACTACATATATTACATGTAGACTCCTGTATAATACATACACATAATAGTAGAACGCGCTGCACGCCGCGCCGCTAGCAACCTGTTGCTGGAACGTTCAAATATTTCCGTTAAAAATAATAATAATAATAATTAATAATTATAATTATAATTATAATAATAATTATAATAATCGCGGTTCGTTCGGTTCTGGAACGTTCAAATATTTCCGTTAAAAATAAAACAACGAAAAATCACAATGGTTCGGTTCTGGAACATTCAAAAATTTCCGTTAAAAATAATAATAATAATAAAAACATCGAACGAACGCCTGGAATTCACCCCTCGTAGCAGCACACCCGCCTGCCCTCATTCGGTCGCTGGAACCATCAGATATTCTTCTTGAAAAATAAAATTTTTTTAAAAAAAAAAATGCTGGAATGGAGCGCGACTCGGAAAATTCCGTCAAAATTTGGGTTCTAAGTGTTGAGTTTCGAACGTTTTTAACACTCCGCCAAAATTTTACACCTCCCAACCCCCGGAAATTAAAATTAAAAATTATGATACATATATTACATGTAGACTCCTGTATAATACATACACATAATAGTAGAACGCGCCGTGCGTGGGAATGCGGGTGCATGGAGACGCGCGCCCGATCGGATATCATCATTTTTGGAACCCGGCTAGAATACTTACGCCCCGAATTTTGAAAAAGGCACGGTAGCGGCCGATGCGTGTGTGGGAACCAGCGGCACACTTCGCGGCGGCGGCAGTGGCTACCAGCGGACCGCGGAAAAGAATATACTCTAGTTCTCACACCCCAGGGGGTCTAATTAACGCGGCGGCATCCCTTTGTGCGCCAGAACCGGCACCCCCCTTCTACTTACAGAGGACATAATAGAATCTATAATAAAAAAAACTTAATATCCGGATAAAGCCCAAGGATATGACGGAATAAGGGTGAAGGATATCAGGAGACACTCAAAACTACTAACCTCATTACTAACGAAAATGATTAATTACTCCTTGAAAGAAGGAATATTTCCCAGAGAGTTAAAAATCGGTATGGTACGGCCAATTTACAAAAGTGGAGGTAGAAAACAGTGTGAGAACTACAGACCGATCACATTAATTTCAGTCATAGCAAAAATAATTGAGCGGTACGTGGGAAAATATTTGAAAAATTACTCGGAGGGAAAGAAGTTGATAAATAGTAATCAATTTGGCTTTACAGAGGGAAAATCGACGATATTAATACATAGAATACTAATATCAGATATAAATAAAGGGATTAGCAGTGAGTAAAGAATTTCTGTTAGTTTTTTTAGACCTTACTAAGGCTTTTGACCTAGTGGACCAAGAAATAATAATTGAGGACATAAGAAAAATGGGTGTAAAAGGGAGTTATCTAAAATGGTTTCGGAGTTACATAAGAGGAAGAGAATTTTTATTAAAGATCGGGAATGAATACAGTAGAAATGATATAATGAATTACGGAGTTGAACAAGGGACAATATTGGCACCGATACTTTTTTTGATAAATACGAATTCGCTCTACCGATATGTAAAGAACTCTAAAGTGTATGTTTATGCAGATGATATCGCATTAGTTATTGAACATTCTGACATTGAAAGTGCTGAAAAAATGTAACAAGAAGATCTCAATAATGTATGCAAATGGGCGCATGACAAAAAATTATTAATTAATGCTAAATAAACGAAAGTGATGCATATAAGAACGTCAAGCCGGTTTAGAACGTTTTTGTTCCTAAATTAATTTTACATAGTACAAAGTGTGTTTACATAGTAAGGAAATATGTGGTTGTGAAAGTTAGAAAATGTGAATGAATTTAAATATCTTTGGATAACTTTAGGTCTAACATGGAGAAACCATATTGACAATATTGCGGGAAAAGTCAGGTAAACTATATTCCTGTGCACTATATAAATTAAAACAAGATATTACATGCAAAAGATTAATATTTCGAAGCTGTAATAATGCCCCGAAATTAAATACGGAATCGGAATTTGGGGTGAAGCGAAAATTACAGAAATGAGGAAAATCAACAAATTGCAAAATAAAAAATGTTTAAAACTGGTCTTACACAACGAGAGAAAAACGCATTAACTACCATCACTTGATGGAACAAAAATAACGAAATGTCACCAAAAATGTTATATTATTACAGCAAATTACTTAGTGCTAAACTCGAAGATAGGCAGTTACTAACTAGAATAAGAACGTACAGTACTAGAAATTGCGATAAACCTTGCTATGTACGATCTAGGGGGATTAACAGTAAAATAGACAATGTAGGGGAGGAGGTATTAAAAAAATCTAGAGAAATGGAAAAACGATTGGTTGATAGCATGATGTAAAGAGCAATAGAAATAATGACAAAAAAAAAAAACATTGACTACGTTGACATGAGACTCGTTACTGTCTCCAGTTTTAAGCTGCTAATGAGAGAGTGTAGTTGTATAAAAATTATATTGTATTATTGTAATATATAAGTTTATTGTAATAGGAAATATTATTTTAGATGATGGTATAATTGTAATATAAATGACAAATAATGAGAGTGTGGATTTTGTAGTATAGTAATATATGAGTTAACACTTTTATGTTGTAACAGAAAGTAGTACTTAAGTTAAGTTGATGTTATATTGTACAAATAAATGATATAATTATGTCGGGAACCCACAGACAGCCTAGTGCCTTATGGGACCCGAAAATTATTATTAAAAAAAAAAAAAATATTACTATAAATCTCCTTCATAGGTATACTCCCTTTTCCCTCTCATAATCTCTCTCTCTCTCTTTCTCTCTCTCTCTCTCTCTCTCTCTCTATATATATATATATATATATATATATATATATATACGCGTTAACGAAGTAAATAATATCACACATATTCCAGTGCATTAGAATTACATGGAGTCTCATTAATGTAGAGTAGAAAGAAGAGAAATCACAGAAAAATAGGAATTCTCTAGAATATTTTTTTCCGTTCGATAGGAATTTGGAAATAAAATAGAAACAGAATTAACTCAAGAACACTATGTTAAATTGACCCAAAAGCGGCTTTTAAATACATGGTATAAATAAAAATTTTAAAAATACGACCTTTTCTGTTAATGGATCTTTCTTTCTTAGCATACGGTTGACTATTATTAGATGAAGAATGAAAAATTAATACGCACTGGTATAATATGTACAATGATAATAATTTATTAGTAATGTAACGCTAACAACTTCACTGACAAAATTTAATATATTGTAATGAAGCAAAACTTTTATTCGACTAAATAGCAAAGAAAAAAGAGAAGTAAAAAAATTAAAATAAACAGAAAAACAAAGAATATACAATAAAAAGACAATCAGAGGAAAATGGTAAGCAAAATATTCGATGATAATTACGATCGATAATGAAAGAATAAAGTAAGCTTAAATGTGCTATCACAATATTGGTGTTTATTTATATTTCGAGTATGCCTGTCATTGGCTATTGAAAGCGGGAAATTATTGAACGAAAATTAAACACAGATTTTGTTATAACCTTTCTAGCGTCTCCGATAGTGATATTTTTTTGCATTTTCAAATTAAATTTACACTACCATATTCTATTGCATCTATATACGTCTATATAGAAAACAAAAAAAAAAGACATTTCTATTCGCTAATAATTGATTCAACCAACAGTAACAGCGTAACAGAAACAACAACAGCAACAAAAACAGCAATTCCTTTGGATGCAATAGTAATTATGAGAGACAAATTGCTAATATATGCTACTTTCCTATCTGGAATACAATTTATTTAAATATTCCTTCTTCTCTTATTAGAGATGAGAAAGTAGCCGGACGCAAGTTTCCAGATTATTCAATTGACTCTTTCGGTTGTAATATTATATTTTTTTAGTTAAGTTTTTTTTTTTTTTTTTTTTTATATTTTTTAAATTAATTTTTATAATCTTAAAGAAATTCCCCAATTGTGTTATACCATACAAAATGTGCTATTTTTTAGCGAGATAAGTCGATTATTATTCCGTAGCAGACGTTTATACAGACCAACGGAATAAAAATATTTTAAAAGCCTCCATGGCGCTTCTAGTTTTACGCTGAAGCCGAATTTCACGGTACATACGATCTCACTTGTCGTTTCTGCGCATGACGTTTTTCATTGTACCCAGAATATTCAACGAAAAACCGCTGCAATGTGCGGTAGCAAAGACAAGTAATGCGAAATTTCGGAACAAGACTACTGTTAATATGCATAATGTCAAACGATGTTTATTTTAATTTTCTTTTAATAGTTTTTAAATGCCGTATTCGCTTAGCTATTTCGCTTTTAGTTGTATTTTCTTGACAGGATTTTCAGTTTAATTTAGATCTGGCCAGTGATTTTTATTTACCACTGCGCAACACACAAAAAAAAGAAAGGACCAAAATGGCCGCTCGGCAAAAATTTTAAGTAATGAATACTACCAAATAAATATCGATTCGTTTTAAGTACTTTTCGATGCTGTCTGAGTATTTTTGTACTCGAAAAAATGTTCTCCGGTTGTATCCCGAAAGTCTTGTGTTCGCGATCGAGTCCTTTTTTTATTCGAGTTGTTGTTGTTGTTGTTGTCCGTCCGTTATTGTAGTAGGTCCGTTCTTTGTTGTTGTCTGTTTACTACGTGTGTATCGTTTGTTATTTCCCCGTTATCAACTTTATTGTGCATCCGGTATTATTTTAAAAAATCCGAATTTCGTAATTATTTTGTTGAAATAGTCCTTTCCGCAGGGCTCCGTTGTCGTTCTTGTAAAAGTCAACATCGCCTTACGTAGTTATTACCGAGCGTTTTATTCGATATTACAATTTTTATATCCGGAATTTTTTAGTATTTGAAATTAATTATAAGCAACTTGTCTAAAAAAAAAAAACAATAGAGATCACCATTTGGGGGATATAATTTTTAATAGAATATAAAACATTTTTTTCTCTTTAATTTTTTGATTTTTTTAAAAAAATCAGGTAAAATAATAAAAAAAGATAGCAAACTTTTCATTTTTCAGAATGCAGGTTCTTTTTAGTTGTTGCTATGCCACTTCTACATTTCAAATAAAGTATAAAGGAGAAATATTTTTTTTTCTTTTAATTTTTGGCCAGACATCTTACTCTGACCCAATGCATTTAATTAATTGGATGCAATGCAAGCAAACCTTTAGAGCAACGATCAACGTTTCTCCAACGTGCTCTTTTTTGTTTTTTCTTTCCCCCTCCTTAATCCTCCTTAATCCTATATTCCATATGGGCAGGGTTATTTATTTATTTAAATACATATGATGTAGTCTAGGGGGTGAAAACCATCCGATTAAGTTTTAGATTCTTCCCCTTCACATTTTACAATCTTTAATATTTACTTTAATATAATTTATATTTAACGTAAGTTAACATTATTTTTTCCGATATTCCAATTCCTTCTTGACAGATTCATTGAACATGCTTATTTTTTCCCGTAGCAGTGCTCTGCAATTTTCCATTACTTCTGTATTTAATAAGTCACATCCATTCAAAATACGCTGTATATTATCCTGCTCATTACATCAAATACAATTTCCCGTCTCCGTTATATTGAAATTCTTTTGAGGTAGATTTTAAAATTTCCACGTTCTGTGATATTAATTGTGTGTTGTACAGGTTTAGTGTGTAGTATGTGTTATTGAATCTTTGTTTGAAACTTTTAGTTTTTTTTCTATTGCAGATCCAGGAATAACTAATCACATAGGTAAACCAAGGAAATAATCCATTCTACATTCTGGCCAGACAATTACGTTCCCTCCTTCTCCAATAAATACTCCCGTTACCTGTCCATCCAACCGAACGTTGGTTCTACGATATCCCTTTGCCTCCCTTCTCCAACAAACAATCCCATTACCTGTCCATTCAGTTCAATCTTCTGGCTCATTCTTGTTTCTACGATTTCCTTTTCCGCTTTTGTGTCTGTTCTTCGTTTGCACTTTAACCACAGTCTCCTTCATCACGTTTTCGTTTCTCTCCCTAAAATGTCCTCTTCATCCTATTTACGAGCTTACTTGTGATCCTAATCATATCTTTTTTGAGTGTCCGTCCCTGTCAACGGAACGTGCTATCTTTTATTCTAATTTGCTATCTCTCGGGCTTCCTATTCCTTATTGCGTCTCCCTGTCCATTTCCTTCGTTGTTCATTGCTTCAGTTCTTTCTATATTCGTTTCTAATTGTATCCGTGTTTAATTAACCATTCCTCTTTCTTATTATTTCTGAGAAAAAGTCCTTTAACGACGTGCTCAAAAAAACCAAAAAAAAACCGATAGAGGTGTAAAGTTACACTTTATAGTGACAGTTGCAAGAAACCTTGAATGTTTCGCATAGAGGCTTATCCGTCGTCGTTGTACAACCACGCGGACCGATAAAAATGAACAATCAAAATCCATCTGCATTTTACAATTGTAAGGTAACTAACGGTATGTATGCAAACATTTTTAGCGGTTTTGAAGAACTCCGAAAGAACTAATGAATTGGCGCAGACAATTTTTAGATACTAGCGAAAGAGCGTAACTAGTGGTAGACAGGAAAAGAGAACGGTAGATAAAAAAAAAAGAAAATAGTGACGATTAGGCTTCATTTTTGTCCCGAGACATACACATTTATTCTGCTGTACGTTAAATTCGAAATTATAATACAACTCGCTTTAGCTGTTTTAAAATACAATACGATCGCAATATAAAACAATTACCGTATAGTCATATTGTATAAAATCACTACATTTTCACCGTGCGATCACTACATAAACATACAGTCACTATGTCACCATCATCTGCTGAAACTCGTATCCGAGTGAACTGTTTGCACATTCATAGTTACTGCTGAGGGTGGGTGCGAAGATGGCTGATGATTCCAATGCTGGAAGAGCAAATGCGACCACAATGATGACATTCGAAAACGTTAGGTGGACTAGAGCTGTCGTTGATGTTCTTTTTCTTTTTAGTGGTCCGGTAGTTACGGAGGCTGCTTTAACTACTCTTCTTCATTTTACACGATCACAGGCGGCGGTTTCCCAAGCTTCTAAGTAATTTGCTTTCCTTAACAGCGCCGCAATTTGTAACGCTTCCTAGGACCACCACGTTTTCTAGCTCCTTCTTCTAATTTGCCATACAGCATTCGCTTTGGTAACCTGCAATCCTCCATTCTTATAACATGTCCAGCTGTCCACCGTAGTTGAGCACATGTGATCGAGCTACTCTATTTGTCCTAAGTTAAACCAACGCAATACCTTTCTTCGTTCGTAACAAAGTCGTCCCATCTGATTTTCTGTAACGCTCTCAGGATCCGTTGTTGAAACTGCTCTGACTGTTTTTGATGCGACGCCTGTATAGTGTCCATGTTTTGGCTCCGTATAACAGGGACGACGGGATAATTATAGCACGATAAACTGCTGATTTAGTGGCGATCGACAAATCCTTATTATAGAAAACCTTGAACCGGCCGAAGGCTGAAGCACCGCACTTAATTCTACTTTTTTATTTCGTCATCTATTGTCCCCTTATAGCTTAAGAACGAACCGAGATATTGAAACGTGTTTACCCCTGTTCTAACCTTTTTTCCGCGTATCTGAATCGTTATTTTTAGGCGAGGTTTTGTTGCTGAGTAATTTTTGGTTTGGTCAATGTTCATTTCAAGGCCAAAATCTTTGTAAGTTTCATTTAATACCTCACAAGCATCTCTTGTAAATCGGTCTTATTACCTGTGCTACAATAACACAGTCGTCAGTATAATATTCGACGATTCTGAACTTTGACACCTTAGCTTTCGCTTTAAGCCTACTAAGATTAAGTACACCTCCATCCATCCTATAGTTGAGACCGACGCCTCTGGTATGGAGACGTTTATCGACGACGAACATGAAAGCTGCCATGAAGATGTTAAACAAAAGTGGAGCTAAAACACAGCCTTGTTCGTACAGATGTCAAACTGATCAGAGATTTTACCGCCGGTCATAATTACTGCTCTATTGTTCGAGTACAAGGCGATTATTATTATACGAACAACTTTTTCTTTGGACATCAAAGTTTGATCAGAATTTTAAAACAGAGTTCTGCGATTGACGGAGTCGAATGCTTTTATCAGGTCTATAAATGCCATGCACATAGTACAGTCCGTTGTTCAAAAGCCTTTTCCTGTAATTGTCTTGCTTTGAAAATCGCGTCGATGCAGCTTCGGTTGTTGCGGAAACCTGCTTGCGACTTGAGCATAATTATTTCGAAAATTGGGGCGATTCGGTCCTAAATGACCTTAGCCAGCACCTTACCTGTTGTGGACAGCAGCGATATTCCCCGGTAGTTTGAGCAATTTTCCTTTTCCCCTTTTTTCTTATAAATGTTTACAATCATCGATAAGCTGAAGTCTACAGGTGTGTACAGTTTCTTGATCCCAGATCATTTCGAACATTTTCCTTAGATGTTCTGCAATACTGAGTCCACTAATTTTCGAGATCTCTGCTGGGATGCCACCGGGAGTCACTATTTATATACAAATGCAAGTGTTAACTCTTAAAAATGCTAGCCGTACTAGTTACTTGGAATTTTCAATAATCTTTCTTTCTTCAAATAAAATCTGTGTAAAACTGTAAACAGAAAAAAGGCATGCAAATTTATCGATTTTATGGAAACTGCGAACCAGACTGTTATCAAATATTGTACGTGGCTCTACAACGTCTTAATTAGCGCAAATGATAAATTACAGTTAATTAAGAGCTTAGTTTTAAGATTACTTCTTTACTCTTAAAATTAAATGATATACATATTTCTTCGTTTTGACAGTTTTAACGAGGCGGTGTTCGAAGCACGCCCATCATTCGAATGCCGCTAATGTGGCAATATTAATTGAAATTTTAAAGCCGGTAGAGATCTCTAATTTATGTCAAAAAAAAAAAATAAATCGCGACGCCAAACTACATATTATACTTCTTATCACACTTCCCCCCCCCCGCTGAAGGGGTTAATGAGAAAAAACTATGTAACAAAATCTGCAGCGTTTTTACGTTAGTAAATTCATTTTCATGAATAATGGTCAATTGAAACCGATTCGTCTATAAAAAAAACATTAACGTGTATCGGAAGAAGAGAGACACTTTTCATAGCGAGATTTGAAGAATCAAGTTTGACAAATGCGAGTATGTGTACGAATTAAAGTCAATTGAAACCGATTCGCCTATAAAAAACAACAGCACGCACGGGACTGGGAAACTCTCCATAACGAGATCTGAAGGATCAAGTTTACACTAGTGATGCTCCAAAAATCGCAGTTTTTTTGTCGCTGCTCCGACAAATCAGCAGTTACGATTAGGCATGGGTAACTTCAGACACAGTTATATAATCAGAAATATATCCGCGTTCGAACACTGCCGGATCTACATACATGTCCGACGCTGTGATTTAATCTTAACTCCGAAAGACATCACACAATGAACAAATACTGTCATTCCGGTCATTATCTCAACAAAAGGTGTTAGCTGCGCATTTGCGCACCGTGTTCAAGGACGTTCTGTTGTGTTTTGCGCGCTGGGAGTGCTACGCAAAGTTGGAGTTGAATACGCAGCCGAAGATGATGGCGATTATACATAAAATACGTGAGATATATACGTAACTCCGGCGGAATTGGAGTTGAGATCGCAGTCGGAAAGAGCACACATAGGTGTATATGTACCGAAAAGTTCTTTGGCGAAGTTTCTTTAGCAGAGTTGACTTGCGCATATCTAGTTGCGATTCAATTGCTGCGATTACTGCTCCATCGTAGCGAGTGGGAAAACGCTGTTGTTCCTTCTGTTGATTGTTCCACTGCCTCTACTTATCCGGGCGCACTACAGCACACACACACATCAAAACACACAGTCAGTCGAAGTATAGGCCACTGCATGCTTTTTTCTGTCACACAGTTTCCTTCATAATTATGTTTCATTTTATTTTCCGAGAATTAATATGAATGATATACGAATATGAACGATATATAATGTTTTTCCTGGGTTTTTTTCTCCCCCTGTACTTTTTAAACATGTTTACAGCTGATGAAATTAATCGGTTTTTTTATATTATATACTTTTATTTTAAAATATAAAAAAAAACATTAATCCTTTAATTAATCAAATATTTCGCGTATCAGGTGCTGAGGTAATTCATTGAGTCGTGAATCTCTCGTGTGAAGATATCGTGATCATGATCTATCCATATGATGTATGAGATGTCGCCACTGATCTCTGTTGTGGACTAGTCAAACACATCCTACGAAACTTTTTCCTACAGCTGTCCCCGGATTACGTCTGATCATCCGTATTCTTTTTCCGTTTGGTTTTCCTTCAAGAATTCTCGTCTCAAATCTATTTTCTCCTATCGCATGACTAAAGAGTATTTCGGTATTCTTTTAATTACTTCCGACATAATAATCTTCTCGTTACGTGTAACACCAAAAGCTGTTCGTTCTTTTTTCCGTTCACGTTATTCATAATATACATCTCGAACAGTACATTTCTAACGCATCTATCCATATCGGCTTTACGTAGAGTCCCTATGTTTCTATGCCGTAGAGAAATACTGAGAAAACCAGACTCTATTCGCTAGTTTTATTTTTACTTTCTTTGAGACCGCGGGATCGTACACGTTCTAGCCGACACATAACACTTTTTGTTATTTCTGTGTCTAATTTCCGCTTCAGATCCCTCTCGATTTTCTACCATCGAACCTCGGACATCTATACAGTGTTTCACAATTTCCACGCCGTTAATCGTCGTTTTGCCTATCTATAATCGTAATTTTCGTCTTATCTTTATTAATTATTAACCTAGAATTCAGCGCTGCATTTTTCAAAACGACTCGGAGTTTGCATCGTACAGCTTAAGATATCGAGGCTATTTGTGTCGTCTAGATGTTAGGGTAAAAAGGATAATTTTGATTCGAAGTATCCGGCGGAGCAGCAAAAAAATCACTGCTAATTTCAAAGAACTGCTCCGAGCGTAGCCGGATACATCTCCAGTTTATACATGTGAATGTGTATATATGTCTTAAAACAAAGAAGCGTTGGTCGATAATACCGATCTGCGTGTTAATTTCCTAAACTAAACTTCCTCCATGCAGCCCCCCCCCCCGGCATCCAGTCAGTTACCTATTTGATAGAAAGAAGGTAAGCCGCATCGAAAAATGCGACGAGATTAAAGGAAAAAGTATTCGGCAGCGGTAGAGAGAATGCAAGCAAAATTAAAATCGGATTTCGGGAGCAGCAGCTACTCGAAATAACAAAAGAACGGATGGAAAACGTTCTTCGGGAAAAAGTGTAAACGAAAACAAATCGTCGTCCGATGATCGTTGCGCGCGTTAAGGCGGAATTTTCGCCACGGAACAACGCCGCGATGATCGGTTCTGTAGATCCACTTTTTTTCACGTGACCGTCTGACGTCATTTAAGCAGTGATAAATCACCGGAAATACAGTTCTTCGTTATGACGTTTGTCGTGAAATCACCGAAAGGCGAGGAAAAAAAGCCGAAGAGTGTACAGAATAAAATTAGCAATTAATAGGAGTAGGAGGACGTGGATGTCTTTGTAGACGCGGCGTATCGGGTGGCGGGGGTAAAGGGGCGAAATAAAGAAAGAAATGGCTGATTTTGTAAACATCGTCGGACGCTTTTAGCGCTATACCGAACGTATGAATAATTTTTACCAACACACTCGCCTTTCGCGCCGCCGACCCGATGATAAACGGTCGCGCACTGGTCTCATGTGTACGCGCGCATGAACAAGTCGGTAAAAATAGATTATAAAATTTACTCGGCTAGCCGAATTAAGGTTTTTTTCGTTCATCTCTGCTCGATGCTCGAATCGCTGCTACTCAGTTCGCGGCTAGATCGCGTCTCAACGTTTTGCGCCATTTGTTCTTTGCTACTGCCACTCGAAAAATGCTCAATGTGCCACACCGCCAACGACCAGAAGTGAAAGACGAACTACTGGAAAGACAAAAAGAACTCCGAAAGTGCTATACTTCCTTATTCTAGAGAGCTCGCTGTGCAAGCGGACCGACTTAAACACCTTTTCCGCCGCCTCTCGTTGATCTGCTGTCGGCAGAAGGGAAGTGTCAAAACCTAGTTCAAATTCTAATGAACGATTCAGAAGAAGCTAGATCTGAAATTACGAAGAATTTTCGGACGATAACGTTTTGACGCAATTAAACGAATAAATTCGCTTCGGCTATCGTAATAGCAATCACACTAAGACGGTATGAACGACAAACTATACGAACGTCAGGCTGTATAGAATAACAGGGGGTATAGGAACGCTCAGAGTCAGGCCCGTGCCCAGAATTTTTTTTTAGGGTGGGTGGGGGAGGGATTTTCTTCGCATATTTATTTTATAAAAAACAATACATTTTTCACTAATATTCGTACTATTAATAATTTCCATAATTTTGATTTATATATTAATAATTCACATAAATGAATTACCACGTATATGAACATTAATAAAAATTACATACGTTATTAATTATACTCGTATTAAAAAATTTTGCATAACATATTAATGAAGTACCTGAAAATATGGAGCACAATTTTTCTTTTTTTTTTTAAAAGTAGGTAAGAACATCCTAAAAAATCGTCAATATTTATTTTAAATTTGTGATTTTTTTCAGATTTGTGTATTTATAATAACTATTTCAGTTCTCCCCTCCCGTGGACACGGCCTTGCTCAGAGTATAATTTTTCTTACGGTTACAGATTAAAATAAGAATAAGAACAATAATTATTATTTTCCGATAATATTTGGAATTTGCGTGATGGTATAGCTTAAATTTACAAATTTAGCAGTTTTCGTTTTACCTATACATCTACTTGTCGGTAGGAGGTGTGTATAAATGTATCTACAGCGTTCGTCTAATTTTTCTCTCATATTAACCCCCCCCCCCCCCCCCATCAAATGAAAAAAGAATGAACATAAGGATTTACAAAGAATACCGACCACGTTTGCGCAAACGAGATGATAATAAAAAAACGAACTGACTTGCTCAATGCATCAGAGTAAAATCCGACATTTGACGTTCGTATACACCACCAGCGGGTGGTAGCGAAATTTAATAAAGTCCGTATATCAAAAGAAGAAGAGCAAAGCCAAACCAAACTCAGTTTTATGCGCAAACTAATATCAGCGACCTACAGTTTTACCACGTAAAATTCGGCCGTTACGAATTCTAATGTTCCGTCTGTGTGTGCACGTTCTAACATAACGACGCTTAACCGAATGTATTTTGAGTATAAGTTTACAGGCTTAGCAATCAAACGCCATTTGACTACAAGCATGAATAGAACGCCATCGCGATGAAAATTATTTATGATTGCATTACGTTCAAAGTAGAAATTAGTAGTAATAACATATACATGCTAATTACACACCGGTCTGCAGCGAAATCCTTCTTTAAATAAAAATATGATGAATATGACGAGTTTAACGTGCTGAATGCAGATTTGCTTTCCATATTTTGCTATCACGTATATATTTATTTAAAATGTTCTTTTTTAATAGTTCAAAATTATATATATATATATATGTGTTGTCTGTCGTTTTTGCATTAACGGTGCTCTATTCAGTTCAGCTTGTATTTGTACACACAAAAACGACTCGCACTGATAGAAAGAGAGAGAACGATAATCCTACACTTAGTCAATCGAGTATTTCCTCTACTTCTTCATCATTATATACAGACTTAACAAAACCTCGTGTCTTCGTACGCAATCTGATTCGAATGACCTTGTTCGCGATTTAGGACTCCCAAAATCTAAAAGCTCAACTTCTCGGATCAAGATTACAACAGTGGAATTTGTTAGATCAAAATACGAAGGTCTCATATTTTCGTAATAGACAAGAGGATTTTATGAATTATTTCACCAAAGAGGGTGATTCGGTATTTTGTAATGATGCTAAATAAATTCTACAAGAAATGGGTGTTCCTGAAGGATCGGAGGAATGGCGACTTTTCATTGAGATTCGTCCAAAATCAAAAGCTGTATTACTTCACAATGGCAATAAATATCCTTCAATCCCCCTTGCACATGCAATAAACATAAAAGAAAATTATGGAAATATGAAGTTGTTATTGGAAATAATTCAATATTCACAATTACTCGTAGAACATCTGTGCTGATCTAACAATTTTAGCAATGTTAACTAGATTGCAAGGAGGATACACAAAATTTTGTTGTTTTCTATGCGATTGAGATAGTCGCGCAAGTGATAAGCACTACGTAATGAAAAATTGACCAGGAAGAGCGAGTTTGATGATGCCCGGGGTCAAGAATGTAAAAGAAGAACCTTTAGTTCAAAGTGAAAACCCTATTTTTTTTACCGCTACTCCATATAAATTTGGGTCTTATGAAAAATTTTGTAAAAGCCGTGAACAGAGATGGTGTGAAGGCTTTCAATACCTCAAAACCAAATTCCCTCGAATCAGCAACGCGAAATTGAAAGAAGGAATCGTGTAGGTCCCCAATACGAGAGCTAATGAAGGACTTAAATTTTATAAGTACGTTGAATAAAGCTGAAAAAAGAGCATGGACCGCTGCCGTGAACAGAGATGGTGTGAAGGCTTTCAATACCTCAAAACCAAATTCCCTCGAATCAGCAACGCGAAATTGAAAGAAGGAATCGTGTAGGTCCCCAATACGAAAGCTAATGAAGGACTTAAATTTTATAAGTACGTTGAATAAAGCTGAAAAAAGAGCATGGACCGCTTTCGTAGAAGCGTGTCGTAATTTTCTTGGAAACAAAAAAAAATGAAAACTACCAAAAACTTCTTTCTGCATATGAAACTCTGAAATACAACATGTCCCTTAAAATTCACTTTTTAGACTCTCACTTATATTTCTTCCCTGCAAATCTTGGAGCATTATCAGATGAACAAGGTTTCTCATCAAGACATATTGCACATAGAGAGGCGTTAAATCCGGAAATGGTTAAAAGCAGTGCTTGCCGATTTTTGTTGGTCGATTCAACTCCAACAGAAAATATGAAAAGGAAGAAAACTACAAAGTGAAATAGTGCTATTAACAGCAAGTAATTAGATTATCTAATGGTTTTTGATGTTTTGTAACAAATTTTATCTAATATCGTATCAGTTATAAAATATATAATTTAAATTTGAAGCACAAAAAAAGAGTTTTATTGAAAAATTCCATTCAAAAAAATGTATACGTGATTTGTTATTTTTTTTTTTACTATATTTCTATTCGAAAATATCAAATTTGTAATAATTATGCATAAAAATCAAGAAATTTTTTTTTTTTTTTTTTTTTTTTGCAGAATAGTGTTATCGGAATTTCTAAAACGAAATATATTTATTGAAAAATGTGTATATCACTTTTTTTTAATTAAAATTGCAAAACTTGCTAAAAATACTGTGATCATAAAGCTATTGAACGCGTCGCGGTTTAATTTTAAATATATTATTATTATATTATTATTATTTTATAAAAGTGTGTATGTCTATTGATTTAGTTAGTAATGGAAATAATGGGTTTTTCAAATTTTTAAATATTGCTTATGTACAGTCTCTTCGAATGTGGCACGACGTCATCTAGAGGCGTTGATGCGCTAGCTTCAATGTTTGCGCCGTATCTTACCTTTTTTTCCTTTTGGTTGCAAATTGCATTACGTTTAAGGACCCTGCCAAGCTCTGCAGCTTGTCGGCGTGGTTCTAAAAAATAACACATGCCTCCCCCTTCTTTATTAGTTAATATAATACATTGTTACTTATACTTGAATTCGGAGACATATTACTCAGTACTACTAACGATTCGTCTTATTTAGATATTCCACGTGTTTTCGTAATGGTGATGATCATTGTAATGGTGATGATTATTTTAACCTTTTATTATTGTTATTTTCGTAATGGTGATGATTATTTTAACCTTTTATTATTGTTATTTTCGTAATGGTGATGATTATTTTAACCTTTTATTATTGTTATTTTCGTAATGGTGATGATTATTTTAATCTTTTATTATTGTTATTTTCGTAATGGTGATGATTACTTTAACCTTTTATTATTGTTATTTTCGTAATGGTGATGATTATTTTAATCTTTTATTATTGTTATTTTCGTAATGGTGATGATTATTTTAATCTTTTATTATTGTTATTTTCGTAATGGTGATGATTATTTTAACCTTTTATTATTGTTATTTTCGTAATGGTGATGATTATTTTAATCTTTTATTATTGTTATTACATAAAATATTATCTAAACTAAATCTAAAAACTTCTTTTACAATAAAGAATATAAAGTATAACATTTTCCTAGTATACCCTTATATCCTTTCATAACTTCATATACATATCTTCGCACATCGAGTCTTTATTAAGATGCCGCGGAAATAATCAGAAGGGCCGTATCGTTTCGGCCTCGCTACGTTTCTGTCTCAGTTTCAAAGTAGATTTTAGTTTTAACTATTTTTTCGATTTTTTCCCCTTAAAGGAATAGTATATACGTATATTTAAGGCGTAAAATAATCCTTTTAATTCAAGAAAAAAAAACACCAATTAATTTTCTTACAAACAAATCAGACCTTTTTTTAAAATACGAGTACGTATACTTCTTTCTTGTTCCTATATATCGCTTAAAAAATTACCTGACACTAAATTAAATCTATTTCGAAGTAGGACGAGGAGTGGAAACGTAACGAAATAGTTGAGGCCGAAACGATAAACACCCGTAATCAGAATTGAAAGCGATACTTGTTTTAAGTCATTTTCAGAATTCTTCGAAGAAATCAGCCGGTCATTGTCGAACACTGGCTTTTATCAGCTATTTCCCGATCTGCCGCAGCGCTTCTCTTATTTTAAACCACTTTCTAGATCTCTCCTTCCAAGTCTTCTTATACAGCGTGTAAACTTTCACCTTACGCGGTGTTGCACTTCCGTTATCATCTTCCCTGATGGTCTCGTCCTTTTCCGAACATATATCTTCTCTCCTCTTCTATCGAAAGGCTAAACTTGATGAAAGTCCTGTCGCCAATTAAATGAATGAGCAGATTCTTCCTTACTTCTCTACATCGTAAGTCCATCATCCCCGCGTGTTCCAAATCTGGCTACTGATCTTTTATTTACGCCTGTGCCACTAAATAGTCGCGACTCTCTAGATATAATCCCGCAAAACATTACATAGCGAGCTAGCAAATTTACCTCCACTCTAATGACAATTTACTTCTTTTGATATTTGATTGTAAAATCGTTCCCGATTACGCTCTCTCTTCGTATATTTAAACATTTCCGCGCCCTCTTTCGCTCTTACACACATTTCTCATAGACTTCTTTTCGATGCTTAATCACGCCGGGATGATTTCCCGAGATTTCTCTGGTGTAGCCAATATTCAATTTCAGATTAGGTATAAGCCTGGGAGCGACTTGGATCCGGAACGGGACAACTCCCGAAAACCTATAACACCTTCGCTTTCGTAGCCAACTAGTCTACTTATGGTAAAGAAAAAAAACAACAACAGATAAATGGGAAATAATGTACAAAGAAATCGGCCTACAGAAAGGAAAAAGGTATTTTCTCTTTTTTAGAACAGAAAGACAACCCTGCTACTTTGATAACTGCAAAGAGCAGAAATACTATGTAGCATAATGGTCCTTTAAATGATCGATCATTGAATATCATTTAAATAGATAAAGAATTATTCTCGTAACGGTGAGTGTAACATGTGTGCAGCAGAAGGAACAACCGAGCATGTGTACTACAGGAAAGTGCTTGTAAGGCATAACCCCGTTAATAGTGATAATTCTTCCTTTGTCATTTCTTTCCCGTCTCCACATCTAATAATAATTCCTGTACTTCAATCTTTCCTAAGCTCTATTTCTAATCGTCTCCTTATTTAATCCTTTCTATAATTTCTGTAGTTGTTGGGTCAAAGCCGCTGGCCGCCCCCGCAAAAAATATATAAAATAATATTATTATTATTTTATAAAAAAAAATAAAATAAATAGTGATACAAATAGTTTATTAATTACAGGTAAAAAGTTACGCAGTTTTATGAAGAATGGCTGAAATAAACGTATGAAAAAACAAAATATAATAAAAAGACGCCAAAAGTTGGGCTCGCGAAAAAACGGATTTAAGAGCGGAAAGTTCTCCAGTCGTAGTTGACCTCAAACTGTTCGAAGAAATGTCACGTTTCGAGAAATTATTTTAAAATTTAGAACCGTGTATTATTTCCGTGCTCGCAGCTGTAATGATTCGGCGCGAAGCTATCGAATTGGTAAAAGTAGACTCGTGTTTTATAGCTGTTAACATTTTGTGTGTGTTGATGAAAACTGTTCGCTTGACGCTTAGTGAAATCAGTTTGGCCGATTTTTGAAGTCAGTATCGGTTCTAGATTACCGATTAGTATCGCAATCGGCGAAGATACATCTATCGAAACGATGATATACGTAATACGAAAACCGTATTCGAAAGAAATTACGCTTAAACCCGGTTATCGCCGATTTTCAAATTGTCCGTTGTCAATGTAGGCGAGAGGCGAGAATCGATTGGACAATAGAGTGTGGGCCGCCTAGTACTTTTGTTTAGCATTGAGATCTTTTCCCGTTCGAAAAAGAGCATGCCAGGTCATAATAAACCATGTACGGGGACAACTTTCGAGTACGATTCGCCGTTGCTCCATTTCGGACGTCAGTAGTTCGACAGCCGAATAATTTACTAGCGTGTTACTTTACGAATTCGATTCCAAAAAAATCTTATTACCGATATAAGCGCCTTTCGTCATGTGTTACACGCTGTAGACGAGGATGTTTTCCTTTTTTCTCCCTCGGAGTACTGAATAAAAATTGATCAACACTTCACTCGCTCAAGAAAATTTTTATACATTTACACGCTCGCAATAACATCGATATTTTTCGATTATTTAGAGCAAAATTTATTAGGAATAAAAATTTGTTACTTATTACTTTGGTGTGAAAAGCTTGCTCTTGGTAGGAATTTTTAAAAATTAGATATTAATTTGGATACTGCAATATAAAATTGACTTCAAATGTTCATCATCTCGAATTTCTCGTAAGAAAAAATTCTCTTCTTCGTAAATATGGTTTAAGGCGCACATGATTTTTCGAACAAGACTATCATTTGATTAAAAAATGCTCTTCGTTCTATATTGAATTTCGTCAGCAATTGTTATGACTGTTGAAGACGCGCATCTTCGGACATCCTGTTCGCATCTTAAAACCTCCCTATGAAAAATTCAAAACCATACCGCGAAGTGCCCTTAACGTCGGTAAAAAAATTTAAAAATCCATTTTTGATTGAACTCTCTACACTTCCTTTTCCTTATCTCGCGATCCGTAAAATCTATTCCGTACACAATTATACTCAAAAAAGTTTGACAATAAATGCGTAATTCGCGAAATAAACTTGTAAGACATTCTACTAGATCATTAGGAATTGTAAGACATTCTACTAGATCATTAGGAATTGTAAGACATTCTACCAGATCATTAGGGATTGTAAGACATTCTACTAGATCATTAGGAATTGTAAGACATTCTACTAGATCATTAGGAATTGTAAGACATTCTACTAGATCATTAGGAATTGTAAGACATTCTACTAGATCATTAGAAATTGTAAGACATTCTACTAGATCATTAGGAATTGTAAGACATTCTACCAGATCATTAGGAATTGTAAGACATTCTACTAGATCATTAGGAATTGTAAGACATTCTACCAGATCATTAGGGATTGTAAGACATTCTACTAGATCATTAGGAATTGTAAGACATTCTACTAGATCATTAGGAATTGTAAGACATTCTACTAGATCATTAGGAATTGTAAGATATTTTACTAGATCATTAGGAATTGTAAGACATTCTACTAGATCATTAGGAATTGTAAGACATTCTACTAGATCATTAGGAATTGTAACAATCGAATAAGTGTGTAATGCTCGGAGAAAAGTAAACGATAAAAAAAACAAAAAAACAAAAACAATTTTCGCGCCTCTTTTTTCTTTATTAAAGTAGCCTTAGATGGTCTTTATAGTGTGCGATGACGAGCAGAAACGGAACTACGGATAATGTTGAATTGTGATTCCCTTATTGTCCAAACATTCTAGAGTAACACGGCAGCGTAGTGGTTAAGATACTCGGCTACGAAACTAGATAGGTTATTGAGATTTGTCTCGTTCCGGATCTAAGTCACTCCCCCCAGGTTTATCCAGCTTGGAATAATTGGGTGCAAGAGAAATCTGGGAAAGTGAAGGCGGATCTCAAGTAGAAAGGAACTGGCTCTAATATTCTATTAGAAACTTTATGAAAACCTTAATTTTAGAATCCCCCCGGCTCCCTGTCAATGGCATGGGGCAGGTACATTACTTTTTTACTTACTTTCTAAATATCTAGGGGTCACGTTGGTACGCTGAAAACAAATTAGTCGACGAACCATAGTACAGAATCATCAAAGTTTTCAGTTTGTATTCTTCTTTCCTTCTTTTCCGCTTGTCATTGACGAATATTGTGTTTGATAGTTAAATTTTACTTCCGCTTCGTTGTACCTATCCTCACTCTCCAGTTGTGTTTGATTTTATAATTATCCTCATTTCTTCGTCGCTCAGTGATTTCCGCTGTTTGTTGTCCATCACTTCTCTTCATAGATTCTCTCCCGCTATTATATCTTCTTATTGTCCGTTACACTCTCATAACTGCCATTTACTGTGTAACACTCCAATCATATCCTATTTGAATGTTCTTTTTCTCTTTTATCTGAGAGCTTTACATATTTAATCCGAAAATTGTTGAAACTAACTTCATACTCTCTGGCTTCTCCTTTCCTGTCCTCCTTGTGCTCTTGCTGCCTTTATTTCCTTACTATCCAACCGAATGTCTGCTGGACTGATGCCATTTTTTCGACCAACTCAAAAAAAAAAAAAAATTTAAAATAAATAAATAAACAAAAAACCATCGTTGCATACTTTTTTGAAATTCTTATAATATCGATATATAAATATCGCACGTCTCTAAGAAATCTGGGTGTTAACTAATAAAGTAAACTAAGTTCCATATATCCTCCTCGATAAGTTATCATGGATTGTAAAATTAAGCTTTTCATAGTTTACTAAATGGATTTGATGAGAACATTAGGGTCAGTTCCTTTCTACTTGGGATGATCCGCCTTTACTTTTAACCAGATAATTCTCTGGTATAAGCAACAGTCAATTTCAGATTAGGTATATTATAGCACTGGGACAGCGATTTGGATTCGGCAAACCAAAATAAACAAATTCATAATAAAATTTAATAAGCTGTATAATAGTCAAAACTGTATAAAATATAAAAAAGGAATTAAGTTGTATAAAAGTGTAGTTTTACCTAACATACTTGTAGAAATGTTACAAACCAAAAAAATTTCAAATAATGTTAAAAAGCTTTCAAAGGCTTATAAAAATGATTAAATCATATAGAAAACAATCAGTTATTTTATGGATAAATTTTATATAAATAAATTTCAAGAAATGTGGAATAATTATAATG
The DNA here is from genome assembly GCA_039619475.1 of Icerya purchasi. Lineage (NCBI taxonomy): Eukaryota > Metazoa > Arthropoda > Insecta > Hemiptera > Monophlebidae > Icerya > Icerya purchasi. The sequence continues at coordinate 444,764,381 of CM077116.1, read as the reverse complement.
GAACAACCTATCAATTTTTCCCAAATATAATAGATAGATTTAAAAATAATCAATATACGCCAAATTTTTTTGATGTCCAATTAATAACAAGGCACGGTCTATCATAAAGGTACGTATATATAGATTTAAAATTTCTGAAAACCGAGTAATATATGTAATTTTAGAGATGATGTTTTTCATATAGTGCAAGAACGCAATTAAAATAATAGTAATAGACACACTCTGTAATTATGATATAAAACAACTGGTAGAAAATTATTTTAATGAATTTAACAAATTTTCAATTGAACAAATAAAATTCCGATAAAATAATGTACATTTATATTTAATGTAAATAGTAAAAATACATAGTATATATTATAAAAGAACTGTAATATGGAAATTACTATAATACCAAATACTTAGTTAGTGACCGGTTATATTAATTCCATTATTATAATAAATCAGTATTTTAGTAAATAAATGTACCCTATCCGACGTTTCGCGAATAGGGGGGAAAAAAAATAAAAAAAAAAAAAAAAAAAAAACGAGTCACGAAAAAACCTATGATACCTCTGGTTTAGTAACCAAGCACCTTTAGACTGTGTTAGCTCATATCAATATTCGACGATACCTAACGGTTTTAAAACGGCTTTGGTGTGTCCAGTAATGTTTTTGGCGAACAAAAGAAAACATCTCTTACAAAAAAAAAAACTTTTCTTTTTGCCTTTTTGATTTTTCTTTCGAAATACATTAAAAGATGTAAATGTTTACTTAGAAATTAGATGGTTTTTCAAATCTAAAATATTTTCATCGAGAGCTGTAGAGATTACCTTTGATGTAATGTAGAGACCATCAGGCGTTTAATATTCTCCAAGTTCGGAAAATGCAAAATTCTGATTTTACACGATTGGTTCGGTAAATGTTTGAATCGCAACGAAGCAAACAGATAATTATCCGCAGAATTTTCAATATACATTTTTGTTATTAAATCGGGGATGAGTCTTCACCGATCAATATTATTCTACGGAGATTTAATTACGAGACGGGCCGCCGAATCATTTCGAAAAAAATTTAATTCGAGCATCGTAATTGCAATCGTCTTATATTTCCAATTAAAATATTCCCGTTTACTTTAGTCCAGTTCTTCAATCGATAACCCGGGATTTCTCGAAGAGCGAATCTATTAAATCTGTCGAAATCTTCTCACGATCAAATTGTCTGAGCGACGCTACCGCCCCGTAATGATGCCATCTGGCAAGTTGCATGTACTAATCGCATTCGGAAATTTTAAATTTATTTAAACATACCTTAAAAGTACTACTACAAACTGAACATTAAACGAGTTCGGTGTACATACGCTTAAATACGATTTGCCACATTTTACTACTGGCTCACTCATTCGGAACATTTTTGATATTATTCGCTTAATAAGCCATTTAAGAATTTTCGATTATTTTGTAAATAAAATTTGAATTTCCGTAATTCAATGTGCCCGCGTTGATTTTATTTTTAATTAGAAGTTAACGCGTTTGCGGATTCCGAATTCAAAATAAGAAAGTAGTGATGACGAGTTTTATCGCTTTTAATTATTTTTTGATAATTAATCGACACAGCTGTAACGGTCCCGCAAAAAGAATGACACTATCAGTTGTGTATCCAAACAATGCGTGATTATCCGGTGGCAATCGTCATTTTTATTTTGTCGACACATTCGGTCATGTTTTTTAGAGCTCTAAGTTTGACTGGATCGTTAGAAGTCTGACGGGGAGAGGCGCGTTAATAACTGTTGTGAAAAAATGTTTAAAATGGTGTCGACCGTATATGTCACAATAACGGAGCACATTATGTTGGAAAAGCGTTTTGGAAATTTTAAGACTGCTAAAAATTTCTCAGGTTTTAAAGACGCAAATAATTTAAGGCATCCGGCATTGCTCCAATCGTCGGATTCTGACCGGACATTCGCAGCGCTTCACAGGCGAAACTGAACGAATCAATAAAACGGCACGGGTGCAAGCGAAAAGAACGGATAGATGTTAATCCGGTCGCTCGGTTGAACTAGCGAACAGCGCGGTATATCGTTCGCTCTATTATATAGTTTTAATCTCGTTCGTTCGCGTCGAAATGAACTCGTGTCTTGGCATTAAATTTTGGAACCGGCGAAAGAAATATTTCCCGGGCAAAACAGTGTTTCTTTGTATGCGCGCCTCTTCACTAGGACAACGGCGTCAGCGTTTTAACCGTTGGCTCGATATATTCACCGCTGGTAACTTCGAATCAACAGTTAGTCGAGCGCAGAGATGGTAGCACCATCATCGGCAGATTATTCTCGTGCTCGCGCGTTGTCATGTACAGGCTGGCTACGGTAAATTGTCACGCGGTGGCGCTAATGAGATGCGTCTCAACGAGGATGGAGGGGGCACGCAGATTCGGATGAAAAGCGAAACACGTTTTAGTGTCAAAGTCGGAATCTGGGTCATCGAAAGTGGAGCTGGCGAACAAAATAGCGGACGGGAAATCAATGTGCTTTCCTTAAACAGTGCCGCCGCACTTGGACAACGACAGGCCGACAAAGTTCCGCGGCTCCGAGCTAAGCCCGGAAATCGTCGGCCGACGCTCATTCATAAGTCAGAACTTTCTGTCTGTATCCGTTGTTACGCATCGGCCGGAACGGAACGGTCGCCCCTCGAACGGGACAATACGGAATGAACGAAGCACAAGCGGTTGCATTGAAGAAAATTCGGCCGAACGCCGCGCCATTGGTCGGCCAAAAGTTCCAGCATTGCGCGACAATATCTTGTCCACGCAGCTTTCTCGCTAGTTTCCAAGCTCGCCGTTCCATCTGCACGGCTGTATCTCGCCGAACAATCCCCCCTTCAGCGGCAATCGACCATCCGGAAGGGGAAACCGCGTGCAGAGTAGGGACAAAAGGTGGCGGAGTGGCTAGAAGAGCGGCCCCCCTTAATAGGGAGTATTGATTGCAAGCGACGTTCGCGCCCCGTACCTTACAATTTACGTTTTAATGAAATATTTATTGCGCTCCGCTGATATTTTGTGAACCGATGAAATTCTGCACGTGGACGCACACGCATACACACATACACACACATACGAGGAGGTATGGTAGAAGGCAAGAGCGCCGGCATGACTTCTCGGTGCCGAGGAAAACGAGATAATTACGCCCTTCGTGTCCGACACGGATTTTCCGATAATACGGGTTTTGTTCGAATTGTGCGTAGAAATTAATTGTGCAAACTTCGCTCGCTATCTGTCCGCAAAGCGGCGAATGGTTTGATTTTTATATCGACGTACACGCATGTCAAGTGGCATGCGACCGTGGCTTTACTGGCGGCGAGCGGGCACTGCCACGTTCCATGCAGTAACGTCGTAGACGTTTTTCTAATATCGAAAATCCCCCTCTCGTCGGCTGTCAAGGAAATCGGGTTTTATACATGTATCACAGCGGAAAGAAGCTGTTGTTTATGGGTAAAAATCGATTTTCGATTATTTTTTTTTATTTTTTTTTTTTATTGTATCCAAATCCCCTGCCGTGCTCTTTTAGCAACAATCGAAAATCCAATCCATATCGGACTTGAATGAAAAATCCTTTTATTTTTTTATTTGCTCCTGACTAAATTCATCGTACGCAGCAGTTTTCTAGGCGTCTTTGAATTTAAAAAAAACAATAAAACAATTCGTCTTATATACACACTACCGGTTAATTATAAATATTTTACTTTTACGCGCAGTTTCACGGTTATTCTTTTATCCCGCTCCGAGTTTTACAATATCGAGTAAAAATTGGAAATAACGATAATTATCCTAATCGCCCCGGATATGAGATTATGCGGGAAGGTATTATATAACATAACACACACACACACACACATATTTTCGATTTTTAACTCGAAATCAGAGTCAGTTACGATTTCTTTTCGGGTAAAATTAATCCAGTGAAAAGACAGATCAACTAAATTCGAATTCTCTTGATACTGGAGAGTCAAAAAAATGTTGTCTTTTTCAGTGATAAAACTGGACTCGCATGAAAATGATCCGATGTCTGCGGGAAAAAGCTAGGCAATCATTAACTACTGTGCTCATCTTAATTTTCTTTAATAACATGATTGCAGACCAATAATATATATTTGTAGGGAATAAAAGCAGCAGACGGCGCAGAATTAACCATGATATATGTTAGTGACACGCGCAAAACTACTTGTAAGAAGTTTGAGTATGCGGACGATTTAGCTCTTATGATACAAGGAAAGAGCTTACACATGTGTGAGGCCATGATGGAAAATGATCTTAAGGTGCTAGAAGAATACTTTTACAAATGGAATCTGCAACCTAACCCTACGGAAACTGAAGTGGCTCTCTTCCATCTTACTAATCGCTCAGTTAATCTGGAAGCTTCTGTTGTTTTTAAAGGTGTTCGTTCGGCTCAAAAACTATAAATTTCCTAATTATCTCGCTGTCACACCGGCTCGTTCGCTTACCTTCAATGAACATTTAGAAAACTTATCAAAGAAGCTAAAAACCCGAGTAAACCTAAAAAAAGGGTTAGCCAGTTCATGCTGGAGTACAAGAGCGAGGCTGCTGCGGACTTCCCCTAAATATAAAATAAATGACATCCGATCTGTAATTTCCCTCTGGGATAATTGTGCCTAATTTTTTTGTTTTCGCTCACGGTATTGTCCCAAAATATAATACTCGCATATAAACGGAATACATGAAAAGGATATTGTCAAACTTTATACGCGTTTTCCATCCTTCGAATCTAATCATGGAGGCACCTCCCGAATGTAGGATAGTATAGTTTTCTGTAACATTTACGAAAGAATAAATTTCAAATGACTACGTACATTCTAAAAGAAATATTCTTACACATACGCATGTACATATATAAAATAAAATCTTTCAAATTCACGTATTCTCTTAAATGCCGTGTATACTATAATTACGTAGTAGCTAAATAACTTGGGATTAATCTCCCGTGTGACCTATAAAATAAAAAAAAAAAAATTTCTCGAGATCGGCGTACAAGTCAAGAGCCGAAAGTGGAAGTCGACAGTTTATTACTTTTTCCCCTAGACACAACGACCCTATTACTTATAAAGCCAAACACTTGTGTGATTTTTACGATTGCTTCGTTATTTTCGTTAAAAACGGGTTTTTGTTGTAATTTGCTTTTCTTTAAATTTCACCGAGTTTGAAATAAATTTATTATTTCTCCTTCTTTTTTTATATGGTACGGAGTTCTCTAATAAAATGGTTCAGAAACGACAAAAATAGTTAAATAAAATATGTAATAACTCACAAGAACAGTTTGAAACTTCAAACTAGGATCATAGATTTTAATTAGAATTCTCTTTAAAACCATGCCTATAAATTCAAACTAATTCCCCTGGACGGCAAAAACCGAAAGACGTTTTGCAAGAATATACAATTCGGAATTGAAAACGACTTCTTAAAAAATACATAGATCACCGCATCAGATAACCCTTTAAAAGTGAAATTCAAAATATAAAACGAAACGCGGAAGTTCTTTCGGAAAAGCAAAAAATTTAAATTAAAAAATTAGTTAAACCCCCCTCCCCGCCTTTGATACCCCCAAAACAGCCAAAAAAAAGAATGCTCACGTAAATAATAGCTCGAGTAAGAAAGTAGAGAAAACCAAAACGTATCTCAAACATATATATAAAATAAAGGACCGCTTTATAGCAAAAAATATAGCCGAGCTTATAACTTTATGTTCTAGCCCTTGGGGCGCCGAATGCTCGGAAGTTTTGAAAAAAATATATGGCATGTGATATATGTATATATATATATATTGGTGGAAAGAACGCTATTTGTTGGAAACGAACCCGTATTTCATTTTTTTAATGAAATTTTTGAAATTGATGAAAAGTTCAAAAAATCGCGAAAAATGACGTGCCCTCTTTAGCGTCGCGAGTATTATAGCTAAAAATTTTGAATAAGGTTAATGCGCATTCTCGTATATATTCCTTTAGTTTTGAGCATCCGGATTTCCAATTTCAAAATTAGACCCTCGGGGCGCCGAAAGCTCGAAGTTTTAGAAAAAAATATTTCTTTTCCCAGACACGCGATATATCGTTAGAAAGATGGTTATTTGCCGGGAACGAAACCGCATTTCATTTTCTTAACAAAACTTTCGAAGTTGACGAGAAGTTAAAAAAAAAATCGCAAAATATTACCCGTCTCTGCCGATTTTTGGTGCAAAAAATTAGACTTATTTGTTTTGAATATGTAGTAAGTATTATGTAAATGTAAATTATAGCTATCGTTAATTTGACATACGGAATCCTTAAACGTATTTTCATTAGAAATAGAAAATTATATAAATTCAATATGTAGCGACATTTCAGCCGAATTTTAAATGTTTACTACTCGCAATGTACGAGTTATACGATAATAATAAGCGAAACCCGGAAGTATAATATTTAACATTCGACGGAGCCCATCATGGCGACACAACTAGCATGTTTCGGAAAAATCTTGAATTATGAAAATTATACGAGTCGTTTGTACTTCATTGTTACACAAACGACAATACGAACAGCGTAAGCAGAGAAATCTCGCAAGGTATTATTTGTTCGAAAAATACGTTATCACGTATAGGCGAATTAATATTTTCGCAAAAGTTTGATAACAAATTTTGGGGTTGGAAAAATAGTTACGCCGGAGAAAAATACCAACTTATCGTGCAAGCACATCCGTTGACAGATATAAAACTCTTTTTTTTTTTTTTTTTTTTTTTGTGCAAAACTAATAAGGGCTTACAGTGTACGATTGCGAGACAACAATCCCACAGAGTAATTTCATTTCGTAAAATCGCTTGATATAGGGCAAAATTATAGTCTACGTTGGCGTGCTATATAGGTAGTGCGGTAGCCTAGTGGTTAAAGTACTTGGTTACGAAATCGAATTTGTCATAGGTTATCGAGGTACCGTTTCGGACCCAAGTCGTTCCCGGGTATACGCCTAATCTGAAAATTGAATACTAGAGAAGTCTGGGAAAGTAAGGAACACTGGCTCCCTTACTCTCATTAGTGCCGTTATTAGGCTTAAGTATCACCATTACGAAAAACTTAACTTCACAATCTACGATACCTTTTATCAAGGATATATGGGACTTTCTTTAATTGGCTTAAACAACAAAACATGTTTAATTTCCTCAATTTTGCCCGTAAATGTTTCATATGATCTTTCCACAGTGAAGATGAATTCCAGGTATTTTACATTATTTCAATTAAAATCCGACTATTATCATTCAATTTATTTTTACGGAGCTTAATTTAAAATTTATCCAACTGTCGTAGTCGGGGACGTGTAAAATTAAACTTCATGTTTCCAGCAATGTAACGGTAGTAGTTCTAGTTGCGACGATTAATTCGGACTGAAAATGTTCTATTTTTCTATTTTTAGACGGTTTGTAGTAAACATTTTTGTTCTAAATTCTTCTTAAGTTGTTTCGAATCGTCCAATCCCCATTCGGCTCTATGTACAAATAATTAAGACTTTTTTTTTTTCTTCAACATGATCAATATATTCTTTTGTAGGGTGTTCTGCACTCAGCAAAATACAGCATAATACGGAATGTATGACGTTCTGCACACGTGTATACATACATACATATATATGTGCACGCGCGCATTAATAACTATTTATTTTTTAAAATCTGTTACATTTATCGCTGTTTTTAAACGAGACAGTAAGATAATAATAATAATAAAAAAAAAAGATCAATTTGTAAATTTTTAAATATGAATCGGAAAAGACCGATTGAAACGATTCAATCCGAGAATAAGGCAGAAATTGATCAATTCGCATTTGTGAACATATTTTTACGTTCGTCACAAGTTACGTCATGACTCAGGTTCTCGGCTAATAATACACAACAGCATAGACTTCCAATAACGAAAAATTAATCCGTTTTTTATTTCTCCCGTTTTTTTGTTAACTTCAATTTCTGCACATTTATTTTTCCACCTTAGTCAAGGAATTCCTTTTCGGTTTTGCTTAAAATCACCCCAAATAATGTATTGGAAACAATGTTCAATATCGTTATGTTTTCTAGGAAGGCCTAAGCGATACGAATTAAATATTTCCCCCCCTAGTAGTCTAATTTAAAGTTCATATTATCCAGCCTAATAGTGGCGGACGAGAAGTTTGGAAGGTTTTTGCTTTTTCGGGAAGAATATTTACAGGTAGATTCATTTTCTAGAGACGAGCAAAAACAACAGGCCCCCTATACGTATTATCTGACGAATGGTGTGGAACAATGTACGAGGGTCAGTTGCAAAATAACGTCTCCGTTCCTCTAAAATTAGATCTCTAATTGAGAAGTAAAAAGTACGAAACAAATTTCAAATTGTAAAAAACGCGTATTGAATAAAATAAAAATTTTCGACATATTTAACACCGATTAAACGAGATAAGTTTTCTCCTTTACTTCCATAAACCGTTCATTTGTAAAACGAGTCAAGAGGTGCAAATGAAAATTTGGAAGGGTCAGAGGGAGAGTCTGTTGTGACAACTTGAAAATTCAAACGTACTAGAACGAGATATGAAACAGAAAGCTTTCAAAAATGATTCGAACCTGTTCGAATTTCATTTTTCGACTTCCGTTTAATGTTAACACTGTGTAAATTAATAGCACGAGCCGTGTATTTTTTACAAAGAATAACATCGCGCGCGTCCCAGCAAACGGGTCAGCATTACCTTCACAGTTGATCCGACCACTTACGAATACCGGCAGGGGTATGCTGACGGCGCCAGCTTAACCGACAATTTATTTCAGAGTTACTGTGAAAATTCGACAATGTTTTATCCTTCTCAGTGACGTCGTTTCGAAAATTCTTGCCTTACCAGACAGATTTCGGTTCTTTACTAATAAAACGGCTGAACCTTACACATGAAATGTTTTGGGTCATTCCGATCGCGGTTTATCGAAAATCGAGGGAAACACGCGCGCTTCATATTTTTCGCCACGGCGAGTGTTACTACACTTAAGACGAATGTTTTTCATCATCATGATCAATTTTTCGTAAGCGCGAATAAATCTATTTCGGCGTACACCCTTCTGCGAGCAAAAATTCAATGAGCAGTCGGTTCTTTAACCGAACAGACAATCCCCCCCCCCCTGCGTGTCTTTTGAAATCGAATGTTGATACGGTACCACAAAACACGTGTCAGGCCTTTCGCTGACTACCCTCTTCTCTAGCTTCCTTCTTCCGTACGTAGAAAGCGTTACTTTTCAACTGACCCTCAAATTGCAGCAATTTCAGTTAAATAATTAACACTGCGATTATAGCACGTGTCTGACACTGGAAGTACTGATTTTTACGCATTTGCCGGTAATTTATTTTCGGTAAACGTTGAACGATATGATTATTGATCGTTTTAAGGAATCGTGTTTGCAGTTGTAGTAATGAATGCTTTTTGATTTTCGCTGCATTTGAGAAGGATTCACTCTATTTCTTACGGGAAAAAAAAGAAGCGATTATTAATTGTTTCATTTTTAATTTGTTAACTGTTAGAAATAAAACTTCTCTGTATATTTTACAATTCTTTATTGGCAGATAGAGCTCAAAGCCGTAGCGAAGGCATATTCTATCTAAGAGAAGGAACTCTGAAATCAAACCACATGTCCGTCGGCAGCAGGGCGGCCATCATCCAATACAGGCGCGGTGTACATACTACAGAAGCGGCTGTAAAGGAAAATACTCGAGCATTGGAATAGTTTTCCAAAATAGTCGACTATCTGCGATGCAGAAAGTAAGGGGAAGCTACTGCATTACTTATCCCAAACCACCTCCATGAACGTACAACTAACAACGGCCCCGAGTCCCCGGCGTTCCTTAGATGGAACAGGGGTGCTAAGAATCCCCGGGTGGAAAAGAACAAACAAAAACATGGATAAGACAGAAACATTAAATATTGGAACGTGCATGGGATGTCAAACATACTCGGACCTAAAATGGATGGCCGGAAACAGAACGGAATGGAGGAAACGAACCTTTGGGTTCAATGATTAATGATATTCGTTATGAAAAAAAAAAACGATTAATTTGTTGGAACTGTAAAATATATTAATCGATGATATTTATTAAGCCGGCGATAGTATATACTCATAAATGTTTTCGAAAGATCTATACAGGGACAACGGTTAATGTACCGATAGATAGAACGTTGTCTGTATGTTTATAACACGCCCGATTGAAAACCACCGTCGACCGACGCGATATACTTACCCCGTATGTGGACGATCGATTAAAAGGAACATGACAGATTTTTATAAATTACAAATTTCGGACCGTATGCAAAACCGCATACAAAAAAAAACGAAGAAAAAAGAACAAAAAAAAAAGGTTTCAAATTTGGCAAAAAATCTACAGGAAATTGAATTTTTCATTCGCCTTTACAAACTCACGCAAAAAAAAAACAAAAAAAAACACGAAAAATGCAGAGAAAATATCTGAAGATCTACATGTTCGCTTGAAATGTTAACGTAGTACTCGTAATTTTTAGTATACTACTGCGTCCAAAAAATATTTTTATTTTTTTCAAAAAATCTTTATTTATTCTTCCAAATCTATTTCATCGCCTTCAAAGTAATCCCCGCTGGATACCTACGTCAACATTATTTCCAATTCTCGAAGCATGCCAAATAGTCTCACTTCCCGATATGGTCTTTAGAACGCGCTGCGATTCACGTTGAATCTTTTACTCAGAACGGTGCCCCTACCTTTTCAGTTTAGGAAATAGTCAGAAATCCCACGGTGCTAAATCCGGCGAATACGGTAGTTGTGGAGCGATATTAGTTAATTTTTTGGTAAAAAACACACGAAGAACCAATTGTCGCCATACCATGGTGTAAAAATCAAAAGTTGCTTGTCCATAAGTCCGATCGCTTTTTCCGAATAGAGAGCTGCGTAACACTCAAATAATATTTTTTACTGACAGTTTGTCCCGGCGGAAGAAACTCACAATGCACGACACCACGATAATCGAAAAAAAAACAAACTATTAGCATTACCTTGATCTTTGAGCGACTTTTTCGGTCTTGCTTCACCTTTGACACGATATTCGCTCGATTGATCGGTGTTGTTTCCGGATCATGAGCATAGATCTAAGTCTCATTTTCCGTAATAATGCGTTTTACAACGTACCGGTAGTCAGAAATCATTTCTTCACACAGATGTTAACGCGACGATCTTTCTCGAAAAAATTGTTGAGTGTTTTTGATACCAATCGAGATTTAAACGCCGTCTAAGGAGACCAAAATATCTCTTAAAATGGAGCTAACTGATCCTTTTGAAATGCCGGCGTTATTAGAAAGGTCCCTCTAATTGTTAATCGACGGTTTTCGAGCGCCGAATCTGGGATTTGTCGGACGTGACTTTCATCGGTAGCGGTTTATGGCCGTTCGGAGCGCTCTTCCCCTTTAGCCCACTATCGGCCTTTTTTGAACTGTTTATACACCACTTTTAAACATTTCTTTCCGACAAAGTCTGTTCACCGACGGCCTTTTGAAAACATTCTAAACGTTTGCGCAGCAGAAATTCCATTTCATAAACAAAATTTAATACAACTTTTTCACTAGACAAAATCATGCATCGTAAAAATCGCCAAAGTTACTTTTTGCGTCGTACAAAAGCAACTCTGTAGCTCAAACACTAATGACGAAATTCGGCACAGATGTTTATCACAGTGGTGCCAATTTAGAAAAAAAAAATATATTTTTGAGATTCAATTTAAAGTGAAAACTGGTCTCACTTTTTCGACACAGTAGTACGGCGAAGGAGGGCGGATCGAAATCGCAATATTGAAGTACGCTGAAGTGATTGATACTTAATGAATATATTTTTATCGGGGTTTTAATTAATTAATCGCGAGAGAATAGAAATATAGTAAGTCCATTAAAAAAAAAATAAATAAAATTGACGTACGTCGGAGAATTGATTCGGTAATGGTGGTTACTTATGATTACAGTTAAAAGCTATTCAAATAAACAAATTTAAAAATCGATTACAATTAATAACCAGTAGCGATTATAGAGTCAGCCCCAACTTTTGTATTTTATTATACGCGCTAGATTTAATTTATTAATATTTATTTTTGCCGTCACGCTAGCTTCCGCCATTATTCCTCTCCTTTTTTTTTTTTTTTTTTGCTTTCTACAAATTTTGCGTTTTGTATAGTTACCACATTTTATATCATCGGTAAAGGATACAAGTGTAGGCTTCTGTTCCGGTTCCCATACTATCTGCAGTAATTTTAGTGGCACGATATTTTAATTAATAAAATCCGCACTATGACTTTACATATGTATTTTACACTACGAGATGATGCTTGATTGAACCAATATATGCACAATTGCATAAATTGCTCGATATTATACATATAATATTTCCGGGCTTCTAGTGTTGCCCGTTCAGCATATATAATGTACAAAATTCTCCACTCATTTTGTAACCCACGTTTTTGTTCTTTACGATTAGTGTTCCGAAATATTTTTTCCTAACATTCTTACTGACTTTTTCATATTCCGTTTGCCATTCACCGTTTATCATTTACTCAATACGGGGCGATACATATTTAATCCGCGGTATTTTTATCCGTTCCATTCCGTTCTTATTATTTGCTTCTTTAACTGCTCCGTTCACTATTTTATTACTCTCGATAACGTCCAGGTGTCCCGACAGGAAATAGATACATATTAATTACAACGTAATTCTTAAGCCACCCCCCATTAGGAAAAATTTCCGAATTTTATGTAACGTTTGTTATATTTTATAAGATTTCTGTGATTATGTTACTATATTCGGATCGATTCAGACTAATGTTGTAAATTTCGATGATTTTATACAAAGTATAGAAGAGAAAGAGATAAAAATGTAAGCAAGAGAGATCAAGCTTGACCCCTATATGTAAATATATATATATATATATATATATATATATATACATTAGTTACAACGTAATTCTTAGGCCGGCCCCTATTAGATTTTTTAACGAAAAAGGTCACAATTTTATGTAATGAAAGTTAAATGTTAAGATAGGATTTTTATGATTATGTTATTATATTCATATGGACCGATTTAGAGTTGCAAATTTTGATCATTTTATACAAAGTATAGAAGAGAAAGAGACTGAAATGTAAGCAAGAGGGGTCAAGAGGCACAACCCTTTGCGAGGCCAAAATGGCCGAGTTTATTTATTAATATATATATATATACATATATATATGTAACGTTATTGTTTCTCTGAAGTTTACCAATAGAATTTAACGTATTGCATACTATGTTAATCAGCAATAATTTTTCTATTAATTCTAAATCTGTCCATATCGATATTTTTTTATTTTGTAACTTTCCAATAATTCTTAATGCTTTTCGAACAGCTGTTATTTCCGCTTTATATAGTACACGATAAATGTGTTTTTGGAATTAAAATTATCTTCATTTATTTTTGTGTTTCCTTAATGTTAATATTTTTAAAATAAACAAGCACTTATACACAAATAAATATAATTCGAAAAATTAATTAAAAATTGTCGACTAGTTTCAGATAACAGAGATCTATAATCATGGCTTTATAAATTGGTAACATAAAGTAAAGAAACAAAACGTAAACAGATAGGTAACTATAATAGTATCGCAATAAAAATCGATATATATATATATATGTATAATCTAAATAAAATCATCAAATAAACTTTAAAAAACATCTCGAAAATTTATAAAACAATTAATTAATAATATCTAATAATGTATTGTTCTCTGGAAATAGTGTGTTTGAAATATTGTTATTATTAAATTTATTAATATAAAATTGTTCGACAAAGTCTGATTGATTAATTTTTTCTTTTTGTAATTTTCAATATCGTCATAGCTATACTTGTGCCATTTCGTATGCAATGTTTATTTAACATATGTTTTGCGAATGTAGATTTTGTTTTCCGAAATTAGTCGGTTATATTTAATTAATTTTTCAAATTATATTTATTTGTGCATAAGTGTTTGTTTATTTTAAAAGTATTTTTGGAAGTTGAAATGATTTTAAATCCGTCTTGAATTATAACTCTACCTTTCTTTTTTATTTTAAATCTCCATACTCTGATTATTTTTTCTAATTTGTTATTTTATATCGCTGAAAACAGGCTCCGCCTAACCTTTATCATTTTGCGATATTCGTGTTCGCTATAAGGTTCATTTTATTATAATTTATTTGACGCTAATTAAAAGTTCGTGTAATCGAGTTTTGGAACACGCCGGTTATAGTTAGAATGTTTTCAATGATGATTTCAATCGCAGGTACTTTCAATGATAAACCGGCTTCCTAGGCTGTTAACGGTGGAAACTTAAATGTTTCGACATAATTTATTGCCCGACGTACCGTCTCATAATCGTAAAATCTATCATCGCCGTAGGATTTTCATCAAGCATACGAATATGCCGCCAATTTTCATCTACGAATCGTTATTAATGTTACAAAGAACTCTTAAAATTCTCGTTTCGATGGAAACCTCGACGAAGCGAAAACTTCATTCATTAGAGTTTTCTAGAAAAGCACGCCGATAACGATTGAAAAAAAATGCAATTCGTAATTTTTGCAAATGCGGCTATTGAATAAACGGTGAAATTATAATTATAACGGTACATTACCTCCATCTGCGTACATTTCCGATCCGTAACCGTCTTGCAAACCGTTCGCCCAGGTGCCTTCGTACTTTGCAGTTGACGTAGTTGACTGACGAACTCCGTAGCGGCCTTTGAATCCTTGTGTCCATTCGCCCCGATATATCCACCTGCCCCTGGATTCCACTCCCAAACCGTGACGCTTCCCGTTCTGCCATTGGCCTTCATAGGCACTTCCGCTGTAAACATACGAACACAGTTTTTTCCAAATTTAATATCGTTAATAAATAGCTTGATTTTACTATGAAAAATTTTAAAATACGCATTATTCGTTGCAATTCAAACTCGACGAATTTTCAGAGCTATTTTTACAATTTTGAACTCAAATAACAGACAATATATAATAATAAACAAGCGGCGTGCATTTGAAAATAAAGTTAATACGTATACAATTTATATGTACATTTATCGATGGATGCATATGCGTACATGCATTCGGAATGTAGAATGCATATGCGTCTCAGATTCAGACTATGAAGGGGCGATTCGCGTGATATTCGAAATTCAGCTAAAAATTATAAAATCTAAGATTTTATAGTTCTCCGTCATCGTGTTCGACTTTTTAACCCTTAAAAGGTAACGTCATTTTCGGCACCTTTAAATGGTAACGGGAAGTGACGCATCGTTACCACTTAAGGGTCAAAGGAAAAAATAAAAACAGTCAATGCAAATTATATAACTGACGTAATCGCCGGTCAACACACTTAAAATCTTTCACACATAAAAACCGCTCCCCAGCCATATCTGCCTTTTCGCATTTCAGTTGGAGTAAAATAAAAATGACCATACCGCGCTCAAGTTATAATCAGCTAGTCGTGAACTTGTAAAAGTTAAGAATTCGCTCTGACAATATATACATTCCGTCACGTACAGACGTTACTACTCTAAAATTAATTATCTTTATTTGGTTTAAAAGATTTCTCTTTTTATTATTGCGCGTAATTAACGAGTATCAATCTAATTTTTTTTTAATCTCGCGTCTTAATCGCCTCTTTTTTCCTAAACGTCGATCCAGATTTTAAATTATTTTCCCTCTGAGTATTTAAATCTCGCGAATATTCTAATTTTTTAATTTTCCATTATTATGTTCTTCTATGTGCTAAGGGAAAAGTTGAAAAGTGAAATTTTCAAGGATCGATTTCTGAAAATTCGTAAAAATTGCAATCGCTGCGTTTATAAAGTGTTACTAGATGCGGTTATATGCAGGCCTGGATTTAGGGAGGTCTAGGGAGGATGCAGCACCGGGCCCCGCTTTATAAAGGGGGGCTTCTAAGAGACACACCCACTTCCGACATGTAATAAAAAAATTAGTCATATACATCAAGTTTTTTTTGAAATAAATAGAATTGGAGCAAGTGCATT
This sequence comes from Icerya purchasi, assembly GCA_039619475.1. Taxonomy (NCBI): domain Eukaryota; kingdom Metazoa; phylum Arthropoda; class Insecta; order Hemiptera; family Monophlebidae; genus Icerya; species Icerya purchasi. The sequence continues at coordinate 444,748,317 of CM077116.1, read as the reverse complement.
TTTTGATACATTTATTTGTTAATAATTTTGTATCCATTTTTATTTCCTTCTAGAACTTCGTAATAGTAAAATATCGAATTTCGTAAAAACGTACCAGAAATTTGTTTTAAGGTATAACGAGTCGGAATCTACGTTTTTAGGAAATGTCTGTATGAATGTGTGTACGTGGGTACACGCGCAACACACGCACACACACTATCCTTTTATGGAAATTTGCTGAAAAATTCATTGTTTAAAAATATATATATATATATATATATATTTTCTTTTTTTGGCATCGAAAATTCTACCCATTGTCTATATCATATTTAGTTTTGTTTACATTGATAATTATATTTAATTCGTGAATTCAAAATAGTATAATTAAATTAAATTAAAGAAAATCTAGTTATTCTATAAAACTGATAATTTTGTCACTTCTGAAGAGGGCCCCTAATATTTCCGTAGCCCCGGTCCTATCATACACACTTAATCCGGGCCTGGTTATATGCGAGCAAATTTTGAAACATTATTTAAACGTTTCGAGCAGAGAACTTTGGTGAACTAGTTCATAAACGAATTACTCACCGAAACTACAAAAATCAAGAAATCTGTATAAATAATTGCGTGGTATCAGAGGGAAAATAAGAAATCGCGTTAAGCCACACGCGGAATAGGTATTGCAACAATTTTTGAACGAATCGTCGGTTTATAAATATCTAAACCTCGAACTTTACACTAAACATGTATGTAATATCTCTTTCCCCGATGAAATTCATTTTCTTCATAATACGAATGTCGCTCATGCTTCAATGGAACATCAACGGCTTAAGAAATAATTTATCAGAACTACAACAATTAATTGTACTTAAACAACCAACTATAATCTGTTTGCAAGAAACACACCTTCGACCTATACAGTCCCTGTTGCTGAAAAACTTCCAATCATTCCGGTACGACCATATCACAGGGTTACACGCTTCAGGAGGTGTGGCAACTTTCATTCATGAATCAGTACCAATTGTAAAGAAACTACGTATAAATACCGCAATTCAGAATATAACTGTTCTGGTTCAGTTCAGCAAAGCAACTCCCTTCCGTCAACTAACCATTTGCAACATTTATCTGCCCCTGGACGCGGAACCGTCATACCAAGAAATAAACATGCCAGTATCTCAGCGTCGGAAATATGAATGCATAGAGCCCGCTTTGAGCATCCTGTAAAACTAATAGGAAAGGGAAAATATTCGAAAAGTTGCTAAATGAAAATATACACGTATCGGCGCCAAATAATAAACGGCCAACAAGATTTGACTCCTTTAAAGGCACTCCATCAGCCATAGATTTAACCCTGTCATCGAAAGAGATCTTTCTGAAATGTAGCTGGTCAACCCACCCGGACTTATGCCACAGTGACCATTTTCTAATTTTCCTTCGAGTACATAGGGAAAATATGAAAGCCGTGGCCAACAAATTACAGCGCTGGATAACGGAAAAAGCAGACTGGGGTAAGTACCAAGAGCTGTGTAGGTTACCCTTCAATACCAATCTGGATGATATAGACAGAGCGGTTAATATTTTCAATAACCATATAATCAGAGCCGCAGAGAAATCTGTTCCGAAATCATCGCCAGTAGTGAAATTGCGCAATGTTCCCTGGTGGAGTCACAACATAAAAATGCCTGGATAATCTTCAGGAGTGAAGCATGACAACGGGATTACAGTTCTCTTCGCAGAAAACCAGAACGAGGGAAATAAACGGAAAAAAATTAAATCAAACGTTTACCGGCATAAGTAAAAAAAAATATTAGTTCTATAATAGATAAGAAAATTTGAATAAAACGTTTACTATAGGTAAAGATATAAATTCTAGATAAAAAAGGAATATATTGAAATAAAAAGTTAACGCGATTCAGTGTTTTGTTATAATAACAAAATTTTTTAAAAATGCCTTTTATTTTTCTATTCATATTATCAGTTTTTTTTTCGTTTTTTTTGGGGGGGGGGGTTGACTACAAGGACATTGGCCCAAAAAAAAATTAATGAAATTTTAGAGTTTATTTTTGATAAATTACTGACATATTCACATGAATCTATAACGAAATTAGAAAAATCAAAAAAAAGATAAGAATGATCTTAGCCGGAGATTTTAATGTGAACCTTAATGATGAAAGTTCGGAACTACTTGTTTAATTTTTACCTGATAAATTACATTTAAAAATGAATAATTGCACTCCTACTTCAACAACGCGGTATGGAACTTACTTGCATGCTGTTTTTTCAAGATTGATTAAGACGTGATGTATTTGTATCTTATTACAGTCATCATAAGCTAATTATTTCTACTTTCAAATAAAAGTTAAGCGAAGATAAAGATGATGAAATTTGTGGTATTTATTTTCAATAATTGTCAACGAGGCCGCAAAAAAACTGTGCATCAGTCGAAAACTGACGACGTTAGAAGTGAAAATTCTTTATGGAATGCAAAAACTGTCAACGAAGAAACAAAAAAAAAAAAAATAAACTGAAGTAAAGAAAAACTTACTTAAAACTATAACAGAAATTACCTGTAAAATAAATAACGATGTTTGGAGATAATCTCGACTTAAACACTACAGAAGTTTCACTTACATGTACTAATTATATACGTACGAGTATATGTAACAATATATGTAACAATGTATGTAACAATAAATAAGTATATACAAGTGAAGCTTCTATAGTGTTTAATTCGAGATTATCTGCACAATAGTAACAATCATTTCTGTTATAGTTTTAAATAAATTTTTCTTTACTTCAATGTACTTTTTCTATTTCTTGGTTGACAGTTTTTGCATTCCATAAAAAGTTTCACTTCCAACGCCGTTAGTTTTCGACTGATGCATAGTCTTTTTGCTTGCTTTGCATTGTAATCAGTATGTGTCTGTTATATATATATATATATATATATATATATATATATATATATATATATATATATTTAATGTATGTGTGCAGAGCCGTATCAAGACTAAAATTTCGGGAGGGGTTATGAAAGTATTTTTATAAATATATATGTATATATGTATGTTTTGTGTGTGTGTATTGTCATGAAATATAGTTATTTATAAATAGTACACTAAAGCCTTGTAGTTAATTATTGTATATGCATTATTTGAACACTACAATAAAAACAAATAAAAAATAGTCGTTACCATAGAATTCATAAAAAATTTCAATTTTCTTTTCTTTTGTCAAAAATTGAAAAGAAATAAATTTATTCTGAATTTCGGTCCATTTAATTCAAGCAGTTATTACCTCGTAGACATTTCGGGGGAGGGGCGCGCTGAAAAACCCTTGTGTATATATATATATATATATATATATATATATATATATATATGTATGTGTGTATGTATGTATGTATGTATATATGTATGTATGTATGTATGTATGTATGTATGTAAGTACGTAAAAAGTAAGAGCTTGTTTTTCCAAGATTCGCTCAAAAACTACTGAACCGATTTTAAAAATTCTTTCGTCTTTGAAAGCTACTCTATTGCACATAGTTGCAGGCTATGTTCCATTTCCAAAATAATTAGTTTCGTAAGAAAATTCGATATTCCATTAAAAAAATATATACATACATATATCTGAATATAATATAATTCTTAAACAACAAAACATCAACTTTTTCAGTTGTTACCTTTTTATTTTTTTAATTAATAAAATAATGATCTCTTTTTAAATTACCATTATCAATATCATTATATATAGTTTTTAAATATTCCTTATCAGGGTAAAGCCTGGTGTTTTAACCAGTATATTATAAAATTGCAAGACAAAAAATCTGAAAAATGTCTAAAATCTATTCTATAGGCTAGAACACATGTAACATCCTACGCGCAACCGCACGCACGATTAAACAAGATCGAACCGTTTTTGGTTTTTTTTCTTGTAATTTAAGTATGAGGTTGGGAGTCTATAAAAATCTATTAATCAATTTTTTAATTTTGATTTAAAATTTTAACAGAAGGCTAAAAACATTCCACGATCTTCCGTCACCGCAGAGAAAAACTCGCATTCACGTGTGAAAAATAGGTATGGTATCGCCTAGGACATAACCATTTTTAAAAGTGCCGTTGTATAAGCCAAAGTAAGGCATACGTTAAAGGTACAAATAAAAACATAAGATACCCGTTCTAGGACTTTTTCCAGAAATTAGAAATATAAAAACCGGAAGTAAACTGGTTTATTATTATTATCGTATCAATCAGGGGCGCTTATAATGCTGAATATATTTTAACATTATACAGGAATAAATTACAATGTAGAATTTCTGAGTAAAAACAGAAAAATACAAATACAATCTCAATATAAAAACGACATAATTTATTTATAAATTAACACTTGTCAGCCAATTTAATGTGCCTTCCTCAAGAGAATGTAGTCCAGTCAACCCTTTGTTAAAATACTGGCATGCATCGTTTGAGTCTCGCCACAACTACACAATTCCGATTCCGAAAGCCTCCATTTGTTCATTAAATACTTGCAGCGTCCCTTAACGTTTCGAACGGAACTGACAGTACATTATCGTTCTATAGTTCACTTTTCGCTTTTCTTAGCTTTTGTTTTACTTCTGCAGACTTTTGTTTGTCAATTTTAACTTTGCTTTTTTTTAGGAGTCTTTCCGCTATTCCGTCTGGTTTTATTTTAACGCAACTATTGACTTCCGCGCTGTATGTACCAAGTCTTCTCGGAGGCTGCCACGCTTTCCTGCTCGAATGTGTGAAGTCTAGGCCTCTTCGACCGTATCTACCCATTTTTTCTGTCGCTGGCGCATGAGTTCACTTGCAGTTTCTAAGCCGCATAGTTTTTTCCCCAGCCTGAAACGTACTTTTTTCTAAAACCTCTTGGGATATGGTTTTTAGCATAATGAATAACTATTTTTGTAAACCGGTCTTGGGTTTTTACCTCTGGTTCGATTTTTACTACCCCTTTCTCCGGTTCAGATGAGACTTTTTTTCCAGTTAACTGTAGCAAAATTCCATCTTGGTTTGTTTATGAACTTAACTGAGAGTATCTCCACCCCTGTGATTACTAAAACCGGTACGTGTCGATTGTTTGGAAATCTAGATTCAACCTGTCTCCGTTTATGTTATATATATATACCTCGTAGGTTTTGAGTGGATGCAAAGGTCTGGAGTATACGATCTGTTCTACCTTGCTGAGTGAAACGTGCCTGGTTCTTTGGCGTTATATGCTAGCATAAAGTCATTTGCTCCGATCCATTAACCGTCCATTTTCATCTTCCACATTCTATCCCCAGCACTGAGAATGATTATTAAAATCAAATAGACATTCTACTTTCGGAAACTGGAAGTGGTGTGGTGGGCCATTGCGCATTTGGAGGTTAACACGCATCTTGATGGAGCTCCCTTCTACTTTAATGGTAATTACAAATACATTATTCTCAGACACCTTATACTCCATCTTGTGAGAGACGATTGAGTTTTTAATGTAGAATTCCATATTGCTTATGATGGACTGCAACCGCTGGAGTGAAGTTGGTAATTTTTTCTCTTTGGGACAATTCCCTATCTGAAACTGTGTGCGTGTGTGTTCCTTGTAAGAACGCATGACATCTAGCTTATCAGCGTATTTTCTCTCGAGGTATTCGCCTTTGGCTCTGCTGATTCCTTCTATATTAAGTTGTAAGGATTCGAAAGTAAGTCCCGAGCTTCGTCGTCAGATATCCCTGAAAAGAGCAATTTCTGTTACATGTACTGATTGTGTCTTGTTTCCTTCTTCTTTTTATGTTTCTTTTAATTTCGCGAAATTGTATAGCCGAAATCAATGATAAGTCACTGAAATCGTTTCTAGGGTCACCAGTGCATTTAACCAGCGATTATGGCTACAAGATTCTACACTTCGTGGAGGTCTCTGCCGCGCCCTCGAGTAAACTGCTAAAAGGAATAGCTCCAGATAAACGAAATTTTCTTGTCCGTCAAGAAAAAAAATACAGAGCATCGTTTGCACCGATCTTATCTGAATATCTGTAGCTCTAGTCTCTCCTGAATTATGCTGAAACAGCATTATTTTTTTAACACTTTTTTTTGTGTAGAAAATTAACTGTGCCGCAATAAAACTTTGCCTAAATAAAACACTGCCGAAATAAGACTGTACCGAAATAGGAGTGCGCGATTCTTTTGACCTGTTTGTTGCCGATCAAAAGAAATTTTAATCTTTTCGTGGCGAACGACGTGGAGGTGCGATGGCGAATATACTTTGTGAAATTAAAGAGGCGGTTACTCGATAAAGCTTATCAAAGAAGCCAAAAAAGAATCGTTCTGTCTCTTATACGACTGTTCCCGATTTCGGATTCCGGCCAATTGTTGTTCCGTACATTTAACTTATTCATTTAGGATTATTACGCGTTCTTGAACCCGCTCGGGTAAAATGCGACCGATACGTTCCTACCTATTAAAGATTCAAGCGTAACAGTCGCAGTAGCATATCGTACATTATTAGAATAGAATAACCTGAAAAAATTACACAACTTTTATATTATTAATTGAAATATTTTATAGAAACATCGTCGTGTTTTTTATTTTGTGGGGACCTACATAGCTTGAGTGTTTCCCGAAACATGTTGCTGTTTTTATAAAATATTTTAATAATATAAATTTCTGACAAAGTTGTAGCTTTTTCAAGTCATACTACATTCGGCAAATTAATACGGTAAATTTCCAAACACCCCTACACGTTGATGGCAATGAAGTTCACTCTGAATAGAGTAAACTTTTTTTTTCCTATCAAATAACATCTGAATCTCGACCTAGACGTAAGTATAAAGCAAATCTATCCTCAAAGAACATTAGAAAAGAAGAAATAATGCATATTTATTCTCAAAAAGCACCGGAAAAGAAAAATAAAACGTAAATTTATCTTCAAAGAACATTAGAAAATAAGAAATGCCATACAGAACAGAACACACTGCAGAACATTCGTTATCCGCATTAAAACCGGTATATTATCTCGTTACAATATTTTATTTGTATCCATCATCAAGCACATTGAAGCGGGGAGTCATGACACTGCGGTTTATTATTTTTTCAGTTTCAGCGCTAACCTTGTTTTGCGGTGAAAAAGACACAGTTCGTTATTTCTTTTATTCAAGTTTAAATCAGATTTATTACTAAAAGAAAAAAAAAGAAAACGAATTAATCGTTTCGTTTGAAGAAATTGAAACCTCCGAATCAATAGGTTTCATCTTATTAAGCAGTTTTAATAAACAGGATGTATCAAACGATGCCGCTGCCATTAATAACGCTAATAAATCGTAACTTTTAGCCGACACATATTTAATGTTTATATTAAATTTTATCGAACTATCTCGCGAATTTATTTTTCAGACGTAAAATTATAGAGATCCGTTACTTTTGTAACTCGCGATTTTTTTATTTATCAATAAATCTTCGAAACACACGAAAAGAACGACCGAATTTAATTTTACTATATAACTTTAGATTCAAGCGTAATCATTCTTAATTTTACAGGCTAATTCTGAGTTCTTTCTATCTATTTTAAAGAAACCGTTCGATTCAGCAGATTTATCAATTATATTTATATCGTTTCCCCTTTATTTACTAAAACGGTATTATTTTCCATTTTTTCTTCCTTTTTTTTTTTTTTTTTTTTTTTTTTTTGGAGTTGATATTTAGGATACGTGCAAATATTTTCGCACCCGTTCACATTTACGCATATTTACGCAATTTGTAAAATCAAGCTCGGTCAAAAAATTGGAACAATTTATTGGTGAAAATAACATTAAAAAAACAAAATTCGGTTCCGCGAATAATTCCCAGCAATGATAAAAAAGAATCAAAAGAGAATAGTTCAGTAATGCAAACAGGTCACATCAAATCCGAAATCGTTACGATGCTCAATTTTCTTCGATAAAAACGTTACATAAACCCAAAACACCGATACAAAATCAGCTATACGATAGCGGTAGATTATAATCTACGAAAATATATTACTAAGGTTCAAAAAAAAGCTACATATTTTCAATAAACAACCGAGACAACACTATGTGTAACAATTAATCCACTGAAATTCTTCCATAATCCGTGAAATCGCAAAGATTATGTCTACAATGTGTGACATGGAATAATCGATGATACTTCACGCCGACCGACGTCATATTACGCGTATAATTAATAGATTGTTTTAAATCCTCTCCGATTATAGCAGTGCCTGCTGAATCAAAACATCAAGATCTTGTTTATAATTTTCCAGCTAAATTTCCATTTTTAAAAAATGAAATTTTAAAGCTTTTAGCTTTTTTTTTTCTTTTTCGTCTTGTTTCATTTGACCTTACACAATTCCTTTCAGTGATCACCTTTCCTATTTTCCCTTCAACTTCACCGATCTCTACCATTCTCCGAAAGTATCTTTTGCATCTTTCCAAATTCCGGTCTCCGAGTCGTAACAAAAGAAAACTCTAAAATACTTCGGTAACTTTTTTCTCGGGGAGTATTACATACATTTAACGGTTCGAGGAGGTCTGGCGGTGTTGAAGCTTCTTTTGATTCCGAATCTTTCCTTTTATCTTTTCTCTTTCCTAATGAATTATCTAGGCCATGTTTGTGAACTCCCTTTCAGTTCTTTTTCTTCTTATTAAATGTAATTATTTCAGATTTCACGAGTGCCACCTGATTTTTGAACAATTAAACGCTACTGCCGTCGATTCTCTATTTCCCGCATCAGTTCAGATGTCTACAGGCCAGTCAGTTTTACTAGTTGATCAGGCCGTAGCCGTTATACGGATATATTGTTCTGTTTTTAACATTAATAGCGTTAATGGATATGATTATTTTTTCTGTGTTGTACTCTGCCTGATTGTACTGTCTGGTTGCTTGTATGGGTTGGAATATGTTTGCGGTGATACTCTGTATAATAATATTATTAGTTATAAATTTCCCGAGCGGAAGTGTATACGTTTAGTTAATAGGGTAAGATATTAGTTTGATTTACGAAGATTACTGTTTTATTTTTCACGCGTTCGTGGTTTTGTGGCTATTCCAGTAGATATGCCGATATGTATAATATTAGTAATAGTTTAGCTTATAGTCGGACATTGATATTATATTGCACACGTTATATTTATACAATAAACAATAATAAGTGTTTGGGCACCCACAATATAGACCTCGTGGGACCCTTTACAGTTATTTCAAAAAAAAAAAAAAACAACGATTTCCTGCCTCGTTTTCTTTGGCCGCTAACATTACCCTGAATAATTAATTTTCACATCTTATTGGCCTCAATTATATGACGACCGAATAATGATAACGCTCTTCTTCTAATTGTAGCTAGCAACCGCTCGCTTTTATCAGTTCGCAGTTCTTCCAAAACAGACTTGTTGGTTCCATGCGCCGTCCACGGTATGTGTAGTAGCATCCGATAGCACTTCATTTTGAAGGCCTCACATTTATGGTTCATGCTTCCGATCCATGTGACAGAATCGAAAACACTAGGGTGGTTTTTAGCAATCTTGTTTTTTGGTATATTTCGATATCTTATGATTTCTCCATATCTCAAATTACCCCGCTTGCTAAAGCTATTCTTCTTTGAATTTCTTGATCAGAGCCACCTTGATTTCTTATGCAGGCTCCGAGATAAATCACTTCTTCAGTTATCGGGATGTCTTTAATTAGGTTTCCTACTTGTGATAATATAATTGCCTCGTTTTTTTTGATCATTAAAAGAGAGCATTTTGACCTGTTCAGCTTCAGTCCCATTGCGTTGCTGGTATCTAATGTTTGAGTCGGTTTTGAAGGATATGAAGTAAAAAACCTTGCTGGCATGACTTATCAGCGCAATTGCGCGATAATTCTAACCATTCTTACAACTTCATTATTCCCGTATAACGGTCATCTCTTACTCGTTTCGTTTGTGTGTTGATTTGTTACGCGTTCCTAGCCGTATGGGTATCGAGGGTAAGAAGCGGCCGATTTTGCTGCTTCTCCTTGTTACTTTTTTAAAAAAATTCCTTGCTCTATTTTCCTGCGATCCTATAATATAAAATATTTTTACATTATTTAAAATTTCCTCGTGGCAACAATTATTTCAGCCATACTATCTTTTTCCATTTACCTTTTCCTAGGACATGCCTCGCATTTTGCTCTCTCCATCCGAAGGAAATGGTCTGAGTTTTCCGAATATTCATCCCTTCAGTACTACCATTTATTATAACTAGGCTTACGTCTCTCCCTACTGCGCCTCTTCCTACTTTTTTCTTTCTTTATGTATGCATCATCATTGCTATTCATTTCTCCGAACGAATGTAACTGGCACGGCTTCTTCCTTTTAATTTCTGCATTCCAAACTTTTAGACACAGTTTGCTTCCTGTATATGTGTCTCCTCTTCCACTCGAAATTTCATAGGTGGCGCTGATCACATTTTACAAGAGTATTTCTGCATCGTTTCCAAATCTTCGCTCTTACTCATTCTTCCAACCCCGTATTGTGTATATTTTATTCTCTATTTACCTTCTCCTTCGTCCGATCTTCTTTTTTTATTTTACGTATCTAGTGTATCATGAATCTGATTCCATTTTTCTTCTTTTGTTATTGGGCTATTGTCTAAGTAGACGATCCCCGGGAAAAAATAATCCTTGTTAGCTCTTTAGAGAGAAAAATCTCGTTGTTCCAACACTTGGCGTATAACATCACTCTAAAATTCGCAGAATATCGCAGAAAAATACAATCGAAAACATTTAAAGACGCGTTCGGAAATTCTACAACGCGTTCTACATATGGATGTACCAAAAATTATAGTTGCGCTTTTATATTACAGGTACAACGAAGTCACATTATTTTATTTATTTTGCAGACTATTTCGTAGTTTTTGTTGATTCTCGCTGCGTTCGATGAAACAATTAAAAGAAAAATTCAAATATTAATTCAATGATCTACAATATAAATCTGGAGGTCGATGCCGTTTAGATTGCTGAACGTAAATAAAAAGGTCAGTCGGGCAGCTCAGGGGCACCGCATTCATGGTTCCGGTATAACTGCCCAGGGCGACTTCTTTCGACATGTTTTGAAAAATAAGAAATACTTGTATTTCCTAATTTCCCTCAGTACAACGGGGTCTAGCCGTTTTTGTGTACGAGTTCGCGCTGTTCCACGCATGCACTCTGGCCATATTGATTCACGGACATATCTTCTTTAAAACTGGCCACCTATTCGTTCTCCTACAGTCCAGCTTACTGCAACTCATATTATCTTCCGCTATTCTATAAGCAACCCTATTCTCTAGTCCTTCAATCCAGTTCGATGAAATATTTTCACCTATCATCCATAAAGATAATCTCCGAGCCTTCCTTATTTTTTACAAAAATCTTCCAAACATTTGTAATAAATTAATTTCCGTAACACTGTTCTTTTAACCATAGTAACAGATAACGCGCGCTATAACTAAGAAAAAACAAGAGCAAAAAACCAACAAAATCGATAAAAATAGAACAGTATACGAAGTAAAAAGAAAGTAGGATAGAACGAGGAAGTGATCATATTTAATAAAAACTAATCAAAACTCAATCGAATCGTACCGAAGTCACCTAACAAAATTCCAAACGTTACTAAAATTTATAGTAAACAATTCACTGACTAGAAAACAATTAATATACAATTAAAAAGTTATTACACCGACATGTCTCGGAGACAATAATAATGGTGAATTTTATATTATTTTATTAATTGCGTGTAAATAACCGCTTTATAAAAATTATGTTATCGGCAGTTAAAAAAAAATAAAAATAAACTGATACACGATATACCAAGCAACAAAATCTTTCGTTTCAAAAATAAAATTTTAAACTCTTCATTATCGTTATAAACAGAGTCAATTTTTGCAGGCCTCTGCTCGAATCGGATTTTCGGTACGTTCTTATGAATCATATTCTCTAAATGAGACTCCGATTGGATCACACACGCCTCGCTTACGAATACTTACTAAATGGAACTGAGGCTCCTCAATGTACTATGTGCAGTGTTTCCCTCACCATTCACCATATCCTCACCGAATGCCCTTTATATTCCTTTAAAAAGAAATTTTTCAACCTACCTTCTCCTCTTCCCTTCATCCTTAAAGACAACTCCTCTTCATTATCCAGTTTTTAATCCTTTTCCTTCATAAGTCCGGACTCTACTCACTGATCTAAACCTCATTCTCCTCCCATGTCTCTAGCCATAGTTGCTGCACATGGCGCGTAAAATTTAATTTAATAATAATAATAATAATAATAATAATAATAATAATAATAATACTAATAATAAATGTTCTTCACCGAAAAGTATATTACTTTCGGCTAGCCAGCTACCGTGGCCTAGTTAGTTAGACACAGTGGTGTTTCGCTTGATTAGAATCTGGTATCCCGCTGTGTCGCCCATTGAAACTTGCAAAAATTTCATTCGCGCTAGGTTAATGCCGGTAGTTGACACGTCGTCCGAAAAAAAGAAAAGAAAAAATTGGCTTATTTCAGACGTTCGTTGCATTATCCTTTGATTTCGGCTTCAAATGTTTACTAAAAATCCCTGAGGCGGAAGAATTATCGCAATAGCTCTGGAAAACTAAAAAAATTATCATTGGAGTATGCAGACCCCCCTTTCCGAACACGTACAAAAATAAAAACTTTTCTTATAAACAAATATCTCTGGGCCTATGTATAAATGTATATGTACATATGTATGTATGGCGGCGGCAGCAACGAAACCTGAGTTAAACGTCTTCGACCAATTATTATATATCGATATACGAAGTCTTAATCGCTAAATTTTGAACAAATTTTCGTTCGAGGGTTGTTTTTCTACGACTAAATCATCTAATAGAACAAAACATGATATCAGCGCGTGTTAGAGCAGAATGTAGACCGAAAAGAGAAATCTTTTAATTAAAAAAAATAAAATAAAATAAAATAAATACTTTCTAATAATTTGCACGTAGACTGCGAATATTTAGACGGGGATATGTGGTGATGTATTCTTCGGATATACTCGTATGTAGACTTTTGTGACTAATATTCGTGTAATCAGCGGTGCAGTCTTTATCGATCACAATACGCGCCAACTGATTAATATGTTTAATTGATTTTTCAGTAGATTATGAATATCACTATTGTTCCTGATTTTATAACACTAGACCAACTGAGTTAAGTAGTTTTTCATTTTCGTGAATACGATTAATGCGTCACGATATTTCGTTTTCGTGTTTTTGCCACGCTCGCACGTTATTGTTTAAAAATTGTGTTCACTTCACCTTGTGCTATACACTTGAATGCTGCTGTAGCAAAAGTACCGAAAAATCAGGTAGATTCCGAAAAAATTAAAAAAAAGTAAAAATCTCGACCGAATCGCGAACAACTTTTTAAAATATGAAACAGCATGCTCAGATTGGTTGCTTTGAAATTTTTGATTTTTTTTTTTTATTAGCATGTCATAGTCTGCCAGCAGGCGCACTAAATAGTAACGGAGAGCAGACTAGCAGTTAAGTAGAAACAACGTACTAAATAGCTACGGAATCAGCTGCAAAGGGTACTCCTCTATGGGCTACTCCTCCATGGCAACATGTAAAGTTCAGCGAGAGGTTAACGGGCCTTCTACCATAGTCGCCTAATGTACACATTTTCTGTTAAAAGCCAGTAGCCCGATTGAAAAAAGTCCCGGTCGTTTTCGATTGCTTTTGTGTTTCTTATCTTCTTCCGTCAACTGTCGTTCTTTTATTTTTCTCGCCCCTAACCAGAATACTATCCGACCACCTCAAAGATAAACGCCGTGATCGTTAAAGAAAATTTACTAGCACGCCTATTATCCAGACTGAGTATTTTTTCTTCTTCTTCATTCTGTCTTCTCTGTTCGAAGTTGGGCGATCATTGTGGCTGATTTGGATTGTGCGGCTTTTTGTAATTCGGTTGTGAAGCATCCGTACCAACCCTTCGTGTCTGCCAGCCAAGATATTTTTCTTCTACCTGGCCTTCTCTTCCCTTCAATTTTTCCTTTTAATACTGATATTTTTCTGGATGCCTGGATAGATGACCAAAATATTCGAGTTTTCGGGCTTGTATAGTTTTCAGAAATTCGGTTTGTTTGGCCATTTGATTGAGGACTTCTGAGATAGCGACACGGTTTCTGTACGATATTTTAAGTATCCGTCGGTACACATACATTTCAAAGGCGGGTAATTTCTTCTCTAGGTCTTCGGTGACACTTTAGCTAATTTTTCCGGTCTTTATTTACCTAGCCTAATCCCTGAAAACTTTTGAGTTCCTGACAGATGTTTCATTACGTCTAAAAATTAAAGATATGAAGATCAATTTTTTCAATTCACAAGTATTATCTGAGCATGGCAAGTTCCAATCCTATTTATTCAGTTTTAAGCTTGCTGATGCTCCGTCTTGTAGTGTTCATCGGGTGTTACTGATGATGTTAAACATTTTTTATTTGAATATCCTACTTTCTCCGGCATCCGTAAAGCTTATAATATGGCTTCATTCCATACATCCCCTACTCTTGATAAGAGTAACACCATGCGCGGTCTTCCTGGAGGAATCTTAAAGGAGTTATGCACCTTAAATTTACTCTTTATGTAATCAGTAGCCTTCTCCACACACTAATTCAACCGTTAACCCGATGATGTCGATCTGTTTGAACGGCATGGCCTTTTCGGCATGCTTAATTTTGCACCGTGTATTATATTAAGAGTTATATTTAAGAACATATTTGTATATTACAGTATTGACATGTTTCTATAAGCTCGTTCTTTTATCCTTTCTTCATTGTTGCTACAGACAACTTCACATACAACTTGGTCGGTGAACTATGTTTTTCATCTCGTCCCCTTCCAATAATCTAAGTACATCTTGAAGGGAACTATTGCACACACCCCACCTTTATTTCGTTTTGTTTAAGCTACACATTCATTTGAAAATCCATAATTTTTAGGTACATTAGTTTCCTGTACTTTGAACACACATATTATAATAAATATATCTCCCCATCCGTAATTGTGGAATTAGGGTTAAATTTTAAAAAAAATCCCTCGCAATTGCAAACTTACGGTTGAATGATTTTTTTATTTTTATGAACTCTTTTTTTCATTTATTTCTGAGATATTCTTATAGGACTAAACGGATAGCATGCATATTTGCTTGTGGAGCTGGTTCCTTTCCTTCCTCCCTTCCCTGGTTTAATATTTTCTCCTACCGTAGCCGTTTGATTATAATTCGCCTCCGGTTCAATCATAGCCTGCTTCAGGGGCTTCTTCTCTCGTTCAATCTCTCATTCAATCTCCGTTGTGTTGACCCTCCAGAGCTCAATTATACCTGCGATGCGAATCATATCTTGTTCGAATGTCCCTTTTTATTTCCTCCGAACGTGCTAGCCTGTATTCTAATCTGCTCCTTGGCCTTCCTACATAGTGTCCTTGCATTCCCCTCTCTCAATATAGTTCATTTGTTAGCCTTCTTTATCTCCTCAATTTCTAATCTTTACCCTTATATAATAATGTACAACTCTTTGCGTTGGGTAAGTTCCACTGTTGACGTTCTCAAAGAACACAAAAAAAAAACCCAAAAAAACAAACGTCATAGACATACACGTCCTAGAAAAAATGAAATCGACCATCCTAGCTTTTTCTGGCTTTACTCGGCTCTCTAAATTAATTCCGTCGAAGCCATTTGAATTACCAGAATGAATACGTCATTATTACCATTTTTGGTCGGTAATAATTATATTAATTTTAGGCAGCATCTCTCGAGTACATTTAGTTTTACTACACATTGATCGTATATCACATAGGGTTTTCATCCTATCTCTTTAATAAGAGCAATAAAATCTCTGCTACGAATAAGTTTACTGTATACACGAGCGTTTTATGTATCAGCTTTATTTTGTATTCAAGTTTGGTCCTGTACATATCCAGCATTTAAAAACAACAAATTACGCAAAATCGCTGTTCTAGAATAATACTTAATGCTCCGCCGCTATTTTGTAGCGCTTCGAAATCACACAAGTTCCAGCTCTTTTATATTCGTAAATTATATTATACACATTCGGCAAAAGTTTTTTTTGCTAAATGTGTAATTAGAAATCATCCCCGTTTGTGTAAAAAATCGGGTATTTCAAATGAAATATAAAAAATATAATTGCAATTATCATTTTTCTACTTAATCAATAACTCTGGTCGAGAATAATACACGTTAGTGTGGACTCCATAATGAACGGTGGTGGTCAGAAGCCTTAACGATTTGTCTATTTTTTTCCCTTACTTTTCTTTTTCTCTTTCGCGTGTTTTTTTTTTTTTTTTTTTTTTTTTTTTTTTGTTTTCCCGTATTGTAAATTACCTTATTTTTATTTAATTTGTTTCTGCTTTTGACGATCGTAAAAGTCCACCCGGCAGGCGATACACATGTTCTTATTACTTTAAAATGCCGCACTTATTTATTTATTTACTTTCAGATTAAATTTATTCTTTTCTTTAATTTTTCTTTAAAAATATCATTATCCGAATGAAAACACGCAACAGTTCCTCTTCTAATTCAATCTTATGTTCGCAAACATAAGTAATTTTTTTACTTATATACTTAATTCTCACAATGAAATAATTAAGACCAATCTGGTAATCAATTCATATTGGCCTCGATGTTTTATTCAGTACATTATGTGCTGTATTAATAATTCCGGCGGAGCGATTTCAAAAATGAACACAAACCATGGTTACGTAGAATGTTAAAGAACAAAGTAGAGGTGTAAATATGAGCTTATTACGTAGTAATTTTTTTTAATCGGTTCATCATACGATTTCAGTTCAAAATTTTATCAGCGGCCATAATTAATCAATAGAGAAAATATTTTCCGGATAAAATAAAAGCAATAATTAAACGAAACTGTATCGACATTTTTAATGAAATAATAAGAGTGGAGAATTTAAAAAAGTAGTATTTATATCTTGTATTATTATATCTTCTTTTAAAGTTAAATAAGTCTTACTCTTTTATCAAAAACTCCGCGCAGATACAATCGATAATTCTGTTTAATGTACATCTATTTTTAAAGGGAAATTTTAGCTTCTTCATATTGTTTCCAATAAAAAAAACAAAAAAAAAAAAACAAAAAAAAAACTGTTTAATTGCAATTCTAATAGCCCTTTATTATAGAAATTGTCACTAAAATACACGGACTGTTCTCGTATAAGAAAAATTTTTATAAATGTTTTTGTACTTGAATTTTTTAACGGTTTTTTTTTATTTTTTGAACTCTTAAAAACCCAGAAAATTGTTAAACTAAATAAAACAGAGATAGACAGTAAAGTTCTTATTATTATTCGGCTAAATCATGCACAGAATTTTGAAAATACCTTTCAACATTTCTCTTTCCCTCATCGCAATGACACATAGTATATTTGTTCGGCCCGCCTACATTTTTCTAAAATTACGACCTTACTCCTCGACTGTTAATAAATCGTTCCTTTTTAAATTCAAATTAATCTTTCGTACTACTCTCGATTTTTAAATTAATCTTCAATAAACACTTTGGCGTTTAATTACGGAAATACGCGTATGTAAATTAAAACAAAATCGTAATAACACCGGATATATAAAACACGGCGAATCTCACACGCAAAGACAAAGGGCATCATCCCCACATTATTGATTAAATGTGCGGAATTCACCGATGCATAATACCACAACGGAGGCACTGTCTTCAAAGAAATTTACATAACCGACAGAAAATAACCGTTAGCGCGCGATATTCGTTTCTTACGAAGCCGACTATCGAAGGCGCCGGCCACAAAGAATGATAATATTAATTGTAATTTAAAATATCCGGTATCTGTTAAATTGTAGTTGTTGTCTGGAAATCTTATTTATTGTAAGTTGTAAGCGGTAAAATGTGTCACACCTGTGAACATGTTCTATTGTGCCAGAATATTTTGTTTTAAACGTCGCTATTCTCCTTTTATAACAACATTTTCAACGGTAAATCTCTGCTATATATTTCTTTATTTTTTGAAACCTATTCATTTATAAAATAATGTAAAATTTAAATTTAATACGTAAAAAAGCACGCATTTAGAAAACAAATATTGCAAATTACAATATCGTAAAATACATATGTGCATTTAAATTTTAAGAGTTAAATTTTAAATTTTAATTTAAAATTTTCGAGTTAAATTCTAAATTTTAGAGTTAAATTTGAAATTTTAATTTTACATTATTTTGACGGAAACGAGAAATTTGAACTACAGTGGACGCCGGTTATTCTGATCCCGTCGGGATTTCAGGTGTTGACCGAAATAAGCGACGATCATATTATCCGAAAATCGCATAGTCAATAGACTGAATCGTCACTTAGGCTTTACATAATGAACATACGTGTGAGTATGCCCGCGTATTTTACTGCATTAATGAAATACACAGTAAATAGGCCATGGGTTAGTACGCAATATGCATCAATAATTCTTTTTTTGTCAAATATTTTTGTTGATTTTTTATTTTTATTATAAGATACAGCACTGGACTATTGGATTTCTTGTACAAAATTACCTCAAAATACAAATAAATTACAAATTATAAAATTACGCAAAAATGTATTCAACAATATTTAGGCACATTTTTCGTTTACAGTACACAATAAGCCATTTAAGTAGCATCTTTTTTTTTTAAATTATACAAACACATTCCACAATGATTTTCCTAATTTTAAAAGTTATGGAAAAAGTAATTTATTTTGGTTTGCTTAGCTGTGTCCGTTGTTTTATTAAAAAATGTCTCTATATTGTACAATCTTCTATAATTCCTCTTTTCCATTGCCATATTTCTTCAAAGCTCTTCGGATAGTTGTCAAGAATTCGCGAACCTTCTCTTTACTTATTAGCCCTCTGTCTCTGGTTCTTCCTCTGCCTAATCTTCGTTATTTTCATCGCCAGTGTGTCTTGTGTATTCTGCATAACTGATTGCGCGATGTCCACATCATTCATGATTTCTGCAACCGGTAAACCACTGTCAATTTCTACCCATTCACTAAATTGTTCTTCTTCTATATCTGCACTTCACGTTCGACTGGTTTTTCCGTTTCTTGTGGAGCAGATTTATCCAACCTCTTGAAACAATTTAAAATGCATTTTTCGGAAACCAAACTCCACTTGCAATAATTATTTTTGTAAATATGTGTCCAACCTTGATCGTAATAATAAACGGCGAAATTGAATTATCTGATCGTAAAAACCGACTAAAAACGCATATATTTTTGTGATTAGAATTCGTTTTTCTTGATTTGATCGTATTAAGCGGCTGATCAGATAAACCAGTGAACGCAATAACCGGCGACCACTGTATTTTACAAATGAAAATACTAGGTTTCAAAAGGTAGAGAAATATGTATATAGCAGAGATTTACCGTTGAAAATGTTGTTATAAAAGAAGAATAGCGACGTGTAATAAATTTTTATTATTCTCAATATGCGCCTTTTACACAGCTATTACAGTTATTTTCGGTTTCGTTGTAACGTAAAATTGAATAAGTTACAGCAACCGTACAAAAGGTGGGGGGGGGCAAATATAACTGCCATACACAGTAATAAAAGTAACTAGTACAACTCGAATAGATCGTCACTAGTTTCAGTGTGTCGTCTTCGTCGCAGCAGCATACGGCTCGCTATTTTAATTCTCTAACGACATATCGGAGATCTACGTTATTTTAAATCAGCCAGTACACGTTCAATGGACAGCTCTATTTAAAACGTTTTTATCGCGCATTTATCCGCGAGCGATGCAGTCACGAGGGGAGAGTTGATCAGCGTAGTAGCTAAAAAATTATTTCGAATTTTCCTACATAATAAAGAACTGTCGCGAATGCAAACTCATTTCAGAACTCGTAATGACGCCACATTTGACAGAACATTTCCACAAGTAAGTGCGGGTGACCCCAAAAACTCTCTCGAATCGCTATAATTCTCGGAACTAAATTAATTTTTCTTCCAAAATTCCAAACCGCTGTGATCCGCAACGGTTATTCTTCACCGGCACCGGATTTGAATAAGAATTTTTACGACTGGTAAAATTGTTCGCGAATTTGTTTTTTTGAATTCTCCATATAAGTTCATCTTGTTTAAAGTATCACTACTTTTTTGAACGAATCTTCCTGTTTATTCGACCGTTAATCTTTTTCTTCATATACGCATATTTCTCGAAGAAACGCTTGATTTATGAAAGTTTCTCAAAGATTTTCTATTTCTTTCTTCTTTGTCTCCTTTTTTTTTTTTTTTTTTTTTTTTCGTTTTTCAATTTTTATTGTTCCCGACAGTTCAATCGTTAACTGGATGTCGATAAGAGTTACGAGCTGGTCTATTACGTGCTACATTCTATACATCTACATAATCGGGCAATAAGCCAGATTTTTTTACAATACGTATGTGCACGCGACAAAAATCGTCCGAATGTCGAACCGTTTGCGAGACTATTAGCCCGGTAACTAGTATCCGGTAGATAAAATCACGAATTAATAATCATAAGCGGCGTGTGCCGTTATAATAAGATCAGATAAAAGGTTAGAGCGTGACGAGCAGAAAATTTTCTTAACAAAATCGCTGGTTTTTAATTAAAACTATACACTCGTAATTTTTTCCGGACACCTTAATTTACTTTTTCAAAGAAAACGATGCTGTTTCGCGGGCTATTTATAAGATTATTATATACCTTCCTTTTAAATTCGTACCCAATTTATCGATGATATTACGAAAAAGTCAAATACGGCTTGATCGAGGCGATAAAATTTAAAAAATAAAAACAAAATGAAAACCCCTATTATTCATTATTACATTCCTTGAATCTTGTATATGCTCATCTCGCTCATTCGTAGGATAGGAGTCCTATTACAGATAGAATTATAAGATATATAATTAAATTTAACATCTGAAAAAAAAAAAAAAAAAAGCGAAAATATTAAATATTTATTAATAAATGTTACAAACGTTTTTAAAGAGTACGCTTCTGACCGCCGTTCATTATACTGTCCACACTAACGTGTATTCTCGACCAGAGTTATTGATTAAGTAGAAAAATGATAATTGCAATTATTGAACGCGATCAATGTAATTTTATCGATTCATAGTACTACTAATAGTAACAAACACGAATAATTTAAATCAGAATCACGTTCGACCGTAGTAACTGGAACTAATACCGTTACATTTCGAGAACTTGTATTAGCCCCTTTGTATACATATATTACAAAATATTTCAAGATAATTGAAGTAGATTGACACTAAATGGGGTTTAATCTGTGCCAAGACAAAAATAAAAAAATATATATAATATGTATAATAGTGATGAGTAGGTCCTCCGGAAGGATTTCTGCACCCCGGCGAAGTTGATGATGTAACTGCGACTACAGTTCCAGAGATACACGTATCCACAACTTCTACGCGGAAAATACGAGTAAAAACTGAAACGATGAATATTATACAGAGATGTTCACACGGTTCCGCTGTAGAAGCTAAAATATAGATCTTGCGAAGACAGAAGAATTATCCATTTCTGCGTTTTTCACGCGGGGAAGGGGGGAATATCTGAGCAGAAATCTGTCAGATCGGCTAGAAAAGTGAAAAACGATGACAACATTAGGATATTTAGAAAGGAACTTTTTCGTTTTACTCTTCTGAGGAAACAAATTTTTCTACGATTACACGCTCCTACACATTAGCTATTTTGCAATTTCCTTCTCTCTTTCTGACATACACGTAATCTAACCTAACAAACTGATGTTGAAAACCAGTGAAAACACCGGATGATCCATTTCAGTAAAAATAAATACTGCGCCTATTCAGCGTTTAAAGTCAGGAAAATTTCCCTAGACTCACAGCACAAATACGGAGACCCCAAAAGAAAGCCTAGAGAAATAGAAAATAGCGTCGAAGTTGGACAAGAATAACATAAGAAATTCCTGGTTAATTGGAGATCCATGACGGAAAGAGCTCTCGGGCATGGACTTACCAAGAAGGGAATGGAAAATGTTAAGTAGGATAGGAACGGGACATGGCAGATGCGGCTATATGATGTACAAGTGGGGCTTTAGGGAATCGTCTAGCTGCTGTTGCGGAAATCCTCTCAAACAATGTAGCACACTGTCGAAGAATGTCCAGTCTTTTCTTCGGGTCAGTTGTGTTTAAAAGATATAGATGACGTAAAAAACGACGCCAACAATTACAAATTAACTTATAATGTGATGTATATTATTTTTATTTTAATGTTAATTTTAATTTTATCCGACTTTCTATGTTTGACGATTATACGAAGGAGCAGAAGAAGAAGAAGAAGAAGAAAACCGGATGATCCATGCGAGTTCGATTTCCGGAATGTAATTCTCGAACCTGCGACTCGGTTCCGTGTTATCCGAAGAAATAACGAACTTATCCACCGCTAGAATGCAGTATTTAATTATTCAGACCGGTAACAGTTTCAATCTTCCAACAGCATAACACACAATAATAATGAGTGGTTTTCAGCTATATTTATATTACGTATTATGTATTATTTTTCGGATTTTGCTTTTGTTTTCTGGTGTAATATCTAGGTAACAAAATATTATAAATTGTTATATTTATGTAGTCGTCTACCGGGGTTAATCTTAATGATAAATTCTATTTAAAGACAAATACCATTATTCTACTTCGTGATTGTGTGTTATATAACTATTATTGATCGCGATTACTAAATCGATTATATTAAATAATCGTAATTACAATTTTTGTAATCAATTTTCAAAATTGACAGATTACGCGTGGAATAGATCGTACGTAATTTTGTAATCGCTTATTAACCACGAACTACCCAACTTCGGTTGTTTAAAAAATAAATCTGGTTCGTTTTTTTATATATATAAAATAAAAAAAAAGAATAAAGCGGAAAAATTATGATATTTTTCGACGACTGCTTTTAAATTATTATAAATTACCCGTATAGTTCGTAAGCGAAACACTCTTCAAATGTATCCTTTAATGGTGGATGGAGGATAAACTTTATTACGTATAAAGCGTTACGGTCAGCGCAAAAGTCATAATTATAGAGCGTTAAGTTGTTGACAAATTCAAAGAAAAAAGCAAATAACATAATATCTCCCTTGTAGCTGGAGAAGTGCTGGTCTTAACGCAAGTACAGACTGTTGGGGGGCGAGCCGCAATACGTAGAATTGCAAACACGGAACAAAGACCCGACTAGTCGGAAAGCCTTTGGTAATATCGGAAATATTACCAACTTCGGGAGGGCCCACTAAGGACTATCGTTCAACTTGCTGAAAACCAGATTTCAATCAAATTCGACAGTCGCTAGAAGAAACTCGGATAAACTCATACCACAAATCCGTTCTCGTTGAGAAAATGTTGAGCTATACCATGAATTGCGCGCGTGATACCCTCATTTGAGAAGACAAATATCCGTACTGGCTTTTCTGCCTCTATATCCCCCCGTACGTAATTCCGTTTGTACTGAATCTCCCAGAATTTAAAGTCAATATATCATAATTGTTGATTTAAACTATATAAACCGTTTTATTTTCTATTTGGGAACCTCAGTGTGATTTAGAATTTGTTTCTGATCACATATTATATCGAGTTGTGTTTTTAGCTGATACCCGAAAACGTTTCCAAGTAAGTTTTCATTTCATACTTAAATTTGTTTGTTACATTAGGTAATATTTGTTATAACTTACTATATTCATTCAATTGTACTCACTGCCACAGATTTAGCGACCTACGATCCTCTTAAATAAAATTAAAATAAAAAAAATTGTAACGAGGAAAGTAGATCGTCGAAGCAATTATCCCTTCTTTGTTCACTGACGAATACATACGTGACCCACTCTGTCTTTACTAGCTAAGGACGTGTATAAGCGAGCTAAGTTCCGGGTAAAGTACGTTTGCAAGCGATATGTCAGCCACTTTCGATGTCACGTAATGTTAGCAGATCGTATTAGTGGAAAAATTAAAACTCCGGCTTGTGCTGCTAAAAATCATATCCAACGACTTCGCTAGTCAACATTTTTGGAGGGAAGCTGTTTCGATTGCGCGTTTGTCAGCTGAAGAAAATTTTGTATCTTTTATTAGTTAAAGTTTCCCGGTAACAACGTAAGAGTGTAGGACGCCGTAACACGCACAATCAGTGTGAACGACGTATCATCAGGTACGATATAACGAGTGCGAAAAGACATTGATGTGCGAAATGACGATGTGCAAAATGCATGCGTGCGACTTCAAGCGGGAGACGGTTTATGACGGTGGTGACAATAAGACGTTTTGAGAATAGTTTCCGTTGCCTTCAAAGTGTAACTTATTCAATATAACGACGGCGGATAATGCCGGTATTAAACAAGATGTAAGTGAAAATATGTAATATTTTTAAAGTTAGCATTAAATTATAGGCATCCCAAAGTGTGTACATTGATATGAACAGTATTTGTAATTCAATCTCTACATTGTTACGGTTTCGCTCTGCTCAATTAAAGTTTAAACTATTGAAGGAAAAATTCTTCAAAATTAAAAAAAACACGAAAAACAAAGGAGAAAAAGGAAGCCTTTCCTACCCAGCGCAGAGCGGTCCACAGCGTCCCTTGCTCAATATGCCTAACACGCAAACTCCAATCACGAGGATTCGACTAAAAAACGGGAAGAACAAAATTAAATAAAATAATGATAAAAATTATATACTTCCTGTATCGCGGTTATTCCACTCGACCGGTTAATGATATTCTCCTAAATACAACTTGCGACAAACGATTTCCGAACGATCACGACGTTGGTCGGACGGCGAGGAAAAAAGAAAAAGTCCCTGACTTCGAAAGACCCGTGTATTTATATGCAATAATTTACGCTGTCGATCAATCGCTCGGCCGCCGCGATGTCCGATACCTTTTTACCTTTACTAATACTTAATCACAAACCTCGATATACACCGTGACGTCATTCACACTCGCTTTTATCACTAACACAGGCATACATATAATGACTTACATCTTAGCAATTTCAATAGATCGCTCGAAATTTCTCTCATGCAACCCCCGATTACGTCGCAACAAAAATTTCCCATTTGCGAACTCGATTCATCTATATATATATATATCGCTAACCCAACTTAAAATATACACACGCAAATTATTCACTTATTTTCTTACTGTGAACTAATTCGTTAATTATTATTATTATTATTCCTGGTATTATTATTATTATTTTTACATATTTTTTACATAATTTCGTTACAACATTTACGCATTTTTTTCGAAAAATGATAATTTATTTAAGTATTTTATTTTAAATTTGTTTGATAATTTTAAATATTTCAATATTTTTCACGAAAAACGTGTGAACTAGTTTCTTTGTTTCGATGATCGCGGCGTTTGTAAGACAACTTTTTTTTTCATAACTTCTTTAAAATGAAACTTCTTTAGGCGCGTCTTATATAGGGAGTTAGCACCCAAAACAAGCGAGCCTACGTTATATGAATAACTCTAATAGTTGTTTTCCTGAACAGTAAGCATTAATATATATCTAAAAATTTTGTAATAGACACGTAGTCAATAATATATTGAATTAAAATGTATGTTGCATGTTATTGAGACATGTAAAAAAAAAAGAAAATAAATTTATTAGAATTTAAAATATTCAAAATTAATCAAACATAAAAAATGGATATAAAGAATTGGAAAAAGAAAGGCATCAAGCATATATATATATATATATATATATATATATATATATATATATATATATGTAAAAAGAGAGAAAGAGAGAGAGAAAAAAAATAAAAACGAAAATGAAGATTTTCAAAGCGGATATAAAAAATCGGAAAAAAAAAAGCATCGAGCATATAAAGAGAGAATGTCAATGATCTTAAAGGAACTGTAACTGAAGCAAGCCGCATTTTAATCTTAACAGGAACGTGGGTGAATAATGACGATAATATCGATATACGAAATTTCGATTGCATCGTGAAATTTAAACGCCAGAACGTTCGAGCAGAAAAGGGTTGCAGTTTATCTCGTAATAGAAACAATAAGTCTCAAATATTGTTATACTTCTAATATTGATATGTCAATGCACACGATATTACGCAATTAGATTTTGATGAAGCAGATGTTGGGGATCATATATGTACCAATGTAAGACGGAAGATGGAAAAAAAATAATTATTTTATCGCTATTTATATTTCTCAAAATCAAAGGGTCCATAATATAATTCAATTTATACATAGTACTCCCTTTCACTCCCGATGATTCCGGGGTTTATTAAAAGAAACTTTACATAGACTTCCAATGACATTAGCTGATGATTTCAACGTCAATTTTGCATCATACGATTATTTGCCTTTAATAGAATTTCTTCAAACCGAACTTCCAATTAAATATTAATAATAATCCAAATGAATCAACGACAAAAAGTTTGGAACTACTATTGATCCAGTATTTTCTAGATATTATATTGATAAAATTACATGAAAAAACTTATATTTCATATTTTAACCACCATAAGCCTATTGTATCTTTTATCGAATTCAACAACCAATGAAAACATTAATAAAACAAATATATTCATTTTTTATTTATTTTTGTTTTTTTTTTTTTTTTTATTATAAGAACTACAGATCTCCCCATTTGGTTCTTACCCTTAGTAAATTTGGTACTAATACTATAACCTTAAATCAAAGTTGGGGAAAACGCTTTTGAAGTTTCACGTCCGCCCTGTGCTCCGAGGCATATTTTCTTTTTTTTTAAATTTGAGTAGTAGCAGTTTGATGAATTTTCTTAATTTAATTCCTATTTTCGTTACAGAAAATGTCACTTTCAACCCCGACCAGAAAACGGAAGACTCATGATGAGGGAAGAAAATATCAAGAAAGGCGCTGCCCCGGAAGTGAACGATAAAATTATGCGCTTAATTTGCAAAGAATCTCTATTAGTGTCACTAAAGAATACAACATTAAGAAGCTGCGATGCTGATCATGAAGAAGATTTTTCAGGGCTTCGATTGGGAGCAATGAAGAATTTTCACTTTGTAGTTGACAAAAAAGGGCACACAAAATTCACAAAAATTAATAGATAGCGAAAGTTAGTTACAAAATAAGCTATCGATAAAACATTCAAAATCAATTGATGGTTCTTCAATCAAAAAGTGTACAATAAAAAAAAACTGCCGAATTTGTGTCGTTTCAGGAAAGCCAAATTTCAAGACATGAGGGAATACGGGGTGGGGGCAAGTAGAATTACTAAAATAGCAGATTATTACAAGGAATATCTACCAAAGCCAGTTCTTTTCAATTGCGATTGATTGGAGTACAGATCTGTAGCAGATGTTCCAAAAGTTGCTGGGTTTTTTTTGTTGTTTTTTTTTTCGCGATTGTGATAATAATATGAGGATCATCGAATTCGGAAATTATTCCCCTTCACGGAACTAGAATTGATGAATATATTTTTTTAGGAAATTTCAGTCTCATTTCTGTAATAGCTGACAGCGGGAAATCGATAATTGGTGAAACTAAAGAGTTTGCGTCAAGAACGGGCACGAAAATTACAAGAAGAATATCCAAACAAACTGAGGACTTTCTGTCGTCCAAATTCACCAAGAAAAAGTTCTCCCTTTAAAAGTATTGAAAATAGTACTTAAAACAAAGATGGAGTCAACTATATTCGTTCGAGAGCACTGAACCGCCATCGTCAATTTACTTCGATCTTTAAAGATTTGCTGAATTATCTTTTCTATTACACGGAAGTTCGTTGACTGTCCTGCCAGAAAAGTCCTGAGAGGGGCTTGTATCTTCTTTAGAGGGAAGAAATGAAAGACGAAGAAAACGAAAAAATATATATCTGTATATCGATAATAACCTCACTGTAAATAAATTACGGACACAACTGTGTTAGAAAGATTTATATTAGCTTATTATTTATGATGAGTAGTCACTGTGAAAGCTTTAAACATTCATAAAAGATCCTTTTCGAATAAATTAGCTGGCCTTTTTAACAAATACTATAGGTCATCTGAACGATCTTAATATTACATTGCAAGGCAAAGATCAATTAATACCAAGTACGTACAATGCAACTGCAAGTTCTGTACAAAAAGCTGACTATGTTTAAAAATCATCTAAAACGAAACTTTTTCACATGCTACACATGCAAGCTGTTAAAATCACTAAATCAAAGTTGCTCATCTTTTCTCATCAGTGCGAAGTAAAATTGAAGAAATCAAAAATGATTCGATAAACGTTATAGTGTGATGTTAAGGATTAAAAAAAAAAAAAAAAACCCTTTTTCACTATATCTGTTTATTTTATCCATTGTTTTCTTTCATGTTTATTGTACAGTAATTAATTTTAAACACCAATTTAAACAATTATTTAAGGAGAGAACACCGCCGCTTCGGGGCGGGATCGAAAACGAATTATTGTTTATTTTTTTATCTTACTTCTATTTTCTTTTTAAATTATTTTCGATAAATTAAAAAATTTTGAATAAAATCCTAATGCTCGTATGAAAAGAAACTATAAAAAGCAATCACGATAAACTATTTCATTAACGAAAATAAGTGAAAATATTTCACTGATCTCCGGAAACAACGACTCGAGAAGAGAATCGTATCAATAACGCTCCGAAATCAGGGACTCGAAGAAGCAATTCGTATTAATGGCTTCCCAAAATCAGGGACAATCAAAAAGACTGTAACTCGTATTAATGGCTTCCGGAACAGGAACAAAAATTTAAATTCAAATACACGTTATTCCAGTAATTTTTTCCAGGCTTTCAACTTAGCGTTTTTAATCATAAACTTATATTCCTTAAAATTTACTTTATAATTATTGTAATGGTTATGTTTTACATGTATGTTTTTACAGTTTCGATACTTTTTGTATAAATTATTTACCAGTAATTTCTTTATTTGTAATTCAGTATTCCACCAAAAGACAGTTGACTTCGTATCAATATATATATATATATATATATATATATATATATATATATATATATATATATATATATATATATATATATATAAACATCACCATTATTCAAGCGAAAGAACAGCATAATTGTTCTACTTTTTTACATCAGCCGATAATCGTTACTTGTCGCGCGATAATTTATGCCAGCAATTCCTTTCATCACTTCTGTAAGTAATTAAAAAATAATAAAAAACGTTTCACGCAGTGGCGTGCCAAACGGGAGGGGGCAACATGGGCACTCCCCCTAGAAAAAAAAAATTGCGTGAGTGACGACTCCTCAGAAAAATATATATTACACCAGTATATATGTATAACAGTTCTTTAATAAAACTCCAAGAAAAGTAAACGAAATAAATGCGAAGAGAGATCGTTTGAATTAATAAAATTCAATTTTTTATTAACCATATTAAATATTATATCTTCGTCACAAAAATAAAACAAAGCAGCCACCGAACCAAGGAAACAAAAACCAGACTTGGAAGAAATAAAAATTCGATATGAGAAGATCATTTAAAGTAAAAAAGAAAAGCGTTTATAGCACGTATGTCATTTCATAATTAAATACTCTTCTTTAATTTACCACAAAAGTCGCCTATCCCCCGTCTTAGAATTTTAAAAACTTACACGACACACCCGTGTCCATGAACAAAAATGGCACAATGTAGGAGCGTGAAAGATTAAAAAGAGAAAGGAAAAATATTTTGCAATATAATAAAAATAATCAAATCAAATTAAATTAAATCGGTTTATTTTGTAAGTTTATAAATGTAATATAATTAAGCAAATATGTACCGCAAATGCTCATAATTGCGCGAACAGTGGGATTATTATTATATTTTAAACTGTATGAATTAAGTATAAAACTAATAATTACAAATAAGTACAATAGCCAACTGGGTCCCTTTTTTTTTTTTTTTTTTTTAGTAATAATAATAATATTAAATTGAGATGTATCATTTCTATTAATAATTTCGATTCGCGTGTGTCCCAAAAAGTTGTAACATGTGTGTTAATGTTTAGTTGTTTCTTGGTATTAATTCGATAATCACAACTCCACCGTGTTGCTTTTAAAGCGAAAACAGCTTACATATTGTAACTGCAAAGAATTCCAAGGTACCGTTTTTTTCAAATTTAAAGCTTTAACAATTACAGTAACACTTTCTTCTAGAGCTCTAAGTAAAAAATAATTAAAGTATAAAAATTAATTCATTTTTTCTTTTCTTTTGTTAGTCTCATTTATGTTGAAAAATATATATATCCTAATGCAAATTCAATTCAAATCGATTCGGTAGTTTCCCCGAAAAAACAAACACACTGATGAAAATTTCAGAAATGAAAAATTATGCAATAATATATTGAAAACATGCAAAAAATAGATTTCCCCGTCAATTATAACAGATAGAATCATTACCCAGTATGGGGTGGGAGGGAGGCAATTGTCCCTCTGGCGACAATAAAGTGCAAAAATTGAAAAAAAACAATACATTTTTTATTTTAAGTGGACACGTAAAATAATTATGTATAATGCTAACCCTTTTAAAACAAAAGTATGTTACAGACAAATAATTAACAGATGTATTACAGCAAGAGAAAAAACATATATTATATACTAATGCTTATAGCAGCAATGTGTATCGATCCCTTCTAAGCAAAATTATTACTATACAAAATGTAACTGTGTTTCATTTTTGCCATTCATTGCGTGTTCAGTCGATTAATTTTTCTATTATATCTCTTTTGTTTTTCCTTGTTTAAAATATATATTTATCACATTGCGAATTATCAGTCCAATTTGGCATATTTCATTAATAATAGTAAGCACATAAGTCTCATTATTTTAGTTTAACAATTAGGCTAAAAACATACGACCACACAAGGCGTTCTCTGCCATGACGAGGCAGAAGTGTTACCGCTTCTAAATATGCAGATTTCGTTCTATTTCATCTAATTCGCATTTGGTCTAAAAATAAAATAGCAGAAAAAAAACGTCGGATCTTCGAAAGTTTTATTGTCAAGAAATTTAAAAAAAATGAAAGCGACCCATCTCCTTCATCAGTTAATGAATCATCATCGTCATTATTATCTTCTTCATTTTCTACGCTTTCTTTAGAACTTTCACCAGAGCAATCATTTCCAGATAGCGATGCTACATTTTCTTCAGATGCTCCTTCAAAACTGGACGTAGGGAACTATGTGATTGAAAAACCGCAAACGGACGAATTAAAATTTGAAGTTTTAACAAACTGTTGAAAACTAAATCAGTCATATATTCTCGACCGTTGAGTCGCCGTTTTATTTTTA
This sequence comes from Icerya purchasi, assembly GCA_039619475.1. Taxonomy (NCBI): domain Eukaryota; kingdom Metazoa; phylum Arthropoda; class Insecta; order Hemiptera; family Monophlebidae; genus Icerya; species Icerya purchasi. The sequence continues at coordinate 444,717,009 of CM077116.1, read as the reverse complement.
CATGGTTAACACAGTACTCGCCTTTGATAATGTGTATTCACAGTGCTTAAAAAAAAAAAAACACTTTGTCGTTATTGTGTATTAGTTCCTTAGAAAATTGAACGAGGTTTACGAGGATCATTTATAGTAAAACCCTGCAATAATTACAAAAAATTCTATGAATATGTTCAATATCACATAAAAATGACATAAAAATGCTTTAAGGGATGCAATTATTTTGTTGAAGTCATTAAGGGAAAGAAATGATCTATTGATGTCCAGGTAGATGCACATGCAAAGCGAACAATAGAAGAGAATCGAAACAAATTATTGTCCATTCTTTCTGCGATTATTTTCTGTGGTACATTTGGCATTGGTCTCGCGGAAAATCGTTAGACCTCGGTAATTTTATAGATTTGATTCGTTTCAGAGCTGACGCTGGGGATATAATTTTAAGGGATCATTTAAACAATTTTACCTAGAATGTTATATAACCATCCCCGAAAATTCAAAATGTCTTAATAAATATTTGTGGAAGTATTTTACAAAAAAAAAAAAAATATTCCTAAAATCAAAGAATCGGTTTATTGGTCGATTTTAGCTGATGAATGGTATGGAACAACCTTCTCTATGTCCTCGATATTTTTCCTGTAAATCACAAACGTTAAAAGAAGAATTATTTTTAGGCCTTGTTCGGCTAAGTGATCAGAGTGCAGAAAAAATTGCTCATTTGATTGTAACGTATCGTGAGGAATTTGGTTTGGATATGAATTTACTTATTGGGCAAGGCTATGATAGATGCTTCATCATGGCTGGCAAAGAAGCAGTTCAACAGATTATTAGAAATATGTATCCGAAAGATTTATTCATGCATTGCGCGTCTCATAAATTAAATCTTGTTGTCAATGATTTAAATAGATTAGTTGAAATTCGAAATTCCGAAGGGACAATTAAATCAGTTATTAAATCCTTCAGAGAAAGTTCAGTACGAAGAAGTTTGGTGCCAAATATTCCTTTACTATGTGAAGGAACCGAAAAGTACAAAAGCATTCGTCTATTTCAGCGACATTTTTTTGAAATTATTGGCAAACTTGAATATTTATCGATCAATAGTAACAATCAATATACTAAACAAATTTCAAAGCAATTCTTATCGGCATGTCTCACACCAGTGTTTATTGTTTCCTTTTTCTTAATTACACAATATTCCGCTATATTAGAATCAGTTTTAGCTGTGCTCTTCAGTCTGTTACCGTGAATATCGAGAAATGTCGTAAGTGCATCATAACATTTAAATTTCATCGTGAAAACGCGCAATCCGAATTTGAAAAAATTTATGAACAACTAATAGAGAAATATGTGTATAACTCACTAGAAGTTAATTTAAGAACCCCACGTATTGTTTTGCGCCAACAAAATCGTCCTAATTGTCCGGCTTTGAAGAATACTTTCGGCGTAACATTTTCGTTCTATATTTAGGTTCTTTAATAAATTCCATAGATTGCAGATTTGCACAAAATAATGCAACAATTACCGAAATTTTTAAAAAATTTTACATCAAAGAATCAGTTTATGTAACCGATATGAAAGTAATAAATGAAATACATGGAATTGAAAATCTCCTTTATGAAGTCGGAAACTGGTATGATTTTTGGGAGATTACTGCACCGACATCTATTGCAAATAGGAGGAATTCACATTAACTGATTTACTTGAGTATGCATTAATTTATTCATCGATTAAAATAGTCGTATAAGTTGTAATAACAATTTCTGTTACAACATATACTATTGATCGTGCTTTTTCTACACTATGTAGGATAAAAACGTGGCTCAAATAAACTACAGTTGAAGACCGATTGAACGGTATCGGTTTAATGAGTATACAAGGGGAGGGGGGAAGATAATTAGTTTCTGAACAGTTTTTTTTTTTTTTTTTTTTTTTTTTTTTTTTTTGGCAAGGCGCCTACAATTACTTTTTAAACAAATTTAAACATTTACAGACATTTATTGTTTTTATTCTGTATTTTTCACATACCTTTAAATTACATATTATTGTAATACCCAGGTATTATAAATTTATGCTTTATCATCAATAAGTTCGAAAGTTCAGTATATATATATATATATATACAAGGGCGTCGCCAGCCGATAAGCCAAGGCGGGGCAAGATGATAGAAAGAGAAAATATGAGTTATAGAAAAAATAAAATTTAAAAGTTGTAAAAGCTTAATATTTTATTAAATAAGAATAAAATCTTAATTAAAACCTACTTTATTATAAAAGTCTTCCAAATTTTCCATGATTACACGCTTATGAATACTCATCATGGCCAGTTGATTAAAAAGTTTCAAAACTCCAGCTGGGGCAGCTGCCAACCTCTGCCCCCCGCTGGCGACGCCCATGTATATATAGATTAGTAAATAAATTAATATTTATGTTTATATCCCAGTAAGTACATTACCTTTACAGATATTGTTATTAAATACATCGAATTAAAGTACATAAAATTTAAATATGTGTTTGTATGATTGTATAGAGTGGAACTTATAAAAAAATTTCCCCCTTGAAAAAATTTCTGGGTACGCCCATGCATAGATATAGTATAGTTCTTTCTTGTTGTTTTTTTTTGCAACTTGGCTTTCTCGCTTAAAAAAAATTTTATTTAATTATACAGATGAAGGTATACACAATTGCTAGTATTTCGTAACTTATTTTAAATTAAAAAATTAAAATAAAAGTTATCATTAGGTACGATAATGAGAATCATCGCCGAACGGAGTATAGTCATAAAAATCGCAATTGTGCCTGATTACAAACGAAACTGTAAATACGCGGACGGACGGTGAAATAAGTTCTCTTTATAGCTGAATTTAACACGCAAGACTAGCAAAAACTTATAGTTTATCTAAATGTTTGTAAGTAAGATAAAAAAGGAACCAGATCAAAGAAATAGAAGGCGAAATAAAGATAACTTCAATAGCACTATTCTAGATAATTTGTTCGCAGTCGAAATTGTCTATATTTGTCGCTGAAAACGTAAAGAGACAAGAAAGAATGATCGATATACGTGTAAGGAGAGCGGTTGCCGGATATGGCAGATATTTTATTCCCTTTTTAATAAAGAGATATTTATAGCAGAGAATCTGCTTAAAACTAAAAGCAACATCGACTGGGCGTGTTGCGTTTAGTTCAACTATGTATAATTAATCGAGTAATATCGACTTTTCCGCGTGTAGGTCGACGAGGATAATTATCGTTTACTGACAGGATACGTTTGCGTAACTATTATTACGAGTGAAGAATTCGTTGCGGTTATCCCCCCATTTACATATTTCGTCATGATAGGTTTAATTCTGGTACTAAATGCCTTTATTCCAAAAGGGATTTTACACTACACGATATCGGTTATAATCGCTATTTAACGTGCGATAAATAATTTTTTCTATGCTAGATAATGGGATGTATTAAATGATAGTTTCAGAACGGAAAAACAGTCGAATGCGAGAAAAGTGATTTTAAATCACCGAACACAGCGAAGAAAATAAAATCTAAGTAAATGTTTGATAAGCATCATTATGGCCTTCACCAGCGTAACAATAATTGAAAATGAAGAAAATTAACAGTAAAAGTGAACACTTTGTAAAAAAATAATTAGACAAAAATATCTCTATACGTTTTTCGTTAACGGCATAAGGCTTAGTACAATTTAAAAATTAGCTTTTCAATTTCCTACGCCTACAAAGGGTATGAAACTCACTTTACTCATTTATACGTGTATACATACATATATATATATAAATATATATATATAATAACTCGGTCATTTTGGCCTCGCAAAGGGCTGTGCCCGTTGACTCCTCTTACTTTCATTTCTGTCTCTTTCTCTTCTATACTTTGTATAAAATGATCAAAATTTACAACGTAATTCTTACTGGCATCAACACGAAAAAAATAACATAATCACAAAAATCCTATCCTAACATTTAACTTTCAAGACATTTTTTCGTTACATTTTTCATTACATTTTCGTTACATATTTCGTTACATAAAATTGTGACATTTTTTTGGGACATTTTTTCTAATGGGAGGTAGCCTAAGAATTACATTGTAATTAATATGTATATATTTTAAGTAGCTGAATAGTTGTTAATATACAGTTGACACTATTAGGTCTATCAAGTTAAAAATTCACATGAAGCTTATCGATACAATGTGTATTTACGGCATGATTAAAAAATTCAAATTTTCTGGTGACGAAAAAAAAATAAAAAATTCAGCCGATCGCGTTTTAAACAATTAAAAACTATTTATTACAAGATAACTGAAGTTCCAAATGAACATATTACTCTTAGAGTAATTCAGACTTTAAAGGATAAAATGTAGAGTAAGAAGAAAAAAAAACGCATCAAGTATGATATCCGAGAAATGAATAAGATTTTTAAATTGAAATTTCGCATAAAAATTCTTTACACGGTCTACTAAAAATGGGAAAAATCATTTTTTTTTAATCTTTTAAATTGTAAGAGTGGGAAAGAAGGGTTGCATTTTAAATTGGAAAAAAGAGGAAAACGAACAACGCTTGAAACGTGAAATTTGATGTAAATATGTGCATAAGGTGTATATAGACGGTATAAAATGAGAAAGCTTTTGAAAAATTTGAACTTTAAGAAGTGTTAAAAGGGGAGGTAAAAACTGTTTTCAAAAAATGTACATGATATTTTGAAATATTTTTATTTTCTAAATTTTAATTTTACATGAAAATTATTTGTATCGTTTACTAAAAGTATCTAAAATTCTTTATAAATTTTCTAAAGTATAAGGTTGAAGAATAATTTCACGATATCATTCCGATAAAAAACTAAAAATCACACTGCGCAGTAACGTGAAATTTATAGTCCTAAATTCTCCATCAGGCTATTAAACGCCCATTAATAACTGAATTTTCACGAGTCCGTGTCTAACATTAGAAATCGTGCAAAAAATTAAAATCCAAAAAAAACGGGGAGAAGCTAAAAACATAAAATTTCTCTAGTGACAATGCTTGCCAGCTTGAAATTTGGTACGTAAAGTTCCCTGTAGGCAATTAGTTGTCCAATGTAAAAAAAAAAACATTGGATAATAGGGAGAGTTGAATAAAACATGAAAAACGAAAAATCACCAAAATACCTGGAACTGTTGTGCGCATAAACGTGAACTTTGGTACCAAAGTAGTTCCCCAATTAGATGCTCACTAAGAGCGAAATTTTTACAATTCCGTATTCGATATTAGGAATCGCGAAGAAACCAAGATCCCCCACCCAAGCTGAAAGTTAAACACACGAATGTAAACTTGAAATTTGTTGCGGAGGTCTCTGCAGACTATAAGGTGATCATTAAAAAAGGGCGTTTGGTAATTTCGCGTCTAACGTTGGAAATTTAGAGAGAAGAAAATCAAAATTTAATTACATTTAACTTTTTCGAAAAGCAGATTGATACATATTGCTGTTACTTTCGGCTTAGCAAAAAAGTTTCATTCGAAAAATAAAATACACTCCGGGGATAAAATAAAAAAAAAAAATTAGATGAAAAATTGTAATTCTATTTGAATAAAAAATTTGAAAAAAATTAAGTCTCATTACCTAATTCACAGACCTTATATATATAAACCCTGCCCTTCGGCAATCTTTTTTTATTCTAAACTTCTTTTAGAAAAATCGTTCTAAAATGTCCTTATTTTTAAACAAATCTTTGCATTTATTTAACGCAGCATTCAACCTTTGTTATCTTATATAAATTAACGGGAGGTAATCATCTTCCATCGCGATCGTTTAGTGTTATCGCAAATCTGGTATATGCCGTTGTCTTAAAAATTTTTTACCGAAATCGTAAAAATTGAAAAGCACAAGACGATGGTACTTAAGAAAAAAATTAAAAAAAAAAAAGGTTTGTTTTTCAAATTTGACACATGTCGTATGTTTGTTAAACCAGTTTTCATTAGCCATCCTCTTTTGTTGTCTTTACCTTGCGGCACTTTAATCCTTTTGTAATTAATCTTGCAAATAATTCCTCCTCTAAACTACTATCGTTATTTAAATGTCTTCCTTGGCGGCCGGCTTTCATTTCACGAGCTTACTAATCATCATTTATCCCGTTTTTGTTCGTCATCTGTTCTGTGCTAGACTGCTGTTGCGTCCTTTATGATAACCAGTTCGAATTTCTTCTTTCAAAACCGAATTAGGTTCGAAATAAGACCTTTTGTTTCCGTATCACTGCATCCCGCTATTCTTGTCGAATTTCATAATTTTCAACTCTTTCTCCGCAAAGACTGTTTGAACTATCATTTTCTAATCAAACGTTTGTCTTCTATACTTGCTACTTGTTACTCGTTCGTTCTTAAAAAATAGAGCAGTTTTCTTTCAATAACACTAAAATTTTATTCTTTATTTTAGTTTTTTTTTTTTTTTTTTTTTTATGTCTACATTGAGTCAAACCGGAGAAATTTTAATGCTGGAAAATTTTAGTAGTTCAGCGCGAAAAAAGTTTAATTTATTTTTCAAAATTTCCAACAAATTAATAAGAGAAAAACGAAACGTTACCTTAAAGTTTAAAAAGTCCTGTTTATCTCTCTTCCATTATTGCAAATGCTTATTTAGCCCATCGGCTAACTCTATTTATATATATATATATATATGATTAGGAAAAAAAGTTAATGAATAAAATGAAAAAAAAAAATTACATCTTTACTAGAAGTTGAATAACATTAAGCAGGTGGGAAACGTCCGGAAGGCATAACATTACGTAAAAGATTAATACTGTCATACTTACTACGCAATGACGTCAGTTACATATTAACATGTTAAAAAAATGTCAGAATTTCATAACAACTTTACATGCAGAGTACCGAAATCTCATCGGCTACACTAAATTTTAACCAGCTACTCTAGCTTAACTGGTTAATGATGTTTCGTTCACGTTTGATATCCTGTTGCCGCATATTGAAACCTTTTTTTTTTTTTTTTTTATTTTGGGGTTCGTCGAAAAAGACATTGGCGCAAGAAAAGAGAAAAGGATGAAAAGCGAATCAGATATTTATACGATTAGATATGGAGGACAGAAAAGACTCAAATGCTGGAACGACCATGGGTGATGGCAAGGAGAGAACAAAAGATGCACAGTACGGACTTGGAAGACCAATTGCAAAAATTTCACTTGCGCCGGGTTAATGTCACAGTAGAAGTCCCTCCCAACCAAAAAATAAAAAGAAAAACGATAAACATTAAATCATTGTCTCAGCTGAAATATTGGAAAACATCTTTCTTGGTAAACAACAATTTAAGTGCAGGACACGAATTCGGCAATTTGAACGCATCTGGCGATTAATACGTTCGAACGATTTCACACATTAATAATTGTCACTGCGTTTCGTATCGCTCGTTCCGCTTCTAAGCATTCACTTTTACGATGTTCCGCCGTACATCGACTGAAAACTGCCGAACACAATTGCATCATTTTTTGTACGATTAAAGTAACTATTTAGGTTTATGTCGAAAAATCTTTCGGTATGTGTGTCGTTTGAGTTTAACTTTGGATGTACTACTTTTCCGTGCGAGTTGTCAATCCTAATCTTTACACGCAGAGATGAGCAAATCTGAAATGACATTGTCGCTTTTAAATTACGAATTTGAAACTGTTATAAAAATTTTAATTTAATGTCTAGATTTTTTTTTTTTTTTTTGGGCGTCGAAAATTCAACCCGTCGACAATTTAATATAATTAATTAACTAATTAACGCTACACATTAATATTACATTGTACTATATAATTATATAATAACTTGTATACTGCAGCACTCCCGGTGGCCAGGAGATAATTGACACTACATGGCGAGGGATCTGGAAATTTATTATTGAGTTATACAAAATAATTCTTTGCGCCGTGTGAAAATTGCATTCGAAGATGAGGTGGTCAGCGTCCGCCACTTTGTCCGAGTCTAGTGGATGTTGGCAATGGGGAGAAGAGATTAACCCCATGTTGTACAAAGAAGCGGGGAGACGGTTTACCCCCCGCCGGAGGCGACATAAGGTAACAATGTACGATCTGGCACTCATCGAAACAGTCGTAATGTGGTTGAACCAAGGAACGTTAGGAATATTAAGTTGAATTCTTTTGTACTGTTGGGCGCAAAATGGATTTGCCCATGTAGTCTCCCAATATTCTTTATGAGCATATCTAATGAGCTCGAATAGGTCTCTGTTTGGAAAGTATGGAACTAAACAACTATTCATCCATGTGTCTTTGGCCGCCATGTCTGCCACTTCGTTACCGTAGATATCCGCATGTCCTGGTATCCAAACAAAGTTAACTACTACGCCAGATTCAGAAAGGGACACTACTAGGCTTCTGATTTTATAGAGGTATGGATGGGATTTTGTGTTGAACGATAAGAGTTTCAAAGCTGATAAACAACTCATAGAATCAGACATGATAATGATATTTTCAGAGAATATATGTGAATTTAAAAAGGACAAAGCTTTGAAAATCGCAGCACATTCGGCACTAAACACAGAGGTAAAACGAGGAAGAGAGAATTTTTTAGTTAAGTTAAGATATGGTATAAAAAAAGCAGCACCCGCAGAATTCGAAGATTTAGAACCATCAGTAAAAATCGGTTGGAAATTCGGCCAATGGTCCGAAATTATCGCATTGAATACTCTGCTAGCGTTGTGCCTATTAACGAACTGAAAAGAATCCAAATCTACCTGTAACTTAAAGCAGTTATGTGAGTATGGGTATTTAAAGATCAATGAAGGATACAACGGTATGATAACAAAAGAATATCTCTGAAGCCTAATCGCACTTAAAGATAATAGAGGCATTTTGGAGGTTTTAAATCTCCAATTGTTTTTAACATCCAAATAGGATTTAAGTAAATTGAAGCTGGCTGGAGGACAGTATTTCATAAGAAACCTGTCTGCTAGGTTCGATGATCTAACAGAGAGAGGAGGGATCTTGGTTTCAGCTTCCAAAGCAGCGATAGAAGTAGGTAAGCAAGCACCAATTATAAGCCGTAAACATGTGTTCTGTATCCTCCCTAATTTGTTACGATTGGTTGCTGAGGAATTATGAAAGAAGTAACAACTATAGTCTAAAATACTGCGATAGTATGCTTTGTATAACTTACTCATTGTGCAAGGATCGCTACCCCAATTGACATTACAGAGGGCCTTGAGTAGGGGTAACCATTTTAGAAGTTTGTTATACATGTAATCTACATGATGGTTCCAGTTTAATTTAGAATCAGGAATAAAACCTAAGTACTTATGTGCCGACAAAATGGGGACAGTAGCACCGGCAATATAAACAACACTGTGAATTGGGTTAATTGAGCGATATGAGAACACTACTGCTGAACATTTTGAAGGAGCAATCGACAAACCAAGATCATTTAGGATATTGCAAATCCGTATAATATCGCGATTAAACAAGGTGGAAGCTTCAGATAGGTTTCTACTGCGACTACAAAGAACAATGTCATCAGCATAAGATAATAGAAAACCGTTATTCGCCAATTCTAAATTAAGGATTTTTAAGATATATAAGTTAAATAGCAGCGGGCTTAACACTGATCCCTGGCATAAACCAGTGTAGACAGTTCTGTCTACTGGCCCTTGTGTGGGGTGTTGGAAAAACAACGAATGTCTTGATTAAAAAATGATGTTTACTGATGGTGACGTAAAGTAACCGGAGGAAAAAAATTTCGGTACTAGTACACGAATTGCGACAAAATTCATTAAGATAAAAACAAACTATAACGGATTATATCATTAACGATATATATATATATATATATATATATATATAATGGAAACTTTAAACTGTCAGAAATATTGAATTCTAACTTAAATGTAATTTTTGAAAAGGAAAAACTCACGCGTTAAATTAACTATTAAGAGCACAACGGAATATTTTATCGTGTTAATATCGGGTTTCATTAATAATACCAATTATAATTTTGCAGTTATGTTTTACCGACTATGAAGAAAAATTAATTTTTATTCTAAACAAAACTTTCGAGGTATTCGTTTAATTCTTTGCAAGTGATGTCTAAAAAGTTGGAGTTGAAACACGCTCGAGACGAGTCAGTCTTTCAATGCAGCATGAACTCCCCCCATTTGTCGGTCTATTTATTTACTGTTTTAGAAACATACCACGCACACCTCCGACTACAGTAGAAAATCGAGCATTTACATGGCTGCTAACTCGGCTCCCGTCAGTGCTCGTTCATGATCGCATTACTTAACAACAGTCGAAAAACTCGTTTTATAGTGAAACCCATAATGCGAAAAAACGGATTTTTCGCGACGTATCACGCGATATCGTCGACGAGACAAAACCGAAAGTGATCAAACGCAGCATGTATTGAACGACAAAATATTCGTGATACGGGCTACTGCAAGTCACTGTAAACAAGAAATTTTCGGCGTGCAATACGAAAAAACTTCCTAATCTCTTGCAGCTGCAGAGTTGAAGCCGGCAATAATTGTTTAGATTTCATGGATCTCTACCTAGTAATTCAGAAAGGACACGGCGTTCTCCGATTGGCGTAAGGGTCATGTAACGTATTAACACCTCTTGGCAAGGGTGGCTCGTATGATGACTCGATGTAATTGAGGTCTATTATAGAGAAGATGAAAATTTCCCAAGAACTGTGCTTATGTTTAACTGGTTAACCGCGGTACATCAGTATACACAGCAGTATATGTACATCAATATTATGCAGCACGCTTAAGACAAAAACACAGTGACAACATTTAAAACTTTGGAGTTTACTTAGGTTACTTAAGTATGTTGTGGTGACCATTGCCACATTCATCTTCTTAAAGATACGGAGGATTATCATTAAAATTATTCAGAAGGAAAGTTATTTATTTAGTTTTTCATTTTTATCTGTTCTTTTAATTTCCTAAACAGGATTTAGTTATTATTTTTTTTCTCTTTTGCCGATTCAGTTGACGTAACCGTTGTATATTATTTTCAAAGTAGCTGTTTAAGTATAGAGTAGAAAAAGCAAATTGAGTTAATGTTCCCTAGCTGTAATAAAAAAAAAAAAAAAAAGAAAAAAAGAGACTCCACGGTCGTTGACACTGAAAAAAAGAATTTACCTTAGGCTTGACATACGTGTGTTTCAAGATTCAACAAGGAACGTTTATTCAGAATTAACAATCGCCAAGTATGCTTGTCAGAATTCTTAGACTCTAGATACGCCCAAAGCGTTTGCAATAGGTAAATTTTTTTTCATTGAAAATATGTAAGTATTAATAAAAATTGACGTCGCGGATGTACCTATGTTTAAAATTAACGCGATGTTTAAATTAATGCCCGTTCATAATCAAGCACAGAGCTTGTTCGCTCCTCAGTATAAAAATAATATTCCAAAATATATTTCAGAAACTGAAAAAAGGGGAATAATTGAAAATTTCCTCGTAACGATTAACGATAGATCAGACAAAAAAAATAAGCATCATCAAAAACGCAGTATGAAATCATTTCAATAGATGTAACGTACGGAACACGAACTAAAAACGGGTCTAGAAGTATTAAATTTACGAGTAGATTAAAAAGTTTCATACTTTTTAATATTCGGTCATGACACAAATACAGGATAATACCGTAGAGGTAGAAGATTCAGAAAAGGAACCTATTAAGCGTATGACTTAATTTTTACCAGCCTACTAATTTTATAAAGATAAAGATAAAGATAAAGTTGGTAAATTACCTGGCCTTCTGATTTTCATGACGGAGCAAAAAAGAGAAAGGAAAAAAATAAAACTAAATGAAACATATGTCTCGAAAATAGAAAAAAAAACTGGATTAATTTTCAACCGTTGTATTTCATGGTCCCCAAACTATTTTACAGCGCAGACTCCACGTTTAATACGGCCGAATGAAAAAACGTCCAGAACCCGCACAAACGACCTTTACACAATAAGTCAGACAACGTGGTAATTAAGCCGTTTAAACCTTTTGTACAAGGGTCGCAGACGGATGTAACATTTTTGCACAAAAACGTGGACAGGTGTCCCGGGAAAAGAGCGACAGAAACACAATTCGAGCAAAAGAGTAAATCTACGTCCGACCAGCCATAATTTCAAAAATTAGCGTTTCGTTTGAATAGATGTTTTTTTTTTTATTCTACTTTCTTCTTTTTTTTTTTTCGTTATCTGTAAAACTCCTTTGCAGATTAGCTTGCACGCTAGAACGTCTTAACATTTAAAGAGAGAAAAAGAAAAAGAAAACTACAGGAAGACGAGCACAGTGAAATTACGTAATTTGCTAACAAAAACAATTAAAGGACATCATAAAGCGCCAAATTGGACGAAAGCCAATTTCGGAAATTCTGTACTTTAAAATGATACCATTCTGGAAACGTTATTTTTTCAACTATCTAATCGCGGCAGCTCAAAAAAAAATCAGCTTAAATTTACCTAATTAAAATTCCGCCGTGCCGATTTTATCTGTTTCTCTTTTTACTTTTTCTTAAAATCTGTTTCAATTTTTTGTTATTTAATTAATTTCCGTTTGGTGTCGGGTTTTAATTCTATTACCGAGCCAATGGGATACGTGCTTCTCTGGCACGCTTCCCATCATTTGATCACTTCTAATCGATGAAGGAACTAAATTACCGCAAGAGAAGAAAAAAAAAACAATGAGTAAAGCGGTATAAAAATTATTATCCGCGAGTAAAGGATATTTTCAACCTTTCAACTTTTTTTAAAAATCACTTTTTTTTTTTAGAAAAAGTCCCGAGCCAGCTGTAGTGTTTTGTTCAGATTCTATTCTGTAAATTAGAAAAATTAAAAAATTTCTCTTTCGCGCGGTTAATGTCCGTAGTGGACGAGCCCAAAAAAATGTAGTGTATAAATACACCTATATATATACAACTCGGCCATTTTGGCCTCCCCTTGACCCCTCTTGCTTACATTCCTGTCTCTTTCTCTTCTATACTTTGTATAAAATGATCAAAATTTACAACGTAATTCTAAATCGGTCCATTTGAATATAATAACATAATCACAAAAATCCTATAAAATATAACGAATGTTACGTAAAATTGGGACATTTTTTTGGGACATTTTTGCGAATGGGGGGTAGCCCAAGAATTACGTTGTTGAAATTTATTATCAAAAACCAGTGCTCTGTAAAAAATGTGCATCGTTTGTATCGACCTGGTGAATCAACAATTCGTAATGTTATCACCGAATTTCGCACCAAATTTGGTGATAACATTACGAATTGTTGATTCACCAGGTCGATACAAACGATGCACATTTTTTACAGAGCACTGGTTTTTGATAATAAATTTCAACCATATCGCAATCGTTGCTCGTTTGTAAGTCTTTCCATGATGAAATGGCAGAGTATACTGAAAACTTTTCACTTTGACAGATGACGTTTGGACGCCAATACCAACCAGTGCTGCCAACCTGAAAAACTTAACTCTTAAAAAATCACCCTATATATATATATATATATATATATATATATAGAGAGAGAGAGAGAGAGAGAGAGAGAGAGAGAAACAGACAGACAGGAAAAGAGACAGAGCGATAAAGTCAATTTACATCATAAAAAACGGTCCTTTTTAAAATTCAGGGTACGTTCAACTGAAACTATCAAACCGATCAACGTCCAAACTTCTATAATTTTTTGGTAATTTTTAATTTATTCGCCGACCCAGAATCGAGCTGTCCCCACATTTCGCTGCAGACTTCGTGAAATCTATGATAGCTTTCACTCAAAAAGTTGCTTCTATTAAAAAAGATCGGTTATAATAAATTTTTCAATTACAGTGGAATCCGCAGAGGTTTTCTAAATGTTATTACCTTTACTGGGGGCTACCACGTTTTGCGGCGAGCACGATTCTGCTAAACCATATTTCTCCGTGACACGTTTCGCAATACGAAAAGCCACGGCTCACCGCCGACGCTGAATTATAGGATGATATCGTAAATCAGTATATTAATCTTTATGACTGTTGTGCGGTTATTAAAAAAAAATGAAATGCAATATAAAACATAGAAAATATTTGATGGCTGAATTATTATTAAATGAAACGAAAGTTGTAATTAAGAATATTTCATTAATGCGTTACTGAGAATTTAATTAATAGCATATTTAATAGTAAGTACACTCGCAAAATATACACAAAGTTCAGAAAAAAATCCACACATGCAAAAAATATGTAAACTTAATTTCCATATTTGATATACAGACGTTATAGCTTATTAATTATGTATCAGTTATTTATGAAATTTAGTAAAACTTTTTTTCAAAAAGAAGAATTTATTTTGCGCGACAAAACATTTAATATGTCGAGGGGAGAAGTTATAATCAAAGTCCCCCTCCTCATTATGCATTTGACTGAAAATTTTCTTTCCATTTTAAAAACAAACACCTGTTTACTTGAAACGCCGGCGATGAACCGTGGTTTTTGATGTAATATTGCTAGCGAATAAAAAGCATGCTTGCGGCGAAACCTGTCTCGGCGAAACGTGCTAGCGGCAAAATGTGGAAAACACCCTTTATTGTATAGTCGCAATAATGAGGGATTCATAATCTTTTCCACGCAACGTTTCCGTACGCTAAATTAAGATAAAAACAGTTTTACCGTTTTTTATTTTTGTTTTTGTTTTTTGTTTTTTTTACTTTTATTTACTTCATTTTAATAAGTATCATCGTAGTCAAACGTAAAAAAATCATTGCATTCAGGAATCATTGATATTCTCTTAATACTGGACAGGTCTACTAAGATTCACGTTTGCAGAGACTCTCTTTCGAAATGAATTTGCAATTAACATACAGTTTCTTTAACTTGCAACCAAGACGTATCAGAATATTTCTCCCAGACCTCCCTCCTGAATTCACTCATCTACCGGACAGCCATATTCTTTCTGAATTTTGTGTTCTTCAAAAATCAAAGCAGAAACACTTACGGCAAAGAAACTAATACTTCACCATGCATAACGCTGAAAACAGTATTATCTGTGGCACCCAGGCCCGTGCCCAGAATTTTGGTGGGGGGGGGGGGGGGGGGGGGGGGTGAAAATTTTCTTTGCATATTTATTTTATAAATAAAAATACATTTTTCACTAATATTCATGCTATTAATAATTTCCATCATCTTGATTTATATATTAATAATTTAAATAAACGAATTACTGTGTAAACATTGTTATTGATTATACTTGTAACAAAAAATTTTGCATAAAATATTAATGAAGTACCTAAGCTATTTTAGTTCTCATGGGGGGGGGGGGGGGGGTTAACCCCCAAAACCCACCCCGTGGACACGGCCTTGGTGGCACCATCTGAATATTAAGGGAGAAAATACACTAAAATTTATATTTACCTCGGGCAATGTAGACTTTATAACTACAGCATGTGTTTTCGGGTAATGTCTATTTCATAATTTCATTTTCTTTCATTCTTGGTTTTAAATTTAAAAAAAAAAAGTTTTATAGATAAACACACACACATATATATATATGTGTATGTGTGTATATATATATATATATATATATATATGTATATGTATGTATGTATGTATATATTAAAAGATATTTACATTTGAAAAGTGTAGAGTATCTGCACACGTCAAGGGCATTTCATTCATGACAAGCAGTTTGCTTTTCGTTAAAATGACGTCAGTAGATGACGCGTTGTTTTGTTTTTAACTGCATAATTAGTTGTAAAAAAAGAAAAACAAAAAAAAACATGAGTGCATTAATTGTATAGAACGATGACACGTGTGATGTACAGACTGCTTGAAAATGGGAAACAATTTTTTTACTCATAAATGTTTGTTAAATACACTGATGATATTTCTTAAAAAATCTTCTTGTTTCATCTACATCTCGTGATAATATCGCGATGTATAACTTACGCCACAAGAATTCCTCCTATTCGTATCTGCTTCTACGAATTGCTTCCGACATAGCAGCAATTACGAAGTGCATGTTTGGAAGAATACATGTACGACTGTCGAAACCGTTTTCCTAGTGTTTCATTCGCTTTGCGGGAGGACAGTTGCGCCGAATCGCAGCCTATCAGTCTTGTAGTTAGAATTTCATTCTATCGGACATTAAATTAGAAGAAAACCCGGAAGTGACTAGTGGAGTCGGGAAAATTAAGAATCAGACATCGCCTACAATGCCAAATTTTTTCAAATCGGAATTTACATTTCGAGAAAAATCGTGTCGTCATCGAGAAATCGATATCATCGGGTAATTAAACGGGGAAAAAAAGAAGAAACGAATGAAGCTGCGGTTAAGCGAGAAATGCAGCAAAAAAGAAAAGACAAAAAACAAAACCGGAAAGGGGAACGAAATTTAGGCTGTACAGTGGACGCGAACTCTGACCAACAATCCTCCATTTTTCAGAACAACCAAAATGAATGTTCAAAACGAACAGAAACGATCGTACGTCGGAATTCGGGTCGTCCATGTCTCTGTATAAACAGGCAAGTTTACGAAGAATTTTAGGATATTACAAAGACACAAATAGCCGACTAAAATTTAATATATATGTGTACACGATAGAGGGAAAATATACGTTGCCATCAATAATTATCCGAAGCGGCGTTTGGAATTGGTATCGAAATGGGCGGGTATAATGGGAAAACATTATGCGTAAGGAATACAAAATTATATAGGAATTAAAAGGTCGTCCAACCTTTATTCTTTTAATTCTATTCCAGACACGTTTTCGATATTACTCCAACATTAGTCAAAAACGGACATACAAAAGTGTAACCGGTTCATACGATGCTCATTCGCAGAGCTAGGATTCTATTAAATATTTCAATTGGCGGCGTAGTTGTTAAAGAGGATTTTTCAGAGGTGCTTTTTGCCTGGGGAACTTAAAAAATAATTCCACTTTTAGCCAATTAAACGATGTTTAATTACTTTATATCAAGCCCGTGGGAGGGGGAGGTCCATTCTCGCGCATGGGGTTCCACGAAAGTTCGAAGATATGGTGGAACAATGTTTTATTATTTAAATTTATTTTCGGATTTATAGTAATAAATATTTATTATAAAAGCGTACCGCATTTACTTATTTTTGTAACTTTCCTAAGTGGACAGATAGTTCATTACGCGTTATAATTTATTTTTTGAGTGAATTTTATATCACTTAATACTCGAAGAGTTTGCGTGAAAATAATCCGGTAGGAATAAGGTACGCCGCTATATAACGATAACTCATCGAAAGAAGGAGTAAAACAAATTGTTGGTGATTGCGGGATTTAACGGTTGGTCTGCTCATGCACGCGTTACGTCTGCCACTGTGAGTAACGCGCCTACACTAGTACAACCTGTTCCACTTTGTATAAATCTGCTATAGAGTTTCTTACAACCTGATATAATTTATTTAAATTACAACAATTTACAACGAAACTGAAAAAACTTCTAACCTACAAATTACAAAGCTGCATTTCGGGAATAATAGAAATAAATTTCCAATTCCTGTGTTATAAACAGATTTTTTTTTCATTTCCCGAATCTACCCTATACTCTCGCACGCATTAAAACATTTGTGACATTTTACGGGGGCTGTCTTTTTTGGGCACAGTGTTTAATTTTTAACCGACTTCAAAAAAGGAGGAGGTATTCAATTCGACTGTATTTTTTTTTCTTTTTATTTTTTTTTATCTGTGTTACCTCAGAACTTTCTTCTAGATGAACCGATTTTGATGATTCTTCGTTTATTTGAAAGGTGGTGTTTCTCATGTGGTCCCGTTTAAATTTGATCAAGATCTGACCGATAGCTTTTGAGTTATCCTTATTAATGCGGGAGATTGAAGCTTTTTGGATGGTTTTCATTCATGATTGTTTTCACCGTCGGGTTAGATTTATTGACTTAAAACACTATAAATTTGCCAAGTTACCATGGAAATATGTAGCTTTTGATGTTTTTACCGTGGAAATATCTGTTATTAAAATGTTTTAATTTAATTGAATAAAAATGCACTAAAAAGGTAAAAAATAAAATGCTTTTTTACAAAAAATAAATACCGACTTCGAGGTTTATTATAAAAATTTAAAAATGCACTAAAAAATAAAAAATAATTACTCCCGATAAAAAATATATATCAGAGTGATATAACACTTAAGTGGTGATATCGTAATTCTTATACAACATTAAAACCTTAATTAGAGTTGGCATCAAATTCATATTAAAAGAATAATTAAAAACTGCATTAAGGGGGTCCCTAGTTTCTCGGCTGTTTTTTTACGTCTTTTTCAAAAAAAATTTACCGGCAAACCATCGAAATAATAAATCTCATTGTTTTTACATAATCTTTAATAACATTTAAATGAGCTTTACAAATTTTTTGAAGACAAAATATATAATAGAATCAAAGTTATAGTGACTGACAGGAAGACATCAAGTAAAGGAGGTGCTTGATGGTGACCAGGATTGCGGCTGTTCTACTTATCCAAAATCAAAAAACCAAACGGCATTTTAATCTTCATATTTCAGACTAGCGATTGAACCAGAATGAATTCTAAATTACAAAAATTAATTTTTTTATACACGTTTGAAAATTAAATTCTATTTTTTACTCATTTTTTCTTAAGTTTTTCGCTCGTAGAAAAAAAACTATCGAAGTAATCATGATAACCCTGGTTCAATCGCTGGCTTATAACATATTAAAGATGCTGTATAAATTTGAACAAGATCGGTGCAGTAGTTTCTGAAATATCGTGGTCACCGTTTTGAAAAATAGTGTTTCGAGAAAAACGCGTTTTAAAGTTCGCGCATGTGATTTATAATAAAAATTTCATCTCACCGTCAATCTGCTATTGCTGGACTATACAGTAGGCCTTCCTCTTCTTCTTGGAAGTCACGCAGAGCTGCTCCGTCTTCCCTTTTCGCGATTCGGGTCTGTTTTACAACATCACTCGTGCGACTTTCTGAACGGTCGATCCGAGAGCTATCACGCTGTTGAACGTATCCTTTAGCTTGTGGGCCGATTTTCACTCCCAAGGTTTCCAAGGTCTTCAGGATAAATTCGAATCCTTCGTTGACGATCATGACAGCGAGAAATGTGGTCATTTCAACGACTTTTGCCTCAGAATGGACGTGCTTTGGAGCAAAAGTCCAGATTAACGAATTGAGCGACTCATTATTATTTTGAGTTTCCGCTCCCAGGCATCTGCTTAACAATTCTTCTCTGGATAAATCCTCATAAATTGGCTTTATAACCTTTTGAACTGCTTCAGAAAGAGGCGGTTTATCGTGCTTGAATTGCTCAGCCTCTTCGAGAAACTCAGCTCTGCGCCATTTGCACCAACTAGATTCGCCTGCAGGGCAATTTTGATGTTGTGGAAATCTTGTGATAGAATGTTGCCCAAAATTTCCTTCCTCATTTCCTCAATAGAATCTGGATGTCTTCGAATAGTTAATCCATAATACTTTGTCATCTCACCAATCAATTTATCAGCGAGTTTTCCTACACCTTTTCCGCCAATGCCTTTATTAGATTTTTTGAAATTGTAAAGCCCAATCCTCGTACATCATGTTGATGGAAAGTCACTGTACTTTTGCACTCTTCACAAATAACAGCCGGAAAAATAGTTGCGAAATACACTCGCGAAATTCAAAATATAATACATAAAAGTCTGTTCAACGTTCACTTCTAAATTTTTATTTTGAACAAGTTTCTTCGCTGACGCCGATGTAAACGACTTGTCTTGTTCAAAAGTGTGCCTGCGAATTTTTGCTTTTTAGGTCGATCGTAACGAGCCGGGGCGTCTCTACTTCCTTTCTTTAACATTTTAAAAATTATTTTCAAAAAATCAGCTAAGCGCGACTCGCAAGAGAAAATATACAGTACGCTTTGCAACTGCCACAGCAAAACTGAACTAACCGACGCTTTTTTTTTTTTTTTTTTTAATTGGGCGACGCTTCACAGCGTCTCAGTCAATATTCGAACGCGCTGCTCCGTTCCAGGGCTGTAACTTGTGAACCGCTTCGAATATCGAAAAATCCTTTGGCACCCATTTTCTACACATGTTGTAAATGTGATTTATGAAAAAAAAAAAAATTCGATTTTTTCGACCCGAGAAACTAGAGGACTCCCTTAAATGTTCATTAAATTGTTCCTAGATATAGTAACATGAATTTAACGCCAACTCCAAAAAGTTAAAAGAATTACGATATCACCTTAAGTTATATCACTCTGATTTATAGATTTTTTATCGGGAATAATTATTTTTTACTTTTTAGTGCATTTTTAAATTTTTATAATAAACCTTGAAGTCGGTATTTATTTTTTGTAAAAAAGCATTTTTACACAAAAAGGTATTGAAAAAAATTAATGCTGTTTTAGCATAATCCGGAAACTCAGGTAGAATTGATGCAAACGATAACTTGTTCTTTTTTTCTTTTTTTTGACAAAAAAATGTATTTCTCCATTTCTCTTTTACCGATTTATTTTCGGTTTTTGTATTCATAATTTCTGGATTTTGTTGTTATTCGTACCATTAACACACGTCTTGCTCTGGCTTGTACAACGGTACTTACTTTTTAAAATGCTTTGTCCCGCACGACGACGATATCTGTCTTTTATACGGGAACAACGCGAGTTTTTCCTTGTAGTTAGCAGATTAATTTTGCAAGACTTTCGTCAAATTTTTAAATTGAAATTAAAAAACTGATTAATAGATTTTTACAAACTTCTAACCTAATTAAAGCAATTAAAAATGTAGATCCTCACACTTGAAAACTACCCGATTTTGGTAACCTCTGAAAATTTCTTTAACTGTACGACGCGGAAAATAATAAAAGTAAGCACACAAAAGTAATCAATAATGTTTAACAGTTAATTAGCTATAATATAATTGTTTAATCGTATCGCTCTTACAATTTGCAACATACGTATATGTAGCATTCGATTAAAATGGTAAAATTAAACATTTCACTTTTCGTGAAATACCGACGTTATCACGTAATAACAAGAGAACCTAAACCCGTATCCATTAAAATGCACATTTGCTTGCTGGAATGCGATTATAATAATATTTAAAAAAAATCTAACTGTACGCGCGGACGCATGCAGGATATCAGATGCTTTCTAGCCGGTAGAACTACAGATTTTTTCCAACTTCTTTTTGTCTTGCAATTTTATAATATGCTAGTTGAAACACTCGGCTTTGTTCTGATAAGGAATATTTAAAAACTATGTATAATAATATTGATAATAATAGTTTAAAAAAAAAATAATAGTGATTTTTTTATTAATTCAAAAAATATTAAATAAATAACAATTGAAAAAGTTTATATTTTGTTCTCCAAGATTCATATATTCAGATATGTGCGTGTATTTATTTTTTATGAAATATTGAATTTTCTTACGAAACTCTAATTATACTGCAAATGAAACAAAGCCGATAACCATCTGCAGTAGAGTAACAATCAAAGGCGAACGGTCCTGTAGTTTTTGAGAGAACGTTGAAAAAACACTCTTCCTCTTTACATATATACGTATATATATATATATATATATACTTATCAGAGGCAGATCCAGAAGGACATTTTAGGGGGTGTTATAAAATTACGTAAAATATTCTACGGTAAGCAGTAGATTTGAGAAATACCCACTGTTTCATAAAGAAAATCAAATAGTATAGAAATTCATAAAAATGTCTTAAAAAAACATAATTATTAGAGTTTTTAATTTAACTTCTGTTTTATATTTAGGGGTGAAAAATGAAATGAACTCATAAAATTCTAACTAAAATGGTAGTTTAGAAATAGTAAAAAAGATAGTATTTTTATTAGACTTTACTTCTTTTTTATTTTTATTAGTAATTCAATCCGATTCTTTGCTCGTGAGCAAGTTTAAATATACAATATATTTTTCATTGTACTATTTTTAATTAAAATTACAAAATAAAAATTAAAAATAAATGAAAATGTCAAATTACGAATATGTTGAGCACTCATCGCAGGACCCTATACACTTTGACTATTTGTCGATTGAAATTGGTGCAAATTTTTTTATCGTTTAAAAAACCAATAACATCTCGTATTCGGCCAAACTTTCAGCATTTCACTCATGATTATAACTCGAAAACGAAAAAACACATACAGTATTGCGGTTAGTATTAAATTAGACTGGAATGTTGTAGCTACAAAATGAGACCACGCCCACTTCCGCCAAACGGTAGATTAAGAATACAAATTGATAATATTAGTGCGTAGTTTTAGGAATTATTCCGCAGCGATCCTTTAGGAAATTGTATGATGGATTACATTGAGTTTACCTGAAATCATTACCCGGTTAACACACCGTAACACTCTGTATTTATTTATCGAGAATATGAGCCATTTTTCTTGATGATAAATTTAATGTGCCCTTATGGGAAAACAAAAAAAAAAAAAAAAAAAAAAAAATCACTGATAATTATTAGAACAAAGTCCATACATTTCAGCAAAGATAAATTTATCCTGCACATCGGCTACAAATCCACTGCGTCACTGTATTCTCACTCTCTGTACATTTAGACTGATGCTTCAAAAGCAGGCTCGCGCAATAGCCCATTTCCAACCGCTGGCGCTTATGACATCGGTAGTGAAATCATTTCAGTTGGTCTAATCGATTAACCTTTTTACGGGAAGCAGAATTTTATATGCTACACGGCAGCATGAGACTTGTTTACACAATGATGAAAATATACTTTTAATAACCGATTTCTCGGCGTTCCTAAAATCTATTTCATCATAGAACAACACGGATATTCTGAAGGTTAATTACACTTTGAAACGGTTCCGTTATGTAAGAAGTCAAGTAACACTTTTATCGGTGCCGAGTCGCATGAGAATCAATGAGCTTGGCGTCCAAGTCAGCATTGCTCGCACCAATGCCGGTAACAGTTCCAGCAATTTGTAAAATGAAGACGAATTACTACGATCGTATGATGGCTGAGCAGTCAGCATTCTCCTTATGAAAACTATAAAATTAACAACTGATCCATACGATTTGCTCCTCTTTTACGTGTAGGAGATGTGCTGCTTTAAATTGCTCGCGGCTTGGTCATACGGCTGTCTCGCATTACACCACCTATTTGGATGAACATCCCCTCCACCCACATGTCATTTTTGCTCTGGTTCTTCCTATCCCGTCCGCAGAATTAAAACAATGTGTGGCTTTCAGCCGCTCCGCTTTCATCGATGTTAATTAATCCTTGGTTTCAAATTCTTTCAGGCGTATAGAATATGCTGCTTTAAATCTCTTGCAGGCTGGTCGCACAGCTGACTCACATAACCACCATATCTGAAAGAACATCCCCTGCACTCACATACAATTTTTGCTCCGGTTCTTCCTACCTTTCCGCGGGACACTTGCTACAATAACGTGTGGCCTTCACTCTCTCCGCCATCACCGGTGCCCCACCATCAACTATTCTCTCAAATGACCCAAATAGAATACAAATTTTATTTCATTTCCTTGGAGCGAACAACTTGCTAGGTAAACTTTGAAATGAAATCCTCATCTTGGTCCATATGTAAATCAGTTAAAACTTTTTAATGACAAATTATTCCGAGCCCGACAAACAGTAGTGCGTATTTTTTAATAGCAGCTAGGATGATATTATCGATAAAATAATGTTCGCAACAATTCGCTACGCAATTATTTAAGAACTAACATTCTTTCTAGCACACTACTCGAATAAAAGGTGGGATGATCCACTCACTATTTTCACTGAAAATCACTAACGTTAGCGCAAAATAAAAATCAATCTACTAAAGAAGAATTTCGATCGCTTTAATTCTGCTAACGAATCTGTGGACTGAAAGCAAACGAAAAAGGACAGTTTTGTAAAAATATTTTTACGACTAGCAGGGTAAAGTGTAAGGGAACTTTATTAAAATTACAAATAAAATATTACTCGCCGTTGATATCATTTTGATTCTTTACGTAAATTACCATCCCATATTTGACCTTTTAATCTCGAATTGTGTAATCATCGTAGGATATAATTTAGCAATTTCAATTAAATTTTCCATTTTAATAAATTAAAAAATGCGAAAGAAAAAGTTGAACTTAAATAAGGAGAACGAGAAGCGAAAGTGGTGGAATTGTGAAATTATCGAAGCGCCCGTTAAAGTGGTTTTGAAATGCCAAACAGTGACTACGGTAGAAAACGATCGCGCCATTTAACTGTCCTTTTCCCGCTCGGTAGAAGTTAATAACAGGTGATCCTTAGAGTAATAATGTTTTTCCGATTACTGACGAATTGTTCCGACGTCTTTTCAACCAGTAGCGGATTTAGGCATAGGCCTAGGGCGCCAAAATTTAAAAGGTGCTTGAACCCAAACATTGTTTTCCGGTTACTTAAATGTCGAAATTGATGAAGTTTTCCATCAACTGCGAGATTATGTTTTCTCTCAAAGTGTGTAAAAATAACTAATATATGATAGAAAAATTCGATTAACTGAAGAATTATTATTTCAATAAAATTTCGTAATTAAGCTACAGCAGCATGTTTATATACATATTTAAAATTTTTTTTTTTCTATTTTCATTACAAGAAAAGCGACATATCAGCACGGATCTAGGGCGCCAACACCATCAAATTCGTCACTGTTTTGAAATACACACTTTGTGCTAATGCAAAAGAAGCGCCTTTGTTTCTTCTATTGTTTGACGAACAGTTTCCGGTTACACACTTTTTGTAGGGCACGTGTACTTTTTAACGCAGTCGCTGATGTACTGCACCGCAATACGAAATAATCCGATCCAAAAGCATTCGAATGGGCCGCTCGGCGGTTACATTCTATTTCTTTTGAAGTACATCTACTCTGCCAGCAGATACGTTCTTAAGCAAACTTTTTACCCTGTGCGTTTAATCGTTTAACATGGTGTAAGCGCATAGAATATGACATTTTCAAAAACTAATGCATATATTATTTAATTATTATATGTTACTAGAATTTTTCTGAGAAAAAAGAAACGGTCTACGAATATTTTACTAGGAAAACAATTATTCAAAAAATTTAAACTTTTAACGTCTCGGAAAGCTTACACATTAATCCTTTGACGTTTTGGAAAGCTTACACATATGTGTAAGTTTCCCGAAACGTCAAAAGATTAAACTTTTTCGAACATAAAGTCTACCGTAAATTTCTTCTTTTAATTATATCCAACGTGGAAGCTTTAAATGTTTAATTTATTTTACTGCTTGCTTCTCCACTACTACATACTAACGTATAAGAGCATACCGATGCTAACGAAAAAGTAACCAACTTAATTCAATTTCTGGTAAAATTATTTTATTTATTTTTCACTCATTAAAGTATCCATTTGATCAAAAAATCGATATTTCATAATAACTGAAAAATTTCGACCTTCGAGAAAACTTCTTCGCAGAGCCGATCCACGCGTGGACGTCGATCAATATGCGGCAGGTTTAGTTTCATGAAATAGCGTGGTCCCCGATGATGGCTGATTCTCACTCGATACATCGTATTCAGTTTTAACCTTTAAACTACGTTGAGCTTCGATGTTATTCATAATAGAATTTATTTTAATATTACATTCTTTTTATTTTTCTTCTTCGAGCAGCCCTCTGACACCAATAATTGACGTCGTAGGCCTCTTCTAAATTTTTCCACCATTGTCTATCCTGAGTCTTATCCGCGTGAATGGTCGGCTTGTTTTATTATATCTTCTGACCATCTTCTTTTTGGGGGTCTTCCTGTTTATTATGTTCGCAGTTCAGTACTTCCTTTGTCCATCTTCCGTCTGTTTGTTTTGCGACAGTTTCATTTGTTTGTTGCAATTCTGGCTACAATATCTTCGAACCGTGTGTTTCTTTTTTCCGTATAATTCCTGTACTTCCTTTGTCCATCTTCCGTCTGTTTGTTTTGCGACAGTTCCATTTGAGTGTTGCAATTCTGGCTACAACATCTTCGAACCGTGTGTTTCTTTTTTCCGTATAATTCCTGATTCTGTTACCAAAAGCTATTAACAAACATGTAGAACAAATCTACCCAGTTACAAGGCTGCTACTGGGTGGGATAGTATAAAAGCTTCATACATAAAAAATAATGCAGCAGTCTTCACTTCAATAATAACAAAACTAATAAATTACTATATTAAAGAAAGTATAGTCCCTGAAGGACTCTTGAAACCGGAATTATTCGATAATAGTGGTGAAGCGAGAGCGTGGGAAAATTATCGACCAATTACGATTATTTCAGTGTTGGCAAAAATTATCTGGAGGGAAATAATCTACTACACAATAACAAATTCGGCTTTAGAGAAGGGAAGTCACCAGTCTCCTTGTTAAGAGCATTAACAGGTGCGCAATCAATAAAAAACTGACAATTAGAAAATAGTTTCTCGTAATTTTTATAGACGCGGTCAATCATTAAATAATGTTGCCGATATGGAAGGTATATTAGTATTATAAGCGAAAACAAAATAAATGGTTTGAAAGCTATATGTGCGTAATAGAGCGGGAGCTGTGAAAATCGATGAAGAACTACGCAGGGAGGAAACTGCTTTAAGAGGTGTAGGGCAAGGGACACTATATTAGCTACGTT
Source organism: Icerya purchasi (assembly GCA_039619475.1). NCBI lineage: Eukaryota > Metazoa > Arthropoda > Insecta > Hemiptera > Monophlebidae > Icerya > Icerya purchasi. The sequence goes on along the minus strand of CM077116.1, from coordinate 444,690,434 downwards.
GTTATTTCTGATTTACACCAACTCCCTTCACAAATATGTTAAACATGCGACTGTATATGCCTATGCAGATGATGTAGCACTCGTAATTAATCACCGTGACATTCATGTGGCCGAAAAACTGTTGCAAGAGGATGTTGATACTATGAATAGGTGTGGGCACATGATAAACATCTAACGACTAATATAAAAAAATCAAAGGTTTCATATATATCCAGCAGATATAGAAAACACAAACCCTATATTATATAATGCATATAGTAATAATTGCTTACACAACTGTTTGACTCCGACCTTGAATTGTCGTTGTACTACGTTGAAAACAACCGATGAGGTTAAATACTTTGGATTAACTTTTGACAGAATATTATATTGGGACAAGCATATTACAAATTTATCTAATAAAGTTAGGCAAACGATTCCAGCATATTATATAGATTAGCTCAATCAATGCCATATAATGATCTTCGTCTATACTTTAATAGTACTGTCACGAATCCCTTATGGAATAGCAATTTTGAGGGCAAGCAAAGAGTACGATAATCAAAAGGATTAGTAATCAGCAAAAGAGATGCTTAAAGATAATAATCCCCAAAAAAGATCAGGTTAGCGGTAACATTAGCTGGTTGTTGGAGAGAAAAAAAAGAAATGTCCTCAAAAATGTTATATGTATTATCAAAGACTGCTTGAGTATGAAATACTGTTTTCGACGAAAAAAGGTAGAACAACTAGGAATCATAGGGAAGTGTATTTGCGACTTAATAGCGATGCCTACATTTCAACTGTATGAAAATTTCCCTGTCGAACATTTACACTTGATTAGAGACCTCTCCTCAATTGATGTATCTGATTCGAAAGAAAAAAAAAAAAAATTAATAATCGAAATAAATGTCCGATTTTATTTGTGTTTTGAATAAACATACGCCCGCCCTGCACTAGACGGCAAACGTTCGTGATGCAATCTTTCGCAGTAGCAGAAAGAGGAGATTGTTTTTTCTGTTTGTTTTCTTACGTAATATCTCCCCTCTAGGGTGTGTCTATCACTTTTATGATAATTTTGATTAAACACGACTGAACAACTTGTAAAAAAAAAAGTGAAACTTCAAAGGCGTTTTCCGCAACTTCGATTTAGGGGTTATAGTATTAGTACCAAATTTACCAAAAGTAAGAACTAGTATAAACATATCTATAAAGTTTCACTTAAATACGTAGACCCCGCTTGAAAAGTAAGTATACACATTTTTGTTCTCCACTCGCGGTAACACCGAAGCGATGAAATTGAGTAGGCATGTTTCTCAAGGTTATTACAATGTATTCTCAAAAGTTGGAAACGATCGATTGTAAATTACGTATTTTAGAGCGAAAAAGAGTTACGTGCAGTTATCAAATTTTTAACTATTGAAAAGATTTCCGGTGCCGAAATTTATCGACGTTTAAGTGTAGCGTATGGAGGCAAAAATATGATAGCAGCTTTATATCGCTGGGTAAAAACAATTTGAGACGGAAAAATGGATACACACGACGACGCGCGGAGTAGTCGGCCTTCTGATGGCATGAACGACGAAACAATCAACATTGTACGCATTCTCCTGGACGAAGATCGCCGCTATATATGGGATCTGATCTTTACCATGAGATAGCGAAACGGTTCTCGCATGTTAGCACGGGTCGGTTTTCTATCTATCGTACCCTTGCAGAATATTTGCACATGACTAAGGTGGCCGCGCGGTCGGTACCACGCAGCCTTACCATGTTGCAGCTCAAGCGAGATCCCTGCTCGCTGATTTTCGGTGGGACGTCTTTGGACATCCCCTGTACTCACCAGATCTCGCCCCCATCATGCGTTCTCTGGCTTGAAGAGAAATCTTGCTGGGCAGCGTTTTTTCCATATACATCATCTTTGAAGGAAGCGGTCGTTGCGTTCTTCCAAAATTTGGACGTTACATGGTATGCGACTGGAATAGAAAAGTTGATCTCACGTTAGGACAAATGCCTGCAGCGATTATGTAGAAAAGCAGAATAAGACTTCGTAAATAATAAAACATTTTTTCGATTTTAGTTTGTCCCGTTTTCCTTGTTTCCTAAGGATTGTATACTTACTTTTCAAACGCCCGTAGTAAAAACAAAAATGGTCGATGCCCTTCTTTTTTCGATCCGCTTCGAGAATTTTCATTTTCGTTTTTATTTTTTGTTCTCTTTCTATTATATGCTCGATGCCTTTCTTTTTAAAATTCTTCATGTTAACTTTTTATGTTTGATTAATTTTTGATATTTCAAGTTCTAATACATTTATTTTCTTTATGTATATATTTCAAAGTGGTATGAAATGCAATAACATGCAACATAACCGATTCTCTTTATATCGTTATTTTCATTTAATTTTTGTTTTCCGTGGAGACTCATCATGCATTTTTTCATGACATTTTTAAAATGTAATAAATAAGGTATACTATATAAGCTGGACACTTACGATTTCTTACAACCATTACGTACAGACGGAGCGAACTGTCGGTTTATGTTTGTTAACTTGATCTGCCGCTTGTAATTAAGAAAGAGAACAGGTTACTCGTATACGCGAAACGGAGAGGGGGGGGGGGTAAATTTTAATTCGACAGATTACTGGGGCTACGTGTGTCTATTACGAATTTTTAGATGTACTTATTAAAGAACTCTATCAGAGCTATTCATAACGTACGCCTGTTCGTTTTTCGTGTTAACTCCCTACAAATTTTTTTATTTATATACATACATATAAGGCGCGCCTAAAGAAGTTTTACTTCAAAAAGTTCCTTCCGGATCTGAACGTTAGTCCGAATCACTATAATACAGTTAATCATAAACACTGCAAAGCCTAAATCGAACTGAACGAAAAATCAATACTTACGGATCCGTATTAGCGGAGTTTGTTTACAAAGCGAATCGTATTTTTCTATGCTAAACACTATACATATACGATGGTTTTGATACAACTTTAGTGAATACTAAATTGCAAACTGTAGTTCAGAGTCATTAATTGCAGCGCATGCAGTGTGATGTAAAGACTTAATAGTGAGTGCGGCGACGATTATGGAAACGAAATTAGCCGACAAAAGACGGATTAGACTGAACTGACGTCACGTTCTTTTTGTTGTCATAGTAATACGCTTTCAACGTGATTTTCAATGTCAATACGAAGTATATAGTCACATTCGGATCTATCTAACACCTTCGTATATTGCAATTGTCAATTCACTACCTGGGACACACCACTGCATACGTCATGAATCGGCTGTCTTCTTTTATCGACAACGAGCCAATAAAATATGGTTAGTTTCCGTTGTTACCGAAAGGGTCTCACGCGCCTATTTTAGTTTCAATTTCATTCGGAATTTGTCCACCACCGAACGTTCTCTCGGCTAAGAGCATTTTAGAATTTTCGAAACCTCGTTATTACGATGTGCGTGCACATCGGTCGAAGGTAATGCGGGGAACCCAATCGCATGATCTTTGTCACGGCCTACATGGTAGAGAGACATCGAAAGACCTTAAACCGTTGCACTAGAATCGATGACTGCCATCCGAACGTCATGACGTGGAGATGGATTAAAATGAATGCCATAACACAACCGGTTCGATATTCAAACAGAGAAAGAGAGAGTGAAAGACAAATGCCGCCTGAAATTTCGACATGAAAATTCCCTGAAATGATCATTGATGATTTTATTCGCGATCTGACTCTAAAGAGGGGCTCGCCGACACAGTTCATCCGGAATTTTGCAAAGTTCGCCAAATTGCGATTGACTTACCGACTTGCAAAAATATCGGACAGTTGGCGCCGACTGAGGCCGTATTATTTTCCCCCCATAACGCGTGAATCATTTAAACGGCTTTTTTTAAGGTCGATCGATCGGGACTCGAAACGATCAACGATCAGTTAATCGATCTTCACGTCTGATAGAAGGAAAACAGCTGATCCTTCGACGGTGAAAACCGTGCCAGATTTTCCTTTTTTGCACGGACAGTCAACCGGTAAAAGAGAGCATTCGTTTGTCTTTCGGAACAGGATTGAAGGCGCACTTTTCTTAGTAACCTCAATGCGAACGAATTCATCCGTATAGCGGGGGGCGCGGTCTACTGAAAAACGGTATAGGATGAACAAGTTTTTTTTTTTTTTGTTTTTCTTAAATAAGCCGGAGAGAACATTAACCAAAGAAATCCCTCGGCTCGCTAACGGATTTAACGGAGCTGTCTATTAGAAGTGTTCAGAATTACAGATACAACGTTATTTCTTGCCGATTCCTTTTAATTAGATCGTCATTCAGTGGTTAATACTCAGCATTTAGCCGGTACGTTTTAGATTCTAGGTCAAAAACATTAGTCGTTCGCATCGGAAAAGAAGCGTAAATGTGAACCGAACGTTGAAAATCCAACAGCGTATGTGTCAAGGATAACGTCGAGAAAGTAGCCTCAATTGACGCGGATGTCGACGCATATCCAATTTATCCAATCGAAAATGTTGCGTTCGATAATGCTCAACGGGAACACGTCGTTTATTTACTCTTCAACACATGGAGCCAGCCAGCCAGCGCGCTGATAGTACACGACGAAAAGATTGGATAGCAGGCGTCCTTATCGATCCGAATATGCAATTGGAAACTTTTCAAGCGCGAGAGCTTTGAAACAGTAACAATAACCTTTACGCAGAAGAACGTGGACGACGTTTTTACAACCCGCCCCAACGTTGGAATATTTCTCTTCATTCGAAACGATCAGTTTTTAGCATTAACCAATCTGTATTGCCAACCAGCGACAATTCAACAGCGACACCCAACAGTTCGTAAAAAATTACACATTTAGGCTTTATCCGCAAAAACTGAGAAAAATGCAGTCATATGGGCTCTTCTTGGTTAGGTGTTGTGCAGCTCTTTTTACACTGTACTAAGCTTAACGGGCGCCGAAATGAACTCTTATTCTTTCTCTCCTCAACCTAACGGTTGCCGGGTACTACCGATTCGTACATCTCAGCTGTACAGGTATACAGGCGTAGCATACTAGGCAATTATTATATGCAACGCAGGTGTACATACGCAAGACCACATTCAGAACTGATAGTAATCGTTTGATTTATCGATATACAAATGCGATCACGTGTGTGTCTGCTGTGTACTGACCTAGCGCACATATGATGTTGTACGTGGTGGTTTGCCATTGCCTTCCACGTGATTGTTAGCGATTATTTATTTCTATTTAATTCTTGTAATAAGTTCGTCGTCGCTCGGGATCGAACCCGCGACCTCCATATCGGAAGTCAAGCGCTCTAGCAACTAGAGGCTATCGCGACTGGAACATTACGTACTAACTGCTTTCTCCTTTCCCCGATTTCATTCGTAACCGGTACTTTATGTCCGGTATTGAGTCTGAAACGAGACAAGTCCTTTCGGTGGAGCAAGAAAAAACAATCGGACGTTCCCCCTTTGCATCCGCATTTCGAATCTAACGATGTGCTTCCACAAGTGCTGAACGATCATAAAATTCATGAACAAATTTCACATCGTAATTAAGATTTTGGTCCGTTAGCTTTGACTTGGCGCTTCAAATTCTTTTTTTTTTTCACATTTGTCATTCCGTTCCGCCATAATTATATAAGAAAAATGTGGTATGCCGGGTTCGAATTAATCATGTAAGTCTTCTTCTGTCATAATGACGCTCTATAATGCGTCTAAATAAAAACCGATGTGGAAGATGAATTGCCCGTCATGGAAAACATTTCGATTTTATCTGGCATCACATGTAAAATTCGGAGATACCCTTGGAGCAAATTTATCTTAAAAGAGAGCAGTTTCCGATACGGTCGAAAGTTATTTTCAAAGCGACGCTGCAACCATACGATTCCAGTTTTTTGTACGGGAATAAGAATTATAACGTTCACAGTACACAACGGAAGTAACTACAGACAATGAAAAAACATCGGCTTAGAAGATCATCAAGCGAAAGTAGTAACATGGCAATATTGTTATGTAGAAAATTAAATAACTTTTAAATACGTTATTTACATAAAAAAATATAACTAGTATAATAATAACAATAAATATAATATACTAAGGTGGGTGAGAGTACATCATAAATGTAGAATTTCGATTTAATATTAGTCACGGTATTAACACTTCTTCGATGATTTATTATCGGCGATTTTTTGAGACATTTCCAGTCAGAAAATTTAACGTACCTGCAAGGAACTTTAAACTCTGTAAACATTTATCTTTTTAAATTTTTTTTACAAGTCTCACTGATAAGTTTATAAACTTTTTTAAAACATTCCTCAAAAGAAAAAAATGAAAAAAGTAGCTCTGGTGGTGCTTGTTTAAAAATATGTATTTAGAAAAAATTCTCTATATTTCAAACATGTCTCGCGCTATCAATTTTTTTTTTTAAATATTATTATTAATTTGTTGGGTTTGTTAAAAAAAAAAAAAGACACATTGGCTCAAGAAAAAGGAAAAGGTTGAGAAGCGGAATGAGATGTTTATGCGATCAGATATGGAGGATAGGAAAAACTCAAGTGCTGGAATGACCGAGGGTGATGGCAAGGAAAGAACAAAAGATGCACAATACGGAGTTGGAAGACCAATTGACAGAAGAGAAGAGTAAAAGGAAGAACGTTCGGAAGCGATACAGGTACACTGAAACAAAATGTGATTAGCGTCACCGATAAAGTCGTGAAAGGAAGAGTGTAGGTGACAGAGAAGATAGAGGACTAGCGAGAAGCGAAATAAGGAAGCAGGAAGCAAACTGTGCCTAAAGCGTAGGCGACAGATTGCAAAGAGAGTTGAACGCCGCATGGAGGGACAATTGAAAACCCACGGATAAGACATTAGGCTGAATAGAGAGATAGCAGGAATCCGGATTTGAGAATGAGGAGGAATACGAACCTTAACCATAGTTTGAAATGAGCTGAAGTGGAGAGGAGATTAATATTATAATTCACCGGTAGAAGAGGATATCAATATTATAATTGGAATAAATAGGTGTTCTAAAATTAAACGTTCAAAAAAACCGGTTTTATTATGTAAAATTCTACAGCAGCAGACTCAAATCAGAAGGTATTTAGTATATTGTTAGAGGAAAAAAGAATTTTCCTCGAATAATCATTATCGATGGGCTTGTAACATGGTGAGCGGGTTTCCTCAAAAAAAAAAAAAAAAAACGTCTCCACGCTCGGTACAATTTATTTTTTTTTTTATTTTTTTATTTTTTTTTTTTTTGTCGGCGGACCAGCGACATTGACCCAACAACAAGAAAACTAAGCGGTCCGAAATGGACGCAACAAAGGACAGCAGTGCGGACACCACAGAAGATGAAGGAAAGGAGAGGATAAAGGAAAAATTATAGGGAGTAGGAAGACCTAATGACAGGAGCTGACTGTATAAAAGGGATCGTTCGTTACGAAGAGCAGGACACTCAAAGAAAATGTGTTTAGGATCACATGTATGAGGAGGATCAAAATCGTGAAGAAAACAATCAGGAGAAGGCGATAGAGCAAATCGAAAGCGAGAGGGGGGGGGGGGGGAGAGAGAATGATTGATCCGGAGACGAATTAGGGAGACAATAGAAGAGTGGCGCGACTGAAAGGAATAGTTTATTTTTATTCCCCTGATCAGCACTGTTTGTGGAAACTATTTCGAGCTTGTTTTGTCCACAATATGAGGAGGGAGTAAACATTTGATTAAGAGATGCAATGAGATACATTTCAATAGGTTAAACTTCTCCGCAGAAAGGCCCAATATATCATAACCAGTTTGACGTCCGCCGAATCGAAAAATATACAACGCGAAAAATTGTACTCAAAAGCAAACCTGAATATTATTCAAAAAGCCACGCTCTCTATTATTATGCGCATAAAGCCTCACGGATTATCCGCAAAAAATGACTTCTAGTTCCAGTTAGCCTCGGGATCAGAGTCGAAAGTTACCGGCACTCTGTTAGCATATATTTCCACGTCCGGGGAAATCGAAATACACAGTTTCCGTCGTCGAAAGTAAACCCTAAATAAAATAGGCGCGCAAACTAGGAATATATTTGATTCTCGAAGTAAAAAACCCGGGGCGTGTTTCGAACGATCGCGGTTATTAACGACTGAAATAACTACGATTATCGAGATGTCAGTTTTATCGTTTATTTCGTAAATTCATACGCTTACATTTATATCGCACATCTATTACATCAGCCCTGTTTACATTCTATTTCTGTCGTCCCACAGAACCCCACTGCAATCATCCATTAGCTTTTCTCTTTGTGCTCGATCACAACAACCAACCCCGTGCAAGTTTACTCCTTCCGATATATATCTGCGCAGACCAATCCTTCTTCCCGTATTAATAATAATTCCCTAAACCAAATTATTTCGTCCGGAACATCGTTAAAACTTTGGATTTACTTAAATTATGTTTCTGCTTTTACGGCTCATCAATTTAGTCTCGATGTAGGCCTTATGTATCGGTATAAGCTCCTCCACATGCGAAAAACTATTGACACCTTCTCTAGTTTACATTTTCTCAAAAATTTCATTATAAAGAATATTTTTTCAATAATCGTCGTTGTAAAAATTTCTCTGCTCTATTAGTAATCACGTATTTTAGAAAATCAATTCGCCGACAGTCCCCCCCTTTCTCCGTCTTTATATACATACATACACATACATATATCGCCAAAAAAAATAAATAAATAAATAAATAAATAAATAAATAAATAAAGGCGGATGATTAGCCCGTCGGTAAATATCGAATGCTTGTGTAAGTGAAAAATTTGAATCGTAAAGGCGAAGCAGAATCTGTTGTTAGCCTTTGAACCATTGATAAAATTCCACGGGATATATTCCAGAAAGGATAACTGACAAAGAATTTATGGAGAGAGTATTATCGGTTTATATAGTTTCAAAAAAAAAAAAAAATGACGGCTTCTTCATAAACTAAACAGGCTTGATATTAGTATACGAAGACGCATATTTTTACATTAAAGAAAAAGCTGATGATCGAATTTGAAGGAACAGAGAACAGTTTAAGCGGAACAGAAGTAAATGTATCAAAGGTGTCCAAGCTTTAGTGTCCAACGCGTCAGTCTGTGTGATCAGTGTATCCGATCGTTTAAAATCAGCGATCATCATACCGAACTGATTCTTGTTTTATACTACCACGAATGTAGTCGGTTGATTGTTGCGAATTTCAACGTATTTCACATAACCGATAACAATTCTGATCGGGAAGTACCGGCAATTTATTTTCACCAACAATGAGGCAGCATCTCATCATCGCAGACGAAAATTGCACATTGACACATACCTCTCTGGTATCAGACAGCTGATTTAACGAATTTCTGTGGACCATGAAAATACAACTCGCGGAACGCGTGGTAATTTTCCTACTACTAGTTCGAGTGCAGAAGTGTAAACAAAGCGTGCTAATTTTAATAATGAAATATTTGACAATATTGATCCGAACCTGAGATTTTTAATTATACCAAAGTTATAAACATCGAACGATGAACGGACCAGCTTTTAATGTACAAATATCATTCGGGCGTCGCACTTAACATTATTAAAATAACGGTGCACTTTCTCCGCTACACGGACAAAAACTATAGAGACTCATGAACGCGATTTTGAGCTTTTGCCTAATGCGAAATTTAGCATGACCTGCAGCCGAACAAAAGAAAAAAGAAACGCTCGAGTCTATTTTTATATACTCATTACAATATAACGCGTAATAATAAAAATCATCATCATCATTTATCCACTTGATATCCGAGTAAGGAGTAGCAATCCTACAAGGAGAAGAGCTAATGATATAACAGAAAATGGGATGGTACAATTGCGCAGGTTAAAACATATTGCACAGTCATAACGAGTGATCCAGTGGTAAGGTTAAACAACCAAGAAGACCAGACAAGTTATTACTTATGCATATATGCAGGCTGTAATAGAAGGGGAAGAGAAGAAAGGAATTAGAATAACATGGTAATTGTTAATATGTAACGCTAGTCTAGAGTAGGACTGCACTCGGAACATTGTGAATGTTCGATTTATTGTTATATAGAAATGCAGTTCCGTATGAATCTGCTTACTATACATCAACCAGGGCGCATGTGTATATGTGGTGGTATGCACGTTTGCCATTTCCGTTCCCGTTTGATTATTAGCGGTTAATTTAATTTCAATTTTGTAATAATTTCTGTCATCGCCTGGATCGAGTGTTTAGACAACTAGGCTGTCGCAACGGCAATAATAATAATAATAGAAACAATAAATAAAATAAAATAAAATAAATAATAACAAAGAATAGGCTGCGAACTATCGAACAGTTTCGCGGACTAGACGGTACATTTTGTTTCATCTTAAAGTACTGAGTGCCCCCGAGCGATATTAGCGAGTATATTAAACATTTTCCCCGTTAAATTATAGAGCAGTTACAAAGGCCGGCTCGGTGTTTGCAGGAAGGTCTGGAGTTCCGGCACCGCATGCACAAAACGGCACACGATTGGGCGTTCGTTGCAATGAAGGTAACATGTTCGACAACAACGAGCACAAACTGTGGTCTTTTCAGGAGATTTATCCCGCTTTTTCTACGTCCAGTGAATTCAGAGTCACCTAGATTACATCTACCGGACATCCCACTTCTTCTTGTCGTCGCTTATAAAACATGTAGTAAACACTTTAAAAATATGTTCTGTCAACTACGACATCGAAATAACTCTATTCGGTTATTCGGTGGTAAAAATCTGAATCTTCCCAAACGATGAGAACAATAATAGCTCTCGAACATTCCATGTGTGCGTGTGTAGGTACAGCGCGGAAAGCTGAAATAATCGCACAACGCTTTTCCTTAATGCTTTTCCTTAATGCTTTTCCTTAATGCTTTTCCTTAATAAGAAGCGCGGTTAAGAATGCACGTGTACGAATTAAAATCATCGATGGCCCTTATCTACAGGCGGACTTTACACAATAGATATACATCTGATTAGGTCAGTTCGCAACACACGGCAATCGGATGAAAATCTACAATAATCCATGTAATGAGCATACTATTTGCGCCATTGTAAACACTACCAGGGGGAGTGGTTCTAAATTTCAAAACGAACTTTTAATCCGTAGACCCTCATCAATGGTTCAGAGGGCGTTGTATGGGGTTCACCGGAAATCCGTACGAGATCGAGGCGACTGTTCTATGCCAACTTCCATATCCTTCCTTAAAGAAAACGTTATTCATTTTCTATGTTTCCACTCTCTCGCCCAGCCGTATTTGCAGGCTAAATAATCGTTTATTCGCTTGCGCTGCGAATCCACTGCTTCTCAGTTATTACAAGTTACATTGCGAATGACGCAACTTTTTGCCATATCGTCGTTTTCCGAATTTTAACATCGGCTGTACGCAAAATTCTCATTTATTGTTGTGCACAGCCGAAGTAACCGATTATTCGCTTTGGCGTTGCGAATGACGTATCGACTTGCCGGACCGTCGTTGCCGAATGTTAATATATATGTATAAAGTTTCGATTTTTCGATTACTCTTTTTCAGTTAGTACTCTGGGTGATAGCCGGAATAACCGATTCGGTAGGCCAGTCTGTCCGATTAGCCCTTAGCATCGCATTGCTCTAATCGTGCCGATACAGACTTACGGAAGGCTCCCTATCAGTTATTTTCACGTAACCGCGATCTGTATCATTGTCGTATTAAATAAACGTAATATCACTAGCTTCGTCTAGGTTTATTTCGACTTACGCGGAATAATCGATTGCCGGAATACAACACGGCTTACTTCATCGTGTGGACTGAGACTGAAAAGCAAACACTTCGACCACAACCGGTAAGCGTGGGGAAATAAAAACGATATGGAGTAATGGTACGTATCCTCGTACAATGAACGCTAAGTGACAGAATGTAACATAGGTGTCAATATACCGAGAGAAATATTTTCCAAACATGGACATCTAGTTGTTACGAATACTAAAGTAAATCTTCGCATTGCCGGCAAATCCAGCGGGAGATCTCTTACAACAATTACGACGGAGCAAGCGCCGCATTATTTTGGCGCGTAACAATTTTACAAGCTCCTGTGTGGTATGCAACTACGGGTGCAACTTCGACAAACTAACGTAAGAAGAGAACGAACGCGACCGTCACCTAAATCACGAGACAGGCGGAATTGATCGCAGCGGCTAACGCCAATGAGCCATGACTGCGAGATGATCGCAAGGATTCGATCTTCCTCCGACTGAAACGCTCGTTTCTCGTAGCAATTATCAGAGGTAACTTCTCGGAGGATGAACTATTTTCGGGGCTCGGTTTAACGATTTATTTTGAAGAATAAATCGCGCGTGGCAAGAACATTGTCCGAGTGCGCCATCAGGAAGAAGCCATAGCGATAATCTACCTGTCGGCGGACGCAGCAAATCGGAATTTCGAGCCGAACCGTATGCAGACACTGATTGTTGCTTTTATCGCAGCGCGCGGTGATCGGACGGGAGGGGAAATAAAGGCTATTCACATCTAGCTAGGCCGCGGAATATCGACGCGCGCACGTGTGCGCGTGCATGCGCGAGCGTGTGTGCGAAGTGATGCTGCAAATGTAGACTGGTAGAGGCAGATGAAATGGGCGAAAAGAAGAATGCAGTTTTGTCAATGACGTGAGCTACTTCGGTGCGTATGATAATACACGTATAATGTAGGTCTCTTCGGAAAGCAGTTGTTTTTGTATGTTAGCCAACTGGTACGGCTGAGTCATCACATTGACCGTGGGCAGCACGACACGGCCTACGATAACAACTAGCGTCTAATAGACACCGAATATATCGCGAGTCCCGGGACCCTGAATCCCAATTTATGCGATAGCGCGCACTCAGCACAATTCGCTCGGATGGTCCACCTTCGCGTCCTAACGCAATCGCGCTGCTGAACGCGGATGATGAAGTTATCTGACCCTTTCAATCACCGCCAATGAATCATTCGCACCTCTGCTCGCCGAGCAGCTCCAACTTTTTATAAACAATCCTCTCCTCCCAATTTTTGCGCCTTCTCTTACTTATCTCGTACCACTATACACATCTGTCCGAAAAAGTTAATTCGTCGTTCGGCGTTTCAAACTTTTATTCGATTTCACCACCGTATCGCTCGCTACCCCCGCCCCCGGCGAAATCCCGTGCCAAAGCTGGAACTTTATTACAATTTCATCCATCGACGGGAAAGAAAACACACTCGGCGTTCCCCGAACAAAATCTCGATAAAAATGCTCATCGCTTTCCAACTTATTACCACTATTACGTGGGGATGGTTTAATTTCGATTTTCTAAACGGCATCCGAAACGCAAGCCTCAACCGGTAATACAATTTTGCATAATTACGTCAGTCCTTCTGTGTGATCAAAGTGCAGCAAGTATCAATTTCAGCTTTGGAATTCCGGTCTTTTCGGGTTCCCGTATAATTTTTCCTTTTAATAGACTCTCATCTTTAGTCTTTAATTTCATTCGATGTCGTCAAAAATCCATCGATCCCGATGGGAATTTAAAGAAAAAAATGGAAATCCGATTCGAACTTTTGCCTGTTGCTGCATCTACACAAAGTGATAAGAATCGCTTAATATATATATATATATATGTAGATATAACTCGTTGCTAGTTAACTGATAATCGCAGAAGAGGTGTTCTGTATTAAATTACGTTCTTTGTTTTAAATGTTATATTATTTTTCTAGAATAATGTTGAAACTAGTTGAAGCCGAAACATATTTTTTAGACTAATAAATAAATCTGAAGTATAACGAAAAATATATAAAAGTATAAATAAAAAGAACAAGTCGCCCGTAGCCAATTTCATGGAGGCGATCATAGAAATTTTTCGCTTTTAAAATTTTCATATTATCTATCCTTCGTTGATAAAATTCTCCCCTACCCGAATGTTGTCTAACATTTATCAATCAGATCATCTACATCCGGAGCGACCTTTTTAAACAGATCCGTATGCTCCTATAAACTTGTATAAAATCGTTTAATATAACTTTAACGGGCGACGATGAGAGACACACTTTCAAGTAAGTACGTAAAAGATATTAAACGAAAATCGACATGTTTTCTCTTTGTCTTTCGGTAAATGACGGATAATTAACTAAGCGCGAATCAACCGGCACTAGTGGCCGATGTTTTTCGAGCGTTTTAAAACCCACTTTCAAACTTGGTTTATAAGAGTCTACTAAACATGACTTGCTCGAATTATAATGTTTCGCTATTGGTTCGCGTGCCTCCCAACCGAGGGAAATAATCGGTTTGTCGTCCGGTAGTTTTTTTGTCATTTTTGTTATTTTTATCCTCATTTCAGAGCCTCTGCGCCTTTTCATATACCATCAGCTTGGAGGGTGATAGTGTCGTCGTTATTAGATAATTTACAAAAGGCGAGATCATTTTACTCGCAGTAGCGAAATTATTTCTCGAGTCTAACAATGATCATGCCCGATGCGAATTTTGACCTAATAGAAAAATATCTTTCGGTGAAATAATTTCGCGATAACCTTCTAAGTAAAAATATGTACCTTTTTAAATTAAGACGAACTCCATTTTTTGCGTATGAATTACAAATCCGGTACACGAAACAGAAATATAACAATTCGAAAATGTCGATTATCGTATTAATAACTTTAAAAAACCGACACACGTTTCATTTACTCGGTAAGTGGTTAAAATTATATTAAACTTTCATTTATGTAACCATTTTTTGTACGAAATTTTTGAAATTTTATACCATTTCATTTCGCTTCTTATGAGATCAACTTTAGCTCTAATATCGTAATGTTGTCAAACGTAACAATACTGATGGCCAGTTAAGTTTTCCGAAACGTTAAGGCTTTGAGATCCAATTTTTAAACATGGTGTTTACGATAAATTGTTTTCCTTAATTATATCTACCGTGTAAGTTTTAAATGTTTAATATCGCATTCAGCCTTTTTCTTTGTGTTCAGTTACCGCGTGGATTTTCTTCCTGCTCGTTTATG
Organism: Icerya purchasi; assembly: GCA_039619475.1. Classification (NCBI taxonomy): domain Eukaryota; kingdom Metazoa; phylum Arthropoda; class Insecta; order Hemiptera; family Monophlebidae; genus Icerya; species Icerya purchasi. The sequence goes on along the minus strand of CM077116.1, from coordinate 444,675,429 downwards.
TCGGCAATCCAACTTCGTCCTTATGTTTCAATCTAACTATGGTCGTATATGACTCCGAATCTGAACTATTCCCCCTTATTACTTTTAAAACGATTCTTCAGCTTTATGTTGACTTACTGCGCGGGGATTTTCCGTCTTTTAAAATCATAGTGTTAACGATACTTGTTTGTTTTTTTTAACAGGTTTGGGTTTTTTACTTATTGCAATGTTTTTTTGTGTTCCGATAATGGCTAGAGTACACGCTCTCTGTAACTGCGGCAGGTAATTTTTACTGAAAGTAGACACGAATAATCACAATACAGGATAAAATTCGCCTAATAAGTGTTTTACACATATTTTCGAAAACCGTGAAATTACGATTCGTTTACCGATCTCATTTCGTCTCGGCATAGGTTTTTTTTGGCCAATTTTTTGAAATTTTCAATTTTAGTACTTCCGTCATCTTTTAGTTGCAATCGCAGTTGCAAAAATGATACGCTTCCATTGTCGAATAGATTTTTATCCCTCTTCGAAAAAAAATAATAAAAAAAGTTTTATCGAACTTAAAAAGTATTTGGAAAATGGGTATCTTTTTACGGGGGGAAAAAAAAAAGAAATTTGGATGAAGCACATATATTTTAGCAAACAGTTCAACGCATATTCGGTATCGAGTACATTATCAATTAGCTATTTAATTAAAATCTGGAATAATCTCGCTGAAGTCGATTCAAAATTCATTAAAGATGGAACAGATAGCAATTAAAAAGCGACTTTTTTTTTTAGAACTCGCTTATTTGAACAAAAACTGGTTCTTAGCTTTTTTATAAAAATTTCCATGATCAAAAATATTCCGTTTTCGTTAAAAAACCCCTTTTAATTTTTTCTCCTTTTTTTTTTTTTTTTTTAAAGAAATTTGAACCGGAAAGGAAAAATAATAAAAATGAAGCTAAAGTTTTTTCGGAATCTCGTACCATGCCGTATAGACTTCGTGGAAAACGAGAAAGAATGAAGCGAAGGACGGCAGTAAAAGAAAGAAAGTTTAAGTGTATTTGGAAGTGACGAACCAAATCAGGTAGAGCCGTCAGTGAATATAGATATATAGCGAAGCAATTAAAGAAAGATATTAAAAAAAAAAAAAAAAAAAGTCAGGCGTAATGGCGACGAGAATGGATTTCGAAAAAATCCCCAGATACCAAAGTTTTATTAGAGTCGATGGTAATAATTGGTAAAGGATGGAAGAGTAGGAAGTGGCATCAACAGGAGTTGCAAAAATATAGCGCGATAATTGAGAAAATGCATAGAAGTGCCGGGACAAAAGCAAAAACGGCCGTTACGAACGCAATCTTCTGGTTTCAAAAAAAAAAAAAAAAAGGTATATAAAACACAGCACTACGTGATAGATACGGGATTTATAAAACAACATAGGAAAGGCGCATTTCAGTAAGAAATTATCTTTAATAAAGGGTGAAAAAAGGGGCATAGAGAGGAAAAATCAGTCTAATATACGCCATCGTCAGTCAATATACGAAGAAAAAAATGGAAAAGGAAAAATAAAAAATTTCAGGAAATATAAAAAACAAACAATCGGCGTAAATTCAATATTGGAAAAATATGGCATGTCCAATACTTCAGGAAAAACGATTTCACTGAAAATCGAGAAACAATAATACGAATATCACAGTCAATTCAGTACTACATGTGAAAACCGTGAAATAATGTCTCTGCGGAAAAATCGAGTGAAACTATTTCCATTGCTAGAAAATGCAGATGGTAAGTTTGTAAGAAAATTTCTCGAATTACAGAATGCTGTGGGGTACGCTTTCATATCGGATCTTCCATCGACATGTTCGCTGTGCAGTATATAACGATCGATAACTTTTCCCCAACTCGAAAGCAACAGCTGAACTGATTGCAGCTATTTCGGCGGCAAGTTGCCAACGATCCCATTTGTAAACTGAACTTAATCAAGACATATCTTAAATTATAAATTTTACCGCTCCGCGGTGTACTCTGAACGCGTTCTTAAACCTTGATAAATTCAACAGAGTGTTACGAAATTCGTGCACAATTATTTGGCAACTGTGTTTTCCGATAATAAAGCGCTTTTTGTAATACATCTTCTTTTTTTTTCGTTTATTCTTCATTACATTCTTAGTTCATATATACTACCGGGTTCATTATTAGAAATTCAACAACGTTCATTAATACAGACATTATTCGTATTGTTTACAAGGCACACTTGTACGTCCTCAGAATATTGTTCAGTAATATGGGATGATCCCTTTTATGATAAGTATAATAAAATTATTGAAAATGTTCAGTCAAAATTCTTAACATATTTTTATTTCCCTGTGGTTAAAATTTACCTATCATATTATGTTGAATAAATTATTACGTTTTTTACATGCGAGACGGAAACATGCTAAATTAAAATTTATACACGATATATGCAATGCACGAATATATTGAGTATCTATTGTTGAAAATACTTTTCAAAGTACCAAGATTGACACTAGTAGTAGGAAAAATCGTTTGAACCTCGGTCACATACAAATATTGCATTGAGTTCTCCGATTCGGGCTGCAGTCCATCTGTTACATTACTCACTGAATATCCAGAAAATTGCGGTATGGAGTAAAAATAACGATGTTTACCATTTAACTTGTAGGAAATGTTGTCGAATGCTATTTGGTCGTAGTGGAGTTAAATGCAGTTACAATTTTACACACCGTGGATCGTCTGACATCCGTGGACTGTGTGCGTGATCTGCGAGTTTAACACTGAACTCGAATTTTTTTTTTCATGTTAATTATACGGTTCAGCAGGCTCTTATCGGGCATTGGGCTTTATTATATGAAATTCGTCCAGATTCCACAATTTGAAAAAAAAAAGATTTTTCTCCCTTAGTAAAGTCCCAGCTAGAATATTTGTCTGCTATTCACCCGTATTACGATAAATATACTAAGGGTAATTAATAGAATCCAGAACAAGTTTATGAGCTACACTTGTATTGCTCGATTGTAAATTATCCTAAATATGCAAATTATCTTACACCGTGCAGTTACTTCAATGTTAAACCGCTCTATATATATTTGTAGGAAAATATGCAAGCTAAAGTTTTTCTGTATGATATATGTGCGTGTAGATGATGATTATTTGCTGTCAACTGTTTACTACATAGTACCGAGACATGGTAGCAGAAGTAGACGTTGTTTTTATGTGGGATTTAATGCTCCATTCCACTTTTAGGCTATTCCCTATTAGGTTGTTATCTGTAGTTCGATATTCACACAGTAAAAATATCTGTCATAATTTAATTTAACTTCAATAGATACGTATATCATTCCATTACGCACTTATATGTACGTGAGTATTACAGTAGGAAATACCGTGTGCGGTTTGTTGTTTCACAATTTTAAATAATCATTTATTCACCCAATAAATTTTACGTTTTAGCGTGCAGCGTGATGTATATATATATATATATATATATATATATATATATATATATATATATATATATTTATTTGTTTTTTCCCTCATATTCACAGTTCTTTTTTTTTTTTTTATGCAGATTGTACTTTTTTCTTTTTATGCAGATTGGTACTTTTTTTTTCTTTTTAATTTTGTATATCGCGTTTTATTGTTAGTTAATGTGTAATCGTATTGTGGGTGACCTGCTCTTTTGAATAATAAATGCTTGTTCGAAACATGTTTGAATTATTGCAAATAAAATAAAAATAAAAAAGATAAATTACGTATGTAACGTGTTCTAGAAGAGGATAATACTTTTAAGATTTAGGATAAGAGTTTTCAGTAATGATATATATACATATATATAATATATATATACGAAGTTTTAATTATTCATGCGATCGCATAGATTAGGCAATGCAAATTTAAAATCTTTACATTTACTCCAGAGCTCTCAACGAAAGCGATTTTCTACGTGTGTTTTGATCGTCGCGATTCTAATGTTATTTATTAACCCCCCACCGACGTATTTTTTAGGTGATTCATATGAAACACAATATCATTAATCTGTCCCCGTATGATTTTTTTTGATAAATAAAATCGGTACAGAACGCGATATTACCTCCGAATATAGCTTTCTCAAATGTGAATTTAAAAAATCCGAAATCATAAATGACAAATGTAACCTCCAGCCGAAAACTTTGCGTCACTCAATAGCACCATCTACGCGATAAATTTAAAACATTCATATTCGCACAATTGCAAAAGTCACGTTAACCTCTCTATGTGCAGTCTTATTATTATTACTCGATGTCGCGCCAGTAGATCCGATTTCATATGTTGTGCTTTAATTACTAAATGTTCTATAATCCCTCCTTCTTTTTTTTTTTTTTTTTATCCTTATTCGATTATTGTCACAAATGATCTAGTCAAAATAACGGATTTATTTTTAAGAAATAACCGTAACGTTATAAAAAAACAATGATATTATTTTGAATATTTTTTTTTTTTTTATTAAAATTTCAATATAAAATAATTAAGTGCGATGCCAATACACCGGGGGGAGGGGGTATTCTGATGTTTCCCCGCATTATATTCGTAATAGTTTACATTCTAGGGCTCGGAAAACATGGTAAGAGAATTTGCGTGTGCATGAGATACAATTGTCTATAAACAGATGAATGCGACCATCATTTTTGAAAACGATTGCGAATGGGAGCGGAAAATCAGAAGATGAAAGAATCAAAGAAAAGACAGTCGAAAGATTTTGGTTGGAGGGCAGTCAGTCGTATTTTCAGTATTTTCACCCCGTTCCAAGTCAATACCTCAATTCGCCACTCTAGGATTCGCGTTTGAGATGCCGACCCGCAGGAGAAGCCGCTGACGTCAAAGAAAACGGTTACCTCCTAGATAAGGATACATTTAACGGTTTTTAATACCCGCGAAGTCCGGTTAAGCGTCGTTTTCAAAAATTACATCGCCAAATTCGCAAATACCGAATAATCACGTAGCAACGGTGTAGTATGTAGGATAATTTTATTCTATTAATCAGTGTAATTTATACATTTGTTTATATATTTCTAGTGTATTTTCATCATCGGTGTAGGGTAAAAAAGTGTTAAAAACCGTATTGCTGCATAATAAGCTTAATAATAATCGAAATAATTAAAAAATAAAAAGGAAAAGATACTAATAAAAATATCGGATACGTCCGCGGTAGATTACCATGGTGGCATCCCTGACGGAATGGAGATTCATATTATTATACATTTCCCCCCACCCGGTGGAGATAAATGTCTATTAGGAATTTTCATATTTCTTCATTCATACTAACTCCCACGGTGGCCGGGCTACTATTATCAGAAAGACGTCGGACGTAAACCATATTCCGTCAAGTCCAGTTTCGCAAAAAATTAATTCCGGGCATATGAGCGTCAAACGTTCGCGCGCACAATCGTCTAAACTGCACCCGATGAAGAGAAGCCGTTTTATTCGGAAAGTATCATTAAATTTGTGCGGTTCTTGTAGTGAAGTAAAGCGGTATTGAATTTTTGAAAGCTACAAAAATGTAATAATTAAGAAAGAAACGCGGTATTTTTACAAAAATTTAAGTCTTTAAGTTTATTTTTGAAAAGAATTATTAGCGCGTAGCATTTATGATTAAATATAGAAATATTTGAAGAAAATATCATTTTTCTTGTAAACTATTTTAGGGGACGTTAATGGCGTGTGAAAAATGTATATTACAAGAAAAATAATTCAAAATAAAACCCTCCGAAATTTCCGCGTAATATTTCGGAACGAACAGAATGCGCTGCTGCCTGATCGAATCTAATAAAAACCCTACAAAAATTTAATACTTTCCGAATAAAACGGCTTCTCATCTGCTACATTTTAGATGCTTCTTGACATATTTCCACCACGTTTTAATTTGTGAAATTCCCGTCGCTTATACAGGTACCGATAATAAACACCGACGAAGACCTTTAAACGAATTTTTCGCTAATCGCTGTACGTCCGTATTCTTCTTAGGACCTTCTCGGCAGAGCATTTCTTGTGTTAACCGGGCAATTCGCTTTTGTTCAATTGTCATCAACTTTTTATTTACATCATTCTGCTTGTATCTACAAGTGATCACGAGAGAGCCACTAAATTCGCTATAAGTACTTGACCGATACAATTCTGTGAGTGATCTAATCTTTACAATGCTCAAAGAGTTTTTTTATCAGGCAAACTACTTAAAGAGCTCAATTTTGAGACGACCATACGCGGTGAAAAGACCTTCTTACAGCCGACAAAATAAAAAAAAAACAAAAAAACAAACTATTATAAAATATTTCGCAACTGAATTTTAGCAAAAACAACAATATTGTATATTAAAGTGTGATCGTTGTTTGCATAAATTCGAATCGTCGGAAAAAGTTATGGATCATAAAGTATCTACTATTCCGGAACTTTCGTAACAAGTTAACTCAGATTTTTAAGAGATCTCCTGTCTGTTCGCCCGTCACAAAATTGACATGCATCACAGGTCGCGTAACATTTTAGGCGCTACTTTATTGGCACAACACATCAAAAAGCAAAACGGTAGTCTTTTAACAACATGAATGAGTAAAGTCCCATTTGATAAGGTATCGTGGATTGCGTAATTAAGCTTTTCATAATGTACCAAAGCTAATGGATATGATGAGAATACTGGGACCAGTTCCTTTCTACTTTTGCATTATCCGCCTTTACTTTTCGCCAGATAATTCTCTGGTACCCAATTATTGCAGGCTGGATAAACCTGGGGGAGCGACTTGGATCCGGAACAAGACAAATCTTAATAACCTACGACACCTCTGATTAGTCAAGCACCTTAAGCTACCGCGCTCTTAACAACAAGAATACCGCCAATTAAATATTGAATGTTCGACAATCGCGCGTTTCTGGACCGCCGAAATTTTGATAGACTATAATACTCTGTTGTCGTCCTAACCGATATTATAGCCTAGGGACGTTCCTGAGGTAGGTGCTGAGACTTCTTCGAAAAGGTGCTTCTCTTTTATCGTATAAAAAATCAAGGAATTCCTTTTTTTTTTTCGGCACCGCTATAGCTTCGACTGCATCCTTTGAATACCGTTTTAATATATACTTTAAACTGCTGGCAAATCAGTTGAACAAGTAGCGCTATCATTCCTCCGGGTGGCCTTTATTAGAATACGAAGCAAATGGTGCCAACATTGATGCTTGTGTCCTTTAGTTGGCACGGCTCAAGACATTTTTCAAGATCGTGATTCAGCCGAGATCCGGTATTTCCCATCGTACGGCTTTTAGTGACGACTTATCAAAATAACAAATATAATCCGTCTACGATATTACGAATAAGACAAAGGATGAAGAATTTTCCGACATTACGAGTTTAATTTTCGATATAACTAGTCGAGGCGGGGTTAAAGAAAATTTCAAAAAAAAAAAAATAAAAAAGTACATTTAATGAGGACAATAATACTGAATACAAACTATAAACTTTAACCACGTGCAATACCCGGCTGTATAATATCAACGAGAAAAACGAAATAAGATGGCAATTTTGTCCCCGTTCGATTTGATGGCACAGTGCGACAGCATCCATTCCTATTATACGGGTTATCACAGAGAGCTTCGCTGGCGCTTCCATTTCGTCATCACAGAAAGCAATTTTTTCGGTAAAAACCACGTCACATTTATTATTAGTTAACGTCTCGAATAGAGTAATACTTTCTAGTTTCCGAGGATATCGCGTCAAATAGTAACGAACGTGAATTAGAGAGAACAATGAACGAAACTTGTATGCCGCCAAATAGTCAATTATCGCGACGTTCATATTTATCGGGGGGATGCAAGACTTCGGGTCTGACTCTGTACTTCTCTGTAGGCATGGTAACTCTCGGGTTTACCTCTAACCGAGGGTGATTTAATATGTCGCAACAACTCCGAAAGGTGTTAGCTGTGCGCATACGTACTATGTTCAAGGATGATCTGTGGCTTTCTGCGTTTGGAGCGCGTTGGAGCTCGATCGGAGTTGGAGTTGAAAAGCGGGGGATGTATACATATATATATATCGCTCATTAAATAACATTAAGGTCATAACTCAAAAAATATATCGAATTTGAGTTATGTGAATAGTTGGAATGTATTTTATGAGTACAATCAGAGGTTAGAAGGCCATATTTGTAAATAAGAAACGCAGGGCAAAAGAAGCAATGCTCTTGGAGGGTGTACTCCGTTCAAATTATAGTAAATGTTAATTTGTGTTTTCTGCGGAATAGCGTTTTTTGAGTTATGACGTTATGGAAATTAAATGAGCGATATGTACATATAAATCGGCAGTCGGAAAAAACACATGAGTATGTACCCAAAACTGCTCTAGCGGAGTTGATTTACGCATCTCTTAACTTATTCGGAAACCAATGTTTGTATCCAAATCTTGACCGGAGATAGTAGGACTTTACCGCGGACGAAAACTAGTTAATAATTTCACAATTGAAGAGAAAGAGGAGAATTTTTTAAAAGTGGAAAGTAAACAAATTATCGGTTTTATTGAAAAAGAGCTTTTAAACTCAATGTTCACTTCAGCGAGTCTCACCGTCAACTAAGACAGCTGTATGGTCACGAGGAAGAAACACGAACGTGGCATGAAACGGTGAAAAAATTGTAAAGCCGAACCATTAAAATATAACCGTGGCAGCATCGACACGTCGAAATATTAAAACACACCGTCTGCCGTAATTATACTTATATAATTGAATTTAAAGTGTCGAGAAAAGTTAAAACGTTCTCATTTAGAAAAATCGAAGCAATACGATTCGCGCGGAAAAAATATGCAGCATTTTGGAAAAATAATTTCCCATTTAACTTTTCCTCCCCTTAAATCGGCACACTCTCGTTATAAGACATATGTTTTATTTTCCGCCTTTTTGAAATTTCATTTTATACCCTAAGCGCGTAAATTTTTGCGCAAAGTCGGTCCGAATAAAAACGATTTTTAGAGGAAGATCTGTTTTTTTTTTGTCAAATTAAACGAAATGGCTAAAAGTCGATCATAACCAGCGAATTAGAATGTCAAATATTTTTAAATGCAAATTTAAATAGGTTACGTAAAATTCGAAAAAAAGCAAAAAAAAAAACCGAATTAATCCTATAACGCGTTTCTAAAAATTAACAAATCCACAATGCCGGTTAAGCGCATTAAAATCTTTCCACGTTCGGTAAATCCATAGACACACAGGTTCGACACTGAAACGAAAATGATAGAAGGCGTCCCCGGTAAGAAATGTGTTGGTCTGCTTGTGTTCATGATAGGTAATCGTTTCCACAAAAAAACCTTCCCTATCGTTCTATTACTCGAGACTGGCCTATATTTTTCACTTCATATAAAAAAACACTAAAGAATGACGGCGTTTTCGTCTGTAAGGATTTTCAAAAAGCTGCTGAAATGCAGCCCATCAAAAAAAAAAAAAACCCCAAAAAACGCTATTCAGTTATTCGCCTAAAAACTCGACATTTCAACCTATTAATAGTCAAGCCGCATTCGGGGAACCGTTATAAATTCAGTTTCACTTTTTTTGTCGACTTAAACGTTTTAAAATTACTGCAATGCAAATATCGCGTCGATTGAAAATACGTTCGAATTTTTCCATCGATACTATTCGTGATATTTAACGCGGCTAGCCAAATAAAAACTGTGGCAAAAATTAACCGACATCGGGTTATTTTCCCAAGCTTCGCAAGCGATACTATACAAATGTGAATGTTAATTAGTTCTGCGCTTTAGCAAAGATGAAAAAACAACACCAAAAGTGCCGTGTAATAAAAGATGATATAATGAAAGCAATTTTTTAAGTAATACGTTTTCGTGCCACTCTGCACGATGGAGCGTGTCTGTGTCTGTGCGCGTCCCTCCTTCACAAGTTCCTAACCTCTAACAGCGCACAGCGAACAAGTAAAAATGATGCTCGGCTAGCTAAGCTGCCGGAGCTTGTATAAAAATAGAACGTTCCAAGTCACAAGCCAATTCAAATGCCAATCCGAAGACTCTACTAGACTAGACAGTTTTTCTATCACCACCTCCGATTACTTTAAAGATACACGTCGATGCTAAAAGACGGAAAAAAAAACAAAACAGAATAAAACTAGCCGAAATTCGCCGTCTAGGTCGCTTAATTGGTAAATTAGTAAAGTAGATATAACGTGTTATAAAAAATAAATAAATTATAATTCCGCTCCGCAATCGAATTATTTGAATAAGAAAAAAGGGGGAGGGGGACTCCATTCGTAATAGCCGTAATTCCATTGATGCGTGCGGTACATTCCACTGTTCATCTAATTAAAAGTCTAATTTATTACGCATGATAACCGGATTCTCGCACGCTAAACATACTGAAATTGACCAGCAATTTTGACCGTTAAGTCACGAGTGACTGTGCGTTCACGGTCTTCGAAAGAGAAAAAGGAGAAAAACAAACCATCCGCACGTCTGAAGATCAAAATTGTTCTTGTTTATTACGATAACTCAACGAAGAAGTCACATTACCAACTTTCACACCGCTCAGGACATTACGGCACATCCGGCATGGTGTGTACATAGTTTTCGACAAATGTTTATCTTTTCGATACATCGGCAATAATTAACCGATCAGCGAGCAAGCCAATTCGATAACTGCGAACGGCTTCAAAAACTTTCGATCATTTGTATAATTGCAAGATCTTTCTTTTCAAATAGTAATAGAATATACAATAGAGTAGTACGCATACACCACGAATAACAAGCTACGGTGCATACTCCCTATAGATTTCAGCAGGCCTAAATTTAGGGGAGGGTGGGGGGGCTGCAGCCCCAAGAGGCTCCAACATGGATGGTTAAACGAGCAATAATAGATGTTTTTCCAAACATTTATATTGCATCTAGAATATTTGTAACTATACCGATTACAAATTGTGAGGCGAAAAGATCTTTTTCGATATTAAAAAGAATAAAAAAATATGTATAGATCAACTATGCTAGATGATAGATTATCGGCACTGTCAAAATTAACGATTGAAACAGATGTTCTCCGTTCAGTAGACTTTAACAATATTATACAATAATTTGCAGAAAAAAAAACGAAAAAATTCATTGTTTAAAATTATACATATATATATATATATATATATATATATTAATTACAACGTAATTCTTAGGCTACCCCCCATTCGAAAAAATGTCCCAATTTTATGTAACGCTAAGTGTCCCAGAAAAACGTCCCAATTTTATGTAACGTTTGTTATATTTTGTAGGATTTTTGTTATTGTTATTTAAAAAATGTCACAATTTTATGTAATGAAATATGTAACGAAAAATGTAACGAAAAAATGTCTTAATTTTATATAACGGAAGTTAAATGTTAGAATAGGATTTTTGTGGTTATGTTATTTTTTGTGTGTGTTGATGCCAGTAAGAATTACGTTGAAAATTTTGATTATTTTATACAAAGTATAGAAGAGAAAGAGACAGAAATGAAAGCAAGAGGGGTTAAGGGGCACAGCCCCTTGCGAGGCCAAAATGGCCGAGTTTATATATATATATATATATATATATATATATGTTATATATATATATATATAGGTATATATATATTGGCATCGAAAATTCTATACATTGTTTGTATATTTAGTTTTGTTTACATTAATAATTATATGTTAATTCGTGAATTTAAAATAATATAATTAAATCAAATTAAATCAAATTAAAGAAAATTTAGTTATTCGATAAAACTAATAATTTTGTCACTTCCGAAAAGAGGGCTCTTTATGTTTCCGTAGCCCCGGGCCTATCATACACTTAATCCGGGCCTGGATTTCAGTTCACTTTCTAGCTTCATACGAACTGAAATTCAAAATACGACCATTACATTTTAACCAACAGTACGAACGCGATTATGTTCTTTTAATGTTTCCGGCCGTCGCTACATTGTTGAGACTTTGGTGCGCCGTTAGAGACTATCACGAGACGTAATCGAGTTTCATCGAACGGATGTTTGAATAGGACAACAAGAAAATAACGGGAAATGATTTTGCACAGTAGCGGCGCTGATATGATACAAAGAATCACTGCAAAACCAGGATACTTCCTGATTTGAATTAACTTTAACCCAAAAGTTCTCTGACTCTTCATGTAATATTATAACATCCGCGTTTATTTATACTCGTTTCAAAAACAAATTGATTGCAGTCTATATTAGAAAAGTCCATAAATCGCGGTATTTAATCAAGTATTCAGCATGGGTAAGTAGGGCTTTTGTAAGCGGACATTAACCGACTACTAGAAGGTTTTAAATCCTTACGAAAATGTGCCTCGCAACAGTTGAGAGAGAAAAAAAAAAAAGCATTTTATCGAAAAATAAGGAATTAAAGAAAAACCGAAATTTTAAATATTTGCCCGAACGTAAATTTTACGGAAATGAAGCGCACTTTAATTTCGTTTCTCCATCGATGATCACCCATATGTTTGTTTTTATTCTTATAATACGAGGCCTTCTTCTTGCTGTCATGTTGGGGAACGAACAAATACCGATTAACTTAAAAAGGAAATTGTATAACCTATGTATACTTCCGGTCCTAAAATACAGTTCCGAAACGTGGCCATTCACAAACACTGGTATAAAAAGGATTAGAAAAACCCAAACTGCACATGAAAGGAAAATGCTAAATATACGGCAGATGGATTGTATTCGTAATACATGGATACGCGAACAAACAGGTGTCTAGACGACGCAGTGGAACAGATGGCTAAAATGAAATGGAGTTGGGCGCAGGTCACGTAGCTAGAAGAAACGATCGTGTCTTGCAATGGTGGCCAATAGACAAAAAAAGAAACCAAGGAAGACCAATGACGCGTTGGCAGGATGATATAGTAAAGGTAGCCGGAAAGAACTGGATGAGGAATGCACAGAACAGAAGCGGATGGAAGATGTTGGGGAAAGCCTTCATCCAGGAGTGGATCGACAAAGGCATACCGTGATCGCGATCGAATACGAGGCCACTAAAACAGTATATAGCCCCGCCAGGTTTCTCAGTTCGAAAATTAATCGAAAATAATCTTAAATCTCTAAGAAGGATCGTGCAATCTTCACCGTCGCAAGTACACCGCGAGTCATAACCATCTCGCATTGTCGGGTATATTTATCATTTGCAATCGATCGGTGCATGTTATCGCACTTTCCTCGTCGTGTAATTATCAACTGCAGCATATAGCTACGCAAATGATTCTCAGTTTGACGACACGAGTTTGAAAAAAGGCGTGAAATTATTATTTTCCATCGCAGAGACGGAAAGACTAAGATATGTTTCGATTTTTTCGACGAGCTGAAATTATAAGACAATTCAGTTTTTATATCGTTTCCGACAAATTTTAATTCGCCGTTTAATTAATAGGGGAAAAAAAAAAAAAAAAGACATTATAATACTAAAATGACACCCTATAAACCTTTAACGTAAAAGCTTTCATTTTAAACGGTATTTTTTAACCGGTTGGATCTCTCTCCGTCAGGTCATTATTTTAAACAAAATTAATCTGATTTCAGTTGGAATTCCGAACATCTGTAAATAATAAATACGAATACTTTTCTTATATCATACGTATAAAGGCAGGGGCGGATCCAGAGAGACATTTTGAAGTTTAAAAGGGGGGGGGGGTATTATATAATTACGTAATATCTTATTCGGTAGACAGTAAATTTAACAAATACTCCTTGTTTCGTTGGCGCATTTAGGATTTATCCCGGGGGGATAGGGTTGGGGGGGGGCCTAAAAGAGTAACATATAGGAAAATGTAAAGGCGCAGGTCGAACATGTTTGGTATATCTCTCATTTATATATTTATTTTTACGTAAAATGTATTATTTAAAAACACTTTTTATTTCTATTAAATATTAATTTTCACTGTCAAAAATTTTGCCAGTAACAAATTTGGCCATTATTAACAGTGTTCGTTTATCCTACCTTGAGAGGGTGCGCAGTGCGGTAGCAACCCCTCAATTGGGTTCCCTAAGTGTTTCATAAAGAAAATCAAACAGCGACCTCTTTAAAATTTAAAAATGTTTTAAAAATACATAAAATAAAAAAATTATAAAATTGTGGCTAAAATGGTAGTTTAGAATTTGAATAGTAAATTACTAGAAAAATTAGAACGGTAGTATTTTTTATTAAACTTTGATTCTTTTTTATTTTTATCAGTAATGCGATCCGAATTGTTTGTCCGTGAGCAAGTAAAACAGATATATATATATATATATATATATATATTTCTCGTTTGCAAAATTAAAAATAAATGAAGACAAAAGATCGACGACAGTTGCATTTAAAACAGAATAAAAACGTAACATTAATACTTTTACGAGAAAATAGTATTAAATATTAATTATTAAATCCATAAGTAGTAACATTTATACAAATTTTTTATAGTATAAATTAATTTTCTCTGTTGTAACAAATTTTTTCATCAAGGATTTCATTTTTTTGGGATGGAAATGCCCCCCCCCTCACGTAGATCCGCCACTGATAAAGGTAAGTGCATTTATTTAATGGAAAGCAAATTTCACAACTTTTTTTTTTTTAAAAACATGAATATGTTTTTGGGTTGGGGGTCATTTCAAAAAATTTGTTCTAAGGACAACAAAAAATACAACTATGCAAATGATGCAATAAGTTCGTGAATTTCGTCATATAATAGAATAGAATGATACAATGCATGCGTAATTTACCTGAAATTGTTTGATTAAATAAGTAGGATAAGGGGGCTCCTCATTGTCAGTTATAATGTCGTCCACTGAACGTCCAAGACGTAGCGTCATATGCGTCAGTGCGCCAACAAGAAGAACAGGAACGCAAAGAATTCGATGAATTTTTGATAAATACTCCCTTTTCAGATCCATTTCAGCGCATTATGAAAAAGGCTATTCACAATCCACGATACCATATCGAAGGTAAGGGACTTACCTAACTTTCACTTTACTTATTTTATAAATACGAGTAACATTTGGATAAAAAAATTATCATCTGATTTTTTTTTTTTTTTTGTTGTAACCTTCGCGGTAAAAAATAAATAAATAGTCGAGCGATGATCCATTCGTCAAGAAGTTAAGAATCCTACTGGTTTAAAGTAACATTTATCATTTTTACGTTTTTTTTTTTTTTGAACACGTCGATAAAGTACCTCCGCCTCCCAAAACAATAAGAAGGAATAGTTAGTTGAATACAATCAGAGATTGATAGAATGTACGTGGATAAAACTGAAACAATGAACAACGAAGGAAATGACACGATATAATAAGAGGCGCAATAAGGAGTAGAAAGTCCAAGAGATAGTAAATTAGAATAAAGGATAGCACATTCCGCCGACAGGGACGGACATTCAAAAAATACATTATTCGGATTACAAATAGTGTCCTAAGGCGGGATGAGGGGTACAGTTTGGCGAGGGAGTCAAAAGAAAACGATGTATAGGTAGAAGACTTAAGGCGTAAACGAACAACAGACACAACAGCGGAACGACGAAACGCAAGGAAATCGTAAAACCGAGCAGGAAGATTCGGCTGGATGGACAGGTTATGGGTTTGTTTGCACCGGTATAGTACTAATTATTGTAATAATGATGCACAAAAAAAAATTCCAAAAGAATTTATTTTTGCGTTACCATTTTGTATGATTGCTGATTGTTTAAATGTGTGGGTTTTATTAAATACTTATATGAAAATTAAAATGAAACCAAACTTTGATGATCATGATAACGTTTATCTCTCTTGCTTAAGCAGAAAACAAAAGAAAGTATATATGCTATATATATATATATATATATTACCTTAAAATACAGCACTCGGAACGAAAACAAATAGACCGAGTGCTATTAACGAGCATACGCTGATGATGTGCGATGTGTAGCGTCTCAGTTCAGAAATATATCAACAAATTATCGGCACTTTTGCGAAATACTGTCTTTGTATTTTAACAGGATTCGAAACATTATTTCTGCTGATGGATCGCAATAAATTTTCAAAGGGAAACGTACATGAACTTTGATGTTTAATGTCTTTCTCTTCATGAAAATTACTTCAAATGGAACGGAGCATCAAGCGCTACGACTAGAAAGACCAACGCGCTTTAAATAAATCTTTTTCTTCTTAAAAGAAAAAAAAAGAAAAAATACGTATGAACTGAAATTTAAATGCATTTAGTCTTCGACTAAGGTTTTCTTCTAAATTTTCGCCAGTGTCAGAGACGAAATTGATAAAGTTTTGTAAATGAAAACGAAGAAGAAAAGAAAAATGAACGATAACCGTAATGATTTATATACCGAATAAAATTATTTTAAAATATTTCATAAATGACGATAAAATTTCCGCTTCTTTACAAATTTATTGCCGCCAGATTTCATTTTTAATGTAGACGTGAATTTTACCGTTTTCCCTTCAGGTATGTTGCAAAATAATAAAAAGCACTTTGAAATTACTCGTCAAAAAGAAAAAAGAAAAACGAAAAAAAAGTGTTTGCGTGCATCTAAAATGTTCAGTGTGAATAAAACGGTTAAGGAAGAAAAAATAAACAGACGCTTGAATCGACTTTTACCGGCGATTTACGGACGCGCAAATATTAATTGCTCAATAGGAGATCATAAACGAAATATCGCATGCGGGACTGCGGATGCACTTTGATCGGACCAAATAAAATAACGAGAGCGTGTAAATAGCACGCGGAAAAAACGTTTGGTAATAAACATTTATTGAGCCGATTATTTAACCGGTGATCAAAGCAAAGGGAACCCAAATCCCCGGGGTCGCTTGAGCAACAGCAGCAGCAGCAGCAGTACCGGGAAAATGAAAATACTGAACTTTCATTACCAAGCCGCACCCAAGAAGATTCTTAGGTGCGCACATCTCATTTCATTATTCCGATATTTCACAAATGTCTAGCGAGTATTTTTAACACAAACGCATAAACAAAAAAGACGTAAATTTGGCGTCAACTGATAGGGACTAGTTTCGTTCCCCCAATTTGTCCACGGCGACCAGTCGTAGAAGGGTAAATTTACTTCGCAAGCCGGTCCTTTTTTTAAACTACATGCGACCACATTTTTATCGCAGGTTTCTTGAGCGTTCTTTTTCATTTTTCTTCTGTGCTAAAATGAATCTGCTCAAAACCGAACCAAACATTATCAAGATTTATTCAATTACAATCGCATTACATTCGAAGGGAATAGTCGGCGGGACCTTTACCGTCAGAAAGTACGATATAATTTTAAAAACGCGAGCAAACTGCCGAAATTAAGATTTATCGATAGGTCGCGCAGGTTAAGACAATTAGCAGAACAGAGTTGCCCTACACCGGATACCTAGTGGGCACGTGCGCAATTTTCAATTTAGAGAAAAATTTCGTCAATTTATCGTCCGTCTCACGCGGTACAACGGGACCGACGTTGTACATACTGAAATGCATTCTGTGCTGTTAGTGCTAACGCTGAGATAAGACATGCGGGTTTTTTCTATGCACAGTGCCGCGGATCTGAGACCAGCATACCGAAGATTTATATTTCTAAGCCCTCTTTTTAACGCGGAACTATCGATGTATAATATTTTTTGAAAGAGGAATGAAAAAAAAATAAATAAACTCTAAACACGATTAAGCAAATTCGAAATGAAAATGAGCGAAAGAAATATTTTGGAATGCTTCTGGCGCCGTCTCTCGTATACGTATTAACAAAAGCTCGGAGAAAAACAAACATATCGACTAACTTCAAAAAAAAAAAAAAAAAAAAGAAGCTTAACAACCATTATGAAAAACAATACTGAATATATTTATAAGCATATTGGGGTACCTATTAAAACAATACAATATTCTGAATCCCAAATCTTATCTGTCCTACTTAGTTATAATGGAATGGTTTACAACGGAATGGTTAAAAAACATCAACTTATCGGGAAAATACAACATTATGAAATTCGTAAATTCAGAAATACGAAGATAATATTAAATTCACTACGCACGTGTATTAAACGTATTACCGGAATATATTAAACAAACGAAAAAACATTTTAAAAAAAGGAAATAAAAAAATAGACTATGAATAAAAGTGTTAAAAGATAATAAAAAATAATTAGGCGCAACCTCTATCGAATATATATATATAAAGTATAGTTAGTAACGGATATGCGTCAAATTGAGTGAAGATATCTATGTATGAAATAATATACATTATTATATAGATGTGTCTATATTCTGTAATGTATATGTTTATATTAAGTATGTTATGCAATGTATATGCAGCACACTTTGTACTAAAAAAATTATTTATAAAAAAATGTTCAGGTTAACATGATAACATTAAAATATCGGTAAATTTTAAGGAAATGTTTAAAATATATTAAAACTAGTCATAAGTACTACTGATAACTGGTTACATATGTCTGCGAACTCGCTGTAACAACTGTATTACAATAACAAAATAAAGAGAGGAGGCATACGTTCATTTCTAAGACCCCGCGACGTACTACAGAACTTGAGACCGGATCCTCAAACGTAATTCGTATGCGACTAAAAAAAAAAAAACAAAAAACAAACAATAATATAGGCGCAGTTACACGCCTTAAGAATCAGTGTTACGAATTGCACAATTCACAGTGTAGTAACGCTTTATTGCAATCGGAGCAGATCCCCCCGTGTTAATAGGTCATTTTCAAAACTTTTTCAAAAAAATTTTGGTAGGCCGCACCAGTGATGAATTCAGAAAAAAACGCTATTTTCTATTCCCCCGCCCAGAAAAATATTTTTTAATGAACCGATTAAAAACACGAAAAATTTAAGGGCATTTTTTTTAGAAATTCTCAAATATAAATGTTAAGACGTTTAGAGAAATAGTTTAAGTAATTCAGAACGGTTTCTTAATTTTATCAGTGTACTCTCCAGACATTTCACTTGAAATGCTTCGAGTTCAGTCTCTAATTAATCGTCTGTCGCGTACTACTAGCAATTCTACCATTGCATAATTCGCCCCAGTCAATGCGAGGTGATCCGAATTTTGTCTGACATAATCAATACAAAAAATCTCATCTATAACTCATCGCTATATAAGCGGGTTTTAGGTTATGTTTCAGAATAAACTTTATTCAATAACCTCGTCGCAATATATATATATATATATATGCTACATTTAGGTAATATCTATATTCTCTCTCTTTTTTCTTTTCTTTTCAAAGTTAGAAATTCAAGTTATGAATATAAAAATAACATTACACATATTAAACATAAATATCAGCAAATATGCACGATTAGGATGTTCACATTTTTTTTTTATCCTAGTGAGATTCATTTTTTAAATATACCATCACGAACTAAATACAAACTATATGTACCTACTTTTTTTTGGTAAGTCTTCCGATTCATCACGACAATGAACAACAGGTGTTTATTCAACCAATTTACGTGTTCAACGTTGGATGCAAAATCCAGCTAATTTAATTTAAGTCGGAATTGCGTCAGAGAAAAAATGTCAGACGCCAGTAAAAGATCTGGTATAATCCCGACGACGACAAAATTCTAATCGCATTCCGTGCAAATTTGAGAGTTAACCAGGAGGGAAGATAAAAAAAAAAAAAACTATTTGTCCCTGTCGTACACCACTCTGCCGAAAGCGGCGAATTTCAGACTAGTGCGCGTACTGGTCGTAAGTCGGATAAATTTCGATATTACCCGAGAAAGTCGATTTTAGCGATCGCAAATGGTTATTAATTTTAGTGTCCCCAATGACTACTGAAATAGAACAAAAGTTGGCTATTGAGGAGTGCTGCTTCAACAGGTACAAAAGCGGAAATTTTTTATAACGGTCGAAGAAGCGTTTATAAATCTATATTACGTCCGAATTAGTAAACTTTTTTTATCATTTACAACAGCAAATTCCGATTACTTTTACCATCTGTCAGCTTCACCTTCCAATTCAGTCAGATAATATAGCTCTTCCGCATACTAACTTTCATCACGCAAAATTAAAACTTCCTAATGATCTTTTGTTTTAGCGAGTATAATAATCGCAACTAATAAATTCGATGGGTTTTTGATCACCAGTGAAACCCGCGCGGTCAAACTGTCGGATATTTATTTTTCGCGGTAAATAAAAGTTCCGGTAAAGCGTACGACTTTTAAGAAGTTATCATCCAAAAGATCTAGCTTGAGGTTGCGGCCTCTCCAGATCTGCATGATATATAATGAAAGGCTATCCACTACACGGTTTAACCGTACTATTAAATATATACGACAAAAATCTTTAAGAATGGGTACCATCAACGAAAGAAATGTAGTTCTCGTCGTCTCCAACTTCTTTTTATAACTTTCATGTTAAATTTCTTACTGCTCTCTTTTTAGAATGAAAGATATGCGTTAATCAGCATTATCTTTGGTTGCGTTTATCAGGTTTTCAAATTTTTCACGACCATCTCATTCTCCGCCAGTCTAACAATACCGCCTTCGGTAACGAGTTATAGTCCGAAAATCTATCTCACAAAAAATTCATCTAGCACGCGAAAATGTGCAACAAACCATGTAAGTAAATTAAGGTCGACAAAGTACACGAAGGATCGTATAAGTTGAGGTCTATACAACAGCAATCTTTATAAATTTCTAATCTTATTTATCGACAATATCGAATTAAACAAACAAAATCGGCAGCTACAAAGTATCAATCGATATAATTATTTGTACCAGTGTAACAAAATTCACTGTTACAATTCTAATCTTAAATTTAAACAAAATAAAATAAAACTATCAACAACAGTTACTTTAATGCTGAAGGGTTTTATTTTTATCGGTGCTTAAAATAAATAAAAAAAAAAAGAATGTTAAATAAATAAAAAATAGAACAAAATAATAAATAAAAATGAGATTAACATTTGGTAAATTCCCTTTTAAACCTTATTAGGAATCCTTTTCCAAACCATGTCTTCACTAGAACTGCCTTTGCTCTTTAAATTCCATTTATCACATGTTAGGTTTTTCCACACATCCCAATCTGTTTATATATATATATATATTTCAACTTATTTTTTTTGGTATATACCACAGTAGATTTCCACTTTTAGCTGATGGTGGGCGGATAAATATATTGTCACATACCGTTTCATTTGTTATTTCTGTGATTATACTTATTCAAAAAGCACACATGGTCTTCATCTAAGAATATTGTCTTCGTTTGTTTACGGTGTATGTCGAAATATGAGAAAATAATTTCCGCTTTTAACTCTCTGAGTGTACAAAAGAAGCGAAAATCATTGACACTCTTTTTTTTTTATTTGTAAATGTTCGTTTTTATTCAAATTATTAACCGCAGAAATAAACCAGACGTCGTTTGCTGCTCGATGTTTTTATAAACGTACACTCAAAGCTATCATCATGATTAAAACAGTATCCGAAGCCGCTGTGTACTCTATGTATACTCCTCAAGGAAAATCATACACGAAAACGCTGCCACAGACCGTAAACTCAAATGAGCAAAATTTAATGATGGAATTTTTAGTGATTAATTTACTTCTGCCATCTGTGTTTATATGTAACAACAAGGGCAAACTTAAAGGATGATTAAAGTAGAAATCAATATTAACCTCGGAAGGGTGGACTTGTAATTACTCACTTGAACAGCAATCTATTGAATTACCTAACAATTAAAGGCTTTTTTTTTTTTGATAATAAAAAAAGAATGGAAATAAGCTCCGATAATCAATGAATAAAAAGAAAGTTTTAAAATGACGATATTGTACAGCTCAGTAATAAGAGAATCGAAAATCACTACTAACATTTATGTGATGTTGCCAATTTTGGAAATAAGATTAAATTATCTTTTTGGTAAGTGCGAATATCCAATTTAAAACCGCGGGTAAACAATGGCAACGAATTATTAGGAAAAGAAAAACTGATAAGACCGTTAAACATTAAATTAGGCATTTTTACAAAACTGCTACAATGCATAAAATCGTCCTCCTGGAAACATATTACACATAGCCCTAAGCTTCTTTCAGCGTCCATCGGCATTTTTACTTTTTCTTTCTCCGTCTCGGAATTATTAAAAAAAAAAAAGTGCGTAAAAACGGGAAAAAACCAATTTATCAAAAATCGACTAAATGCTGACTACTCGAAATTTACATTGACTTGATCCTGCGTTTAGTTTTAATAAAAAATAAATAAAAAGATAAAGCAAATAAAAATAAAACTACGTTAGGATCAAGTACGGTTCAGTATTTATTCGGATATTTTAATGGAGAAAAAATCAAAGCGAAATAACTTTTCATATTACCTCGGCCACGTATAGACTCCGGAAACTTCGAATCCAAAGTGCCAAGAGCCCGAGTAGGCTCCCTGACCCTTAGGACCAGTGCAGACGCCGTGACCGTGCGCCTTGCCATCTTCCCAACCGCCGCAGTAGGTTCCACCGTCGTCAAAGTCGAATCGTCCGCCGTTCGTCAACTGACTGCTGTTCTTATTCGCTGCAACTGCAGTACCCGTAGCAGCTGTGGAAGCCGGTGATGCCCCGGCGGCTTCGGGTCCGCTGTTCGCATTGAAAGCACCCGACGGCTGCTGCCCCGGGTAAACCTGTTGCATGCCCTTTCAGGCGCGACCTCTATTAGACCGCTTTGCCGCGTGCTACACCAACATCGAGTTTCCGTATATTGCCAGATTAATCGTTGTCCCGTTTCCGTACCTCTCTAAAGAACTCGCTTATTCCACGACCTCTCTATACCGCTACGCAACAGTAGTATTACACATAAATCTACGTTTCACACACACTTATTATCAGAAGGACATTTAGAAGAAAAAAAGAAAAAATTAACCGTTACAAAAACTATATTTCTTATCCGTCTATTCTCGAGCGTATATATTTTCTTTTTTCGATTTCGAAATACAAAAAAAAAAAAAAAAAAAACAAAAAAACAAAAAAGCACAACGATTAACTATCGAAATTTTCCGCAGTCGAATTCGAATTTCGTTTTTTTTTTTTTTTTTTTTGAAAAGAAAAAAAGAACAAAAAAAAACAACAGAAAAACTAGTCGGCCGAAATTTCGTTCGAGATTTTGCTAACGAATAGAAAGCGGCGGCGAGAAATGGAGGGGGATTGTGTGATATTTTGACGAATTAACCGAAGAAGAAATAATAAAAGTAGCACCGGACGAGCAGAGTGTCGAAAGTAATGATGGAATAATAATTCGAAAACGACACAACAACCATTTCGAACGGTGGCCATGCACCAACTGTTTTGAGCGCGGCGTTCTTCCCGCTATGACCTCCTGCCGTTGCGAATTCCGTAATGGACTCCTCCGTCAAGCATCCCGCGCCCGCTTGTCGCGCCGTAGGGCGGGGGATGCGACACAGGACGCTTACTTTTAGACCCTTCCAAGTAGCTTCGCGTATCTACCAAGAGAATTGGCGAAACTTCAAAAGACGACTGGTCCAGCTTTTAACCCACTCTCCGTCCGTCCTGCGCTAATATACCGATAATAATAGTAATAATACAAAATTCAACATTATGCGATTGTGTGCGCGTGCATGTTGTAATATTGCCGCTGTACGCTAGATCTAATACGAGGAGCGCGCACTGGTTAGTTTTAGTTTAGTTCGGACGTTTGGCACGGGGTTACGTACCAGAATGTGTACACATATGCAGAAAGGGCCGGCTGCCATACATCGACAGCGCAGTCCGAAGCACTATACACACACATAACAGCACACAATGTCGGTCCGCTTTGTAAATCGACTAAAATAATTGCTTATATAGTTGGCTGTATTCGAAAAAATAAATAAATTAAAAAAGACGGTAGATAAAATACATACGCGGTACACACAAGATGTATGTATTGTAAAAAGGCGCCTAAGCAGCGAAAATAATGTATGCACCATGCGTTATACTGTAACGCACTAGGTAATCAACAAATAAGTCTCAATATTAGTTGGCTAATGCGAAAAATGGGTCTTCAAAAAATCATGAAAAATATTTCAAACGTTTTTTATAAAATGTTTTATGACACCTTTCAATATTGAGAAACATTATAATGCGCAATTTTCAGCGATCTTAAAAGATTGATATATATAAAATATTTTTTACAATTAATGTGATTAAAGAATTTCGTAAAACTGCACTCTTACAGATGACCCACTTTTAAAATGATAGATTTAATTACTATTCTTAATTTATATATTTTTAAATAAACAAATCCAAAATCTAGAAACTGTGTTTGCATATACATATTCATACATATATATAAATAAACTCAGCCATTTTGGCCTTGCAAGGGGCTGTGCCGCTTGACTCCGCTTACTTACATTTCGGTCTCTTTTTCTTCTATACTTTGTATAAAATCATCAGAATTTACAACGTAATTCTAAATCGGTGCATACGAATATAATAACATAATCATAAAAATCCTATAAAATATTACAAACGTTACATAAAATTGGGACATTTTTTCTAACGGGGGGTAGCCTAACAATTACGTTGTAATTAATATATATGTTTATTTATATATATATATATATATATATATGTGTGTGTGTGTGTATATATACGGTTCGACAAAAAAGCGACAAAGCTGTTCACGTAGTTAAGGAACTTTTCACATGCTACTTATAGTACGTTTGACTCTGAACTGTATATTAAAACTCGCTAAAACGACTCAATGTGATGTTCAGAACAGTTAAACATCATTGTTTTTAAATTTCGTCGGAAAATAGGGGACACAAAAAATTATCAGCGAGGATTATTCTCGTGAAACTCAAAAGGAATTCGTAAAATCTTGTTAGAAACTTATATCTTCCCTAGCGTGTATCTTTGAATCACATAAGTGAGTTTTAAATGACGCCAATTGGCACTGACCATTAGTCAAGAAATAACCAAAACATCGAAAAAATTCGACACGCAATACGAAATGGCTGAAGGTTGAATGTCTGTTGCTGAAACGTTGCAAAATAAATAACGTGTTTGACTCATTTTAACCCAAAAATTAATGATAAGGAAGGTGTATACCAATAATGTTGTCAAATAAACAGAAAGAAAAGAGAATTGAAATTTGTTGCGAACTTCTGGGACCAATCTATGGAGAACGTAGTTATTTTAATGAATGTTACTACAACTGATGCGACTGGATATTTATGTGTGATGCAGGAAAAATTCTACGCAGCAACCCATTCGGTGGAAAACATCCCCATCAAGAACAAAAAAACATCATAAGTCGTTTGAAATTTAAGGCAGTATGCCTACCTTCGATATCTAGGCTCTATATTGTTATAGCAGAATAGATACCCAGTGGTGAAAAAGTTAACCAACCGTATTATAAAATGTTCTACAAAAATTCCGCAAACTCGTTAATAATAAATGTCCCGAACTGCGAGTGATCAGCTGTGTACTAAGCCAATGCCACAATGCATCATCAGTCAAGCAATTTTTAGCAATTAAAAACACCACATTGAACATATGTTTCATATCCTTACGATTTAGCATCGTGCATTTTTTTTCTATTCCTCGAAAATAAGCGTATGCTAAAAAGGACCTATTTTGTCTTGATTCTTAATTTCTTCCCGAGTAACTTTTTGCAAGTTATCGTCTTTTTTATTATCATTTCAAAAAGTAAACATTCATATCATTAATGTTAACCATTTTATGCATCACGACTCTAAAATACACGCAAGTAAGCACTAAGGTATTTTGTTTCACCACACTACGTTCCTTAAGAAATTTTTAGGTAACAAAACGAAAGCCATTGATCATTGAATAACAAACTACAATCTGCATCATAAACGGAATATGAAAAATCGTAAAAAAGTTAATATTTTGTACAAAAGTGAACACCGTTGTTAAGAAACAAAATTCGGGAGCAGATATGAATAAGAAAAAATCCGGAAGAAGCAAAAAGAAACGTTTATTTCGGTAACTTGAAAAAAAAATCGGAATTTAGACACCGCTCAAATCGTTTTTTTTTTTTGTGAATAGAACACACAGAATATCGATAAATGTTTCGTTCATGTGTAGGACGACTCAGAGTATGTGTCAGAACACCATATCTTACAACTATAAACAAAAGCTGTCAAATCAGGCTTAAAAACGCATAAAAACTGAACTCAACAGTGTGAAACATTTTTTTTTGACAAATCAAAATTTCCATCACCTTAAAACCAATGGACCAATGCTGGTGCATTGTCGGCTGGAAAACGAATAATTACCGGCAGTATATACAATACTAACTGGCAAACACGAAGGTGGAAGTTGTACGATTTAGAAACGGTTTGAACGCAGTAAAGCTGGAGATAACGTTAAAACTAAATGAAGAGAGGCGTGTGAAAACTCTTTAAGAACACATACACCCTCTAGAATGGACCGAATCGATTCCCAGTAATTTACATTTTGATAAAATGATGTGAACGGACGTTGGATATATTTCAACGAATGATAAAAGATTAACAGGAATCTGTAAATTAAAAACAGAAGCTACTATTTCGATAGATCTAAAATTAAATTTCAGAATTCAATTTAATCTTTTATTAACGATTCTATTTCATAATACATTATAATTTTAAAAATAATAATAATAATAATAATAATAATAATAATAATACGTTAAAACTAGTTATTCAGATTCTACTGTTTATTAATTATTTTGGACTACTATATATCGTGCATACACATACACGTGTGTAAATAAAATATTGTAATTCATTCTGAACCCGACGAATTAGTCTCTGAATAGCTGCGTCAATGTAATAAATCTTATAATTTACATAAAAAATCTTAAATGAAATAAATTTCAGAGTAACCAAATTTTTGAGTTTTTAAAATTTTCTTTCTTTTTTGGCTTTCAATAATTTTTCGTTTTTACAGTTTCCAGTTTTTTTCATCCCTTGTTCACGTTACTTCTGTTAAAATTTATATTCATAAAGGGCAATTTATGTATATCATTTGCGCGTTCTTTTTTATTCCTCAAAACCACCGGTCGTTAATATTATCTTTATAAATGTATTTCTTGTGTGTATATTCGTTTTACAAGTTTAAAGTTATGGCATTATATGATTAAAAAATTATATGCACCATCCATACAGAAATTTAAATTTATTTTTTAGATTAATTTGAACATTTAAGTGCCAAGTCAATACAATTTGTAGTTGATTAAATAAACAATTTTTAACGAAAGCAGGGATTTTCAACCATAAGTACGTCACATTTCGAACTAATACGTAAAAATTATAACAACTAATCTTAATTCATGAAAACTGTGAAATCCCTACGATGACACGATGGTAATCAAGTGTCCTTCCTAGCTGATTTTAGAACGCCCTTGAAAATATCATTATGAATGTAAAATTAAGATAAATATTTCAGAGTCATATGAACAAAACTTCATACCACGTTGCCCTCAATAAACACGAGTCTTCGCCCTTAAAATAAGCAGATTCAATAATATAACTTTCTTCACATTGTACTCGTATTAAGAAATATTTAAGAAAATCCGGTATGAAGCAAACATTTTTCATCATTCTGAAACTGTAATTAAAGAAACTAAATGTAGAAAATTATACTTAATTTAATTGTATATATTCATTTACTTATTTATTTATAAAGAGGAATTTAAACGGACATAATATACTATAAATCAGATATCAAGGTTACCAGATTAGTAAAGTAATATTTTTAAAAAAAGTAGCATAATTTAAAAACTTAAACAATCTGTTAATTTTATTTTACTTCATTAGTCTAAAATCGAATTAACAGTAAAGAAAATGCAAGAGAAACAAAAAACAAATCCCAAAAGAAAGAATAACTATCCTCCTTTATTAGTTTCACTTAGGTTTAATGTATTGTGAGAACTTTAATTGCGTAAGCCCCGACGATCGGGAATCATAGAACTCATTTTATTATATTTAATTTGGCAAAATCGGAATGAACA
Organism: Icerya purchasi; assembly: GCA_039619475.1. Taxonomy (NCBI): domain Eukaryota; kingdom Metazoa; phylum Arthropoda; class Insecta; order Hemiptera; family Monophlebidae; genus Icerya; species Icerya purchasi. The sequence goes on along the minus strand of CM077116.1, from coordinate 444,647,515 downwards.
GCAGATGAAATTTATAAAAACTATTCTTCTTAAATAAATCCTGGTATCGTCATTGAATAACTTTATTAATGTAATTTCCGATTAACCATTAAAATTAGCCTTGTCAAACCGATTTTATAATTTACCGAAACTAGACTGCCCCCTCAATTTAATTCGCACTTCTCATCTCATATTACAAAAAATATTAAAAAATACGGCACAATTTCGATATGCGCTAGTTTTATGTGGACTGAAATATTTTAGCTTTTTTAAGTTCTATACTCGTATATATTAATATTCATTTTTTACTAATGGCAGAGGAGTCTTTATTTTTTCAATGTGTTTCCCAGAGAAACCATTGTTTAGCTGGATTAACGAACTGTGCCCCCTTTCGTGTACTATCTTAACTCAATATAGTTTGTTTGCAGAAGTGAATTATTGACGGGGCTTAATATGCGTGTTATCAACAGTTCGTTTTGTCTTGGTTTATTCTGCAACATTCCCAGTAACCGCTGTTTTTCTTTTTATATATGTACAGTACTATCATCATTCGAATGAATGTTTTTTTTTTCTCATAAGAATAAAACTTATAAACTAATTTATTTAAAAGAGAAAAAAAAAAAAAGCAGTACAACCGAAAATAATTTTAAGTTCTTTACATATTTTTGAATTATTACAAAATTAATAGTGAATTATAAAAAACCAAAAATCGTTAGGAATAACGGAAACTCTGTGAATACAATCTATTTAGTGGCACGGGAGCCGATTAGAAAAGTTAGCTTTCGTTTATATAGCTAGACGGATAGTTTATAAAATTCACGGTCCAGATAAAATAACACTGAATGTACCAAAAGCACTGAGAAAATAACCCGCGTGAACGAGCCGAAGTAATGATGTACAACTGCGAATTCCTTTACAGTATAGTACATAAAAATATCAACACCGAACATGCTTTGCAATAAAATTTCTCGCAAAATAGTGCATTAAAGTTATTCACAAATCATATAATAACGTAAAAGAAATAAATAATTTTGCTTTTTTTATAATATCTTTATTGATATTTATTATAATTACTACTACTCCTATTATTACTTGTATATTCAATTTATTACGCAACAATAGGCAGTAAAATATTTCAGACCAACAAAGCGGTTAAATTAGTCGAAATTATATGACGCACTTTTCACGTTTCATTTAAAACTGTAAATTGTTACTACGTTCTGTGTAATTTTCGGAATTTTTATACACATTTGTATTTTTTATGTAAAATAATTTCGTCTTACACTTTTTTCAATAAAAAATAAAATTTTATGTGTAAATTTTTTAAAACTATTCTCATCTTTTTATACGCCAGTTTTTATAAAATATTTTCAGAACTTACGTTCAAGAAACTAATTATATTTAAAAAATTTTTAGGTAAATTTATATACTCCCAAATGTTGATATTTTAAAGAAAAAATTACGTATATAAAATATAACAAAATATTGTAAATAATGTATACCACAGATCAGAAATATTTTTAAAATTTAAAAATTTTTACTTCATGACAATATATATATTACCCTCTATGATCGAATAAACGGCTTAAAACATATCATAAAGAAAAGATAAAAATGTTAATTTTCCATATAAAATTTGAAAGTTAAATTTAACTTATAAAGAGAATTTATCGTTATATTGTATTTTATAACTGTTTAAATTATTTATTCTTGTTTACTTTCATGAAAATTTCATTCAATATTAATACACAAAAATTACTTTTAAACAGAGTCATAAAGACGAACGCAGTACAAAAAATCACATCAATTTCATCCAAGTTAACTATATTAACTAACAGCGATAATATATCTAACCTACTTTTTTTCATTAAAATAAACAGCGTTGACTTTAAACGTTACTGAAACTCGTTCTGATATATTGCGAAAGTGTAAACTCATTATACTAGAATATATTCTTTTATACTAGAAATATGAACAGCCTCATAGAATATAATAATAGTAAGAATAACAGAATTATATAAATTATCTATCGAGTACAGAATGTATCATAATTAAAATTACCCAATCAAGCATCTTAAATCACCTAAACACTGTGATATGAAAATTTTATTAGCGTGCTTCTTTGCCATTTAACATTTAAAACAGCAAATGATATAGCAAATGGCCCACAGACTTTAACATCGAGATCTAATATAAATTGGAACTTTACATTTAACTACATGTTTAAAAAAAACAAAAAAAACGTATCTTTTCAGTAGAAAATAAATTGAAATTTAACTGCACAAATTTGTTATCAGAATGTTACTTTTCCGTTAAAACCAGGTGAATCATATCTGTTTTTATAAAGCTTTCAACAAAATGCTGGAATCAAATATCATCATTCGTTCGTTCGCTCGAATTCGAACATCGAAACCATCTATCTGTACGGAATAGAAAGGTGTGACAATTGTATTCGTAGAATTGTTTCATAGCGCGACTTGTGGCAACACTGCGATGGTGCTCGCGGTCTCGTTGGAAAGAGGGGACATTTTTGAGTCAATGTATCCAATTTTCATAACGGTAGCACGTATATTTCGCGTTCTGTAGTCGTTTAAACAAAGTAAGATTTTTATACGTGTCGTGAAAATGTGCGATGTAAATACTGAGCAACGTATCCTGTGATCAAATTCTTGGTCAAACGCGGACTAAAACCGCTGTCAGAAATCCTCGTATAATAATAGGACGTGTTTAAGGAAGACGCTATGAAACAACCGACGACTGTTTTAGTCGAGGACGATCCGCGCTGCGACGATCCTTCTACCGCAAAGACGGCGGCAAATGTTGAACGTGTACGCATGCGCGTGCTCCAAGACCGTCCAGTGAGTTGTCGAATGTTAGAAGAAGAGTTAAACATCAACCGCGAGACCATTCGTCAGATTTTAAATGACGATCTAAGGATGCGCAAACTGTGCGCCAAAATGGTTCAAAAACTCCTCATAGCTGAGCAAAAAGAGCTCCGGAGATCCATCTGTCACGACATGATTGATCGAATTGACGCCCGCTATCACGGGGGAAGAGTCTTGGTTATTCGAATATGACCCTGAGAGCAAGAGATAGAGCATGCAATGGATGGAGAGGGGCGGGGAGCGTCCGAAAAATAGTCAAGTCTCCACTGATCGCTTTCTTCAACATCAACGGCGTTGTTCATCACGAATACGTTCTCGCAGGCCAGACAGTCAATGCAGCATTCCACATCGAAGTTTTGAAACGGTTACCCGAGAAGGATTCGGTGCTGCATCACGACAACGCTCCAGCACACTCGTCCTTCGCAGTACGAGGTGTTTAGAGTAAGTTTCCCCCTCCCCCCCTATATTTATGCTCTTCAGCGTAAAATTCTACGAATACAATTGTCACGCGTAATGCTATATGCAACGCAATTGTAACTGCAAAACTACACTTGTAACTGATTGTAAATGTTTGATTTATCACACTATAAATGAAATCCCGCGTATGTCTGTTGTGTACTAACTAGCGTGCATATAGTGATGTACATGGTGTTGTGCCATTACCTTCCACTATAACAACGTATAATTCCATATGAAGAAATGCAAATTCTGATATTAATTATCGCATAAATTTTAAGAATCTGTTTCATCACAAAAATTTTTTAACTGTTTCTATTAGTCGTAATGTGTTCTTCACAGGGAATCAATGATTAATACTTAACCTTAATATTATCATTCTGAAGAGAAATATTTTCCACTGATAAAACATATATAACAAAAAGACAAACATGGTACAACAAAAAACAGTAAAAGTATGCAAAATCAGGCCGGCTTTTAAGGCCGCAATTTAATCAGTCACATTTTACGGTATAAGTTGTGGTTAATGTTGTACTCCTGAAAATCGTAGATATTGCTGAAACACCGGGCACTGGGAAATAATGTAAAACTTACCAATACATTAAGAAAACAACTTCACTTCATTGATTCTTAGATGACTTTTTTCGACCTCAATTTAACAAACCGTGATAACCTATTACGGATTCTGTTATAGTAAACGATATAAATAAACTGAACTAAAATCGTTGCGACATATATAATGTAAACAGTGGACTCGCGAGGAATAAAACATTTCTGAACCGCATACGTATCGCTAGTAAATGTGACCTGTAAAAAAAGAAAAATAAAATACACAAAACATTGAAGCTTAATAGTACGTTTTTACATAAGCAAAATATCTATTTATTAATGCTACTTTTTTATAAATATTTCGATGTTATAACTATTAGGTAATATCGCATATGCGGTAAAACACAATTCATTACAATCAAAACAATAATGTATGTCGACTAATTTCAGATTTGTAAAACTATTGGCAATTAAAATTATAAAAACACAAATACAAATAAATGTCGTCCAAAACATTACTCAAAATTATGTTCACTAATCCAAATTTAATTGAATTTAAAATAATATAAAAAATAATAAAACGATATAATGATAAAAAGTTAATGCAAATTATAAAAAAAAAAAAAACAAAACAAACTTGAACTGTAATTATATACAGAATAATAGGTTACTAAATGATAATTGTATATATACACCCTTGGCCAAAAGTATTAGGCACCCTACAATTTACTTCATATTTTATGTGGCAAGGCAAAAAATTAAATTCGTAAGTTTCGTATAATCTTTTATTAAGGAAAACTCAGGAAAAAAATCAATATTTGGTGTGTCCGCCTTTAGCTTTAAGTACAGCAGCAATTCTTTGAGGCATGGTGTGTACAAGTCTAGTACATTGAGTTGTACTTATAGCATCCCACTCCTCTTTCAAAGCGTTTTCTAAGGCTGATCTTGATGTGATGTTATGTTCCCGTACTTTGCGCTTCAGAATACTCCAAAGATGCTCGATAGGATTCAAATCTGGAGACTGAGCCGGCCAATCCAGCAAGAGAACCCTCTTGTCTCTAAACCAATGCATCGTGGCCGCTGATTTATGGCAGGGTGCATTATCTTGTTGGAATTTGACGTCGCCTAAATTATTATCACCAAAAATTCGCGTTATCGAAGGCAACAGTGTAGTTTCCAGTACATTTATGTACTTTCGGCTGTTCATACGGCCTTCACAAACAAACATTTCGCCCAAGCCATTAGCAGCCATACAACCCCAGACCATAATGCTACCGCCTCCGTATTTTACAGTAGGTACCACGCAATTTGAGCTATATTCCTCGCCCACACGTCGTCTCACGAAAGGTGTACCTGGGGTTCCAAACAACTGTAAAAATTGAAAAAATAAATACTTACAAAATTAGTTATTATTTCAACTGCAGTGAATTAAATCGGGAGTTGCTGTTGCCATTTGTTAAAATAAATCATATAAAAACTAACCTCAAAATTGGATTCATCAGACCATAGAACATTAGACCAATCCTGTTCGCGGAAATGTTCGTGTTCCCGAGCCCACTGTAAGCGCTTCTTCCTGTTGGTCTCGGAGATTCTTCCTAGCTTTACAGCCTCGTAATCCAGCTTGTCCCAATCTTCTTCTTACTGTTCGAGCGCTAATCGGAATCCCAATCTCTTCTGACCAAGGAGTAGCGAGCTCTGATGATGTTTTCATCTGATTTTTGAGAGAGTCGCGGACAAGTTTTCTTTCCTGTCGCGGAGTAGTTTTGCGTTTTCGGCCTGTTCTCACTTTGTTTGCATGGGAGCCAGTCTCCACAAACCGTTTAATAGCGTTTTGGACTGCACACCGAGAGCAATTTACTAATTTGGCTATCTCCACTTGGGACTTGCCTTGTTTGTGTAGCGTTTGAATTTTAACCCGTTTTTCGACATCAAGCTCACTCGATTTAGGCATTTCTAACTTACTTTTAGTAAATAAGATACGCACGGAAGGTTCTTGACACTAAGAGACGTAGGAATATTCTGATAACGCACTGACACTGTTTTCTCAAAATACATGCATTATCACAACGCGCTTATCTATGCGCTTATCTACGTGTAGATAAGGTTGTCTATTGTTCAACTTCGTTTCTAATAATGCTTCCTACAATATTGTTAAAGCAATTTGCCTTCGGTTTAAATATCTTATCAGTTTCACGTAATTTTTGGGGGTGCCTAATACTTTTGGCCAAGGGTGTATATATATATATATCTTTTACTTTTTTGGCAGGGAGGGGGAGACACTAATCCAGCATAAAAACATTTTTTTATGTTTTCAATATCCAGCAGGGGGATTTAAATCAAGCCTTATTCGAACGTTTAACACCTCTGCTTAACCAACAATTTATATGTTATTACTTCCTGTTTAGTTAAATATTTCCTGAATTTCAATTTCTTGAAACGTCGAAATAGCCCTCTCAATCTTAGTAATAATGTTCTTTTTGTCTCACCTACACAGAATTTGTCATGTATGCGTATGAATATTATATGCACACACACATATATTTTATATATATATATATATATATATATATATATATATATTGAAACGAATCCTTCTATTCCAGATTCTCAATTTGGGGTAATGGGAATTCTTTTTCCCGCGATGTTCCCTTTGGGTCCCTAATCCAAAACTTGGAAAATACGGAGTCCCGGACTTCACGGATGACCCGTAACACGAATAAATAAAAGATGAACATTAGACTTTTCTTTGAATTTAAACAAAAAACACGATAAACTCTTTATAACCACCGCGCGGACGCGACACATCTCCCGGAGATGTGTCATCTAGACCGGGCCGAGTGTTATCAAAGATCACAAATAACCAACTTAACGTACACGAAAATTATAGTGGTAAACGCGCATATTTCAATCGGAATGCAAAGTTAGCATCCGATAGTAAAAATACATAAACATCCAGAAAAACACAAAAACCACAACTAAGGGTTGTAAAATGGCGGTTGTTCTATCAAAACTTACGTCGTTAACGACGGTATGGCGATTAGAAATAAATTGTACATAAAAGCAGTCACACGACTAGATATACGAAAAAGTGATATAGTTGATTCGCGTACAAAACGGTAACTAAACGGCAACTTTATCTATTTACTTGCAAACTACTAACGGTAAATTACCGAAATCCTTATCAATAAGTGCAACAGGCTAGATTGCACACACCAATTTAAACACTATTTCTTTATTCTCACGGCTTCCGTCGCTGGCAGTAACGCTACTCTGGTATCGCAGACCGCACACACCAGGACACTTACATAACCCCTAATAGTATACGTGTTGAAAAATTCGGCAAAATCGAAAATTAAAAAGGCAGCCGTTTAAACGTCCCGGCCGGATTTGCCGCCGACAATGAACAATGCGACGATGCGGTGACATGGAAAATTAATGATTTTAGCCAGAGAATAATTTCTAGCTCGACATCATCGCTAGGATAGCACTGTAAATACCGAATCCGTATCAACATACACGTATATATAACATATATAAAAATGAAAGTTGAAAAAAGTGTCTGTCTTTATGTCCAGTTGTACGAAATAATCTCACGAAGTTTTCATCGGTTTTCATCACAATTTATAAGTTTCTGGTACGATGTTGCTAACCTAGGGGGGTCAATGAGATGAAGAAAATAGAAAGGTAAAATGGCGCTGATGAAATAAAAAAAAGTTTGAATAAAATATTTACTACGGTAAATATAAATTAAGCATAAAAATTAAAATATAAATATTAGCTCTAGATAATATTTTATGTTATTAACTTCTGGCGCAAGTTAGACTACCAGCTTCCCCGTCCCTAAGCCGCGCTCCTGGTCTAACTGTTATGCAAGGCGCAGATGTTCTAAAAAAATTGTCTTTTATTAGTTTTTACAGAAAAATAATTAATAGTTGCTAGCGGAAAACTTGATAACTCCCAGCACTGCGTCAAGGGTAGGAGACTTACTTTACTTTGCTCTTTATCGGAAATATTATTTACATTAAAATTTTTGCTATTGCGATAATAAGTTAATTTTGAATAAAATGCTCAACAAAGAGGTCGGAATACCCAGAACAAAACGAGCATAGGGGGTGGAGCAGATGTTCTTTAAATATGTAATTATATGAGAATGCTACGTGACCAACTCGCAACTGATTTATAACTGAGTATTTCTCACTTATAAGGTAAAAAGTAGAGAACTATGTATTAATTTTTATTTTTATATAATTTTAAAGTAATGGCTGTGTGTGTTCTTTAGTTGAAAGAAACTTTTTATTAAATCGTGACAGAAACAAGTTAAAGATGATGAAATCGCGAGAAACAGTTTTACAGCGTAGACATAGTATCGAATTACTCCATATTCGCAAGTTACATTATAGATTATTTTTTATTTTTTTTAAATATTTTAATACACAATTTAGTGTACCTATATAGTGTATTAACAATGTCCTATAACTATATTTTAAAATTGCAGAGATTTTAATAAATAATTCTGCGACAGAAGCTTTACTAAGTGCTACCCGAAATATTATTTAAATACAAATCTTAAACCTTTGCCAACTACTGCAGGGTTTGCTGTTGTAGAAGGTAAAGTTTATTACAATTATTATATTAGTGATACTCTCAAAGGAAAGAAAAACTGAACAGAAAAAATAAATCTTTAAAGGAGTAAAAAAAAAAAAGGAAAAAATGAACAAGGTACTAATGCGTAGGTGAAGCTGCGGTTAACAGCTAGAAGGTAAGTAAATGAATCGCTTATAGAACAGGCGAATAATATGCTAGAAACGGTAATATGGAATAAAAAACAAACGATTGCAATAGACAGAGTGACATGGGGCCCCAGAAATAGCATTCAGTTGACTGTGATGAATATTTCGAAAGGCTACATTTAAATTTACAAAAGTAAGATAAAACAGAATAAAAATTTAAAAAAAATGTTTGCAATAATATAAAAAAAATCTAAATAAAACAAAAAAAAATTTAAATACAAATTTAATTAAACGGGTATTAATATAAAGGAGCGAAGCCGCAGGCGAAAACTAGTATTATATAAATAATACTATTCTGTGCAACTTTAGAAATATCCGGGAAGGTTAAATTGAAATTTACTTTTCTTTTTTTGGGCCCAGCTCTCGTTTTTTGATCAGTTTGCTAAAATAACTGAATAAAAATATTGTTCTACGTCTCTTTTTGAAATTAACCACATGCACTTTGATCTCTTTCAAGCGACTGTATTCTAGAGTGACATTTATTATATTTTGGCAATACCGTTTTTTCTTACATAATCTCTCGTTCTTCTTGCGATTATTTAATTCTAAGCTTTTTCTTGAATTTGCAAACGAAATCTACTAGCTGAAGATGTAAGCTTTATTTTAAGAACAGCTTCTTGCGACGTTTCCAGAAGTTTTCAGTTATTCGCTGCGTTTCCCAATGACTTAATTCATATAAAAAGCTTGTATAAAGCTAAGTACAATCCACGAAGATGACACTTAAGGCTAAATAGAAGGTAGTTTAATTCCCTTAGCTTTTTTGACATATAATTGAAATATGAAGATTCCAAGTTAGTCTACAATCTAGCATTAAGACACGTATGGTATCGTAATTTCTTAATAATTTTTAAGTTACAAAATTCAAGATAGATAGATATCAAAAACAGATATGAACCTAAGACGCTAACCACATTGAAGTTCCTCCGTAATTATTATATCTAGGTGATCTGAATCACAAAATTTTAGTCAGCAGTGACAATAAACAAATATCCCTAACGGATATTCTTATATCAATCACTTTTCCAAGTTCTGCAGCTATATTAGTGACATTTTCATTGGTAACACGAATTACTGATGATAACGTTTTTTACTGTCAAGTATTGCTCAAGCTGCGATATTTTGTCTTGCAGATACCGGTTTTCTTGCTTCAAAGTGCTGTTTTTGTCATTCATGATTTTACAATATTTACAGTTTCACCTAGTCTGTGACCTAGAGTAGCTATCATATCTTAAAATTTTTGTTTGAATAGCACCGGTCAAAAATTGACTCGTTCCTGCGCTTATCTCTGCCGTTTTTAGAGTGCAATGTGTTAGAAAGCAGTCAGAATAGAGAGGAGCCTGTCGCATTAATGGCAGGTAACGAAATCGTCATTCTCAAGAAGAGCTAAACCCCATTTTGAACAGGTTAGTGTCATATTTAATATTTTAACGCGTATATGTTGTCTTACTGTGATTGTCGGGTTTTAAAGATGAACGCGTGTTGTAAACGAGAAGGCAAATTAGTATATTTTATATTTATATTATTTAAATGTTTATTATATCTTTAGATATTTATTAAAGTCTATGTACATCATTTCGTCTATCATTTTGATATATCGACTTCAAATTGTTGATTTATACTATATAAACCGTTTTCTTTCCTATCTGACCTCAGTGTGATTTAAAATTTGTTTCTGATCACATACTATATATTGAGTTGCATTTTTAGCTGATGATGGGTTATACCTGAAAACGTTTCTAGGTAAGCCATCATTTTATACTTAAATTTGTTTTTTATATTCGTATTTGCTATAACTTAATATATTCTATAATTAACAAACAGGATGGTAAAAGACTCTTTATTAAATTAATATATCTTTATTGGTAATTACGATTTTAAAAATTAATTTTATATACAGAAAGCGCGCGAAAAATACTCCTAAAATTTACTACTCACAAAATTAATAATCGTTTGTGAACTTCAAAATTTTTGTATGAAAGGAGAGCCACTACTGCCATGATAATAATAATTCATAATGATGTCGTATCAGAAATAGTAGTAATCAGACAAGAGATATCTATTAATAAGTAAATTTGTGAACTAAAGAAAATCAGTTGAAATATAAATCTTATTTATAATTTCGTTACATTTAAAGCACAGTGAAATAGGCGAATACCACTGTTTTACAATAAACTATCTGGAATCGTGCGAGCAAATATAAAATATTCAGTATTGTACTCTTTCATCATTACGCGATAAATTTATTATATCAGTTGAAAAGAAAATCTTCATATAAAAATATTACATAAAACACGTACCATAAGAAAACTCGGATTGTTTTTATTTCTCCAGTTAAATGACGAAACAGAGTACTCGAAAATGTCTTTTCGTTTACGTGTCAAACATCCGTGATGCGTATGGCCACTGAAAACAACTCGAGGATGCAATTTATCTAATAACTGCATTAAAAAAACAGAATTTATTTATTTCCGCACGCTTTAAAGGAAAAAAAATAGTATAAAACTGTATGCTGCAAAATTAAAAATACTTACGAAATCAGTTGACTTTTTAGACAAGCAATCCCAGCGTTCTTTAAAAATTTTACTTTTCTCATGTACCGGTGCTTCATCGTCTTCGTTACAGTGTTGATCATTTCGCCGATATAATGGAAAGTGCTAAAATCAAGAAAAAAAAAAAAATAGTCAGTCTGATGAAACGTAATAAAATCGAATTTTTCTACGAATTTTCACTCACAACAGTCGGTACATTTTTCTGATACGAAAGAAATCCTGAACCAATTCTAAACTATTAGGGTTTTAAAAAATTCATTTTCTCCGACTAAACTGAAGTCACCTAAATAGAAAAATTCTTTTCCCAGTAAAATATTTCTTACAAACTATACACTACCACATTAGTATGAAGTATTCAAATGCGACATTTACTAATTCTAAATGTTTATTTATTTATACAATGATAGGGGAATTATTTTGAAAAATCCATCACACATACTTTCAAAAATATAAAATTTCTTTTAGTAGTTGGGCAATTTCGATAATTTTTTTTTTTTTTTTATTTTTCCCCTACTTTATTTAATGTAATAAAGCAGAATGTAAGTATGCCAATGAACAAATATATTAAATTTTTCAATTTTGCTACGAATTTTAGTAACATTACAATTACGAGGAAAAAAAAGAAATATTTATGAGACACAAACTATATGGTTAAAAATAGTTAACACTGTAGTGACTAAAAAAAACATTTCGTAATAACCGAATTTTTACATTTAAAAATCGCAGCCGTAACATGTTAATATTACATAATAAAAATCATGTTTGCTAAAATTATAAACTACTAAAATTCACATAACTACAAATATAATAACATGTCAAAATTTAAAACACACATTATTTCTATTGGTTAACAAATAAAACTCTCACGAAATACACTTTTTATGAAATATTCCGACACATTTCAAATAGTTTCACTCCGCAACAACGCTTCGGAACGTGTGATAATTAAATATTATTTTATTATTTGCTACTTCACATACAGGCTATCATCAGTTAAGAAAATATACTAAGATTGAATCAGTTCTTTTACTTTTAGCTGCTTATGGGTTGGACCAAAAAACGTCACTACAAATAAGATTATTGTTACATGCCATTCTCTCCGTTGTTTGCTATACTTGTAATTGCATATACAGTGATGCCCCGTATCCGCTGTTTGTAACGACGCGACTAAAGAAACAAAACCTGTTACAATATTTTTCAAGTAAAACAAAAAACAAAAAATGTCAATCATTGAAGATCCTGTTCCATCAACGTCAAGCGTAACAGAGCGATTTTTTTCCAAACACTGCGTCTATTCCAATTTCAGACGAAGATGTTTCTGACTACAGTTTTCTTGTTGTTTTACTTTCAACTTTTATCATGCGTGGTAACTCATTCTTTAAAGCGAAAATTGTAACTTGTAGTACAGTACATACATAATACAAAAAATTAAATAAATTTAAATTAAATTAAATAGCTTTTAAAAAATCATAAAAATATTGTCATCGGTTGTCGTTACATAATCATCACAATATGTATTACGTTGAGCAACATAAACAAGAATAAAGCACAAGGCGTAATGGTGAGCACATAATAATAATAATGTAAATATGCGCCATTTACATTGTAATAATTTTTAACATTATACATATACGGTGTAATCATGCAGTTTAGGGCATTACCATAGATGTGTCTGTATGTATAGTATGTTAACGCATTAAGCTCAATGTTCCCTATTATCCGTGGTTTCACGTTTCCGTGATATGGCTTTAATCGTGGATAGGAGGCACTGCTGTAATTGCGACATTGAATTTGTTTAAACGCGCAAACGGAAATTTCTCATATTCTATCATAATTATTAAACGTGTCATCCGAAAATCTTGCCAATGTCCATGACTGTTGCGCGGATATTCATTTAATACTACTTATGATTATTATTCATGTTTATTCGCATTGCAGAAGATGCTTGTTTCGCTCGCCAACCCCCACTCTTTCGCGCGTTCTTTGTTCACTAAAATAGGTTATTATTACGTAATGTTAATACGCTGATGACACAAAGTAAGTGATTGAACGTACTCCGTCGACGAGTCCATCAATATTCATAATAATGAATAGTATACGTTTCGAAAACTCATTCTGCTTGAAAGTGCGAATGTACACCAGCAGTTTCTCCGTTTGAAAATAAGAAAATATCAACTGTTCGACGTACAAAGATAACAAATTTATAAACATGATACCGAATTCGCTGCTTGGATATACTCGTACGTGGATTCAATTGTCAAATCCGTTTAGATTTTGTATTAAAGATCGAGTTCGTCACACGTAGGATTATTATAGATTCTTGAATATTGTCGTGGTGATAAGCATCTGTAAACTTTGAAGCGTATTTCTCGACTTTGATTTAAACCGTATACCAAACTTGACGATTTAAATTTCACGGCGTTCCGATTTTCATTCATGACCGATTGTAGTATCTCTAAAACGTCCTCAATTTTGACGGTTTTAAACGAATGTGCATGGCTTCACCGTTACATCGTAAATAGAGATTTATGCAAATTTCGACGTCTTATATTTAAAAAAAGATGTAAGTTTTCAGTTCGCAGCGTCATATACTTCGTCATCCTTCATATAAGCATAGCTGGAGTTATTAGAAGTAACAAATGCAAATAAATCTATGTAAATTCGGGTGTTCTGTCTAAAATATTCATTCCTTAATTAGTGAACAACAAATATTCAAATTAGTCGAGCCAAGTTTCTAGTTCGAATAACACGAGACAGTTCCTTTACGCGACTATTGTGCAAAAATCACTATTTTTATAAAATTCAAATGATAATGAACGACAACATGTTCACATTTAAAACCGACAAATCACCAGTCAAAATAACAAACGTTTGGTAGATTATTTAACTTATTTTTTTTTTCCAGCCAAAGTTTCTTCATATACACTTTCAAGAAGAATAGATTTTCACCTGATAAAAGATTTCTTTATGCATTACACTGATTTTTTATTCATTTGAGAATTCTCGATGGTAAGGCCTTCAACATTTTTTACATTTCCCTGTATTACGATCTACATATAGAGAGGTTATGAAACGAGCCTTCTCTTTTCTTAAGGGGGTATTCTGGTCTTGTATTTTGAAAAAATCAGTTTCTTTTTTTTTTTTTTTTTGCATATTCTTAAAGTTTAGACCTTTAAGAATATACCTTCGAGAGAAAATTTTAATAAACCAATAATTTATGGAGTTATAGCTATTTTAGTGGCGCAACAACTAAGCTCATCACGCCGAAGCTAACCATTTTTGGTATGATGACATTATATAAATATATAAGTGACCACAAACACTTAAAAATAATCGATTAATCGAAGATCGCAGTAACGTATTACATTGAAGAAAACCTTTTTGTGTTCCGTGTTCAGTTCAGCTCGATTTAGCTTCAATCTTCGAGAAACGTAGATGTACATAGGCTGCTCATAGTTTGAAAATAAATCGTTTTGAGTGTTAATTTTAATTTTTGTGTATAAAATGTGAGACGGATTCGGGACTTGTAGCGTATTAGCTTTTTGCGACGTTCGAGTTAAAAAATAATTCCTGATATTCCATTAATTCACGATCTCTAAAACATCGTTCTAATTTGTCGTAGCTATGTGGTTCCATCAAGGATGCTTACTCTGCCAAAACCGAAAATCCCCGTGCACGTTTGTAAGAACAATCGCATCGGGTAGAGACTGCGTTGGTGTCTGAGTGAAAGTATTCGAAAATTAAGACAGTAGCACGTGCCGGAGCGCATCCGTACTGTGTGTCGAGTAACATAGAGTCGACGGAAGATTGTAAAAATCCCGCTAAAATCAGATATACATGGAGGAACACGGACAATTGAAATTGCAAATTATATAGCTGTTTGCATTTTCAATAAATACTTTTTATCTACTTAAAAAATTATCAATGCCGCAGGGAATTACTATTGGTCCCGAAGCTTATGCATTCGCCACTAAACGGGACAATAATCGAAATAAGCGTTCCTAGAAACGAGCTTCTGATGCTTCTGAGGAAGCCTGGAATTGCTCGTAAATCAAAACGAGCTATCGAAAATATCTAGTTTGAAGTCGAAAGGAGATACACTCTATGGAATCACTGATTAACAAAATGTAAGTATAACGTACTGCAAATGCGTGAAACTTGTTGAAACTATAAACGCGTTAATCTCAAAACTACTTTTTTCAACACGGTTGACATGATATCTCAAGTTTTATTTAACCAATTTATTTCAAATTTTGTACCAACTTTCAATATATAACCTTCTATCACTTCTACCACTTTTGTGTCAAAATTATGTTTTTTCCCATTTTAAAAAAATATAAAAAAAAAAATGTCAAAAAATGCATTTTTTTTATTAGACAGCCATCATTTTGTGGGAGGAAAAATCCGTTTTCTCTTTGGTAGGGGCTATAACTACATTCTTATTAATTAAGAATATTTTTTTTTTAATTTTTTTTTAAATGATCAAAAGGACTGTAATCGTGTTAACCAGAAAATATCAATAAGTATTTTGAAAAAAAATAAATCGTAAATATATATATATATACTTTTTTTTTTGTACCGAGCTCAACAAAACGCTTAAAATGTATGCCTCTAAACCAGAATACCCCCTTAATATAAAACTAAAATGTAAAAAAAAAAAAAAAAAAAAAGGATTTTTGAAACGAAGTTCTGGCAGAAATTGTCATGTAACGAAAAAGCGTTATGCGTCCTCCAGGCGACCTTCGCTCTCTTTCTTTCTGTCTCTATCTATTATATACGGGAGAGTGTGTGTATGTGTGCGTGTGTGCGTGCGAGTATCGAGATTCGAGCAACAAGCATTATGCACAGTCAGCTGTATAGCCGCAATTCTACATATGTGTAAATTTTATTTAAATTTATTTTTTATTTTTGGTGTTTTTGTTTTATTCATACGGGATTTATATTGTGTCATTTTTTATCGTATACTTTATGAATGACTTTATACATGTATATCTACCAAAAAGTGAAAGGAACTTCGTTCCTACCGAGTGTCCCCCTCTAGACACCATTTCTCTTTTTATTTACTATATATGATTTTATGAAAAGTAATGCCAAAATCTTTTCTTATTATTACATGGAACATTCAATTTGCCTCCATTGTGCATCAATCGTTTCATTTTTTAACCACTCTTACGTAATAACTGTTATTAAATGTGTTTTCCACTATAGTATTTAATCGAAATTAGAGCACATACCTGCAAAAGAACCGGTCGACTGTACTTCTTCAGTTTCGTGTCACTATTAGTACAATACGACGTTTCATTTGAACACGCCAATTTAGCTTAAAAAGAATATGATAATTTTCATATACAATAATGTAAACATATAAGAAAAAAATAAGTAAAAAGTGTTTCAAAACATACCGCTAACTATTAATTCCCGCGAAATTTGAATTTTTCATAACGGTGACTTTTAATTTTGTCTAAATCATCATGGTAGGTAAACCGCCTCGACATACTCGAAGTACCAAATATTTTTAATTTTTTTTGTTATTCTTTTTAAACCCTAACAATTATTTATACTTGCATAGCAATTTTATATTACTTTACCGATTAACTAATAATTATAATATTTTTCAAAACACGTTCTAGGTTAACATTTTGGTGTAATATTAAAGTTATAAAAAAGAAAAGAAGAATAAGTCGTATTTACGCGCTACTTTAAAATTCATACGAAGAGTCTTTTTACCGTTCATCAGCCATACTCACATTTTTTCCCACTTTAGACTATCCATATTAACACTGTTGTTTATCGAGCATTACCACTCAAAAGCAAAATCTTAAAATCCATTTTTTTTTTTTGTGATTGTTTTCTTTTTTGCTTTACTCCGTATGTAGCGGGAACCTTGGTTCATTACGTTCGAAAAGTACCAGAGGAACCATATAATAAAATGTACGTGATATAAAAATAAAATCGTTCGTGCTTTTTTTTTTTTTTTTTTTTTTTTCTGTCTCACTTTTAGTATCTAAATAGTACTGAGACGTTCCAAAAAGAAAGTAGTGAAAATTTAAGCAAAATTTTAATTCGTTCTAACGATGTTACCCGATTTAATTTCGTCCCGACATAAACCAACAAGCAGTTCAACTTTTAGCGACTTTAAATATGATTAATAAAATTCTCGTTTCAATCTGCTCAAGAGCTTTAAGAATTAATCGGCTCGAATGTATGCTGTGGCTAACTGTAAAACTTACAATCGCATTACGAAAACGTAAAATATTTCCCTATCCCGAAAATAGATTAATACTCGGCGCCGCAATGATTAACTCTGATGATAATTACGATAAATTTTGTATCGATAATTAAAATTCACTTTAAATTTATCATTACGTGCATTAAGGTATAATTTAAAATAAAATTCAAATTATAACAAAACGAGACTTTTAAAATGTGCGATACTTTTTAAAGTAGGGTATTATATTCCGTGAAAATTGCGTGTAAAAATCTGATAATTTACAAAAAAAAAAAACGTACCTATAAATTATTACTGCGGAAAAAATTACGATTAGCTAATATTAAAAACAGGACTTCAGTTATTATAATTTACCGGAACAAGGCGAAAAAGTAGAAAAATGTGTAAAATGACGACTGATTTAAATAAGCGCTCGTGTATATTTGCAGGGGAAATTACTGGAATGTAAACAGCGAAAAAGAACATTTTTACTTTTACAAAAATTGAAAAGATCTCAACATCTTCACTTCTTGCTGTAGTTTTTCGGAAAAGAAAGTTTAAAAACGCATGTATCAATGTAATTTTTCTTATCCTCGTGAAATTAATTTATTTCAACAAAACTTCTTTACTTTTGAAAAATTTTATATTGAATATTTCACTCTAACATTCGGGGATTTTATAAAAAAAAAAAAAAAAACTTTAATAAAAATGTGCATAAAAATCATACACGCTAGCTAAACAGACACGTATGTTCTAACAATTTTATCAAATAGGTCAAAATTTACTATCTTTCGTTTGTTTTGTTTCTTCTTCTTTTTCTCATATACTTAATATTTACTTTAAAAAAGTTACCCTTGACAAATTCAGAATTGCATAACAGAATTTATTAAACTTTAACAAAAATAAAAATTAACGGCACTTCAAATGTCTCCAGTTATCCTCCATGATTATTGTAACAAAAAATGTAAAAAAAGCCAATGCTAATAATAATAATAATAATACGTTTACATTAAGGCGCAAATCCGTACGGTACATATATTATTTCATTCGAGAACTTAAGTAAAATTATTAAAAACTTTTACGTCGCGAAATAAACATGGTAACCAATGTGTAACAATTATATATTTGACGCATTTTTCGAATTGTGTGCGAAAAGGTGTACAAAAAAAAAAAAAAAAAAAAAAAAAATGTCTTAAAGTGCTTAAAAATTGTTAAGCAAAACATTCGAAACACATAAACTATTTCCGTTCTTTTCGTACTATACTACCCATCAGCAAGCTCGATGAAAACACAAGTTTACGTAGAAACCACAGATTCGACGTTTAAATGATTTGTACCTGTTTACACGTTTTTATCGTAAACCGCGCCAATAATTATTTGGTTATGTATAAATTTACGAAATGTTTTTAAATACATCGAAAATCACGATGCATATTTTTCAATTCGTAAATTCAAAAATTAATTTACCGCTTTTATTGAAGGAGTTCCTCTGAACGAATCGCATCAGTCTGTTTGTAATTTAAATCTGTGCTTCGTGCATGACGTCACATAGTGCAAGAGAGTAACATTAAACCGTGCTTAAGATACTATCGTGACCCAATACCGAGAAAGTACAAAAAACTTTTAGTACCATTCTATACCGAGCTATAATATACGACAGAAACAAGATTTGGGGAACGCATAATTAAATAATGGTTACAATATGTTTTATTCATAATTTGGAATACGAATTATTTCACACTATGTTAACCAAAACTAATTAATTAAATTTAAAAAAATTTCACAAACAAAAAAAAAACATTAATCCGAAATAAATTACTCGAAAAAAAAAAAAAAAAAAACAGCACATCCCAACGTCAAGCTTCAAGCATTATTTACACTTTATATGTCGAGCGAAAATGTGTTCGCAAATCTCTTTAGTAACGCAAAAATTTAATGTTTATCGATAAGATCAACACACAGGCCGCGTATCGATTCGAATTTTAACGCGCGAGGAACACTTTTTTATATTATTTCCGTTCGTCAACCATGGCGACGACATTAACCCTTTTCAGAACTTTTTGTACTTTTAGCGTCGATGGCAGCGAAATTTGAAATCAGTTCTGCTCGAGAACAAAAAATACGCTACACTTGTTTTAATGCAATAATAGCCAACTTGAAAAATTAAAAAATATACAACGATTTCGGTTTTTATTTCCTGGCATTAATAGCGTGAGAACACTTGTGTACAACGACATACCACTTCTACCTGAATTATATTAATTAAAACAAACGCAAAACGGACATTTATTTAAATCAAATTTACCACACCGGAAGGTTTTAAAAAAGCTCCATATTAGGCGGTGGTACCGAAAATCGCAGCTCTATGATTTTGTCGCTGCTCCAACAAATGAACAGTCGCGCCGTAGTACAGTGTTCGGAAAAATACTGTTTGCTGTTCCATACGTCGAGAAGCAATTAATTAAGGGGGCTTCAATTTGTTAATTACGTGAGTCCAAAATGAAGAAAAGGGTTCCAGTAAAATCTCATCAAATCTCATTTAAACTGTGCGGGGGAAGGGGAGATAATTGAAAAGTTCACGTCAACTTTCAAAGAATATAAATTATTATACAGATAATAAAAAAAAAAAAAAGTATTTGTCCTTTTACTTTTTTTGAAGTGTCCCATTTTACCCAGCGAAAAAATCTCACGGCTATTAAAAACTTTTATTTGGAGAATAAAAAAAAAATAATAAAAAAAACATTTAGTTTTTAAAACAAAAAAAAAAAAAAAATTGGTGTAGTACATATGAATGCCCATGGAGTGAGTAAAAAATTAGGGAAGGTGATGTTGTCTGCTTCTATTTTTTATTTTACTAAATTTAAATAAATTTGAAACGGCCATTTACTGCAGCTAGACATGCCAAAGAATCGGCAAGGTCGTTACCAACGATGCCGCAGTTGCCCGGGATCTAAAGCAGGTCTATTAGGATAGAACGGAATATTAATAAATTATAAATTAAAAAGAATAATAGGGGATCTGACCAGGATTTAGGGAAAGGAGATGGGATGGCTAATAAGACGAATTTCGATAAATTGGACGAGCCAATGTTGTCAGCACGTTTTTTTTTGTTTTTTGTTTTTTTTTTGTTTTTTGTTTTTTTTTTTGTTTTTTGTTTTTTTTTTTTTTATCACACAATATTCCATATGAAACAACTTTTTTCTTATTTTCCAAGAATTAAAATTACTTTTTGCTTAATACTAAATCATATTCTACAAACGATTAGAAATTTATTACAAACATTGCGCTTTGTTTTTTTTTGCTACTTTTTTTTTTTTTTTTTCAAATTTTGAGCATGTCAGCTAAGGATGTTACTTAATCCAACGGTATGATAGTATTAATGATTATACCTGCGTTGCATATATAATAATTGCCTCGTACACAACCTATATCGGTACAGCTAAAAATGTACGAATAGGTTGCGTCAACGCGCTATGTAGCGTACGGCACCTTAAAAAGAAGAAAGGAAAAATATTAGAAATGGAACATACGAAAGAAGCTAACAAAAGAATAACCAGGGGAAGCGGAAAAGAAAGGATGCTGTGAGTGCTGTAGGGCGTAAGGAGGCCAAGACGCAAAAGACCGGAATACAGTATCGCGCGTTCTGAAGAAATTTGAAGGACATTCAAGCAAAATGTGGTTCGCATCACAAACGAAGTTTGCTTCTGACGGATCAAACGGACAAAGAGGAGACTGAGTAATGGAGAAACGAAAGAGCGCAGCAGGAAGCAAGCTGTGGTTTAACCGAAGTCTAATTATGGATGAAATAGTTGACCGCCTCATGTTGGGGAAATTAACAAACCACGGAAAAAGCGGATGAGTGGGTTGTATGGATAAGTAAAAGGAAGCAGGATTGCAAAAAGAAGAAGAATAGAGATCAGACCGACAGTCGCGGTGGCAACGAAAGGAAAGAGGAAGTAGAATTTAAGCTGGAAAATGACTAATAAAGCGACTGTCTGAAGCAGCCGAACGTGCCAACGAGTCGACTTACTTTAACTTGATTAAGTGCTGTTTATTTTTTCCATTTCATTTTATAGATATATTACTTTAAAAAAAAAAAAAAAAAAAAAAAAAAAAAAATACTAACCAAACGATACCTTTTTTTAAACTGTTTTATTTCATTTTTTTCTTTTACACTTTTAAAATTTGCCTATTTTTAAGCAAGACATGTACATAATCTATTTTCTTTTTTCCCCTGTAATTATGTAAAAATAATATAATACTCTTCATTACATATTAATCAAGTGATATCAGTTATCAGGTCAAAAAAAAAATATTGTTGAAATGAAATAACTGTATACAACATCGTCGATTTAGTGACTATAAATTTCACTTAAATAAACGTTTAATTTATTTTAATCGATGCATTAATATATTTTATAAACACCGTTTAAGAATTTTATTAAACGCAAGGTATGGGGAAAGACATATTTACACTACAGCCCTTCCAACTGCTACACGTTAGTTTATTAGCAAAAAGCATATTCGACAATTTCCCTTTTTTACTGCCTCTGTGGAAAGCGTGCTTCATCATTTACAAATCATTAATTAATGATTAGTTCCCATTTAAATATAGCGAATTTTTTAAAAATTATATATATGTATATGTTTTTTTTGTTTTTTTTTATATATTTTTTCCTAATAAAAAATCACGTTTCTGGAATTTCTGAACTATATATCACGTGGCTAAAAACAGATAAACAATAACCAAACTTCCTTAAAATGAAAATTACGATTCAGCCATTAAAATTTTTTTTCGATTGCCATAAAATTAATTACAAATAATTCTTCGAAACAGGATACAATTATCTTCCTACAAAACGCATTAATCGCAGAACCGGGGAAGAAAAAAAAACTTACCGGAAATACGTTCAACTCTATGTTCAGCCATGCTGCAAATGTAACATCCATCATTCTCCATTGCCATACTATTTAAAAGTACAAAGTGAACATCGTTTATCGTTAACAGCTGAACCGATGACGTATTCATTGATTTATCGAAGCGATATTCCAAATATGACGACATCCTATGTAATAATAATAATAATTAAAAAATTAGAGGTGTCCCGGATTCATTCAAAAAACAATTCCACAAAAATTTGCGAACGAGTTTAACTTTAGACATGAAATGGGGACAAAGAGATTATTACCGAGAAATAGAAAAAATATCAAATTTAGAAACGACGTACGAAATGATGAAAGGAATGGCTAACGATTAATACCAAAATCAAACAACAAAACAGATAAGCTGTTATCGCGGAATCGTTCATGCGATCGACGTGTGAAACAAAATTTACATATTTCGTGTAGTTACGCTCTTCGGCGTAGCTTTTTTTCTTGGGCAAATAAAAAAATAAGAATACGAGTGAAGTAATGAAGAACCACAACAACACCTTAAACATAGTGTAACAATAACTAGCACGAAATAAACCAGTGTATATTTTTGCACTTAATCCTCGCATCAACTTACTTTACCGCTTAATTTAGCGATTTCTCGAGTATTTTGTCGAATTTTTAACACATATTATAACAAATTTAAAAATATGTGCGGAGCCATACGTATTTGGCCGAATAATTCGAACCGTGTCACAAGTAAATCAACCGCAATATGAAATATTTTAACTTTTCGAAAAATGCTATCTACACAATAGGTTAACAACGCTCTCACTGATGTAAAAATACTATAAATAGGATATGTACTTTTTTTTGCAAAAATTAATGAGTTTACGTATCAAAATATACAAATATATATATAGTGTTATAAACTACAGTATTTAGTCGCTCTGTTCCGGGACTGCCAATATTATAAAACCGATATGTTCTGTTTTCTTTCACGGGCGCCAATGGAGTTCGGCTCCACACCGTCTTCTCTTTTTATTGGTTAGATCGAAATAAACTTGTTTTTCTTTTATTCTTTTATTATGTCACAAAATGGAACTGCGTATATACTTTATCGCAACAAAGGTTCTTACAAGAATAAAAAAAATATCGTTTGTAAAATTAACGCATCTTAAACCGGCTCTCTCTCTCTATACTATATATATATATATATCCAACCGTAACAATGAACAACAATTAATTTCACATTTGTCCGAGAACGGATACATCGGCTCTTTTATCAGCTCGATCGAAAAACGACAACGCCGAACTTTCGGCTACCTGTGCCTTTATACTCGCATCTCTAGCGTGTACCATGTGCATACGTCGCTAGTACGCATCACATAGCCATTCCCCAAGAGCAGTGCACTTGGTCTCCGGTGGTGACATCTCCACGCACGACACACACACACACACACGCATGTCAACCTACCGATAAAGCTTCGTCCGTTAGTGCGCAGCGCAAGCAGCAAGCGAATCAATATTTACTCAGTTAAAAACAGTAATTAATTATACGTCGCTTACATCCTGGAAGATAGCGCCACATACCCTGATTCGTATCAAAATATGTATATAATAAGTACAATTCAATTATTTCTGTCTGTATATGCTCAATTCATTTTGGAAGTGATTACTTTCGGATATCATTAAAGCCAAACCTTCCTCAATACAGCCACGTTGTTTAAAAATCGAATATACAATACCAATTAGCAAATCCGATTATTAAGAAGATCGAAAAATGAAATGAAAAGCAATAAGCATGCTACCCCGATTAAGTAATTTTAGAAAAAGTTAACATCGAGAATCACGGCCAAATGGTATTTAAAGCCAGGCTAAAAGAAAGAAAAAAACAATACGCAAAAAAATAGAAATAAGTAATCAGTCTAAATAATACTTAAAAAAATAAGTCTAAAAAAATTAAAAAAAAAATTAAATCACTTTTAGCATCTAACGTGAAATATACTTCATGGTAAGTAATCTTTGGTAATATCTCTGTCAAAGACCTATTATAAAAGTTATTCAGATTATAAATTTAGGAAAAAGAATTAAATTGGTAATCATTATTATTATTATTATTATTATTATTAAATTAGATTTACATGTCATGTGCAGCAACTATGGCTAAGGGCACAGGGTGAGAAGGTTTAGATTATAGTGAGTAGAGTCCGGACTTATGAAGGAAAATAATTAAATTGTACAGTGAAGAGGAATTGTTTTTAAGGATGAGGGGAAGGGAAGAAGGATAATCAGTTTTACCTATTTATGTTGTTTTCTTTTTTTAAATGTTACATAGCCATCCAAATATAATTTTTAAAATTCCTGGTTCTTTTCCGGCTTAATATAGTTTTTCTCGATCGGTATGATTGTACACAAGAACTAACAAAAACCTCGGCTCCACTCATCATACTCAACGCAAACTGAAGTAAAGACAAATAAGATATTTACAGGAGGAAAAAAATGACGTAACATTTTTTAGTTATCCGAAATTTTCAATATTGTACATGATGACTATTAATAATTCAGGCAATATGCTTATTTTAATATCGCAAAGTTTAACACACGTTAATCACGTCACTTCCCCATTAAAATATTTTTCTAAATTATAAAACTTATTCGAAATCTAACATTTAACATTCATAATCATCATAAACGTCGACTTCATGAAGCTTCGAAATACGTAATATAAAAATTATTTGTGTTGCACCGAAGTTTTAACTACTACGGACACCTGAAATATTCAAAACAAATTTCATTCAAGTTTATCGTGTTTTCTATATCTGTAAGTGGCAAATATTGATGTGTTAACGAACGGAGAGGCAAGTTTGTTTGGTATAAGGAAAAAAATAACAAAAAAACGTGAATATTTTAAAATTTTAATTTTAACAGAAATAATGCAAAAAACTCGATTTTAATTTATAGTTAAATTACAACGTAAAGAATAATGCTAAGTTTCAAGAAAGAACTTCCATCCACGAAATATTTACATGTTAGTCGGTTCGCGTGTTTGTAAAAAAGTATAACTTTAAAAAATATTACTCTTATTTACAACGGTAAATAAAATATTTTTTTCTGCTTTTTTACATTAAAAAAATTAAATCAATTATAAAATTTATTTTCAAATATTAGTTATACAAAATTAAATATAACTTCTCTTTTGAGTATAAATTCTTTCAAAAAGTACAAGGCACGATATAGCATTAAATCTTTTTCACTTTAAATGATTTTCTCTCATTAAAAATATCTCTTTCGGCCATTTCTACTTTTTTCCTCGATTTAACGACAAAATTTCCACAATATTCGCGGTTAAGTGAGGCTTCTTCTTGTTACATTTATATAAATGCACTACTTGCCGAGATTATATGCATGCCTCAGTCTTGTTTACATATTACATAAGTTTTAATGTAGAGAAAAACAGTTAAGTTGAATGACGTAATGGAAAAAACGATTAAAATATCCGATACAAAAATCTAGAATGAAATTTCTTTCAAACATAGATCGAAACCCGGAATTTCTTCAAATATAAACAAGAATAACTGGCAGTCTAAGCCAATGCATAAGCAAAAGGAACCGAATGGAGGAAAGAATGAGTACAAATGAGAGATCGTATGCGAGCAATGATAAAATTGCAGAAGTGAGAAAGAAAAGATGAACAGACGGACTAAAAGCTCACCAAGTCGGAGGCAAGGGAATAATTCGAGAAACGGCGAATATAAAGGAAATATGTAAACGACACGCACTACCGGATGATCTGTAAAAATAGAAAAGAAAGGCGCAAGTCGAAAAAAGTCAGAAAAATTAAAACCTAGAAGAATAGAGGAAACTGCATGAATTAAAAAATTATTCTATCAATCAGCGACAAGGTTAATCAAAATCGATCGTACATATTGATAGTAATAATGAAGTATATCGCAAATCTGGAAGTATTTGACGAAAATCGATTCCCGGTTCCTCGCTTTTAAACACTCTATACTGATAACAACACTCTCAAAAAAGTAAACAAATGCGACTTAAAAATTACTTTCTTACGTTGACGATACTACAGATATCAATGCAACTTTCAATAACGATTTATTACGATCTGAAAACTTAAATCTGTGATTAAAACATACTACTTTAAAGAAATTAGTCTGCAAAAGAACAATTAATGTTATGTTGGTAATATTGTAAAAATTAAAAATCTGACATTCTAAATGACAGAGCATAAGGATAAAAAACACAACTCTGCCGAAAATAGTTAAATTTGTCGATATAAAAACAACGATAATAAATTAATACTAATTTGAAATCAATGTTTAAAAAAAAATGAATACTGCATTAAAGTTACTGCCCTGTGATATAGGCAATCTAATATACAAAATGGAAATATACTCTAATCAGAGCAATCGTATACTTTAGTATATGCATATGTACGGTCATACCGTTCAATTTCTCTTCGTGACTTCCTCCTTGCACATTTCTTATACAGATCCACTGCTCAAGGCATTGCACGTGCACTTCAACATATCCCTATATCGGATATCCGTATGTTTATGATGGCACTACCTTTCCGCACAACTACTGACGATTATTTACGGTATCGGTATTACATATTAAGTATTATTTTGATAGAATAGACATATCTCAACTGTTACGTTATCATTTTAAACCATAGCTTAATCACGTTAATCACGCTTAAACAACAAAACCATAATAGGTTTAATTTTTGGTGCATACAAATTAAATATATTTGGAGCGTATTGGCCAAGATGCATAATGAAAAGGTAAATGAAAGAAAACTCTTTTGGCCTCATTACAGTTAAACTAAAACAACAACAACTTACACTCTATAAGAGGCCGCATAATAGACCGGTGGAAAATAAAAATACACGAGCACCGACGAAGCATTAAAAAACATAATCACAGCAACGGAAGAAATTTTCTCTAAGTAAAAGAAAATTTTAGCATCAAAAAATATTTTAATAAAATTTCGAATAAAAATATTAAAAGTTAGGTCGCGTTTTATCTATAAGATTTTGCAAGACTTAGATTTTAAAATCCGCTTATATATATATATATATATATATATATATATATATATATATATATATATATATATATATCACATATATATAAATATAAAAATGTATGCTTTCGAAAAATGATACTCCAAAGTAGTGTTTAAAACTTCAATACACAGCAAAACAAAAATATACACGAATAAAAATGCAACGAGCAATATTTACAAATCTGCTTCGACTCCATTCTGTTTTGCGCTCCACCGCATAAACGCAAAAACAATCAGAATTTTGTTCATATAAAACGAAACGACAATCCGAACGGTAATTTACATTTAGACTTTCGAATATCGATGTTTTTTATTTATTTTATTTCATTTTTTCTTTTTTAAATCACATTTTACAAAATTTAATACGCAGAAATCGGTCAAATTTTTCATAAATTTTTGTTTAAAAAGTAAAAAACAAGAATTTCTAATTACTAATTTTAAATACCGAATTAAACGGGCACTTACGCGTAATGAAAACCGATATCGTGATTTCCAGGAACTACGTGTAATTCAGTATGTTCAGGCACCGAAAATATACGAAAAAATGTATCTAAGTAATCATTATATAGTCGATCAGGACTGAAGCTGCCTTCGTCCAGTAGATCACCTGAAACATATTGCAATACAAAAGTTTCCCGTATTATTATAAAAATAAAATTTTTGCATAATTTTTAAGAAAAATTCGTGATTTTTCATATTGAAATATAGCTCTTTGATCGCTGCAATAACAACAATTAGCTGAAAGATAACTTCAACTTGTACCGACATTTCCAGCTAATCAGATCACATTTGATCATTCTAACACGTTATTAACAACTTCAGCAAAGATCAAAAATCTCGTCAAATTAATCTTTGCAGAATTCATTTTCGACAAATACTTGACGACTATTCAAGAGACAAGAAATTTTAGAGACGTTTCACGTCAAAAACAAATGTATATCCCACAATATGAACGAAGTAAATTTCGACATTAAACATTGTATTGCTAACAAGTTTTAATGTTTTTGAAAAGAAAAAAAAAAAAAATGAAGAAAACTAGTGACATTCAACCCTGCTAAAATCATAAAAATGAATATTCTCCTGTTTCATTGCAAAAAATTGGAGTTGTAATTAAAAAATAATAAATTTTAAATTATTTAAAATTTGAAAATAATTCAATTAATATTACTAGCGGACGTACCTAAAATAAACACAATATCCGGATTGTGTAACTCATTAGCTGCTTGAAATGTTCTGTACATCTGCCATTCTCTGCATCAAAAATTTACAACAAATTAAAAAAAACGGTATAAATAATATCGCAGTGTTTAAAAAAATACAAACCGAATGGAATCGTTTATTGAATACTTTCCTTGTCAGTTATTTTATACTCTCTACTACTTTGAGTCTTAATAATTTATAATAATATAGCATTTTTGAAAAAATTTCTTTATTTCTATTCCGCCAGGTGGTCTCTGACTCGTTCGCTTTTCCCCAGTTTAGTAAAATTATTTTCAAACACGCTTTTTTTTTTTTGCAATTTATTGATATGTCTTACCTCCATCACTTTTATTTTTCCACATCTTTTCTATTCTATATTTAAATCTGGACATTAAGAACATTTCGAAATAGAGTCTTAATGTTTTTTAGTGATACAACCTTTTTTTTTTAATTTGAGAAGTGCTAGAATGGTTTGTTTGATTTTCACCGCTATATTTTCCATATGCTCTTTCCCATTATTGCTCCATCTATTGTAATTTCCAGTTATTTTAATTCTTTTACCAAATCAAGATAATTACATATACATATTTTTTGACTATGTAAACATTCGATATCGTGCGGAATAATTTTAGATGTAAAGTTTATACGTCTGTTGGGAATTTTTATATATATATATATTACTTTTGACTTTTTATTATTTTCATTTACTTACGTTGTTCACATTTTCTTACAATAATTCTTTTACCTATTTTATATTATGATTTACCGGCAATGCCGTATCGCCAACATATACGTACAACTTGGGGTTTCTGACAAAATTATGCAGTGCGTTCGTACAAATCAAAATTAATATCACACCCTGTCCTACTTCAAATTCCGAAAAATGTAATTTTTCTAAAAATGAATTTGAATTTCTTAGTACCCGAAAACAGATGAGAAGGTAATGCCAGTTTAAAATTCGCTAAAATTAGGAAACCAGAAACAAACCTATTTATTCTTTAGTCATGTGTTTTATATTATTTCAAATCTATTTTTAATGCAAATAAACTAATTGCACGGTTGAGGAAGCGCGTATAAAAATATTATAAATTTATATATTCCAAAAACTGTGAAAAGGCATTTTGTGAAATTAAGAAAAAAATCTAGAGTTTGCATATTTTAGTTCAATTTAATTCACAGTGACATTTTTTTTTAGTTACAAATGCTAGTCAACATGAGATTTTGGCCATATTATTCGTTAGTGTCAATGAAAGGACAAATAACAATCGCTTTCATTTCAAAAGCACTGTGTGTATAACTGAGGAAAACTATTTTTAAATTGGAAAGAGTTGGCTATTTATCGTGCTATAAAGAAATTATATTAATACTTATTTGGATACAAATTTATACTACAAACTGACAACAAATTATTAGCTACAATATTTTCTCCGCAAAAAGGAGTGCATCTACCGGAAAATTACAGCATTATACAGTAATTACGTCAAGAAACACTGTAAGGCAGAAAAACGCAGAAATGCGAATTATTTATCTAGAGCATCAATTGTAATTGCAGATTGAAAACATATTGATCAAGTGTGAAAGATAAAAGAAAATACTCCTTATTTCATTTAAAAATATTATCGAAAACAGTAATGTGTCCAAAAATGAACAGAACCAGTTAATGAACAACACATTGATAAAAAACAAAGCTCTGTCTCTTCTTTATTAAATGGTATATTATAGTAAAGTCATTAAGTATATATTGTCCAACAGCGGGAAATGAAATTTTAACGAACTACATAGTGTACATATTGGAATCTATAAAATAAAAATTCTTGTACGCCGTTACCTACTGTTTAAAAATTGATAAAGGAATTGAAATTGTTTTGTAAAGACTTGTAATAAACGTTAACAGGTACAAACAGCTTCAGCACACATTCCAATTCACCTCTGAAAAAAAAAAGTTGGCTCTAGAATCTTATCCATATTGACTTTGCTGAATTAAAAAATTTATTTTAGCATTTTATGTGTACTCAGGATGGTTTGAAATATTTTAAACAAAATTTTCATCTAGAAGAGACGTTCCTGTTAAATTTTTAAGGCAATTATTTGTTTGATTCGGTCCAACAATAATATTGGTTCTTGATGACGGTAACATACTTTCGATTGCAGAAAATGGAAAAATTCCGACATTAAAATAAAATAAAACTAAAAATGGCACCGCATCATTTATCCATAACGGAATCACTGATTAAAAGAAAAATTAGAAATCCTGTACAAAGAAAATAAACCATAACTCCAGTTACCTAAAATTTTGATGAAATGAAGATCAACAACTAATGCGGAAGATCATACCAGCAGAATTATTGCTCAGTCGGAATTTAAAAACCATAAAAATAAAGACTTATTTAAAATATTTAAATTCTATCTAAAAGAAATAGAATACTTTTATTTTTTAAAAAGTCTATTTCACATCCAGATATGTTAAGCTAATTTAAAAATACAGTAATTATAAATTGTTAACAAAAACTTCTAAACAATTTACAAGTTTTTTTTTCTTTTTTTTTTTTTTTACATTAACTTTATATTATGAACACTTTATACTTAAAACTCGTAAATAATGAACCCTTTATATTAATAGCTGTTGTCAAAATAAATGTTGCAAATGAAATCTGTGATTCCTACTGTATTATACAAATAAATCAATTGTTTAAACTATGATGATGAAATATAATTTCTATAATTATTCCTATATAACATAATTACCGCCGACTTCATAAAAAACTATGCATAAAATAATTATTTGTTTTCATTAGGGATTAAAAATATACGAACTTCTATTGCACATACTAAAAAATTAAAAATTGAATTCTCATATTCATTACCAACTACTTTTATTATTACCTGCGTACTTTATCTAGCCAATGTCCTTTTCGTATGCCTAGTAAATGAGTATCAGCCAAAATAAGCGCTCTCAGAGGTTTACTTGTTCCAACTGGTTCACCTACATTAGGCCATGAACACTAATAAAAGAAAAAGTAACTTTAACAAATAATAAAAACAGATTCAGTGTTATTTTAAATTATATTAAAACAAAGTATAAACTTCACAATTATATATATTATAATAAATATAAAACGAAAAAAAATAATACAAAATTTGAATTACACTTTTTAAAACAGCGAAATAAATAAAATATTCACAGAAATAGGTAACTAATAAGAAAAACACAAATGGTACAACAAACCGAAATGCAAAACTCATTTAAAAGAAAGTTAGAAAAGCTAATAAAACTTATTCGAATTTAGAAACATAATCACAATATCAACATTGTAAACTAGTGCTGAGCGATTACTAAATATATACTAATGAAATCACTCGATTATGAATATATTTCGAGATATTTCGATTACTACTTCTCTAACTACTAATTATTCGAATTATCATTCGGTGTTTACTTACGAGAGTTATTACGTGATTTGTTGTTTCTTTTTTTTAATTTCATTAATAAGGTTAAATTTATTTAAAATTATTATTTATTTTAATTTTAACGGTAGTTTTTAACAAATATTGATATCTTTTTCGGTGAAATTAATAGTAACGACAGATTTATATTCAAAATTATATAATGATTGTGAATTACAGTTACGTAAAATAATTCGATTATGAGAACTGAGAACATCTCGTGAATATCGTTTATTAACATTAGTTATGTAGAATAGCTTGATTATCAAAACCGAAAACGTCTTACGAATGCCAATTATTCACATCGATTATGTAAAATAGTTTGATTAGGGAAACTATGACATTTCCTGAATGTCAATTACTGTCACTATTAATTAGTAACATAATTTTACCAAATCCAGATTTGTACGTGCACAGATATAATAAAAAATGAATAAGAGATTATACTTTTAAAAAATTTGTGTACATTTTTTTTATTCTAAAAAATACATAAAATTTAACAACAATGGTATAAAAATAAGAAAATGGTGTACTTTTGTGAGTTACTTATATGTATAATAATTAAACATTTTTAAACTGAAAGCAAAAATACTTAAATTTATAATGGTTTATAACTAGATAATAATTAAGTTTTGGATCAAAATGTAGATAAAATACATTTCTACTCATCTATAAACTTATTATGTATGTTTGTACATTTTATTAAAATAAATTATATACATACAACATCCGTAAATGCAAAACTTAATAATAGTAAAAAATATAAAAAATAAAAAATTAGTGTTTAGGGAAAGATCGCGGGACCTTCCGTACGCTTTTTACATTTTTTTTTTTTTTTTTATTTCGACTAATTCATTGAAAATTTAACTTATTACATCTAGCAACAATATATTTATCTGAGATCAATATGAAAAATTGTCAGGTGATTATATCTTGTATTTATTGCATAATAGTAACTTAAGTTCAATTTGGAATTTGTACGAATCTTCCCCACATGTGGAGCACTTTCATACAGCATAAGGAGCACCTTAGGACGCAGTGAGGTAGTTTCATACAAGCAATTAAAACTACAAATAGAATCGAAAATCTTTTATTCAGCAACATGAACGTCGCCAGCGGGGGGCAGGGGAGCCTTGAAACTTTTTAATCAACTGGCCATGATGAGTATTCATAGGTACGTAATCAAGGTCAATTTGCCAGAAACCCACGAAAATTATGTTTTAATTAAGATTTTATTCTTGTTACGTTACAACTTATAAATTTTATTTTTCCTATAACGATCATATCCTCTTTCTATCATCTTGCCCCCTTTCCTCTGGCTCATCGGCTGGCGACGCCCTTGTTCAGCAATAAAAATAAGCATACAAAATTAACAAAAATTAAAAGACTTCTTTTTTAGTCAACAAAAATTAAAACTTCTTTGAGAAAAATAAAAGATTCGTGCTTATTCATAAACTACTAATTTTACTTAATAAGAAAGTACCTAAAATTAAGAGATCAATTGTATTTTTACAATCTTTGCCCGTAGACTAGTACTAGAAATAGATTGCCGTTTAACAATAAGGTGGTAATATAAACATTATTGAACATTAAAATTAGGTAAGTCGATGGAGAAAAGGAATAGTTTAGAAGTTCTAGGAGTACAAAATAATTGTCGTTTAGGGTCAAGTAGAATCATTTCAATGTCAGTAATATATACAGTATTCGTATGTTCAATATTTGAGAAAACGAATGTCCATGACGATCCTGGCTTCTTTTTGAGGTAAGAAACTTTGAATTTGGTACGAGAACAGTGACTTATTACTTTTCCTACGTAACAAATTACAAATTTTTTCTTCGGAAACGTAACCAAAATAAAAGAACCGTCTTTAATGTTGTCTAGTATCACATCAATACTTATGTCCATTTCAAAATTGTCACAATTAATTTCATCTTCATCTAGGATAGAAGTTGAACTCTCTTGAAAGGGTATATCCGATTCTTCATATTCTAAGTCATCACTTTCTGTATATTTAGCTTTTTAATTCTCTATCTTTGAATTTCGGTATAAATACATGATTTTCGTAGCTGTCTTCGTTTGTTTTTTTTTTTTAATTTTTTACAACAGTTGGATAAGATCAAATTGCCTCTGGTATTAAAAGAGTTTTAAGTGGTACGGTTTGGTGGATTGGTAGGTTATCTAAGGCTACTAGTTCACATTTATTTGTGTTAGACTTTTGCAGTTTACAGATATCAGTCGTCGTCGGTGAGTTACATGTTTGGAATATGTGGAACCTGCAAGTAATCCTGTGTTGCAGATGGTGAGAGCTGGCAGAGATTATCGACGATTAAACTAATGTTGAGTAGTATAAAGAATACAAACACATCGCTTGTCTATTGAGCCTGTTAGGGCACCTTCACACGCGTACAAATGTTTTCCCCTGGTTCTGCCCGAATTTATCCCATTAACCTAATAAAATTGAATATAACCTTTTTTTCATATTAGTATGCAAACTGGATAAGTTGATTATTAAAAACATTTTTTAAGGATATTTACTAGTTATTGAAAAAATACCACGTAGAAAAACTTAACACAACTAGTGTAAATATAACCAAAAACACTGATGAAAAAATTACTTACCTAGCGCGAAAATACGATGTCACCTGTCACTTCACTCTCGCTGGTATAAATGGCGCGAAACTACATTGACATCACGGCTACACTTAACTTACGCGCACATGCAAAGGCACGTTCACACCAGTTTTCATTTGTGTTTTATAACTACTGTACGAATGTGCCCCGCATATGAAGGGTCCCGATCTTCCACTAATTATGAAATATTCATGTGATATATTAAAAGTCGTTTTAATTGAGAATGAAAAAAGAATGGCATTGATATTAAAGATTGTCATGGACAAAGCTATCATAATGCCAGCAACATGAGCGGAAAATACAGTTGCCTGCAAGCACGAATTAAATGCATAAATAAGTATGCAGAATACATTCACTGTTTTGCATATTCATTAATTTTAGTTGCTAAGTGCGCTGTAGACTATTGTACAGAAGCATTATTTTTTTTCGATTTTATTGAAAATCTGTATAATTTTTTTTCAGGCTTCTGCACATCGTTGGGGTCTTCTTACGAAAGCTTAAGTTCAAATTCCGAATTTAAAAAAGGTTGTCAGATACTAGGTGGTGCGCCAGAGCTAATGCTACGAAGGCACTTTTATGTGGTTTTACCATTATCAAGCAAGTGTTGGATGATATTTGCAATAATATAGATCAAAAAGCAGAGTGTCGTAATCAAGCCTACAGACTAGTTTTGAAGATGAATAAGTTGGAAACAGAAATAATGGCAATTACGTGGAGTGGTATCCCAGAACGCGTGCAAGCGACTAGTGCGTCGCTGCAATCTGTAATCTTAATATAGGATACGCCCTTTATGAATCATTATGTGGATATGTCCAAACAATGCGATCCACATTTTCAGATATTGAAGAAAAAGCCAAATATGTGACAGGCTGTCATGAATATCAGTAACAGAAACGAAACACAAAGTATGACCATTTTAGCGGTTCTAGTACACTTGACGAATTTGTTGAAGATGAAACACTTGGTAAACAGTTTGAAATTGAGGCGTTTGTTGTCATTATTGATAACACACTATCTGCTTTAGACAAACGCATGAAAGCATACCAAAAACTTAGCAGTGTTTTCGGAATATTTCGACAGTTAAAATCTATCACAGTAGAAGAGATTTTGAAAAAAATTCCAATTATGATCAGTGCTTAAGCAAATGATTTGGAAGACAGTCTAGACGACAAATTAGTGCAGTTTGCCGAGCTACTGAATATGGCTAGTGCGATTGATAGTTCAAAAAACGAAGCTTTGGAAATTCAATATTATAAATTCCTAATGGAAAATTCATTAGAATCATATTTGCCCAATTTAGAAATTGCTTTGCGCATTTATTTGTCTCTCATAATGACTTTAGTCAGTGGCGAACGTTCATTTTCGATATTGAAGTGTATAAAAAATGAATTAAGGTGCAACACGATGAGTCAAGAACGTCTGAATTATCTGTATTTGATGAATATACAATATGATTTGCTTAGAGAAATTGATACGAATAGTATTATCTCTAAATTCGCCCACATTAAATCTGGAAAAGTTACTTTGTAAAAGTTTAACAAATAATAAAAGTTCGTCGTTATTAGTCGTCAGTTTTACAATGTTAGTTTCTTATCAAAATTATTCTAAATTGCCAGGGCAAACTCAACTCTGGCTATTTGTACTTGTCAAAGGCCGACAGGGCCCATTGTAATCTACTTTACTACTGAACACTAGCATAATTTGTAACCTGTAGATGGTAAATAAACATATTGAATATAGAATTATTGTTTTACCATTTTATACTTAAGAACTTAGTAGACCAAGGGCCCCTCGATAGAATTTGCTACGGGCCCCGCACTTGCTTAATCCGGCACTGCCAAAGATGAAATACTCAGTAAACTGTATGCAGAATTGCAATCATCCAAAGCGATAAATTCTGAATACTCTTTACATAATGGTATCATTATGCGAGGTAATTGTGTGCTTATTCCTGAATTGTTACAGAAATATGTACTTCAGGAACTGCATAGCACTCACTGTGGTATCGTTAAGATAAAAGAATTGTCACGTTCAATTTGTTACTGGAGAAACATTGATAAAGACATAGAATCAATGGTGAAGTTATGTCCTGTCTGTGCAACTGTACACAACATTCCTTCAAATGCATCATTGCATCCATGAGCAACGCTTACAGCAGCGTGGTAGCGCATACGTTCAGATTTTGCTGGACCCATTAATAGCAAGCATATTTTTATCGTAATAGATGCATTTTCCAAATGGATGGATATTGAAGTTTTTGAATCTGCCCCAACATCCATGGCAACAATCAAAGTTTTAAAACGTACTTTCACAAATCAAGGACATCCACACATCTTGGTAACAGATAACGCAACCTATTTTCGCTCAGGTGAATTTGAAAAATTTTGTACATCGCTTAGAATTTCACATCGTAGAGCAGCACCATACTACCCAGCGATCAATAGCCAAGTTGGGTGAGCTGTACAGACAGTTAAGAAGAAACTTAAGGCGCTGCTTGCAGGAACTCCTTCAAATATGGAAGAAAAAGTGCAGCAGATATTATTCCAATATTAAAACCGGTGGATCGTCCTAAGTTGAAGTCAACGGAAGTACAGACAGCTGTGCCACAATTCAGAGTGGGCACAAGAGTACTATCACAAAATTACTTAGGATCAGAGAAACGGTGTGTAAGAACTGTAATTGAAAAATTAGGTCATGTACACTACTATATATGGCTTGACAACAAGTACATTATTAAACACCATGTAAATCAGTTGTGACCTACTGAATGTGCTTCTGTTGTAAGTGATCCGGTTCAAAGAAATTATACAAAAAAAACAGTTCAGTTTGCACTAGCGTCAGATTTAATAATGTAAGTAACCTCAGCAGTGATCCAGTAGCCGTACAACTCGCACACCAACCTACAGATTTAGTAAGTCCATCAGTGGTACCAGCACAACAGCAACCAACAATTCTATGACGATCATCAAGACCAAGGAAACCAGTACAGCAACTAAATTTATAACTTTTGCTTTTATTCTATTTTTTCATTTAATTGTTGATTTTTGGTTAAATATACAACTTATTAATTACAGGGGAATGTCTGTAATGGACACACCGATTTATTTTGTCGATATGCTATGATTTGTATACATATATTTTGTACGTTATGTATTACATAATGTTATGTCGGATCTCGAATGTTCCCATATATAATTAATGATACATTTACATTTCTAAATGTAATTATAAAATATACATTATTAATAATCTTCTGAACAGTTATTAAAACACAACAATATTTTATAAATGTTTTTGTTTATATAATATATTTTTGTGCTATTTTCTGCAAATTATGTATTTTTTATATCGAAATTTAATTAACATATAAAATTAATTTTAATGAAATGTGCACAACCATTCTATATATAAATATTTTGGAATATGTTTATGTATGTTTTTCTAAATTGTTATTACTGTTTAATTACATATAGTTATAAGTTTTCTTTTCTTTCTCAATTAAAACAATTTTTAATATATCACATAAGTAATTCATAATTATACAGTTGCGCAGAAAGGAAAAATGTCATGTAAGAGCAAAAATACCTTGATTAAGACTCGCAAACTTGTAATTTGTCATAAAAAGAATGGGGTGTACCGGGCAGTGAGATAGGTCGGTTACTAAATATATCGCGGAACACTGTGAATGACATTCATCGGCGGTATTAAATGGAATTTGAATCCAATCTATAACGCAAAAAGGGAGCTGAAAAATATGGACGCTCCTGATGTGTACGGTTTATTCGGCGACAAGTAGCAACAAATCCAAAAGTAAGTGCTCCAAAATTAGTAGCAGTCTTACACGAATGAACAGGGAAAGAGGTTTCAGCTGAAACCCCATACGCAGAGCGCTCAAAAATGCGAATTATTTATGAAGAATCGGAATTGAAATTAAATCGAAATAATTTTTCCTAGATATTTTGTTCATCAAATAACTGAATTAGCCGATGCGTTATGCTTCCGGAGCCCAAAAAGTGGAAAAAAAACCTGGATTAATAGCTTAATTCTAGATTGGAAGCTAATGATGGGTGATAAAGAAATATTTTTACTATTGCGATAATCGGCATCGTCTAAAAAAAATATCGAGTCAACTATCGAATCGGAATTTGTTGAAACAATCGATGCTTAACAGAAGGTTGTAGTGACATATTTTTTTGAAAACTTTTTCGTGTCCAGTTTAGTTCAATTTAGCTTCATTTTACAACAAACGTAGAGGTACACTGCTCATAATTAGAAAATAAATCGTTTTGAGTGTTAATTTTAATGTTTGTGTATAAAATGTGAGACGGATTCGGTACTTGTAGCGTATTATCTTTTTGCGACGTTCGAGCTAAAAAATAATCCCTGATATTCCATTAATTCACGATCTCTAAAACATCGTTCTAATTTGTCGTAGCTATGTGGTTCCATCAAGGATGCTTACTCTGCCAAAACCGAAAATCCCCGTGCACGTTTGTAAGAACAATCGCATCGGGTAGAGACTGCGTTGGTGTCTGAGTGAAAGTATTCGAAAATTAAGACAGTAGCACGTGCCGGAGCGCATCCGTACTGTGTGTCGAGTAACATAGAGTCGACGGAAGATTGTAAAAATCCCGCTAAAATCAGATATACATGGAGGAACACGGACAATTGAAATTGCAAATTATATAGCTGTTTGCATTTTCAATAAATACTTTTTATCTACTTAAAAAATTATCAATGCCGCAGGGAATTACTATTGGTCCCGAAGCTTATGCATTCGCCACTAAACGGGACAATAATCGAAATAAGCGTTCCGAGCAACGAGCTTTTGATGCTTCTGAGGAAGCTAGGAATTGCTCGTAAATCAAAACGAGCTACCGAAAATATCTAGTTTGAAGTATGGAATCACCGATTAACAAAATGTAAGTATAACATACTGCGAATGCGTGAAACTTGCTTAAAACTATAAACGCGTTTATCTCAAAACTACTTTTTTCAACACGGTTGACATGATATCTTAAATTTTATTTAACCAATTTATTTCAAATTTTGTACCAACTTTCAATATATAACCTTCTATCACTTCTACCAGTTTTGTGTCAAAATTATGTTTTTTACTATTTTAAAAAATTATAAAAAAAAAGTGTCGAAAAATGCATTTTTTCTTTAGACAACTACCACTTTGTGGGGAAAAAATCCGTTTTCTCTTTGGTATGGGCTATAACGACATTCTTATTAATTAAGATTCTTTTTTTAAATTTTATTTTAGATGACCAAAAGTGCTGTAATTGTGTCAAGCAGAGCACTAACTTTTTTTTTTTTACCCCCACTTTACCAACTTATAACTTTTTTAATTTTAATTTTTTTTCCAAATTTTTTTCATATATTTTTAGAATATTAATAAATGCCTTGCAAAAGAATTAATAATAAAAATATATATATTTTTTTTTTATCGAGCACCAAAAATTTACGCCTCTCTCTAGACCGGAATCGTACAAGTTGCAAACAGTCAGCAAGTGAATGCTGATCAGAATTGTGAACCTTAACATTTAACTATTACAAAAAGATAAAAGCATTGACATATTTCGTTACGTACCTCTGGAAACGACTTTTGAATGTAACCCCGCTGAGCGTAGAATTATCGCTCGGGCCAGTGATAAGATAAATATTAAATTTGCAAGAAACCGATTACTTCGGTACCCCTATAGAACTCGCACAGCTTTCTGTTTTCTGTATTCGCCTGGACAGTTGAAGCCAGAACATGGAGATGTAATAAAATAAAATATATTAGTGCAAACAATTTAAAAGAAGAAAAAAAAAATAGTTTTAGAAAAACGTAAAATGACGTTTACTTTTTTTCCAGATCCGCTTTATTCTGTTTTAAAATATTTCTACTCCGACGTTTAATAATGATTTACCGCAATATAATTTTTTTTTTTTTTTTTTTATTATTATGTCAATGTCCATGTGCTGTCTGTAATTGCGAAGCTATCACGGCGCACGTGCCATCTCTGGTTTATATGAACTTGCCTAGTTTGTTTGTTTTAATGAATTCGATTGTTCGTTGTAGTTGGAAAGTAATATTACACAGCATTGCTTGAACGGGGTCATTAGAGATAAGGCAGCCACGTTCATGCGTGAGCAATGTCCAAGTATATATTACAGTACTGAGATAACTGGTATTTTTATATTTTTCGTTCGAAAAATAAAACTTTGTTAAAATAAAATAGCCAAATAGAATTATACATTTACATCGGTCCGTGCTATTTATTCGTTTTGTATTTCTTTTGAATAATTTTAAGATAATCTACCCCGGAGTATGTGCACACCCTTGCACAATATAATGGAACATTATTCGTAATCAATTTTTTCAAGTTGAATTGACAGGACCATAAATGGAACTTTATTTTCTTTGGTGAGAGAAGTGACATGAGTGTGTTGAAAAAAAAAATTTTTATCTCAGAGCCTCGAGAGAGAAGAATTACTCTTTGATGTTTCACAATTAATTCTTCGGCTGTTTTGTATTTATTTTTAGTTTTTAAATTTCTATTTCTACATATTAAACAACATAATGCATTTGAGATGTCACACGAATCGGTACATCGGCGTTTAATAAGGTCGAAGATGCGCTCTCTTGCATATAGTAAATATAACAATCTTCATGTTTTATTATTTTCAGTTAAATTGTTTTCACCTGTATGTTCAGAAGCTATTTTGTTTTTTTTTTTTTTTTGGAACGAAGTACTTTTACGCAACTTGTCGGTAGGAGTAAATTGACAGAAATAGAGTACAAACGAAAAAGTGCGTTATGTGTCCTTCAAGCGACCTTTACTCATGTTCTCTTTCACTTTGTCCCTTTCTATTATATACGGGTGTGTGTGTGTGTGTGTGCGTTCGTGCGAATATAGAGATTCGAGCAGCATGCATTGTGCTCGGTCAGCTGTGTAAGCTCAATTCTAAACACGTGTAAATTTTATTGAATTTGAAAATTGGCGCGGTTTTTTTCTACGACATTACACCACACTTCAACGAGTCTGATGATTTATTTATTGGTTTTGTTTTAATTCAGAAGGGATTTATATATTGTGTCATTTTTTATCGTATACTTTATGAATGACTTTATACTTGTGTATCTACCAACAAGTGAAAGGAACTTTGTTTCTACCGGGTGCCCCCCTCCCCGACATTACTTCTCTTTTTTTTTTTTAAAGCAAAGGTTACACAGTGCATCAAACGGTGCAAAACGGTGCACTATGTAACCTTTGCTTAAAAAAAAAAAAAAAATACTTTCTGATATTAATATAGTGAGAACTACTTAACTGAAAACACGGATCCAAAATTTTATTAAATTAGACTCTTCAGCCGTCCAAACAATGAATACAAGAGTTCGGCTACAGCGGGCACTATTAAAATATCAGTCAGTGATGTTATCTGTAAAGTAAATCATAGGACCTGAAAGATTGATAAATATTCTACGTCAGGATAAAATGGCAATTAACCTTGGGGGAAGCTGCACTTAAGGAAGAATTCATAGGAAAGGGTGTCGTATGTTCTGTTCTACGAGGGTGTTGACTGCCCCGAGAAAATTCACTATGTTCTGCCCTGTTTAGGGGCCACCATGATTCTGTGGAAGGCTTTCTACCCTTCAGAGAAATATTGCTTAAGAAAGTCGGTCGTGACTAAACTTTATAAGAAACACGCCAAACTTAAAGGTAATACAGACTTCTCAGAATACCTTCGGTTGATAACCAAGGCACACTAATTCGTTACTAATCTAACCTTACATCGAGATTTCTGCAAAGATTATGTGGCTGATGTCATCAAAGTTCACGCTAAAAGACACGCAGACAGATTCGATACTTATCCGAACACTCTTGCTAGAGGATTGTTGGATATGCAGAAAACCGCAGGACCTTGTTTAAGTTCGGGGCAATCGGGTAGATGCCATTGGGTACTCCTCCTTTCATGCTTAATTTTATTCATATGTACTGCTAAATGTCCTTGATGGACAGCTTGTAATAGTATATCATATTAAAAAAAAAAAAAAACCATCGGGAAAATACAAAAAAAAGTGAGTTTAATAAGAATTACTTTGTAATGGAGGTGTAAACCTTCATCTTTAATAATAATTTTGTACTAGTCTAAAACCGACATTTTTTCTTTATTTAAATCAAAACAAACCTGATGGGATTTTAGCCACCTTTTTCTGTGGACACTGTTTCAGATATTCAATTAGAGTTAAGTCTTCCATGAATTTTAGTTGATCCAAGCGATTCTCCGTGAATGTTTA
Organism: Icerya purchasi; assembly: GCA_039619475.1. Lineage (NCBI taxonomy): Eukaryota > Metazoa > Arthropoda > Insecta > Hemiptera > Monophlebidae > Icerya > Icerya purchasi. The sequence goes on along the minus strand of CM077116.1, from coordinate 444,604,572 downwards.
ATAAAGTCAGTAGGGCTTACAGAACTTGTGGACAGTTTCAACCGTTCTTTTTGTACTACGCGGTTTGTACATGTTAGGACTGTGCTGTTCTGGCCAAAAAATTAAATTTAAACAGTACGGCGGAATTTTTTTTTGGATTTTATGCTAAAAATTTCACATAACATAACGTGATTCTCGCGATAAGAGGGCCGCCGCCACTCATCGGGGAAACCGGGAATCTTCTGTAAAACCAGGGAAAAAAAGTAAAAATAGCCAATCGATAATTTTGATTAAAAAAAAAAAACTCATTTGAAGCGAAAAAACGAATTTATTTTTTAATGTATTTCACTCGAAATAATAAATTTTAGAAAGATCTTTTTGATTCGTATAAAATATGTTGCAGCGGTCAAACATTATCAGCAATAACCAAAAAAATTCCGTTCTTTTACAATGTGCTTTAAATTTTTCGATTAAAAAACTTTCTATAACGGGAGGTTTTTTACACGAGTCTTCTGAGAACACATATGTGCAAGTACAATAATACTCAAAAAGTATCGAAAAGTTCTTTAAAAGAATCGATATTTATTTAGTAGTATTCATTACTTTAAATTTAAAATTTATTGAAAATTTAATAATAATTTTATTTTTTTAATAAAAAATATATTATAATCTTTTTTTTCTTTATTTTTTAATAATAATAGATCATTTTTTGCTGTTTATTTACACTTTATGCACTATAATTTTTAGTTTATTTAAAAGAGAAGAAAAGTTTTGAACAGTTTTATTGATGATATTTTTTTTTATTAGAATATCATACTGAATAAATTTTAGACTTCTCAGTAAATTAATTTTCCATTAAAATGTAGGAAATTTGTAAAACTCAACTGTGAAAATAAAGTAACAAAACAAATTCATTTGATAATATTGTAAAACATAGTAAATAAAACTTTCTAACTGTAACATTGTATATATTTTTGATTGTAGCGTTTTATTAAAAAAAATATGAAATAAAATTCACTTACATAAACTAGATACCAATAAGAAGTCCATGAACTAAATGAAGTTTATTTTGGTTTTACTGTATTATAAATGACTGTCGCTATCACTGTCTAGAATTATTAATATAAAAATTATATTTGTGATTTATTAGTTTTTTTAAAAAAATTGAATGTATGCTACTATTAGTTAAATACTTTACATAACACAAAAGTTTTCAACAGTGTGCGAAAGAAATCATTTTTCTCCGATTGCTTATTGCGTTACCTATTCAAACTGTTAATTGAATTATCGAACTATAGATTAAAATATTATTTCACAAGTTGTTCGCTCTCTTCTAAACATTATAAATGATTGCAGAAAGTAATTTCTTTTACATCAGTCATTAAATAAAATATCAGACTGTTATAGTGTGTTTCACATTTTACTAGTTCTTTCCTTTACTTCACCTTCTATCATCCGAGCGCTTGATACATTTTTGTTGGGTATTTCACGTCTCATAAAAATCTGATTCTCTTTCTTTTCCTTTTCCTAGCTTTTGGGTCAATGTCCATGTTGAGGAACCCATTACATATAAAAATATAACATTTATCAATATTAATTTTTCGTTATGCCTTAATCGAAAAGCCGTTTCTATTTTTCTTGGACTTATTTTGAGGTGACTGATTATTAAGTAAACATACGTAAGCGACAGATAGTCGAACATGAATCATTTGGAATTAGTACGCGCAATTTGATTTAATTGCGCTTCTGGTGCAGAGTAGAAATAATTTTCAGTTTTCACGATTTTCTATAAATCGTTTGCTATTCTACAGTCTTAGAATTCAAATTAAAAGTCACGTGAATCTTCATCAAGGGCGGATCCAGGAAGACATTTGAGCGGAGGGAGGATTATAAGGACATTTTTAGGGAGGAGGAATTATATTACAGTAGACAATAGATTTGAGAAATACCCCTTGTTTCATAACGAAAATCAAATAGCTATCTTCATAGAAATTTTAAAATGTTTTAAAAATATACGTAATTATTACAATTTTTAATTTAACTCTTGTTTTACTTTTAGGGGTGAATAATAAAACGAAATTATAAAATTATACCTTAAATATGGTAGTTTAGAAATAGTAAGAAAGATAGTATTTTTATTAGACACTTTACTTCTTCTTTATTTTTATTAGTTATCTGATGCGAATTCTTCGTTCATGAGCAAGTTTAAATATATATATTTCTCATTGAACTCTATTTTTAATTAAAATTACAAAATAGAAATTAAAAATGAATAAAAATGGCAAAAGATCGACAACAGTATCGTGTTTAAAATAGAATAAAAAAGGAACACTAATAGTTTTACTAGAAAATAGTATTAAATATTAATTATTAAAATTCGTAGGTAAAATTCATATAAATTTTTTATAGCATAAATTAAGTTTCTTTGTTATAACAAATTTTTTCATAGAGGCTTTGGATATTGGGGGGGGGGCTATTTCACCCCAGGGATCCTCCACTATATATATATATATATATATATATATATATATATGTATATACACATTGCGTTGTACGATGATTAATTAAAATGATAGCTGGTTAATTGTAATGTATTTTAAAAGAACATATTTCACGATTTTGTATTGAAACTAGAAAAATCTTTTTTTTTTACCTGCATGGAAGATCTTATCACTAGAGAACGCAGCTGTCGTATCTAGAATTATCCTTTACAGACCATAAACTGTGATTGTTTTAGTTTCTCGTGACTAATACAAAATCATGAAATATATTCTTTTAAAATACGTTAGAATATTATAGTTCTCTGGCTTTGATATGGATAGAATTGACTAGACGATAAGATTTCAGTTGAAGGCAACACGTATGAAGAAGTTATTATTTCATGGAAAAGATGAATCATGTCTGTAGTATGAAATTCTTTTTGGGCAAGGCTTAATTAAGAAATATGCGGATAAATCTTGGGTCACATAAATTTTTTGTACATATATGTCTTTAATAAGCATGCACTGCCCGCTTTTTAAGTTATAAGGGGGAATTTTTTGTAACAAGCGTTTTTGAGGGGGTTAATTTATATGAGATTTCTATGTAATTTAATCGTGAAAGACTAAATAGCGGAGTGTCTCGTTATATAATACAATATCTTAAAATCAAGATTACAGGCATAAAGTTTTTGTTAATGAAAACTGCTTGTCACGCTATTGAACGATATTTGTGGCCAATTAATACCGGAGTTTGTAAAACTTACAACTTTTTTTTTCTCTCGTTGTGATAAAGCATATTGAGCGTACCTCTGTAATATACCGCTGAAAAGTTTTTAGTCATTTTCGTTGTCGTTTTTTATAATTTGAAATTTTCGTTACACCTTGAAGATAAAATTTATTTTACATCGTCTTTAATTAATAATTGAGTTTTAAATGTGGAAGGAGCAGCTGGTAAAATTATGTATCATTATAAAATTACACCTTAAATATGGTAGTTTAGAAATAGTAAGAAGGATAGAATTTTAAACAACTTTAACTTCATCGTCTTTACTAGATTTTTTAGAATTCTGTTATTACTTCAATATAGTAATATTAAATTCAAAATTTTCGATTTTAACATTTTATACTTCACTTTTTTGTAACACTGAACCACATTTGATTTCTTTGATTTTTAATGTCAACAATTTTATGTTATATTTCTGGAGGATTATTTTAAATTATCTATAACGAAATTTTTTTTTCTTCCGTGTATACGTTCCTATATTTTAAAAAATAAATCAGAAGAGTTGTTTATATCATCAAACTTCGACTTGTACTTCTGCTTAAAATTATGACATCTTCAAATTTTACTTAGATAATAATATCCAGAAACTGATTTATTATCATCATTATTATTATTATTATTATTATTATTATTATGCTAGTTAATGTAATTTTATGAAATGTATTAGGAAAAAAAACAAAAGTTTTCCTTTGACGAGGTTTGTGGAATGGTTACGAAAGTTATTCGAGGTGCGAGTTGATTTTTCCTTTTTTAACATCTGAATAAAATATTGCAAATTATATATTATTATACATAAGTAAAAAAGAAAATATTGAACTAGAAAAATGCGCCGTTTAAAAAGATTTATCGTACAATATATCTCACAATTTTGCCGATAAAATATACTCAACATAAATGCGAGATGAATTAATCACGTTTATTATGAAATAGGAAACACGAACGTTGAAATGCTTTTCGAATACTATATAACCAAAAAGGAATAATAAAATATTAATACTATTAAATTAAAAATAGTTACGTTACAGAATTAATTTTGTTTGTTAAATTAACAACTGACTTGTTTTTTAGACACCGAAAATTAAAAGCACCAATCGTTTTTATATAATTTTTCCAATTTACATCGCGAAATAAATCTACCGTCTGAAAACGGTGGCAGTAATTTTCTTATCAGGTTTCCGAAAAATCACTGTTCTTTTTAAGTTTACTTGATGTGTAATTGAACTTTGTCCGGATATTCAGTGTATCTACCTTTATATTCGTTAAACAGTTCCTCCAACCTAGTTTTAAATTCGTTGTAATACTGATAAACTTCTTCAACTGCTGGGTCAGGAATCTGTGTTACAGCAATAGGTTTACCAACTGAAAAAAGGAAAATATTAAAATTTTCAAATGTACATATATTGTACGAAACGGTTGAAAAAGATTACTTAGGCTACGGATCTTTCTTCTACTTACAGCGACGAGAGGGTGACGCAGTCTTTTTGTATTGAAAAATTGTTTTATTTAGAATTTTGTAGGGGACATTTTCACGTAAGTATTAAAAATTGTTCGAATTTATGATATACTGCACAGTGTAGTAGTTGTAAGTTGCTGTAGGCTGCGGTGTGTTTTTCATATTCCACTATTAGATTGTGTTCTTACCTAAGGAAAAATGAGTAATCGTACAGGTTAGCTGAACTGGTGTACCGTTTTATGTTTACTTAGTATTACATATAAAAATACAAAGTATAGCTGTGGAACACGTGGTTACAGTACATTTGTCAGAATGACCATTTTTCCGAATGAAAAAATTACAAAAATTTCCATCTCGAATCCGAAAGGACTTTAATTACATTCGAAGTACCGGAAAAACGCTATTTCGAATACCGGCAATTACATACATATATGTTAAGATTTTTCTTTGATGTGATTTACCCAAAATCAAAACATGGAGGTTTAATCACGAGGGGGGATGTAGGACATCCCCCCTCAAAGAACCAAAGCCTCTGTGAAAAAATTTGTTATAACAAAGAAACTTAATTTATGCTATAAAAAATTTATGTGAATTTTACCTACGAATTTTAATAATTAATATTTAATACTATTTTCTAGTAAAACTATTAGTGTTCCTTTTTTATTCTATTTTAAACACGACACTGTTGTCGATCTTTTGCCATTTTTATTCATTTTTAATTTCTATTTTGTAATTTTAATTAAAAATAGAGTTCAATGAGAAATATATATATTTAAACTTGCTCATGAACGAAGAATTCGCATCAGATAACTAATAAAAATAAAGAAGAAGTAAAGTGTCTAATAAAAATACTATCTTTCTTACTATTTCTAAACTACCATATTTAAGGTATAATTTTATAATTTCGTTTTATTATTCACCCCTAAAAGTAAAACAAGAGTTAAATTAAAAATTGTAATAATTACGTATATTTTTAAAACATTTTTAAATTTCTATGAAGATAGCTATTTGATTTTCTTTATGAAATAAGGGGTATTTCTCAAATCTATTGTCTACTGTAGAAGATTTTACGTAATTATATAATTCCCCCCCCCCCTCGCCCCAAATGTCTTTCACAAGCTATTATCGGAGAGGAGTACACGTTTAAAATGCAAAATAATTAAAGAATTTTCGGGATTACCGTAAACTAAGACAGCAGGAGTGTCAGAAGTTCATGATAAATGGAACGACTCCAAGATGAAACTGCCGCTTTGGAATGTTGACATTAGACACAATCATCCGTCAAATGGAGAAGAATGTGTTGCCGAAGAATTCAAGAAATCATATATTATTGGTTGGGCTAGCCCGATTTTCAGGTCATAAGCGGAATCAGTGCATGAGGTCACGAAAACAAATAGGGCGAAAGTATCACAACAGAGGAATGATACAATGGATTCATCGCTCAGTGGTTGATAAGCATCGTCCAGAAGAAAGGTTGCGCCTTCACGGAAATTAATCGATTTCCGGGATCGGCGTAAAGATTAACGCGACAGCACGTGAATTATGATATGCCATGAATAGCAGTAGTAGGATAATATAATGACCAGAATGTAAATAATAACATCAGCTCCGGTTTAACGTACTTTCTCAGTAATAATAATAGTAAATAATAAAGACTCAGGGGCTCTCAATTTACACAGGCATAAAACGTATTCAAGAAGCTGGACCTTACTCCGCTTCGAAGAGCCAGAGATAGTGCTTCACTTTTTGATTCATCCATCTTTTTTTTTTTTTTTTGTAATCCCGATGAGGTTATTTCTCTTCCCCCATTTTTTTTTTTTTTTTTTTGCACCATTCGTTCCTTAAAAACCTCAAGCCGAGTTTACAGTGGCTGCCATTCGAATTACCATGACGTTACCAGAAAGTGGAAGTGACCAGCCCCTGGATCCAGGGGGGCAAACGGGGTACCTGCCCCTCGCGGCAGTTTCAGGGGGCTCCAAAATCATAATCTATCTATATATACATATATATAAAAATGAAACGGCGCATGTTTGTGGGTGCAAAACTCGAAAAGTAGCGGATGGATTGACTTGAAATTTTTACACAACATTGAATTTCTATATAAGTGTGTTTGTACAATTTTTTTAGCCGCAAGTTTTCCCGGGAACGGAAAATTCGAAGTGTTTTTAAGGGGCGCGATCTATGATTTGTTTTCGGCATTATAGTGAATAATTTCAGAAAAACGTATTGCGGCTGTATATGCGGGAGGTTCTGTAATTGCATAAGTGTGTGTAAATCAAATACGCGCCGACAGTCTACAATCAGTGATAAGATGAGTGACGGAGAATATATATGGATGAGAGAGAGAGAGAAAGTGTGCAACAACAGTTTTTAAAAGAAACCGATCATCACCGTCGAGCTGCTAGAAAAAAAAAATACGATTTTTATGACATTGTTCGTGATTTCGATGGGTAGAGTGTTGGAGAATGTTGAACCGCATGACATTTGAAATTGTGATCTACACTGTGCATATTATCTTTTCTAAAGTAGTTGTTTTCTTTTTCGTTACAATTTAAAATTTCAACCACGCGGTCTGATTATTGCATCATCCATCGTTTACTGAAACCAGATGGTCAAGGAACACCAAACTGTTACTGCTCTATTAAATAACTTACCGAAAGTTGTTAAAACTCTAAAATTGAAGAATCCTCTCCAGCCGCAGAATCTAACTATGAAGCTGGTCATTTACTACATGCGGTGATGGATTTTAAATTTATCCTCAACTTACCAATTTAGGGTAATATTCTCCGAGAGATTAATAGAGTGAACGTTGAAATACAAAAAGAGGATATTATCACTTCGCGTTCTGCGGCGATAATACAAGGTCTTGTTAAGATCTTACAAGGAATGAGAGAAAAACCGATAGAACATTAGATCAAAGAAGCTGCATCTGTATCAGAAAAGTTGGAAATCGAGCCAGTCCTTATAAACAAACGAATTTCCAGAAAGAAAAGGCAACACGACGAAATCTGCGAAGACGAATCAAGAACGCCAGATCCGACTGGGCTATTTTCCAAAGATATGGAATTAGTGTTTGCCAAAATTTTTGACAGAAATAGAAACAAGGTTAGACAGCGCAAAGAGTCTACATGAAAATTTCGCCTTCCTCAGTATGTCGACTGAGGATCTGCAGAAAAATGAAGCCGGTCTAGCACGAAAATATTCAAAAGATTTGAATGCAGTTGTTTTTTGCCAGGAACTATTTAAAGAGCTAGTAACCGAAATTAATGAAAAATCAAGTGCATTCGACCTGTTACAGCATCTGTGTAAGCACGACTTGCAAGAACCGTTTCCTAATGTTAATACAGCTTTAAGGATATACTGCACATTACCGACGACATCTGCAAGTTGTGAGCGAAGCTTCAGCAAACTGAAAATAATTAAAACCTATCTACGTTCAACAATGAGTCGAGAAATCTGGCCTCGCGATCCTAGCCATTGAACATAAAACTTCAGACGGACTTTGATGAGCTAATAGATTCTTTCGCAGAAAAGAAAGCACGCCGCGTAAACCTGTAGCAAGATTAGAGAGAAAAAAATGCTGGAACCTAAAGATGTCTTGATTGTCTGTTATCTTTTCTGGTTATATGTTTTCTATATTTAATTTCATGTCACACAAATGAAAAAGTTATTAGCTAACAGATAATAAAGAGTGCGAATTTATTAAAGGGTACTTATTCTCCCGATCGTAAAAAATGGCACCCATTATATATTTGTGAGTTTTTTTTAACAATTTATTTCAAACGCTGGAGAGAGGGGCGCCGCTATCAAGTTCTTGCTCCGGTTCGAAAAAATCGTAGATCCGAGGCTGGAAGTGACACATCATTACTATGAACATTTACCACTGAAGTATGCGCGATTCAATGCAATACTCTTCGCTTGTTCTACTACAACGAAAATGATTAAAACTGAAATAAAAAGAACTGTTCTTCTTGTTCAACTTACTGCCATCATTGTCTCTATGATGTAGGTTTTTTCTATTGATTGAACAGTACCTTAAAAGAACTAGAGAAACCGAGAACTGTAGCAATTATTTGCGAACTGTTTATGAAACCAGTTTTTTTCTAAAACCTATTCTTTAAGAACTGTTAGAGTTACTCTGTATAAGTTAAAGATCACCATAATATTTATGTTTACGTAATACTAAATACAAAAAGTAAAGAAATCTGATTTTTCGCGACGCAAAGGGCGGGGGCATGTGATTTTTGGCGCTTTTTTGAACTTTTAGGCAAATTCGAAAGTTTCGTTAAGGAAATGAAATACAGCTTCGTTCCCGGCATATGCCTTGAAAAAAAAGAATATTTTTTTCAATACTTTTGAGCTTTCAGCGCTACAAAGGCTTAAATAAAAAACTTGTAAGCTCGGCTATAGTTTTCCTATTAACGGTCGTCCTTTATGCATATGTTTGGGAAACAACCGAACATTATGTGATCGGGATCACAAATAAATTAGGAATCGGAGGGGTCCAATGGACAATAAGGACAATAAGGAGACGGCACAAGAGAGTACCGGAAAAGTGAGGAAGGAAACAAACCGTGTCCAAAGCACAGGCTGCAAATCGTAGAGAGGTTGGAGCGACACATGAAAGGAAAATCAAGAAAGCAGGGGAAGCGAGGAAGGGAAGGCTGAATAGACAAGAAAAAGGAATCCGGGTTGGAGATAGAGGAGACGTAAGAGGGGTTAAACCATAGTTTGGAATGAGCAGCTGCAGACAGAAGGGTAATATTGGAAGATGAGAAAACAGGAAGAAACCTACCGGGGAAGAGGAAGACAACTGCGGTAATAACGCTGGTAGCGGGAATTATTTTTTCACATGATATACTTAATAAACCTTAAAACCATAAAAATACATTTGTAGTATATTTTATTTTATTTTTTTTTTTTTTGCTAGCCGTTTTGTAGACTGAATTTTATTACTTCAAAGAAAGAAAAATGTGATACCTTCTAATACTAATTTTTTTTAGTATACCACTTGTGCCGGGAGGCAAAAATAATTAAATTGTCGAATAATTTTTAACGTAAATAATATTATTAGTTAAAAATCAAACTTATTGAAAAAGTATATTTTTGTATTCAAAAGTTTACACACAATGCACAAGAAAATATTTCACAACTAATTTGCGATTACAATACCATGGAAATGTGAGATTAATTGTGGTCTATCCGTGCGGACATTTTTATAGATTCATAGACAAGTAGTATAAGAAATTACATGAATTTCCATGCTATAACTTCTATTTCCGTTTGTAATATGATTCATCTCGATTGTTGAATAAAAATAAAAAAAATGTCAAACCGAACGGTGTGTGTGTGTGTGTGTGTGTCTTTTGTTATTAACATAAATGAAACGCTAAATTTTTGTAAATCCGTGAAAATCTCGATAAATATTTAAAAGTGAAAATTATTCCAGGAAAAGTCAGAAAATTAGACAGCGTTTCGAAATAAATAAAAATTTAAATAGAGCGCATTTTAAAACCGTGAATTAATCAAAATGTAGTAACCATGTTAAACGATCAGGAATAATAACAAATTTTACATGCTCTTCCCCAGTAGAAAATTTTACATCGTTATTGTTTATTTTTGCAAACATAACTTATTACTCCAGAGCTACGGGGAAGCCTTGTTCTAATATTAATAAACATGAAAGAAATAGAATATTCCGTTCGATTAAAATAAAAAATTTTGAATGATCGTTTTTTTTTTTTTTTATTTTTTCTTACTTACCAATCGTAGTAATCGGTCTTCTGTGAGGTATTATACCGAAAGTGTACTGCCAAAAACCTCGACCGATCAAAAAGTTTGGTTTAAAATGAAACAATATTTCAATCCATTCCGCTAGTTTGTTTACATATTTGTTATTAATTTGGTTGTATATGTCATTTTCTCCGAAAGATATTACCGGAACTATAGAAGCCCTAAAAACGAAAAAGTTCGATGCTAAAATACTACGAGTCAATCGCGACACCCCAAAATGCGGAAATGATGCTATTTAAATTACATAAAACATTGTGCTACCAGGTAAGGTAAAATGATATGGGCATTTGAGAAAAATGAATTTCAGGCTTATTCACTTATTACCGAATTTGTATGTTTTAACAGAAAAATATAAGATTGAAACTAATAAGAAATAAAAAAAAAAAAAAAAAAAAAATATATCAAAAAAAAAGAGGTTAAAAAATTTATTCTACTATTACTGTTTAGCGTGATTAAATTTTTAACAAAATCTGCAAACCAAGTTAAAAATCGTGCCTCTGTGTTTCTGGGGAGTCGTCTCTGTTGTTAATCTTTTTCTATTTAAGTTACTAACACTTGAAATGAAGTACAGTTACCGAAGTGGTTCAAATTTTTCACATAATTTAATATTCAAGACGGCTAGCCGGTGTACGTAAACGTTCTTCAGAATGCGATACATTAGTCACATTAATAAATTAAAATGCTTTAAAGTTTCACATGAAATTCTGAATAAATCGGTGGATTAATGTTTGTAACTAATTTGTTGTTATAACTCGATATTTATATAATACAACTATTTTGATTAAATAAAATAATGAATATCCCGCGAATAATCGGATAAAAGATTTCATTATGAAAGTCCAGAGAACGTTTTGAGACTGTTTCATGCCTACAATGACCAGCTTTATATGTAACGGAATTATAATTAGTGTAATTTATTTACCCTGATTTAACGGCCACCTGTATCATTTGATAATTTGGAACGAATTCGTAATTGAACGGCTTAGCATTAAGCATCTCCAAGATTCCTCCTGCACTTGCCACTGCTACTTTACCTCCGGCCGGATCGGACAATAAATTCAGTAAACAAACATCAAATACACTACATCCACCTGCATAAAAGATGCAGAATGTTATTTATACATTTACCGATATAAGCACACATACTCCACTTCGATATACGCGTGCTGAGTACATGGATATGTCTTAGTTATGTGGGGTCATTCTAGAATTTGCGCCGCTGAAAAATGTAACCAGAGTGACGTTATCGATCAGAATTTGCGACACGAAAAATGTAACGCGAGAGTGGCGTCATCGATCAGAATTTTCCACACGAAAAATGTAACGAGAGTGACATCATTTATCAGAATTTGCGATACAAAAAATGTAACGGGAGTGACCTGGAAATGACTTTTGGCGGGAAAATTTTTTAAATCAGAAATTGACCATAATCGAAAATTTAATCAGATTTTGCCATCAACCTTGAACAGAATAAAGGTAAAACATGGTTTAAAATAAACAAAAGCTTTATTTTACTTTGATTTTGCAATGGAAGAGAGCTTTTACCTTTTTTTTCTTTTTCTTTCTCTCATTTGCAATATCCTATTATTTAATTATTTACTTAATGAATAGCTCCTAAAATTTTAATGTCATTATCCGGTGTAATTAAATTAAAAGCTTCATAAAGATTGCAAGAATATTCATATTTACAATAGGCGAAATTGTTGTTGTAGAACTTCACTGAGTGGTTTTATTACAATTTTTTAATGTCTAAACTAAAGGGAATGCACTCAGTTAAAATGGTTTCATTGCAAGAATATGGTTAATTTTTAATAATTCGAACCAATTTATTTATATACATACATAACATATATTAGGTGTAGTAATAACAAAATAGATTGAAAGCTCTTCGTTAGATTTGTTTTGGTCTCGACCCATAAACGTATTTATGTAATATTTTACAAAAAATTTTTACCACTTTGATTAAAATCGAACGCTTTTACGATCGGAAATTTTAAAATTTATTGTAAATCGAAATTTCGGATGACCAATATTTTAGGAGATTAAACGCGGCGCTTTCATACGTGCACATTGGCAATAGGTAGGTAATAAAAATCACAAGAAGTTCTTAAAAATTTGAACGCTGAGAGTTGTTGCCGGAAAAGAAGTGAAAGTAAAGACGCGACTAAGATCTCGTCTCTTTTAAAACATCAGTGAAATAGAAAATCGGAAAATTCTTAGCACGACTTATTCAGAACTTTTTATTAATTATCATAATTAGATAATTAAAAACGAAAAATAAAGTGGGAAAATCCAAACGGTTTCGGATAACTTGAAAAGGCACCGAGTCAATAATTAAATCGAATCAAATCAAATCAAATCGAATCGAATCAAATCAAATCAAATCAAATATATTCGTTCTTATACAAGGAATATTTAAATTATTAAGTTTCGAATCAGTTACGCGCACACATTGCGAGAGTAGCGAAAAATATAAATGAACGCGTATAAATACGAAGGTCGTTCCATTGCACGCAGCCTATAGATTGAACAAAAAGGCTTTCTTAGCGACGTGGAACAAAATGTGTAATATTTTCGAAGGCGTAAACTATTTTTCTACATAGTAAACCATCAGGTCATTTTTATTGTATCGGTAGATAAGTTTATTGCCGTCCTGATTCGCGAAGAACGGTACTTACTGCTGCTTCCAACTCTCTTCGGTTGATGCAAAATGCTTTCCATCTAGTGTGATTTTTCCATTGCGGGAAACAGGTGAAAGTCTGAAAAGTTCGGAGAGTACGAAAGGTGACCGAACACTTTCACTTGAAATCCATCAATAAAGTGTGAGTGAGAGCAGCCGTGTGTGGACGACCGTTGTCGTGAAAAAGAATGGCATTTACTCTCAATTTTCCTGATTATTTCGATTTGATTACAGGGCATATAAGAGTATCAAAGTACTTTCCTGCACATGATTGAGCCTTTAGATATTCAATCAGCAAAATATCCTTAGGGTCCCCCCAAAACCGGTAGCTTTAATTTTTTCTCGAACTTCCAACTCACTGAGAGGCTAATACAGTGATGGACTGTGGTTCGTAATATTGTCTTTTTTAACGTACACGGTACACGAGTAGTTGACGGTAAATTTCGGCACCGCTCACCTTTTTTGCGTTCGGGAATTGAATAATTGCACAATCGGGGACGGTTGTGCAGTAGTTTTCCAATGTGGTAAAACGTGCTTAACGCGCGAAATATCAAACGTATATCCCACTTTCTGAATTTTTGATCACCGACTGGTCCAACTCAGGTGTTGATAACTTAGCACTGCGTTCACGGATCAGTGTCACCAGAAGATGGGCCAGCGCGGGAAAATGTGTGTAAGATGACTTTCCCTCGTACATGTTATATTCAAACACTTCACGTGTAACTGCAGTGAAGTTGATACAACTATTAGGTGTTGTAACATAATAATTTAGCTCATGTTTACAGCTTGAGTTCTGGACGCAGTTGAAAATGAACAAACGTTGTAATAAGTAAAAATTATTCTCTCAAAATTATGTCACACATAACGATAATGATTATTTGAATCTAGAGTCGGTATTCTAGTTATATTTAACATTCTTTACGCAATTACAGTTACACTAGCGCCTGAAATATGGGGTTAGTGTGAAATATCGAATCATTTTTTAAAGGCTTTTATTTATCTAGATCTATTTGTTGGTACTTTTGCAAATCTTGAAACGTTAGGATCTCAAAAACAGCAAAGTCATTTTTCATAAAAATTGGGGTATTACTTACAATTAGATATATATCTGATCTATAGAAAGCTTTTGTGAAAAAAGCAAATTTCAGGAAGACGGTGTTTTTAATTATTCTGCTGCGGAAATATTTCGGGACGAGACTGGTCAAAAAGTGCGAATAAAAATAAAAGTCCAGCCAATTCCTTCTGACTATTAAACAAATCTCCAGTTTTAAAATTAAAATCGTTAAAAACTTCATTATCTTTTTTACCTTCTCATTCATATTTCTCTCTTTTACACTCTTATTCGTCCACAAGTGTAACTAAAAATTGTTAAAATAATTTAAAAAGAATTTAAAGAAAATCTCCTGTTTACTAATGTAATAAAAATAAGAAAAATAATACACTGTCGATAGATTGAATTTTCGATGCCCCCTCCCCCAAAGGAAAAGTAATTTTTGCAAGTTCATCTCCGATTATTAAGATATTTTTTTGAAGGAATGAGATGAAAGCATTGATTTCAAATTAAACATTTCGCATCAGTATTTTTATTCCAATTTGACGGGCTCTTTCTTTAGTTTTTTTTTCCAAATTATCTTTTATTTAATTACATATCGAAAACTTCACTGAAATTTTCAAAAATTAAACGGTGCATAAAGCTTACGCCGTGTAAAATGATCATTCGAAAAAGTTTCGTCAGGGTAGTTCTTATGCAGGATCACAGTGTTTTGTTCGGGGCTAGGATATGTGATATCCGGATTCTGTAAATCCAGAATACAGAACAATTTCTCTCTTGCGTCGCTGGGTTAATGATTTGGCGGGGCCACTCAAAAACGAGATGTAAGTTAAGTATCCATAAAAATAAAGCTCATTTCATTACCGAAGAATTTCATTTGTCAATTCTTCTTGTTTTATTTTACTTGATGCTGGAGTTTATTACAATTCAATTACACAGCACAAAGTCTTAATTGCAAAATTCCTTCATGAATGCCGAGTCTATCTTTTTTTTATTTTTTGTTTTAAACTACAGTTTATAAGAACTATCGGGTAATTAGTTGTTAAAAAAGGAGACAAGAGAATGCCGAATTACACTGGGTTTAAGTAAAAGAGATGTAAATAGTAAATTTAAAATAATCGTACTCGTATTTATAATACACCGCTGTTACAGAAACCTTTTGCGACAAGTGTAATAAGTAAAATTAATAATTTTAAATGATTTATTATTTTTCTGAAATTTTACAATGCATATTTTTCCGAGTTTCAGAATTTCACGCATTTTTGGAAATAGGAGAAATGACGCTTCCAAAACAAAAAAAAAAAAAAAAAAAATCATGCGGTTATATGTAGTTTTTCAAAGAACGGAAATTTTTAGTTGCGTTTATCGTGCGAAAATTTCCAATACTGGCCGCTAAATTTTCGTCAGTCGTTTCGATAATACCGAAATTCGCATGGGCGTCACCAGATGGGGGCAAGGGGGCAACTGCCCCCCTGAAGCCTTGACACTTTTTAATCAACTGGCCATGATGAGTATCCATAGGCTCGTAATCATGGATAATTTGGAAGACTTTTATAATTTTATTATAAAAATTTGCCAGAAACCCACGAAAATTAAGTTTTAATTAATATTTTATTTTTGTTTAATAAAATATTAGGCCTTTACAAATTATAAATTTTATTTTTCCCTTATAACTTATATCCTCCTTCTCTCATCTTGCCTCCCCTGGCGGCTGGCAACTCATCTTGCCCCCCACCCTGGCTCATCGGCTGGCGACGCTCTTGGAAATACGTATTTTTAGTAATTCTGCACTGTTTAAATTCCGCTAGCACCATTTAAACAAGCGCTACATTTTAGGAGACCCACATTCGACGAATTTTCTGCTTAGCAAAATCACGGCGCTTAAAAATTCAAAACTAGGTTTCTGAAAACTAGATGTTTTTATTGCAAGCGATAACTTTATTTAGACTGAAATAGGACGGTCGCAATCAAAACTTACCTAAACTTGTAATAATTTCTCTGGTGAAAGGTATAAAGAACATGATGAAGGAGATCAAAAAATACGGGTCTAGGCCGCGATAAAGTTTCTGGAAGTTGTTGGCTTCTGTGCCGAAGTTAATCAACATGCCCACCGATGATATGCCGTGAGGATGTACGCAGAACAGGTAATTCGAAGTTGGCGGTAAGTCGGCAGTTTTAATTAAATTTATCGGGAAGTAATCGCGAATATATTTCCAAATTCGTAAATGTCTGATAAAATTAATTCTGAAAAAATACGTGACGAGATGATTAGTATTCGCAGCATTTTTCCTTTTTCGCTTTCATTCTTTCTCACATACCCATATACACTAATATTACACTAATAACGCCATTCTGCGGTAGTATGTAGTAAAATACTTAAAGTTATGATGGAACGTTTTTATATTCAGTAAATCGTGTGAATTCGTGTAAGTTCTTAAGAATGACGTAGCCAGCTGAAATGTACTCTAAAAGAAGGTATCATGGGGGTCCCGGAGGTGATCTCATGGCGAGTGCGAAGGACTGACAATGAGTTTATATATATATATATAGTAAAGTAAAGTAAATCCCATACCCTTGATAGGGCATCGGGATTGTGAAGTTAAGGTTCACAGTGTGCTTAGCCTAATGGATCTGACGAGAATACTGGGGCTAGTTCCTTTCTTTTGTCCGCCTTTACTTTCCCAGATTTCTCTGATAACCAATTATTTCAGGCTGGGTAAACTCGAGATCGACTTGGTTCCGGGAAGAGACAAGTCTCGAACCCGTGACCTTTGATTTGATAGCCAATCAACATATATATATGAGCGCGCGCGTGTGTGTGTGTGTATGCACTGCGGATACTTCGATGCTTTAAGCAGTATATCATGGCTGAGCAGTTAAAATCTGGATCCTGAGTATCGTAATAATATTGTAGATTTTGGTTTTACCCGATGCGCCATTTGATTGACCTTATCCAGTCGTTGAGTAGTAATTATTTTTCTATATAACCACATTGATGCTACATTAGAATTCACTATGAAAGCAATTGCGGAATGCAATTTAAGAGTCAAGTAAATTTTAGGTAAACAGTTGTCTCGATATTTCTTTTATAATTCCGCTCTCTTGCGTTGTTACAGCAATTTGCGTCATGTGCTGTTTTAAGAATGTTCATCAGTGAAAGGATGTAGTGACACGTTATATAGCTCTTTGGAAGTTGAGCCATCTGAAAGTCGCTTAAGGCCTACGTGTATAGCTTGAACATGAATTTCTCGGGCCTACGAAAAGAGAGGATGATCAGGAGATGTAAATTTTTCCGCAGACGTAATCTGAAAGAAGAAATACGAACATCAACAAAATTTATGAAGGATCAACATTCACATCGGGTTGATATTGGATACAGTCTTTAAATTCAATGAAGCATGGTTCAAACAGAATAATATTCACTTTTCACTTCGGCCAATTGAAATCTCCGTCTTCCCCACGAAAAAGCCATTCAAAATCGTGCATAATGTACACGTAAACAATAATAATTGTGATTATTTTAAATAAAATGCGCTCTAGAAACGTTCAATATCCAATCGTTAATAAATTAAATTAATTTAGTGTTTTTTTCGTTAGTAGTCATCTTAGAAAATTGAAATTAAAACGTCATCCACTATGTGAAGACATTCGCATAAAGGAGAAGCAAAAACAACAAAAAAAATTGAAATTATTTAATTTAACGCAATCAAAAATTTACATCAGAATAGGACTGCTCATTAGTACATTCTATTGTTATTCGGGTTTTTGGTGTTTTTTTTTATAATAAGATATTTCAGTGATTGCGTCATTAAGGGAACATATTCGACAAGAATGATATGTAACTAAAAACTGCCCAGTAAATAATAGAAAAAAGGTTACCGATTCAAATACTGTTTTCCTGTAGCAGTTGTAAAAGACACAATCTGGCCCTCAAGAAAAAAAAAAAACGATTCGTAGTTGATTTACGTAAATCAAAAGTTTTGGGTGTAATGGATTCATTTTCATTCAAAATCGCTTTACTCTTCGTGCGTAGAATTACAGAATTCGTAATTTTTGAATTTATTTATTTATTTTTTTGGTCCTTTTGATTCGTAGACTTCTTCAAACTGGCTTGCAGTTAGCCTAAAAGACTCTTTAAAACCGTCATCCGGCAGTTTGTGATAATTTCCTCTTCAATGTAAACAATATTTTTTTCTTTTTTCTTTTTTTTTTTTTTTTTATTATCTATCAAATAAAATAAAAGTAATTTTTCTTCATTTTCTAACTCTGACTTCAAATCGAGAAGAACTCGCTCTTTTACAGTCACTTCAAAACTGGTTAAATAGTAGTTCCACATATATTTAGTAATACGAAAAAAAATTATGCGTGAGTTGTGCGCAGGTTGACTTGAAAATGATTGTGAAAAAAATAAAATGTTACAGAGCTATTAAATTTACGCCGAAAAACCTTTCAAATAAATAAAACGAAAAAATTACAAACAATATTATAAGATACATGCGGCTGTAAATGAAATTATTAACAGAAATATGGTATGTCGTTTTGTAATAAATACAATGCAGCTAAGTCTTAGTTATTACATTTTTATTTTAAAATAAAGTAGCCCTTGTTGGCAGTGTACCCTATTAATATTTCATAAAAATTTATTGTAAAAAGTATTTGATGGACTTTTAACCTTTTTTGAGTAAACCAGGAATCATAGGCACACCGAACATCATGATAGCGGCAAAACAATTCAACATTACGACTTTTGAATGCAATTTTTGAAAATTTTGAAATTATGGTGAAGCTTTCGTCAAGTTATAACATCTTTTTGAAAAATAAAAAAAGTATTTTTTATTTTCAGCATAATTCGGCACAAAACTATTGCCCCATCTGTGGACACAACCTTTGTTTAAAAATCATTAAACTTCGGAGGGTTTACCGTTATACGGCACAAAATTTCTAGTTCGCAGCATAATGCAGCGCAGAACGAGCACAGTAATTTAGTTAAACTTGATTTTTGAAATAACGCGATCGGAAAGCTAACTAGATGCCGCTATCGGGTACAGTATAGACAACATGTAACCTCATTGGAGACTATAGACTTATTAGAACGCTTGCTCCCCTCTCCCCCACCTTGCGTATTTATAGTATTTACCTCTGACACAAAAATATAGAGGGATCATGCTAAGTTACAGTGTGTAGAGGTAGAGCGGTAGCCTAATTGTTAAGGTGTTTGTCTACCAGACCGGGGAGGTATCGTGGATTTTCGGGAGTTGTCTCGTTCCGGATTCAGGACGTTCTCGGCTTTACGCAGCCTGAAATTGAATACTGGTTATACCAGAGAAATCTGGGGTAGTAACAGCGGTCGAGATAAAGGAACTGGCCGCATATTCTCTTCAGATCCATTAGGCTTAGTACCATTATGGAAAGCTAATTGCACAACCATCTCAAGGGTATCAGACTTACTTTACTTTCTATAGGTGAATAGGAGAGACTACTACATACGTTTTTGTCATCTGTACGCATTTTTCGAGGAACAAAATATCGACGGGAACACTAGTTTAAATTATGAGTGCTGCTTTGTGCTAATGTAAGTAGTGTACATTATTCTTTATAACTGAACACATCGTTGTAGTCGTAAAAGCATATTTTTGCAAACTATGCATGAAGCGCTATCATAGAGTAATAAATTTGAAAATTGTTCTTATCATCGATGATGGTGATAAAAAATACATTCTAAGATAAGAAAATAAAAAAAATTGTAAAAAATCGTCAAAAAAATTCAAATTTTTTTTCACTTTACAATAATGTTACGTAACAATGAAATTCGCGCATGTACCTTCTACTTTAACGATTATTGCGGAAAATAGAGCTCTTGGCTCGCAGCTTGTTCATGCATTCCAAATTTTGATTGTAAATATAAAACATAATCCGCTCTATCTGATAATTTCAAATCATATAACACTCTGAAACGTCTACAGTTGAAGGTTACAAGTTGAACGCTACAAACGGCGGAAGTTTTAAAAAAAAAATCGCCCGAAATTACAAAAAAATGGGATCCCGATTTCAAAATAAGTATTACTTCCGATTTAGATTGAAAATTAGCTGTTCAACTTCTAGCGATATAGTTAGTTAAAAAGCGTATAATTGAATGTTTCCAATTTCCAGACAGGAATTTTGTATAATTATTTGCAATTCTAATAGATCTGATTTTTTTTCTTTTATGAGTTAATATCCTTGATTAAAAGTGCCCTGAAAAAGTATATATATATATATATATATATATATATATATATATATATATATATATATATATATATATGTATGTAATAAAAATAAAACTCCCTTTAGGAGTTAAAAAGTGCTGACGCGTAGCATGTGATTCACCAAAGAGCCTCTCATTATCAGCACCTATTCTTACTGACCCGAGAATTGATTGCGGTGAACGTACAGGAATCCAATATTAACAGCTCTGAGAAAAACGAAGAAAGTAGAAGTGGGATTACACTTTTACCGTAGCCCACGTCTAAACTGTAATCTCTAGTCGGTATTATGTGCAATAAATTGAGTATCGCTTTATTTCAAGTAGAAAATATAAATAAACATAATTTGCATATATAAAACGAAGAATTTAGGAATCAACCATTTAGTGTTTTGCAGGACTTTCACAGTGATAAAATGACAGATTAATATTTTAAAAAAATGTTGGTTTACAAATTTTTCTAGGGAAAAAAAAGAACTTGTGGAAAATATTAGAGATTTGCTTTCACACTTACGCACAAAGCACGGAAAGATAAAAAACAACTGAAAAATTAAAATGCTCAGGTAAAAGAATACAGCTTCGATGAGGTTACACTTAAAATAAGAACAATAAAAGAAAAATCGATATCAGTGAGGTTATCAAGATGGAATATCGAAATTGGCTGGGTTTATAAAACAGATTGAATTTTTAAGAAAGGAGGAAAGAAAAATCGTAAGAAATATTCTTGACCTATGAAAAGGAGAAGGAAACTTTAGACTGAACGAAGAATTCTACAGAGAAAAAAAAAATTGCGGGGTTAAAGAAAAATTTAGTGTTCTATGAAAAAATACAATTAGATAATACTCGGTTGACAACAAAGGAATCTTTCAACACTTTGATGAACTGAAAACGGTTAAATATCAAAAAAAAAAAAAAAAAAAATTTGAACGAAACAAAAATCGATATGCCGACTGCTAAAGAAAGAGCTCAAAATAGATTCAAAAGAAGTTTAGAGATTTTGAAGAAATTAAAATAAAGAAAACCGGGAAAAAGCGGACAGATGAGAGGAAGAGAAGATACAGCGAAACGAGGGAAAAGCGCTGGAAAAAGCGAAAAGTGATACTCGTACGGCCAAATTTGAAGAAGAAAAGTTACTGTGTTTATTGACTCTTTCTTGCCAGTTGCAAAATATACTACAATTTCAACCGAAGCTTCCCTATTCGTTATAGAGATAAACTCCTTATATTTGGCTCCCAGCCTGATAGAAGGGTCTTACATCTTCCGTTTTTCAAAAAATACTGTAAGTGTGAAATTTTTCAAAATTTTTTCATTACATTCAAATTTCCATGTGCATTCGAACATTTCAAAACGATGTAGAGAAAAATCGCTCAAAGTTATAATCCTCCACGTTTTTACCCGAAATATGTGAATCAAAAATTTTTTGAGTTTTTCGGAATGTGTTAGAAAATGCGATATTTTACTTGCTGTTGTCAAGATTACACATTCCTACGATAACCAAGCTATGCTGTCGTTTATTTTGTTTGTTATCCAATAATCTCCTCTTTCCTGAAGAAAACACGAATTTATGTTTGTGGTAGAGTACTTGATTTATCCTGTTTTTCGTTTATTTCGTTTTTTATTTGCTTTTTAATATTAATATTTTAATAATATTTTAATAATAATATTTTAATAATAATATTTTTGAGGTTTGGTTTGAAATAGTCGTTTTCAAGGCTCTGATATATTTTATTTTTTATAACGCGAAATAGGAAATTAACAACACTTGTGCGTCAAAGTCGCAGAAACTTTTATGTTAACGATGATTTGAACTTAGAAATATCTCGTTATACAATGCGCATCTTTTTACCTCGCCTGCTAAGTCTTCTATTCTTGTTTTTACACTGCGTCCTCTCGATCACTTTTTAATTACTCTTGTGCTAAATAATGGCTCGGTCCTTTTTATTTGTTTCTTCCGTTATTTGGTTATCTATTTGGATAATAATTTTTCAATACAAAACCACATTAATTCTCTGCTTCAAAAAGCTCAGCCTCGTCAGCTGCTTTTCCCACACTAATTAGGGACGTGACCGATGATCTTGCTCAAGTTTTACAAATTTTTTACTATCCTCGATTACCATTGTTTTATTTATGTACATTCTGTTTGTGCGAGCTCCGATCGTGTCCAAAAGACATGTCTCCGCCTCTACCTTGAAGCCCGAAAATTTACTCCGATCCCTGCTCTATACGGGGAATTCCAGTTTCGCCTCTTTTCATTTGAAGATTTCGTCTGGGCTATCGTTTTCTTATTAAACGTTTATCTACATTCTCGTCTAGTCTTATTCCTTCCGACTCCTGTATCTGTCATAATTGGCGTTTTACCGCCAATAGAACTTCAATAAAGCCGCCATATTTCTCTTTCAGTTTTTCTTCGTATCTTTATCCTATTAATTGTATTTTTACAACTATTCCATCGAAATTTACTTCTCAGTATGTTATTAATTCGGAATCCTTAAATGCCATAAGCTCTATTTTCCTAAATCGCTTCATATGACAGCGCTAATCTTATGGAGTTGGTTCTCTTTTCTCTTTCGCTAAGGTATTCCCAGTCGTTTAAATTCCCTTCCTCCCGTTCAGTTTTATTTTAAGGGTCATTCTTATTATTTCTTTCTCCCCGATTTCCCAGAATGTCCTTATTATATCAGATCCCAAAATGTCCTACAAGCCACCTTATCTCTTCCTCCTACTCCACTAAGTATACATAATTATTCTCACTGTCCAATGTGATTTCTTATGGATACACTTATACACTCTGAGATCGGAGACAATGTTCCAGTAGATTGGCTAGTTCATTTAGATTTTTTTTTTTTTTTTTCGTTTTAAATAATATATTTGTTTAATAATTACTATGAAATTTAAAGTGGCAATCTATTTTAATGCCACTATAAATTCCATTTACAAACTTTCATTTAAATATATTGATTTCTATAATTTTATTATAATAATCTTAATAGAAATAACGATGAAGCATACACGTAAATGATATTAACTTAAAAATTCTCAGTATAATAGATTATGATTCTTTCTATTCGTTATTTCTTCATTAGCTAGTTGATTAAATACTTGCAATTTGCTATTTACTAATTCTTCTGTATTGCAGTCTAAAAAACCACCCCTCTACAATTACACCCTTGCAAAATTGTATATTTCAATTTCATGACAGTGTTCTGAAAATCTGGAAAAATTCTCGGTATTTTTTTGGGGTTGAAATAAGTGGCATATAATTTTTAATTTTTCGAAACATTAAAATACTAAAAAATGTATAATAGCTTTTAATTTTTTTAGCCATGTTTATTATGCGAATTATTCATACTTCTTAAGTAAAAATGCGCATTATTTATTTCTTTGAAGAAATATCTTTTTTTATATTCACTAATATTACGTTTACATCCAGTTTCTGTCTTTCGGGGAAATCACTTCTATATAATATCTTGATATAAATCCAGCTTATATATTTTAAATTAAAGATAAAGAAAATCTCAGGAATATTGAAGAACTGTAATTTGCTTTATATAAGTTTGTTGCATTCGATGTTTAAACATTTTAATTGACCGGTAAAAGTTTACAATATTTACTTCCGAGCTCCGGTTAGAGCATTTCCCATGTCACGGTAAATCCAGTAAGCGTAAAAAATTGGTATCCACGAAAAATATATACTGATTAAACCAGTAAACATGACGTATAGGTTTATAAATAGTCCTAGGAAAATGCAAGTAAACCATGTTCCTACAGCGAATGTTTGCAGTCTTCTCTGAAATGGCACATTTATGGGAGCAAATTCGATACCGAAACATTTGATGACATAATGTACTGTTACTTTCTGAAAAGGAAAACCAAATTAATAGATTGGCGTGGACAATTATTTCTTATTTTTAATCTTATGTAAACTTTTAACTGCATTAAAAAAACTTATAATATATAATTGTCAAGGACGACGCCAGCCGATGAGCCGGGGGGGGGGGCAAGATGATAGAAAACGAGGATATGAGTTATAGGAAACAAATAAAATGTATAATTTGTAAAGGCTTAATATTTTATTAAACGAGAATCTTAATTAAAACACATGATTTTCGTGGTTTTCTGCGAATTGTTCTACTACTTTATTATAAAAGTCTTCCAAATTGTCCATGATTATGCGCCTGTAAATCCTAAAGTTTCGCGGCTCCAGGGGGGGGGGGCAATGGCCCTCCCCTGCTTCCCCTTGACAACGCCCATGATAGTCGCTAAAGTACTTGACTATTGACATTCGATGCTTTGACAAAATCGGAATTATTAAAATTACAAATTAGAAATACTCGAAATGTATGTATATGCAGAGGGGTTAGGTGAGTGTTGGGTGTAGCATAGTCACACTCTGTTCTCATTTGCACGCCTAAATTGATACAGATGACAAATTGCATTAGTATCTCATCAAAGATCAGTCTGTAGCAACTCCATGTTTGACTCGTTTCACATTTATAAGTATCACACTCGCCGCGGTAACACTCCAAATGCAGTGTGTGCTAGTGGTCTAGGTTTCACTCTTATCACTGGGCTATTCGAAAGATGGTATGCAGCTTCTAATTCCCGCATTATAATGTATCACTTGCACGATTCTTTATCTTTCTTGTAAGTAGTGTCCCTACATTATCGAGTGGACTTAATAATAATAATAATAATAATCGTTATAGACCGTGAAATTCTTACGTTGGGGCTAATAAGAAAATTCGAGTAAGTTTTTCCGTTATGACGCTGGTACATTTTTGCGTTATATTTATAAGAAATTATCAATCAAAGTTTGGTATTGATCTGAAAAATCATGGGCTCTGTTACCTTCTCCAGCACATTTTAAAAAGTCATTATTTTTTTGTTAAGAATGACGTAGTCATTTGAAATCAACACTTCTATGAGTATTAACTAGCATCTGGAGGTCATTCGGGGAGATTTGCCATTGGTGAGATTCGAGGAACCTAATTTTATACATATGCGAAAAAAAGCGCGCATAAATACTATTATTAATAGGTATTCCGTAATCATCCACATAATTTTAAATATTAACCGCTGTTACATTTACATAAAAATACAAAAAACACTATGAATTAAAAACAAATGTAAATGAATTAAATTTACTAAAACAACTATAGCTACAGATAAAAGTTTTTTTTTTTTTTTTTTTGGGCGCATCAACTATGGACCATTGCCCAGACACAATGGGAAGAAGAAACAACTTACTAGAACCTAATTCGATTGGAGACAGCTGAAATAAAGGAACCAAGGACAAGAACAACAGACTGGGAAGGAAGGGACAAGATGTAAGACGCACAGTAAGAAGTGGGAAGCCCCAGCTTTATAAGGTGAAGATAGAAAAGAGAACGCTCCGCAGAAAGAGCAGAGCACTCGAAGAAAATGTGATCAGCATCACAGACAACTGCTTCATCTGGATGCAACGGACAATGAGGAGAGGGAAGCAAAGAGAAACGATAGCGTGAAGAGGGCAACAGTGTGTGATTAAAACGCAGGCGGACAATAGAGGAAATTATAAATCGTGGAAGAGAGGGAAACTCCGAGAACCATGAATGAGAAGGAAGTGTAGGTTGGATTGAAAGGTAGAAGGAACGATTGTTGGTAAAAGAAGAAGGGTACACATCCGACCAAAATCTGAAGTGAAGCTTCTTAATTAGGGGTAATAGATTAACAGCCGGGATTTTTTTAAAATAGAAGCGAGAACGAACAGCAACCTGAGCCAAAGCATGCCCCATTTCATTACCCTCGATGCCTCTGTGACCAGGAACCCACAGTAAGTCAAAGTTATAACGAAATACTATTAATATATTACGTAAAAAATCCGTAATGTTGGTTAAATACGTTATAAAATTCACATTTCGATTTTTCAATTTATATTTGTCAATCATCTGAGAGTTTTTTTCTTCTAAAAATTTTAGCATTATATATATATATATATATATATGTATGTGTGTGTATATTCTCTTTCGGTTGACGTTTCGAATAGGAGTGCTTTATTCATCATCTGAACCATAAATGAAACCACCAAGGAAAAACCAGTCGGACGTGATGTTGGCTTATCTATTTAAGGACTGGTTTTTCCTTGGTGGTTACATTTATGGTTGTGATGATGATTATATTCACTGTTCCGTCGCTTCGACATTCTGAGTCCTTCCGGCTTCCTTCCTTCTGCTCTATTTTTTCTGCCTAGTCGATCGCCATCCTTCAGGCTATCTCTTATATTTCCTCTTTAAGCGATCTTTCCCAATTCCTCATGATTTCGGACTCTAAGGGCGTCCTTCAAGCCATATCCTCTCATCCTTCACATTCCTCTGATAATATTATTCTCTCAATTCGTTCTCTTACCTCTACTTTGCAGTCATCCCCCGTTCTATTCTCATTGATTTTTTGTGGGTCCCCAGTCATTCCGGAATTGATGGCAACGATGCAGCCGATTCTTTGGCTCGTTCTGCTGGTCGCCTTGATTCATTCCTCAACCATTTCCCTTCTTCAGATATCCTTTGCTTATCCACCTCCAATCACGCCAGACTTTGTCAGGATATTTATCCCTCCCTATTTTCTAATCGTCATTCTCATTACCGTTTCATTCAGCCGATTCCTCGTCTCCTGTCTTGGTTCCATTCTATTCCTCTCAGTCGTCGCTCTTCTATTGTCCCCCTAATTCGTCTCCGGATCAATCATTCTCTCCTCCCTTCCTCTCGCTTTCGATTTGCTCTATCGCCTTCTCCTGATTGTTCTCTCCACGATTGTGATCCTCCTCGTACATGTGATGCTAATCACATTTTCTTTGAGTGTCCTGCTCTTCGTAACGAACGTTACCTTTTATACAGTAAGCTCCTGCCATTAGGTCTCCCTACTCCCTATAACTCTTCCTTTATCCTCTTGTTTCCTTCCGCACTGCTGTCCTTTGTTGCGTCCATTTCGGGCCGCTTAGTTATTTAATTTATTAGCTTAGTTTTCTTGTTGTTGGGTCAATGCTGCTGGCGCGCCCAAAAAAAAAAAAAAAAAAAAAAAAAAAAGATTGTATATATATATATATATTGTATTGTATCCTAGTATAATTAGAAGAGTCGTTTTAATAGCGCAGTTACCTATTTTCATTTTGTGTGGCGAGAGTTCTGTAGCAGATCCAGTGAATTTCGGGGGGTTAGTCTTATTAATAAAATATCGAAGAGCTTATGTGGCATTTATACACCGCATATGTAGAGCTTCGAAAACATAGAAGTAAAATAAATCACGTTTTATTCCAGAATTTTAGAATAAAAATATTAAAAATAATGTTGCTGCTTTTTTAAATGATGTTAAAGTGTCGATCTGAAAAGGTGATAAGTTCAAACTTTCTTTTTTATATTTTTTTATTACTTTCGGAGGGGGGTAGGGGGAGAGATTTTGAATTTTTATTCCAGACGTCGACTATTATAGGACTAAATATTCGAGAATAGTAATAGATGGAAGTTTAAAATTTTATAATCACATTAGGAATATAAATAAAATCGATATATCAATAAACTGTATAACAATTATAGCAGAATAAGTTCTAAAAAAAAAGTAATGATATATGAAGCCGTTATCCAACATTTTATGCGGTGGTAACAATACAATGCCTGTCCCGTGGGAAGTGAGCGCAACTTTGCACCGCGTTCGCTCCGGGCACATCTTAAAGCTCATTTAATCAGCTGTCGAATGCAATAAATCGTCCGCAGCATAGACAAAAAATTACAACATTTTGGAGGGAACTGTATTTCGAAATTTTTACATAAATTATTACTCGTTTAGTACAGAATCATCATCATTTATATTAATCTTTTCGAAGGAGGCACCTCTCGCCTGCAAACAACGATCCATGCACTCTTTCCATGGGACCCGAATGCTTAATATTTTTCGAAAACGCGTTATGCCATCGAAATATTGTTGAATTACCGAATCAAATATCATCAGGATACGCTTCTTTTAATAAACCAAATGTCTCTTTAGCGTTTTTTTGCAACTGATAATAATAACGAATCACATACCGCTGTTCTTGCTCCATATCTTTCTTATCCATGTTGACAACACAAAACTGCACGCGGTATTTACAATTCGCATCTCACTCTTTCGACTATAAAGCACGTACTAATGCTCGTAGAAACCTCCGGTTTATCGCATTCGACAGCTGATAAAATGACCTTAAAGAGATCCATTACAATGCATTTTCAACCCGCCTGAAAAAAACGGTAAGGGTCGACGAAACACTTTTTTTTCAAATCAATGCTGCAAGCGAACGGGGGGAGCTGGGAACTTTCGATTTGTTGGATTCGATAGCTAATTAAATGGGCTTTAAGATGTATCCGCAGAGAACGCCCTGTGAGTGGTTGCCTACTCACACCAGAGTTGCTCTCACTTCCCCTAGGACAGCCATTGTATATGACACTTTAAAAATAAAAAGATTTAAAAAACACGTTAAAAATGTTTTACAGAATTATTTTTTTCACTAAAACTAAAAACTACAAAATAATCAATTACTATCGCTGGTTATTGTTAGTATAATAATGCCTTTCAACTTTGAAATTCAAAAACATATCGGGTTATTCATAATTAAGAATCAATAGATCATCCGATAATAAACCATCTTTTAAATATGAAAAGATGAAGTATACTAAAGATAAAAGGGCAGATGATAAAACTGTTACGGATAAATTTTATACCAGTAAGTTCCAACTAGTAGGGAATAATTACAACAGCACGACTTAGTAAGTATAATAGATGGTACTCATTTTAAGACGCGAAGTATTTCAATTATATTTACAGAAAGGATTTCTTAAAACTGAGCAATATGTAATTTTAAGGACGAATATACGATGTACTCTACAAGGGTGCGAACACGGTAAAAAAATAATCAAGTTTTGTAACTATAGCATAAAGCAGTTTGTAAAAATTTAAACGAATCTAATAAAGGGCCTAGCCCCGGATAAACCGGTCAAAACTGCCTAATCAGGATGATAGATAATTGTGCCCTCAGAGATTTAGCACTGAAAATGATGACGATTTCTAAATTTTCAGTCCAAAATGTGCTAACCTAACCTCAAAATCAAATATTACTCGTTTTTCAGATTTCTTTATGATATCTCAACCTCTAGTTGACCAATTTGAAAAACCTTGAACGATCTTGTAGGGATTCTGAAATTACTTTCCGATTTTTTGGCGCGAAATTCAAATTTTTATAAACGTTTCAAATTCTACAAGTTCGATAAAAATGAAACAAAAAAAAACCTTGTCTTTCTCAAAAAAACACAACATGTTGGGTATTTTGACGCCGAAAATGTCCTTGCAATTTTTCAGAATTTTTGGAATAGTGGAGCAGGACCAAAAACGCGAAAAACCGGATTTTTCAGTCGAAAATGGGCTTTCTTCGCTTCGAAACTTAAAATTATCATTTGAAAATCTAAAAAATCACACCGAACCTTCAAATATTTTTTCTTTTAGTTACCCACATACATATATTACTGAAGATATTGAGTGCTTATCTGGAGGACAATGGAACGAGAGAAGAAACCTTTGAATTAAAATTACAGAAAAAGTCTTTAATCATGGGTTCCCGAAAAAAAGTAAGGTCATGTATTTCAATTTTGCACGGCAAAATAGTCTCAGTATATTTCCGGATTCTTTTTTACGATTGTACCATAGCGAAAATTCAACAAATCCTACTCTCAATGAAATAATTTCGAAAGATAATGGCCTCGGTGATATGCACGATTTGACATGCCACCGGACGATGTGAAATAATTATAATTGGAATATATTCCTCTCAAACTTGATTTTATTGATACGGATTAATGCTATATTTTGACGGTGTTCGAGTTAGAAAATACTCTTTGATATGTCATTAATTCCCGGTCTCTCGGACATTGTTCTTATTTTACGTCGCTGCGTTATCTCGTCGAGGATGCTTACTCGGCTAAAACCAAAAATCCCCGTACACAGCGGCTTGCTCGGTTGCATCGGGTAGAGATTACGTTAGTGTCTGCGTGCAGTGGTCAAAAGCTATGTGACACGTGCCAGTGGCGTACGCGTATTTATGATGTGGCCGTGTAACCTCGAGTTGACTGAAGATTGTACTAAAAACGGACAGGGCAGCTAGTGTGGTGTCTACGTATAAGTGTTCTAGAACATTCTGCATAGCCTTTTGTCATTTAGCTACGAAACACGTTATTCTTCGCTCAATATAATCATATTTTTTTTTCTTTTTTTTTTTTTTTGGGGGGAGGCTCATCAGCAAATTGACTTAACGACTAGTTAATGAATCACTCAATATGAATTCTATTGGAAATATGGAAGTGGCCAAATGGTAAGCTACTTAGCCGCCAGGCCATAAAAAAAAAAAAAAACGTTACGAAGGAAGCAAGGATAATATAATTAATCGCTGTCGTGATGGTTAATTTACTGCGTTAACTTCCATCTAGTCAGATTGCCGGGGGGTACACGTCTTTCTTTAGAGATTACTGTGCCCTAGTCGCGTTTTTGTTGTTTTTTTTTTAAATATAATTAAATTCTTGAGTTTTCTGCGACTGAACGAACGATTTGAAAAGAATAGGCTGCTGCTCACATGTAGCGGCACTTATTTATTATCTAATGCTAGGTCTTAATCTAAGATCTTGCGACCAGCAGAAAGATTGAATGATATTTTTGCAAGAACGAATTTTGCACCTGTAATAAATGTAGATGTTGACTAAGGAGTTCGTCACAATTTTAGTGGCATTAGTAATGTAAAAATCAAAATAAACATATTCCATTTTAATTATTATTTCGGCAAATCTACGTTGAAAATCATTCTAAATATGTAACATCATCCGTATGAAAGATCAAATAAAAGATTCCGTTAAAAAGTTCTCATGGCTTTCTAAGAATTTTCATGACTAACCTTCGTAGTGTATTTTCTTAAAATTTATTCTGGGATACTTATGTATGTAAAATTGAAATACATGATATTACACTTTTTGTCCGGAACCCATGATTAAAGATTTTTTCTGTAATTATAATTTTTAATTTTCTTCCTGTTCTATCGTTCTGTTGTTCTAGATAAGCATTTAATATCTGGATTAATATAACCCCAAAAAATATATTGTATATTCGAAAGTTAGGTGTGATTTTAGGCGATTTTCAAATGATAACTTTAAGTTTCGAAGCGAAGAAAGCCCAATTTTGTATGTAAGAGAGCGTATGAAAAGGATTACATAATCGGTAGAAAGAGAAGGAAAATGATATGAAATGACTCGTAGGACACTGCGGCAATCTGATATAATGAGGACTTTGTGAGAAACATACACTGCATAAGTTTTGTTATTGATTATATGAAGACACTATTGCGCAACGGAAACAGGTAACGCGTTTAATGCAATTTAACGATCAAACTATCACCGGATTTATTTTGGGGGGCCTCTAAAGTTTAGTAGCGAAACATTTTAAATGTCGTCCAATTGCATTAAATAATAACGTTTTTTTTAGCTTTTTTACATTTGTTCGAAGAAATAGACGGTAATGTAAATCCAGAATAACAGATACTCGACTGTTATTAGATCAACGTCGGTTTAATACTCCTTATCTCGTCTATAGCGAGTATTTAATATTTATAAGCAGCAGGAACAGAAAAACTTACCCATAGTCTCGATGAGTCGCGTTATCTTCTAGCGTGAAATTTTCTATTCTACCGATTTTATAAGTACTTTTCGCAATATTACGTACATATTCGCTTAAAAAACGCTGGTAGTTAACTTAAGATTAATTTCACTTTCATTGCGACACTTTAAATCGAAATCACTCGAATAAAATATTAAGGAGAAACGACTTTATTCATCGCTCGTTGATAAAACACATAGGACTCTAATGTAGTCTGTCCTGTTCAGTGTAAATCGCGTAATTAGTTCCGCTTATCGGGAAAATAATTGACGCGTATCAGAGTTGATTTTTGCCGGAACTTTACAGATTACATTAGTGAAATATCAGGTGATGGCTTCTGAAAAATTAATAAAACCGTACCTCTATGCGTGTTAATTCATTTACATATATTTTTTCCTATCCCCTCGCCTTTCTCTCCTCCACCGACCATTCCTCCACAGCCACGTATCAATCAAACTTCGGTGTATATACGTTTAAAATATATAAAAACATTTGTACAATCGCAATACTTTGCTGTTAAGTATTTGTAAATTCTCCGACTTGCGAAAATTTTTCTCTATCGGCCAGGGTTTTTGATAAATATTCTTGAGCTTACTTTTGCAATTGAACGCACGTATTTGAGAAGTTTTCTTTTTTTTTAAATTTTAGTTTGTTTCGGATTTTCGTTGTATCGTCATGTTTTCTTTTGAAACTGTGGCGAGATATTCCTAGAAAAAAGTTCTTAAGCCGAATATTTATCGCATCTCAATACGTTTTGTATGTACACGTTTGCGAATTTTAATCGTTATAGATAAGCGATGGTGATTGGTGAACAGAGAACGATAATGGTGACAGAACAATAGCGTACTTTTAAATTTCTTGCTACGTTTGTGGTACGTTTGTGGTATGGTGCGGACGTGTGAGCGGTATTTAGACGTAAATTCATTAGAAAACACTTACCTTGTCCGCTATTGCAACGATTTCTTCATAGTTGGAATCCATAATTTGTATTTTTCGTGATGCTAAGTGAATTGTGTAAAAAATCTGCACTTTTACAGGCCAATATGAACACACGGATGTCGGAAATTATTTACACTTCGTTTCCATTACGTTTAACGTGAAAGAACTTTGATCTTCGTTATACAATTCCATATCTACCGTATTAATTAAACCGGTTGAAATTAAAAAGTGCTGATATTCAATTAAGTTGATCGATCGAAAACCTTACTACTTTCGTTTTAGACGCGTTCCGTATACCTCTTCGATTTAGTAGTACATATTTTGTTTGTTTAGTTACGGGTTTTGTCGCAGAGAGCGCCCCCAGTCAATAAAGCTCGATCACCCCGTTAAATTTAGAGATTCTAAAACAATGATTACACCATTTTGTCCATTAACTTCGAAAATATTAGCCGTAGTGTAATACAGCTTACTTCCGACGGTGGAAGGGGGGGAATTTATGAAACTTTATTAATCATGTACAGCGGTATCTATCGGAATTACTTTATTATTAATTTCTTCTGTTTTACTTTTTCTGTTTAATGAAATCATAATACAAATGGCGTTCGTATTTCAGCTTTGTATTTTTAGTCACTCGGGTCGTTATTTTTGGAATTTAATAATTGTTGGCGGTCACAACACTGTCGTATTGCTAAAGTTACGAATGCTTCATATTTATCAGTAGTTCAGTAGTAATGCCGCTACACATGTTACATTTCATTGTCCTCAGTATAATTCAGTGAGATATTGATTCCCCGTCATAATAAAAAGAGCAAAAGTATTGGGAAATTACATAATCACTGAGTATGATGAATTCGTCATATTATTAGCTCGGGTTGCTGCCTCTTCTCACTTCTTCTTTAAAAACGTCCCATCGTCCAATTTCCTTCCGCCTTGCAAAGGTTTTCATTTCAGACTTTGGTATCGGATGTATACGTTTCCTCTTTCTCTAACAATTGTTCTTTTTGTCTGTCTGTTCAACCTAGTCTTCCTGTTATCCTATGGTTCTCTTTGTTTCCTTCACTTTGTCGTTCTGTTGCCGTCTCCGTTATTCGCTTGCGCTCTTAAGCCATACTTTATTATCTTCCTCCCGTTTTCGTTTTTCGTTGGTTGCCTCTTCCTATTCTTCACTCAAACGAAGAGCATATTTGCGATGCGCATCATGTGTTTATTAAGTGTTGATTTCTTTCTGCTGAGTGCTCTGCTTTCGATTTTATTTTATTGATATTCGGCCTTATTATTTGTTCCTTTCTCCTAACAAGATTTGATATCGTATAAAGATATAATCGATTCCTTCTTATTCTACTTGTTTCTGGATAAAAGTCCCCAATTGACAACCCCCCCCCCAAAAAAAAAATCGTTATATTATTCTGATTAATAATATGTTAAGGTAACTCTCAAATGAAATTAATAATTTTATAGTAACAGTTGATTTTATAAAACAGATCGAAGAACGGAATAAAAACTAATTAATATTAGGTTTTTTTAGGGTTTTCTGTTGGGTTTAATGAACAAATTCTTAGATTGGTTATCCGCCTGTCATTTTACTCACTGTATACATATCTATCTATAACTATCTACGTATATATATATATATATATATATATATATATATATATATATATATATAAATGGGTCGGAGTTCTTACTAGACCACAATGGCTTATCGTCGTCCACTTTAAACTGTTTAGTCTTAACACGATGAGAAATTGTAATGTAGTGTTCATATTGTGAAGCACTTTTTAGAGGAAGGATTTGAATCTAAAGTATGTTCTACTGAGAATTTAAAAATCAGACCGGAAAACTGGTTTAAAATAAGATCGATTATTTTATAAGAGTAATTCGTCGATTACAATACTAGTGTGCAATATTTAATATTTTAATTATAAATTTTACGTTAAAAATTCTTTAAATATATGAAGCCCAAAAATTAATTAAAAACTGCTTTTTCAGTTTTAATGCAGTCGTCAAGTTTTTTCTAATATCATTTTCATTGAGTTTTTTTATTGCGTTTTTGTATATATATATATCTATATATATATATATATATATATATATATATATTACTTGTTTCGCATTAGATTTCAGTAACTTCTACGTTTACCGAACCCAAAAATAATGAAATATCGGAAAAATCCTGATAATAAAGAAAATAGTCTTTTTACTCTTACTATATCCATTACATCCTTAAGTACATTATGAAAAGCTTAACAACCCCACAATCTCTGACCCGGGGTATAGGATTCACCCATCGAAAGGTAATAATTACCGATTCATAGAAAAGTATTTAAAATGCCGCGTGTTGAATTCATTTTGCGATCAAAAATCATTATAATTTAGTTTAACTGAGTGCAATGTTTATTACCCTGAAGCCCGGTCAAATAATACATTTCGGAATCGAAAAAAAAAAAAAAAATCTGCTACTAAATAATTTATTTTGCGTTACTTATTAGTTAACTTTTAAAAAAAGATGGCGGAAAGAAAATTAACGAATAAGGCTAGTACTTGTAATTTTTAGGGACAACGAGGGAAAAAGAATAAATTTTGCAAACGATCATAAAGTAAGAGAGGCAAATGTAACAAAAAAAGCTGTTAAGTCCTTTTTGCGGGCTACGTGATAAAAAAAATCTCGCCGCCCTGTACCTCACAAGGGGCATTGTCCGATGACCTTGTCCGTAAGGAAGGTTGTTTCCTAGAGCCACGTTTATTTTTATTTTATACAAGGAAAAATGCTTTTTGATCTATAATTTTAAATGATTTAGCGCTTTTGAATGCCTGCAAAGCTGTCTGTTGTTGATGCTTCAAAGGTTAATTGTGCAGTGTATAATCTGGGCTTTATTCATTTGCAATCTGGCATGCAGTCCGATTTTCTGCACCAGAGGATAGTGCTAAAGTACCGCGCCGGAATACCTTGCGCAGAGATGGGCGACTGAATGAGTTGTAGTACGATACGGAAAGTGCAAAAGAGAAAAATCGGTAAGAAAAGAAAATGTAATGTCAAGAATTCAACAATATTTCGGAAAATAAAATAGATAAAAATTTTGTTTATGCTGATTTATTAAAATTATTTCTCGATATAAAATCTTTGTTTGATAGTATTAAAGAAGACTCCATAGCGTGTAAAGATGGAAAATTTAAAACATACTTCAATATGTATAAACTGAAAAATTCAATCGGCCGATAATATAGATTTCGGAGGAAACAGCAACACTGACATTATGAAGATCCAATAACCCCTCTAATGAATTTTTATTGGCTCTTAGACTGCGGCAGTTCGACTGTAGAGGAATCAACCATAAAATGAGCCAACAGTTGGCTCATCTACATTGAGAGAACTGAGATGAGTAGGTTACGAATAAAAGAAATTAAAAATCAGGAGGAAGTAAGTCGACACTGTTAAATCGAAAGGGAAAACAAAGAGCAAAGGGAGGATACAGGAGGAGATATAGAATAAATTTTTGATAAACGGAAAAAGAGTAAGCAAAATTCATGCAGAACCAGCTAGTTGAATTTAAGTTATAATTCATATGTAAGCGAGATTCATAGCCATACAATCCCGACAATCTTACCACTGTATAATTAAAACAGTAAAGGTGAGGATGAAAAGTAATAAGAATGCAAATTAGTTCGGAAATTGAGTGAATCATCTCAACGTGAGCCCATTTGAGAGAAAAAAAAACGAATACAATAAATACACGAATTAGTGGTTAAAGCCACTTCGACATCAATATATATATATTCAAAAATAAGAACGGAAAAGGTAGCAGAGAAGGAAAAAATTACTAAAATAAAATCGTTGATCAACTGGTTATTATATGTTTCGCATTGAATAGTAGAAAGGAGATTAAACGAAAAGGAAGGAACGGAGGAGTAAAAGAGGAGAAAGGAGATAGAAGATAATATAGCTCCGATTTTTCTCACTTTCCTTTTTTTTTTCTTTTCTTTTTTTCGTACAGTTTAAGAAGGAGAAATTAATTAAAATCTTTGGTCAGGCATAAATTTTAATGTTAAAGGTTTCAGAGCAGTTAGATGTGATCGTGATGACGGTTATGGTGGTTCTGAAATTCTGGTTAGAAATGACATTCCATTCTACGCTTATGATGTCTCCCCTAACATTGTTTGCATCTCCATTCAGTCTTCCTCTGCAAGTTCTATTAACATTGTTTTCATCTATGTTCCGCCTAGTTTCGACCATCGTCGCTTCCCATTTTCATCGTTTTTTAATTCTATCCGGTATCCGTTTTGTCATCGGTGGTGACTGGAATGCTCATTCTCCTTTATGGGACTGTGCATCCTACAATCCCAACGGTTCCATGTTCGAGAATACCATCCTTTCTGATAACCTAGTACTGCTCAACGATCTTTCCTCTACATATTTCAGGAATGCCTTCATTTTTAGTTTCCTCGATCTGACCTTCTCCTCTTCGTCTACTGGCCTTAATTACAATTGGAAGAACCCATTTGGGCTCTTACGGTAGTGACCATGTTCCTATCCTGATAACTTCTGTCAGTTTTCCTCCTCCATCTGATTCCGGGCATATTGATTCTCCTGGGTGGAATCTTTCTGGAACTAACTGGTCTCTATTTCGATCCCTTATCGTCTCTTCCTCTCATTCACCCGGACGATGATCCAATACCTTTCTATAATTCTTTTTTACATTCCTTAACTTCTGCTCTTTTTTTATCTTCTCCTTCCTGAAAATGTTCTGGCTCACAAATAGGCTAACGCGAGAACTAGGTTTATACTAAAATCTGCAAAGAAGACTTCTTAGAAAAATTTCTATGCTAAGTTCTTTAAAACTACTCCTCTTGCGCATATTTGAAAAATGGCCAGAGCCTTCAAATTCCCATTCTCTTCTCGCCCTTCCAACTTCAGCAGTCCCGGTGATAGCCTTTTTACTTTTGTATGTTCTTTTTTTTTTTGATTAATTGTACCCTTCTCCATTTCCGCAAAATTCTTTTCCCCACTTCCTAACTTCGACTTTCAATTTTAATGAATTAAGGTCTGTTCTGTCCAAATCGTTCAGCCCTACTCCAGGACTTGACGGTAAACGCTATCTTGCCCTTAAAAATCTTTCTGAACAATCCTTTAGTTTCCTTCTTAGTCTTTTCAATTCCTTTCTTTCGAAGGGTATAACTACTTCCTCCTGGAATTCTTTTATCGTTGTCCTCATTCCTAGAAAAAATTCTTCCTTACGTCCTATTTCCCCGGCATCCTGCAATTTTGTTCCCGTTGTTCGTATGCGTTTTGGTCATTCTTTATTGCTTTCCTCCAGATTTCGCTTTTCCCTAATTTACTCCCCACATTGTCCTCTTCATATTGATGATACAACTATTTACGACGCTGATCATGTGTTCTTCCGGTGTTCATCTCCTTTTGTGGAGCGTTTTGTATTCCTATTTGTGTTGAGATTCGGGCTTCCTACTCCTTGCAGTCACTCTTGATATTGTTGGCAAAAAGAAATACCAAAAAACTATAATAAATTTACCAAAGAATATTTATCCTGGAAATTGTCATTAGAAATTAACATTAAGGAAAAAAAGAAACATAGATTTCTCTCGGGACTGCGAAGGGACAAAACGAGAGACATACAAAAATCATTCTGTCATCGAACATGGTGTAAAAAACTAATGAAAAAAGCATCCGTAAAATAGCAAGTGATCTCGGTGAAAATGTTACAAGTTGGCTAATAGCAGCTCTGTGTTTATGAGATTAGGGGCAGTTGTAAATAGAATATATCGAAATATACCTTGACTCGGATGAAGTATTCGCATGCCTATGTACGATTTCTCGACGGAATATAGTAACAATTTGCTGGAAGCCCGCGTCGCCATATGAATTAATTGGGAACGTCTATTCTCAGTGTCGTTTACTCTGATACCGGCACTGTAAATATTATATACAACTTTACAATTAGTATATATTAACGAATATAATAATAGCCGACCGGTATTACCCGGTTCTTTAACAAAAAACAAAACACCGATGGTCAATAACGTTAAATTTTCATCACTAACCAGTCGTCAGATTGAGTTGCCGCAGAACAGCATGCTCGCATTCCTCCTGCTTCTGATATATTACGAATGACTACTGTTTGATACTTAATTCCAGCGACCTCGTATGTGGCAATATTTCGATCACCCTATAGCAGAGTTGCCATTATGAATATAACGAAAATAAACAAAAATATCTTAATACTTGTGGCAAATCATTTTAAACGCTACTAATAAAACGGTTAGGCTTTTCTAAAAGAGAGATTTATTTCTTTCGAATGATACTAATTTAAATATTCCAAATATGTACGGTAATACTACGTCGATATTATCTCTCTGATGTATGAGCTAATTTTCGATAAATACCTCACAGTCGTGTACTGTAGAATTTTCGTATCGCATCGAATTTTCAGAAAAGAAGAAAAACAAACAAATTGAATTTAATTTCCGAACAATCTTATCGTTACAATGGTGACCACATCAAGCCCCTTCTTACGCTGCTGACCCAATATCTCGAAGTTTATCATCTATAAAATGCAAAAAAAAAACACAAAAAAAACCGAACTTCCTGTTGTCAAATTACTATTTTAAATTACTGTTGTATCTTAAAATAATAATTTGACAACAGGTGGTGTCCTGCTCTTCGTAATGAACGCTCCCTTTTATACTTTTGTCATTAGGTCTCCCTACTCCCTATAACTCTTCCTTTGTCCTCTCTTTTCCTTCATCTTCTGCGGTGCCTGCACTGCTGTCTTTTGTTGCGTCCATTTCGGACAGCCTAGCTATTTAGTTTTTTAGCTCAGCCTTTCCGGTTGCTGAGTCAATGCCGCTGGCGCCCGCCCAAAAAAACCCCATTAAATACAGCCACGTTTTTTACAAAATTAGCGTGAATTCAATATTATCGTGTGCTCACTCTTAATGGCTCATGAGTAAGAAGCCTTTTGAGCTAAAATCTAGCTATCTCACGGCGGCTCAGTCCGCCGTGTCCACTGAATGTTACAAATTAAATATATTTCCTGACAAAATAATGTATATTTACTAATACTAATAAAATTATAACACTTGATTTTTTTTTTTGATGACTAGTATGATTAATATCTTATTATCGAACATGAAAAAAAAAACTATTCACTATTAATCAACAACAAACTGCAATTATTAAAAAATATATATATAATTCTTCCGGAAAACGATTTAATTAAGAATTGTCGCGGGTCCACTGACACTCAACGCTTCGATAATGGTGCTCTATCAGAGTAAAAACGGATACTAAAACTGACTAAATCGCCGATTAACCGAAAGACTCGCGAAAACCCAGGTAGTCGATCAACTGTCGGTACTGCCCGACCAGTCGCATCGACACATCATACTTATCACTTACGTAATTTCGGCAAAATTACGTCTTTTTAGTCGGGCAGTACGTCTGGCCTTAGTTAATTTTACGTTATTATAATTGTGTTGGTACGGCATCGGAATTAGATTCCAACTTCCCAACCCTTCGAACCATTTAATCAGCTACTTTTACTCGGTCCGAACATTACTAGAGGAATATATATATATATATATACAAAATACTATGCTGTGGGTTGATCTATAAGAAATAAAATAACGAATATAAAATTTAATCCATGTTTTTCATTTCCCACAGCATAGTAAAGCCAGAATTCCAAACACAAAATCAATATTTTATTCACGTTACTCAACTGTCGGCTCATGACAATATGATAAGTATGAATTATGCGAAATGTCTCCGAAAAGCATCATTTATTTATTCTTCTTCTTCTTGATGTGCCATATTCTTCCCAGAGCGTTATCAGATGGCAGCTACAACTTGCGTCCTCTTTCTCCTTGGATAAGATCATGGATTGAGCTGATGCCCGTCCAGTTCCTAATGTTTTGTATCCAGTCTGTTCTCCGTCTTCCTGCACTTCTTTTTCCCTCCATTTTCCCTTGGATAATAAGCTGTAGGATCTCGAAATTTTGTCCTCTAATGATGTGGCTAAAATATTTTTAACTTTTCTGTCTATTATCCATTTAACGGGCATTCTTTCGGTCTTTGCCATTTCTAGTACTCTTTTATTGGATGTTCTGGTTATCCACGAAATCTTTAACATTCTTCTACGTAGCCACATCTCCACTGCTTCTAGTCGTTCAATTTGTCTTTTATTGAGCGTCGCTGATTCTATACCGCATAACAAAACTGGAAAGATTGCACAATGTACTGTCTCTTATACGTAGGCATAAGGATCTATTGTGGAGTAGATTTTTCATGTTATTAAAGGTTGTCTGATACATCTCATTTTCATTTCGATATCCAAATCTAGGTTTTCTGTGATGTAACATGCCAGATATTTGAAATTATCAATTCTATCAACAATTTCATTGTTAACAGTGATTGTAGCCTGACTGAAACATCCATTTTGTTTTCTTAACATTGATGTTCAGATTGTACGTCTGCCCCGCTAGATTAAGTTTGTTTATTTTCATTAATTCAACTTTCTCATTCATATTGATTCTTCAACGTCACGAACGTTTCTGCGACCGGAAACTTCAACAGTCGGAACACTTTTTTTTCCTTGTGTGTTTTAATACTTGTTACATTTATTGAAAGAGTAGAGAAGTTTTTTACGTGCAAAAAAAGGATTATATTGCATGCGTGTAAATGCAGGCGCCTGGGAGTGTGATTTAGAATTTGTTTCTGATCACATATTACATTGAGTTGTGCTTTTAGCTGATGATGGGTTATACACGAAAACGTTTCTAAGGAAGCAATCATTTTATACTTGAATTTGTTTGTTATATTTCTATTTGTTATAATTTACTGTATTTTATCCCCGTTTTGTGCATGAAGTTGAAACGATCGAAAACAAGAAAAAGAATGATAAACTGGAAATATTACGTTATAGAAAAATAATCTTCACATATTATTTACACAGATGGTTCGAAGTCTGACGTTGGCGTCGAGGCTGCATTTATCATCCTCGCGATTACCTATTCCGAATCCTTTCGGTTGCCCTCCTTTTCCTCTATTTTCTTGCCGAATCCATGGCTATCCTGCAGGCAGTCCTTTTTATATCCTCGACAAACAACATCTCTAGATTCCTCCTATCCTCGGACTACTCGAAAAGTGTTTTATTGGCTATCTCCTCTCCCTTTCTTACTCATGTCACCTAGATCCCATTATTCTTCAAATTCGCTCCTTAATTTCTAATTTATTTGCATCCCGTCCTATCTTAATCTATCTACTATGGATTCCTGGTTTCTCGATCTTTTTACTTTTCTATACAGTCCTTTCCTTCCTCTCTTCTCTGGTTTAATCTTGTCCCCTACCTTCGCCGTTCGATTATAGTTCGCCTGCGATTCAATCATAGTCTGCTTTCGGCTTCTTTTTTCCGTTTTTATCTTGTTCAATCACCTTTGTGTCCTCATGACCAGAGCTCAATTACACCTGCGATGCGAATCACGTCTTGTTCTCGAATGTACCTTTATTTCCTCCGAACGTGCTACCCTGTATTCTAATCTTCTACGCCTTGGCCTCCCCACTTCGTATAGTGCCCACGCCATTCTTGCATTCCCTTTTCTCAATATATGTAGTTTCTTTATTAGCCTTTTTTATCTCCTCAGTTTCTAATCTTTTCCTTATATAATGCGCAGTTCTTTGCGTTGGGTAAGTTCCACTGTTGACGTGCCCAGAAAAAAAAAAAAAAAAAAAAATATCTTCACATAGGTGTAGTTTTGATTAAAAGTCGGGCTGTGTGAAAAAAAAAATGTTATTATTCCGTTAAAACTAAAAATAATGCTGGATGATATTGTATTAGTTAGAAAAATAAATGTTATACATCGAGCGTTATTTTAATTTTAAATAAAAATTTAAAAAAAAAAATTATATCTCGAATTTTAAAATAAAAATTATCCTGCAATTTCCCCACTTCGACCTTTAGCCAAAAAAAAAAAAAAAAAAAAAGATTATAGAGAAAAACAAAATAGTAATTGAAATAATTAGCGCGTATTTATCGCATTATCGCGAATGAATTAATGGCAGAAATATCAATTGCTATTTGACCTATAGAAGGAGGTATTTTCCATTCTACCATCGCCGGACATTCTCATGTAGCTCGGTGTTATACTATAGTTTAAAGAAGCCAGAAATATGAAGGATCGCTTTCGTTTAAATAGAAGTTCATGCAAGTACTGGTTCTGCTAATTACGTGTATCATTTGTGAAGCTCGGACTGTGCTGGTTGAACACAATGCGATAATAAAATTATCTGATAAGAATCGAAGTGCAGTTGATAACGCTGCACACAAACTTTGAATAGTCTTTTTGCAATAAATTATTTGCGAAAGCTGAAAATTGCTGATCTAGCTGTTTTGAAAACATTTACACATCGAAGCCGTATTTAT
The DNA here is from genome assembly GCA_039619475.1 of Icerya purchasi. NCBI lineage: Eukaryota > Metazoa > Arthropoda > Insecta > Hemiptera > Monophlebidae > Icerya > Icerya purchasi. Next base: position 444,561,045 of record CM077116.1, on the reverse strand, counting down.
TTGAAGAGTTCTTCGTCCGTATTCAGCTCGTTGCTGAATAGCATAGAAATTTCTTCTTTTTTCTTTTTTTTTTCGTTCCCTTTTGTTGGTTCTCTGTTTTGTTACAAGAGCGTGAAACTTGTAAGCAATATAAAGAACATCAATATGGGGATAAAATTCCAGGTACGTATACGTTCCAATTTTCCGAGTTAATTTAGAAAGCGTTATAAATTACAAAAACAAATTCACGCGTTTCAATAATAATTATCCGTTAGGATGTCGCGCCGGTAAAAATTCCTTCCGAACAAATGAAACACAAACTGCAAATAATGTGTAATAATAGTTGTTGTTAAAAATCGGTTCGTGAAATAAACAATTTAAAATCAAGAATATAACTGCTAAAAATCTATATCAATTTTGAGTAGTTTTTATAGGATTACCCAACTTCGTCGAGTGAAAATAATTTAATCGCTAGAAATATTTTACGATGGTACGTAGTTTATGGTTTATTTTATTTAGTAAATTTTTATTTTCGAAGTTTAGTTTGTGCTAAAAAAGGGAATCAAGTTGAGTGCGATGTTATTGGTAAAGGCCAAACCAATAAAACTTACCGATTGTACAAATATACGTCACCGAATTTCACCTGCACCATGAGTGTATATTATAGTCTAGACAATACTCTAAATCTATAAATGATTCTATTTTAAAGTGATTTTTTCCCATTTAAAATTCATTTTCTCCGGTTTTTTTCTTTGTAAATATTTAAGTACTATATTACTATTTTTTTATTTTTTTCATTCCCCTATTCCCGAAACGTCGGGTAGGGTAAATTTATTTACTGAAATATTGATTTATTATAATAATGAAATTAATACAAGTCATAAAATTAAGTATTTCGTATTATATTAATTTCCATTTTACAGTTTTGTTTTACAATATATACTATGCATTTTTATTATTTACATTAAATATAAATGTACATTATTTTTTCAGAATTTTATTTCTTCAATTTGCAAATTTGTTAAATTCATTAAAATAATTTCGTAAAAGTTGTTTTATATCATAATTACAGAATGTCTATTACTATTATTATAATTGTATTCTTGCAGTATATGAAAAACATCATCTCTAAAATTACATATATTACTCAGTTTTCAGAAATCTTAAATTTATATAAATCTACCTTTTAGGATAGACCGTGCCTTGTTATAAATTGGACATTAAAAAAAAATTTGGCGTATATTGATTATTTTTAAATCTATTAATATTATACTTGGGGAAAATTGATACGTTGTTCCGTTATAATTATTCCATATTCCTTGATGACTTACATTAAGTCGTATTAATCAGCATTAACTAGGAATCAGCCGCTTCATTGTCAAATATGCCCGAGTGGCCAGGTACCTACAGCAAATCAATATTGACTGAATGGAGATAGGAATGATTGTGAATGAGTGAACGTATACGGAGGATAACAAAGTCACACGAATGATCAGCAAGGGGAGAGGATATGGCCTGAAGGGCGCTCAAAGAGTCAGAGATAATTAAAAATTTAGAGGAAAATTGATTCGAGGAAATGAAAATAATAGAGCGAAGGATAGTCAATAATTCGTTTATGAATATGGAACAGAAATAGGAAAGGCGAAAAGATTCTGAGAGGTTAAAATCAGGAAGGATGGAGGAAGCACCAACACCACCAGGCCCCCTCGAACCATCCGTGTAAATGGTAACATGAGAGGGAAATAGGGAATTGATAGTGCTGTAAAATACCTGTTTAATTACGGCTTGGGGGAGAAATTTTTTGCAAATGAGGGGAGGATAAATACCTTAGGAGGATGACAGATGTCAGCGAAGTCGAAGGAAAAATAAGGGAGATTATTGAACGAGATAATATACGGCCAAAATGAACCGAGACGATGTGAAATAAAAGCCAGAATAGGGGTTTTGCCGGGAGTGAAGCGCCAGCTGTTATAAATCGAAAGGTAAGACTGAACAAGGGTAGAGGATGCGAGAGGAAGACGTTTAACAAGGAAACGATAGCCTAAATAAGATCTACGAATGGATAGGGGTGACGAATTGGATTCAGCAAGAATAGCACCTTCCTTGATTCCATTACCGATAAAATAAAAATCTAGCTTTCACTTTGTTTCATTCATATCTTTCATTTTGTTGGGCTAATGTCCTCTGTTACCGAACCCAAGGAAGAAAAACCAATGTTAATAAACGTGTTTTAAAATAAACGTATTATTAACCGAAAAAAGAGTATCGTGTAATTAAGAAATAATTAGGATGAATAATGGGATCCGATCAAATTTCCGAGATAAAAGAAGCGGCAAGTTCATTTCATTACCGAGTTCATTGAATTAATGAAATAATCGATTTCACACTCGTTCGTGCGAGTCTAGAGAAAGCCTCGTAATTAACTATCGCTTTTGACGCATTTATCGAAAACTATCTGTTTAATCAATTTTATTGCTTGTACTTGTAAATTTAGCTGAGCTTATCTAAAAAGAAGCCTTACTAGTTAATGATAACCTGTCCCGTTATTTTTTGCATATATACATGTATAAGTTCAACGGAGGTTAAATAATATTTACTCGCGTTCACTACGAAGAATAAATTTGAAAGAGCAGCGTGTTATCTGAAATAACAGTATTATATTTTATCTGTCACTATTTACTAGAGATAACTTTGCAAGTATCGTTTCTTTTTAGTTCGAAAACTCGAGGTGGTGAAGTTATTGGACAAAATTTGAAATGTTTATCTTTTTTAATTATCAAAAATCTTAATCTGCGCATCCGGAACGAATGCCAGTCTTATTAATTAGAACGTTAAAATTGACATCGTATAATAATATAATGAAAATTTGAAAAGCGATGGACCAGCAAAAAATTATAGACAAAAGAGCCATATGGTTGTAGATGGTCAGTATTTTGCTAGTCACGAAAAATTCTGAACTGAGCGTTTTATTGCAGTTTGTGTTTTCGGTGTTTATTTTTTTAATTGCGATATAGATGTCAAAAGCACGGAGCATTTTTTTGTTTTTTGCTCGTGTGTAACTTTTTTTTTTTTTTTTTTTTTTGACGCGTCAACTTTGTACACATTAACTCAACGAAAGTGAAATTTTTGGAAGTTACAATGTCCGGTAGCAGTATTCGAATCCGGTTCTAGCCAAACAAAGCACTACCGCCTAACCAACTACACCGCGTTAGCTGGCTGTGTATAACAAATTGATGTTATTAGAGACTGTACTCGATTGACTACGTTTTAGTTATACACTTGGGGGAAAGTGTTTTTGTCTTTTTCTTTCGCGAGAAAAGAAAAAGACAAAAACATTCTGTTGATAATGAAACTTCTGTAAATTGATGAGTATACGAAACGAAGCAGGTCTATAATTAATTAACAAAGTTACGTGCAATACATTCTTAATTTCGAGTTGGCTGAGTAATCGATTACTTCCAGTAATCAATTTAAAAAATTAATCCTGCAATCAATGCTATTTATTCATCGGTTGCCTTTAGAACAATTATAATGTAAAAAATCATTTTTTAAAACTATTTAAAAAAAGGTTAAAAGCATATTCCTTTCCTTCGCACGCACATACACATACATACCCACGCATAACCGCGAAGCTACCGTATACCTTATTGGTTCGAAACGATAGAAAGAAATATAAATTATTGTAAAGTTTTTTTTTTTTTTCTCCGATAGAATGTATATTAATCTGTGTCTAATATATTTAGACTGACATTAAAACATCGAATGTTGATTCGCGATATATTTCCCGTGTAAATTTTTAATTTTTACCGGGAATTAAATATCTATTAACTATAATATAAATAATATAGTATATTTATGCACTTTATTACTAATTAGATAATTAATTAATTAATAAGTTTGGCTAACAGAAATAAATGTATTTTTATATATACGAGAACCTTATCGCGGCAAAATTAATATTACGTAATTTCAATTACACGAAGAAAAACAAAACCGATTATTGAAGCGGGAGAATAATATTTTCTCGTTAATGGTGAAGAAAAATGGACGCAATACGAGGAGCAAAAACAATTAGAGAAACGTCGTCGCGTGTGTAGAGGAGAACAATTAACGAGAACTGACAGGGTTTACCAAAAATAAATAAGTAAATAAATAAAACACGTCTTTAGCAGAGTGACCTAAAAAAATCCTGAGAATATATTCTACGGAGAGAAGGAATAAGGAACGAATAGAATTGTAAAAATCAGAAAGTCCGAGCAGAAATAAGGATTTCACGCAAAGCTGGGATAAAAGAAAAAGGTTGTTTTTTTTCATCTTTTTTTTTGGGGGGGGCACGTCAACAATGGAACTTACCCAACGCAAAGAACTGCGCATTATATAAGGAAAAGATTAGAAACTGAGGAGATAAAAAAGGCTAATAAAGAAACTATATTAAGAAAAGGGAATGCAAGAATGGCGTGGGCACTATACGAATTGGGGAGGCCCAGGCGCAGAAGATTAGAATACAGGGTAGCACGTTCGGAGAAAATAAAAAAGCATTCGGGAACAAGACATGATTTGCATCGCAGGTATAATTGAGCTCTGGTCATGAGGACACAAAGGTGATTGAACAAGAGAAAAAACGGAAAAGAGAAGCCGGAAGCAGACTATGATTGAATCGCAGGTGAACTATAATCGAACGGCGAAGGTAGGGGACAAGATTAAACCAGGGAAGAGAGGAAGGAAAGGACTGTATAGAAAAGTAAAAAGGTCGAGGACTGGTAAAGAATAAAGGATAGAATTCGGTCCAGAAATCGTGATGGCAACGATAAGAAAGACAGCAGTAGAGATTTAAGTAGGAAATCTACTAATGAATAGACACTATTGATCGCCGCCGAACGTGCCGACGAGTCAACCAACTCGTTGCCAGGAATAGCGCAATCACCGGGAATCCATAGTAGATAGATTACGACAGGACGGGATGCAAATAAATTAGAAATTAAGGAGCGAATTTGGAGAATAATGGGATCTAGGTGACATGAGTAAGAAAGGGAGAGGAGATAGCCAATAAAACACTTTTCGAGTAGTCCGAGGATAGGAGGAATTTAGACATGTTTGTCGAGGATATAAAAAGGACTGCCTGCAGGATAGCCATGGATTCGACAAAAAAAAAATAGAGAAAAAGGAGGGCAATCGAAAGGATTCTGAATAGGTAAGCGCGGGGATAGTGAACGTAGCCTCAACGCCAGCATCGGACTTCGAACCATCCGTGTAGATAATTGCATGGGAAGTGAACTATACGGATAACGCCTTTGATTGAATTCATTTTGAACGGCAGGATAAGGAAGAGATTTAATGCACGAGGGGAGAACAAATAACTTCGGAGAGTGCATGAATTCAAAGAAATTATAAGTGAAGTAAGGTGGTTTGGTGATTATCTTTCATTAATACTGTTCAACTCGTCCCCGGAGGAGATGGTGAATGAATTCATAGGGGAGGAAGAAGCCAATTTTCTAATGATGTAATTTTGATCGAAAATATGATTCAAGAAAATTCAGGGTAAAGCACAAGAATTTTAAAGAGACTAGAAGAGGTTTACTGGAATCAAGATACGTGCGTCGCAAAATTAAATGCAGAAGAAGTATTGGGAATAAAATTTAAGGTTAATACTGGCAATTAATATAGATAGCCAAAAGTAAAAGTTAAAAGAGAATGAAAAATAGTGAAATGGAATAAAAGAAGAAAATTAATTCGGTGGTAATCTTGATGAACTTCGAGAAAAGGGCTTGAAAAATGTTACATATACGAAGTATGTTGCTGCACTAATGAGCATGATTAATAGAAAATATATCGGAAGACCGCTTTAGAATAAATAACGAAACGGAGAGGGAATGAAAGCGTCATCAGGAGAAGCTGTGTCGATACGAAGCTATAGGAGGTACATCGAACAATCTTTGCATTTTTCGGAAAATTTCAAGGACAGATTTAGTTTTCATCAAAGTTTCAGATCAGTTCGGTGTTTTAATTAACTTCCGAGGAAATTTCAGCTTTTTAGCCAAAAAGTTTCGCACATATAACATTTGGTAACTCACAAAGTTGCCGCATAGTTGTAATTTTTAATGTTGCTCTTTAACGAATTACACAATAAGTAATTCTCTTTTGAGGGTTTTTTCTTTTATTTTTTGCAAAAGAATTTAAATTGAATCGACAAACACAAAAAAAAAAATATTTACGCGTCCCCTTCAAACGTAAACTTCCTTAACCGTTTGACTGAGCCTTTTTTTTTGACTCTACTAGAACATAAAGGAAAATATGGCAAACGAGAAGTCTAGAAATTAAAAAGTTTATTCGAAATTAATTTTATTTCTGTTAGTCGCATTAAAAATGATCTGCGACGGTGTATAATATATATTGATTAATTCCAGGAAGAAATAACGGAAGACCAGTCCATATACATGTCTGAAGATATTAGCTATGACAAGTTACGGGAAAGATTGAATAAATATTCCATTTGGTGGAGGATATATATAGACTTGATCTGTACATTTTGGATTTCGTCTCTTATCATTGGCTTCTTTGTTTATCCAATTTTATTAGCTATACTTGTATTATATTCAAAAACCAGTCTCCTCGTGATATTCCTTTATTATATCTGGATTTATTACGATAGGGACACTCCTCACAACGGTGGCAGGAAGTAAGTATTTCATTAATTTGTAGCGTGCACGTTTGTGAGCGAGAACTGTTCAGTTTAATCAGTGGCGAAGCATCCGGTACTTTTAGTCATGCGACGAAGCACCGAATCAAATTGAAAAAGAAAGTACTTCTCTGGCAGCATAGATTATTAACGCGGCTAAAATTACCGTTTTTAGCTGGTCAGTAATAAATGCGGAAAGTTGATGTGAAGAAAAAGGCTTAACTTGCAAAACCCTAATCGCCCGACAGTAAGGAGTAAAACAGTTGAATTCCGATGATCTTTTCGCCTTTCATATTCTGTTCGCCAGGTGCTACAAGTACTTCGCCGCTATTAGCGAGTCACTAATATGGTATATTCAGAAGCATACATATACATTCGATAGCATACACATTTAATAGTATACACATACAATAGCATACACATACAATAGCATACACATACAATAGCATACACATACCATACAATAGCATACGCATACAATAGCAGGCACAGTCGTAAGATTTCAACTACAGATTTTAAAAAGACGCAAAAAACTAAAAGAGCCATGCTATTTTATATGCGCATGCGCTAGGGTTCATAGGGGGGCCCGCGAGGGAGGCCACTTTCTTCAACTCACTTGAGGCCCTCCCTATGAGCGCCCTGGCACATGATAACTAAACGATGACTTCCGATTTCTTTTTTCCATTTTATTCACTTTTAAAGAGTGTTGAAAAAACTTACGGTTTTTCTTTGTTCTAAATGTGGACAAATGTATTTCAACTAGTATATATTATAACTGAAAAATAATAATGCTCTTAAGGAATAAAAAAACTATAGAGATTTTGCGCAAATTTAAAATTCCCATAAAAGCAAATTAGGTAACAACACAATGACACGAGTTATGTAACTTACATTTTATAGTTTGCTCCAGTTGAAGTTTCAGAGGTTTTTCAGCCAAAAATGCATGTTTTCATTTTTTTAGACTTGTTTTATCGGTTCTGAAAATCCGGAAAAATTCAGAAAAACATTTTATTATAATATACATAACATATATCTATTTCGTTGTTGTTAGTTGAATTTCAAGAGGTTTTACAGCCAAAAACGTATGATTTTATTTAATTTTTGAATTGTTCCACTCGTTCCTCCCGTTCCAAAAATCTGAAAAAATTCAGGAAAACTTGTCATCTGCAAATACGTAACACATATCTATTTCGATGATATTAGTTGAATTTCAAGAGGTTTTTCAGCCAAAAATGCGTGTTATTATTATTTTTTTGAACCTCTTCCGCCGCTTTTAAAGATGTGAAAAAATTTAGATAGTTTATACTACAATACATGAGATATATATTTTTTTCGCCCTTACTGAATTTTCAAATTATTTTTTTGACTGTAAACTTTTAATACTTTAAATAACCGTTAAGTTCAGTTACACTGTTATGTATTTTATTACACGAACATATAATTATTTTTTGACATTTTAAACATTCTTAACGTTTCTAAAAATTTGAATTAGCATCTAAAAATCTGAACAAATTCACCGTAATATAACTTTCTATTATCTTTAACCTCCAATAAGAATTTTTTAAATCGATTGAAAAATGGTTGAGATATCGTAAAAAAACCGAAAATCACAAAATGCAACCTCCTATAGGACTCGGAGTCTGAAACTTTCAGCATCAACTACTTTTTTCATGCCCTAGATGTATACATTTTTTTTTTTTTTATATAGCTTGGTTCAAAGTCACTTTTACCACCCCCTTAACCGGCTAGACCTTTTAATATACATTTTTTTTTCGAAATTAAAGAAAAAAGAGGCTCTTAATTTGGCTTTGTTTATACATATAGTAGTGCGTGCGATTGTATGTCGAGTTATACGAACGGAAAAATCAGGATTCGCCAATGAGTTTAATCATTCTATATTTAACACTTGTGGCGGAAGGTTACGTATAAAACAAAGGGTATAACTCCTTCCTCCTGGAATTCTTTTATCGTAATTCCCATTCCTAAGAAAAATTCTTCCCTACGTCCTATTTCCCTGGCATCCTGTATTAGAAAACTATTTGAGGGTATGCTCAACAAGCGCCTTGTTTGGTGGCTAGAGCATAATAATATATTCCCTATTAATATGTTCGGCTTTCGGCCTGGTATTGGCCCTTCTGATTGTGTTAGTCTTTTCGTTTCCCACATATACAAATCTTTTATCCAAAAACATTTCACCCTAGCTTCCTTTATTGATGTTTCCTCTGCTTTTGATAATGTTCATCTTCCCACTCTAAGAGATAAAATGACGGCAATTAATATCCCAATTAAATTCTCTTCCCTTATTATCAATCTCATGTCAAATCGTTCTATCCACTTCTCCTCTCCATCTCTTAATGCTCCAAGAAAGGTTTTCCGAGGTCTTCCTCAGGGTTCCTCCCTCAGTCCTACTCTTTTTAACATCTATACTATCAGTATAGCTTCTCTTCCTTTAAATTCCTATTCCTTATTCTTTGCAGACGACATTCTCCTGTTTTCCTCGTCTGAGGATGTTTTAGCAGCCTATGAAGCACTCAGTTCGTCGCTCATTGTGCTGGAACATTCTCTCTCCTTAATTAATCTTTCAATTTCTCCCTCTAAGTCTTCTTATACTATTTTTACCCTCCGTCCCTATAACCCTGCTTTGGTCAACCTATCCTTAAACAATGTATCTCTTTCCCGTGTTAATTGCTTTTGTTATCTCGGTGTCTTTCTTGATAGTCGTTTGTCCTTCTCTGAACACATCAAATATCTTTCTGCTTCCACTATTAAAAGGTTAAACTTGCTGAAAGCCCTGTCGCCAACTAAATGGGGTGGCGATCCCTATATTCTTATTTCCCTTTACAAATCTATTATCCGTTCCAAATTTGATTATTGTTCTTTTATTTCTGGTAGTGCGTCCAAGACACGTCTTTCCAAACTAGATGTAATTCAGAATTCTTGCCTTCGTCTCTGTCTTGGCGCTCTTAAATCCTCTCCAACCACTGCTATTCTTGCTGAATCCAATTCGTCACCCCTATCCATTCGTAGATCTTATTTAGGCTATCGTTTCCTTGTTAAACGTCTTTCTCTCGCATCCTCTACCCTTGTTCAGTCTTACCTTTCGATTTATAACAGCTGGCGCTTCACTCCCGGCAAAACCCCTATTCCGGCTTTTATTTCACATCGTCTCGGTTCATTTTGGCCGTATATTATCTCGTTCAATAATCTCCCTTATTTTTCCTTCGACTTCGCTGACATCTGTCATCCTCCTAAGGTATTTATCCTCCCCTCATTTGCAAAAAATTTCTCCCCAAGCCGTAATTAAACAAGTATTTTACAGCACTATCAATTCCCTATTTCCCTCTCATGTTACCATTTACACGGATGGTTCGAGGGGGCCTGGTGGTGTTGGTGCTTCCTCCATCCTTCCTGATTTTAACCTCTCAGAATCTTTTCGCCTTTCCTATTTCTGTTCCATATTCATAAACGAATTATTGACTATCCTTCCCTCTATTATTTTCATTTCCTCGAATCAATTTTCCTCTAAATTTTTAATTATCTCTGACTCTTTGAGCGCCCTTCAGACCATATCCTCTCCCCTTCCTGATCATTCGTGTGACTTTGTTATCCTCCGTATACGTTCACTCATTCACAATCATTCCTATCTCCATTCAGTCAATATTGATCTGCTGTGGGTACCTGGCCACTCGGGCATATTTGGCAATGAAGCGGCTGATTCCTTGGCTCGGGCTGCTGCTGCTTCCTCTCGTTTTTTTTTTTTTAAAATTCCATCCGTTAACCTGCTATCAGTTTGTAAAAGCTTTCATATCCGATTTTGGTCGGATACCTATGTTTCTTCTTTTTCCAACAGTTGTTCCTTTTACCTGTCAGTCCAGCCTATTCTTCCTTCATATTCATGGTTTCTTTTGCATCCCTCCCTCCGTCGTTCTGAAGTTGTTTCCATTGTTCGTATGCGCCTTGGCCATTCTTTGCTGCCTTCCTCCAGATTTCGTTTCTCCTTGATTTCTTCTCCACACTGTCCTCTCCATCCGGATGATGCAATTATTTGCGACGCCGATCATGTGTTCTTCCAGTGTTCATCCCTCTCGGTGGAGCGTTCTGCCTTATATTCTTATTTGCTTAAGCTTGGACTTCCTACCCCTTATTGTGCATCCTATATCCTGTCCTTTCCTTCCCCACTAATTATTCCTGCTATTTGTTCCTTTTTAGTTAAAATTTCTGATCGAATCAAAATATAACCGACTTCTTTCCTTACCTTTTGTTTCTGGGTAAAGGTCCTTGGTTGACGAGCCCAAAAAAAAAAAAAAAAAAAAAAAAAAAAAATAAAAATAATAATCAAATACAATTAAATTATTTCGATTAAAAAAATAAAAATCATATGTGTATGAACGATAGAGTTGCTTATGCACAAGTATGTGCTGGTAAATTTTTCATAATAATAATGATGACAACAATACAAAGCAACATTATATGTTACAACACTATTTAGTGGATACTTAGGTTCCCGGCTGGAACTTGTATTACTAGAAAAATACCAGCTGGTGCTGAGATCAAGATAGCATAATAATGGTAATAGTAGTGTAACAATAACAACAGTCAGAAAGCCGCTGTTAAATAAATAATTGCCAATTAGACGCGGCGGCTGTAGAGGAACAACTTCTATAGATAGGATTACTAAAATTTATCTTATTGAAACTGCTACTCTCTGGTAAGTAATTTAAATTCGACTTAAGCAATCATAAAAACCGCTGTAAATAAATTTCTTACTGTGCAAATGATAAAACTGTTTCAATAGGTAATAGCGATAAAGAAATTCATGGCGAAACTTTTATTCATCATTTTCTAGATCTACCTCCACTTCCCATCTTTGGAGAATGGCTAAAGCTTTTCGCTCCTCCAGCTCCGAACGCCCCTCACACTACAACCTTCCTTCAGAGAAGCTCTCTACTTTTCTTGATTCAATTGCTCCTTCCTATGTACCTTCCCTCGAGGAAACATTGGCTCCTTCCCTACCTGTCACATCTCCTTCTCACTTTTTCTCTTCTCCCTCCAGCTTCAATGAACTCTACGATTCCTTGATCAGTTCTTCTAATTCTAGCCCAGGTATAGACGGCATCCCTATCCTTGTCCTCAAGAACCTCTCTGAGTTAGCACTCAAAACACTTCTGTCAATCTATAATTCCTTCCTGTACACTTCTGCAACTCCACCACTTTGGAATTCCTTTATTATTATTCCTATCCCGAAAAAGAAACCTAACTGCTTCCGTCCAATCTCTTTATCCTCGTGTTTAAGAGAACTTTTTGAACACATAATTGATAAACGCCTGGTCTGGTGGCTAGAATATAACAATGTTTTTCCCGATAATATGTTTGGTTTCCGTTCTGGCTTTGGTGCTACTGACTGTATATCCTTGTTCCTTTCCGATATCTATAAATCCTTCATTCACAGGAAATTTACCATCGCCGCGTTTGTTGATGCCACTGCTGCCTGTGACAATGTTCACCTACCTTCTTTACAAAATAAAATGCTTTCCATTAACATCCCTCTTCAGTTTACTACCTTAATTATCAATCTTTTCCGGAATAGAACAATTCGTCTTTCTTCTCCCTTCTTCGACGATTCCAGATCAATTTTTCGAGGCCTTCCGCAAGGATCGTGCTTGAGTCCTACACTTTTCAACATTTACTTTCCCAGTCTTGCTACTCTTAACATCCCTTCTAAGTTCTTATTCTTCACTGACGATATTCTCGTCTATTCCTTCTCTAATAATCTTTCTTCTGCCAATGAGGAGCTTAATTCCTCCCTTGCTATTTTGGAATTATCGTTGTCTTCTCTTCATTTTTCTATTTCCCCTGAGAAGTCTGCCTCTGTAGTTTTTACATTTCGTCCTTTTAACCGTTCCTTAATTAACCTTTTCCTGTGTCAACTCCCTATTCCTCTAGTTAACTCTTTCTCCTACCTTGGTGTCGTTCTTAATAGTAATTTATCTTTTTGCGATCATATCAACTATCTATGTACATCGGCTCTCAAGAGATCAAATTTCCTAAAAGCGTTGTCCCCCCGGAAATAGGGTGGCGATCCGTATATTCTCCTCATACTTTATAGATCCATTATTCTTTCTAAATTAGACTGTTGTCTTTTATTTATGCCAGTGCTCCCAAATCCCTCCTTTCCAAACTTGATCGCATCCAAAACTCTTGTCTTCGCCTCTGTATTGGTGCTCTGAATTCTTCTCCAACTCCTGCTCTTCTGGCCGAAACTGGCTTCCTTCCTTTATTTATTCGAAGACTTTGTCTCGGTGAAAGATTTATGATTAAACGTCTTCATATTCCTCACTCGAAACTCGTGAATTCCTATCAATATATTCTGGAAAACTGGCGTTTCTCTCCTAGAAAAATTCCAATCCTTTCACACATATCCTCCCGACTTGTCCTATTCTCTCACTTTATCCTCTCCTATAATAAATCCCCGTACTTCACTTACAACTTCGTAGAACTGTCGTTTTCTCCCAAGCTATTTTCTCTTCCCTCAAACATTAAATCTCTTCCGTTTCCTGTAATACACAACGAATTTAACCAAACTCTACATTCACTTTTTCCAGCTCACAGCATGGTTTTTACGGATGACTCAAAATCTGCTTTAGGTGTCGGAGCTGCTTTTATCCTTCCTGATATCAACTATTCTGAGTCTTTTCAACTCCCTCCCTTTTCTTCTATCTTCTTAGCCGAATCCATGGCTATTTTACGTGCTATCCTTTTTATATCCTCAACATCCAATTTATCAAAATTCGTCATATGCTCTGATTCGGAAAGCGTTTTATCAGCCATCTCATCTCCATTCCCTAAACCATCGTCAGATCCTATTATTCTTTACATTCGTTCCTTAATTTATAATTTATTAACACATCCCGTTCTATCCTAATTGAACTGTTCTGGATTCCGGGCCACTGCGGCATCGTTGGTAACGATCTTGCCGATTCATTGGCATGTCTAGCTGCAGTAAATGGCCGTTTCATAGACAGATTCCCCTCCCAATGTCTTTGTCCACTCTCTTATCGTTTTCACCATGACTTTTGGACTGATCTTTATCCGTCTCTTTTCTCCAATCCTAACTCTTTTTACCTTGCTATACAACCCTCTCCCACTACTTCTTTCTGGTTTAATAATTTTCCCTGCATCAGCCGTTCTGTTATTTCTTCCATAATTCGCCTCCGCTTTAATCACAGTCTGCTTCCTGCTTCCCTCTTTCGTTTTAATATTGTTCAGTTTCCCTTGTGCCCCTTCCATCCTCCTATATTAAATTTGACCTGTGATGTAAATCACCTCTTATTCGAATGCTCATCTATCTCCTCAGAACGCGTAGTCCTTAATTCTAATTTGTTTGGCCTTGGCCTCCCGACCCCTTACTGTGCCCACTACATTCTTGCTCTTCTTTCTCTTTCTGTTGTTCCTATATTGGTTACCTTTATTTCTTCTGTTTCTAATCGCTTCCTGATTTAACTTTCAAGTCCCTACGTTTCATTATTTGTTAGTCCTTTGTGCTGGGTAAATGTCCTGAGTTGACGCGCCCAAGATTAAAAAAAATAAAATAATAGCGATACTGCTGGCGAAATAAAAAAATTAATTAAGACAAACAGTTCACCGACTAGTTTCTGATTAGAACACCTGCATTTTGTACATAAATTTATCATCCGTTTGCAACAATTATAAACTAATAAAATAAATCACATATATGCTATAATATATGTTAATTTGTAATAATGTTTTTGAGTTTAAACCATCATCACAGCTGTAAGAAGGGTCTTAAAATCTACTCATAGCCGATAATTGTTTGGACATGAAAGTGTTACATATATATGTAATTTCTAGTTGCCACCCCATTCGTAATTGTATAATATTTATCCTAATGGTTTAAAATATCCGCTTATTCATGGTGAGACGAATTTACTGGTGATGAGCGATGTATCCGTATCGGTTATTTTTCACCGGTTAGTTGAAAATCACAGTCACTATCGATGATCAAACGGTTAGTTAACAGCTTCGAGTTATTTTGAAACGGCAGTGACGATGCGTTTGCCCAGTGAAAAATATCGCTACCGGTGATAATTTTCTTACCGGTGAATCATTTTCTGCCCGGAGATTAATTTTTTTTTTTTTTTTTTTGGGATCCCGTTCCAGATGTAATTGGTGGGGCAAGTTGATTCATAGAATATGATTAACATTTTACATTGCAGTTGTCCCAGAACTTTTGCAAAAATACTTTTCGTTCTGAGATCAACTGGATTTAGTTTAATATAAATTGCACAATATATAAATTAGAATGTATGATCGATTTTAAATATCTACTTGTTTTTTTTTTTGACATTAATAGTGTATATATATATATATATATATATATATATATATATATAATACAATATCTTAAGATTAATATATTTCATTTTTCTCCTTCAGTATTTCTCTTACAAAGCTGTTGACCTCGAGATAGGTTCTTTCTTCTTTGAAACAATTCATAAGATCTTCTTTTTTTATGTTGTAGTTTCTTCTTATATCCTCAAATTGTTGGCATATTTTGAATGTGTGGTCGGGTGTATCTTCATCTTCTTTGCATTTTCTACATAAACTGTTGCTTATTATCTTGAATTTTTTAGATAAGAAGCAAAATTACCGTGTCCTGTAAGATACTGTGTTAGGTAGTAGTTAGAGGTTCGTTCTTTGTTTTCCATTCTTTCCTTGATACTTGAAATTGACTGTGTTGTTCGTCTCCCTATTATTTGCGTTTCATACTGTTCTTGTCATATCTTTATTGTCTTGTCTTTTACTTGTTTAATTTTTTCCTGTATGGTTGTTTTACTTAATTTCTTATGCCTATTCTTTTAATTTGATTGATTTGTTGTAATTGTAAGTCAACTGGTGGTTGTCCTGCTATTGCATAGACCGAAGTGTAGGATATGGTCTTGTAAGCAGATATGACTCCTATTAATATTATTCTCTGTAATGATCTGAGTTTCTTTATGTTTGATTTCCTCAACTTTTCATAATAAGCTAGAGATCCATATTCAGTTACGGAGCGGAACAGCGCGTTATACAAAATTTTTCTTTTTTTTGTATCAAATCCAAATGTGTTGTTATACAGTGATCTCATTTTGTTGTAATTTTTTTAAATTCTATTAATAATATATTCAACGTATTTATTATAATTAAAATTTTGATCTAGAACTATTCCTAAGTATTTCATTTCTGTTATAAAACATAAGTTATCATGTCCCGTAAAAATTTGTTTTTGTATTTGTTGTGAAAACTCGTGTTTCTTATGTTTTCGTGAGAGATTAATAATGTTTGAGTCTTGTTTGAATTAAGAATCCGAGGCCGTTCAGTACCGAGTTGATCTTTTCGATGCTTTTATTTACTAATTCAACATTTTTGATTTCTTCTATCCCTACAATAAGTAATAGATCATCCGCATAGCTTATCAATGTAATTCTTTCTGTTTCTCTTATACTTTTATGCACCTCGGATATATTAAGGGGGGGGGGTCTTAGAGGACAAAAAAAGACGATTTTTTGATAATTTTTTTTTAGAGAATATGGTTAATGCAAGTTCATTTACATAATTGGTACATGATAAAGTAACATCTGAAGAATATTGTGTTAAATTTTCATTGAAAAATATAAAGAATTAAGCCAATGGCAGCAAAATTTTCGTAGGCGCCTCGAAAAAAAGTTGTTTTGCGGTGCACCGCATAACTCAACACTGGATTATCGGAAATGAAAAAACCAAAGTTTTTTCATTAGTTAATGAGTTTCTGTAGGTAGCAACGGTGAGTTTTTAAATTTATTTTTATTTTTTAATCGTTGGTAACACTTGGAAGTGAAAGTACCGATTTTCAGGTAAAAATTAGACATTTGTTATTGTAAAATAAACAATAATAATTAAAAAAAAAAAAAACTCGACGTTGCTACCTTGAAAATTGTCTATAAAAATAGTGTACCAAATTTTAGAACACTCGGTGCAGTAGATTTTGAGTTACAGAGTGCACCGGCTTTGAAAACGTTGTTTCGAGAAAAACGCGTTTAAAGTTTTTGTTTTTTATAGTATAAAATCACAAATTAAACGTTAATAAGGTAGTAATTTTTGTCTATATTCACACAGAATCATCAATGCCAGGCCCATAAAGTGAAGAATTTTGATTTAGAATGTCCAAAGCATCTTTTTGCTCTTGTCCATGATGAATTCTCTCTTCTTTGGTATGTTCCGCCGCTTGCTCGTCCGCTTTGCTCATTCGTGTATTGTCCACTGATTGCGCGCATCCATGAGAACATGGGCCTGTACTGATTCTCATCTCTTCCAGAAAGGTCAGGTAAGCAACATAGCCTTCATTGAAGGTAGAGGCAGCCGCATGAGCTGCAAACTCAACAATAATTGTCGGACCACTCTCAGTTTTTGGCGAAATTTTCCAAATAAGTTGGTTGATACTCTCATTATTGTTTTGAGAGAATTCGCCAATACACCGCTCCAGGAGGGCATCTTTGCTCAGATGTTCACAAATTGGCGTTTAATGCCTTCTAGAACATATCACTTGGTAGAGCAGAGTAGGAGTGTTTGAAAAAACGCAATTTGTTTGCAGCTGCGGCTCTCTGTCATTCACACCAAGAGTTTTCCCCGCTCAGGCAGTTTTGCTGTGCTTGTTTGCCAGTTAAGGCGTAGTGATAATAAGTCGCCCAAATGGCCTTCTTCATTTCTTCTACAGAATGAAAATTGTAACGGATGGCACGACCATAGTAAAGTGTTAGTTTATCAATGAATTTAGCAGTGAGCTTGCCTTTACCGGAAAGTGTTTTTCTTTGTATTTTCTTTGCAGCCTTAGTTTCAGTATCTATTACACCTTTTTTTTTACTAAATCGCGCAAACGGGTCTCCATCCTCTTCTGGACGTGTCCTACACATTCCTTTTTGTTGATTAACATACAAAATCTTCGCTCAGCTCAGCGTTACTTGACACACGTATTGCGCTTTCTGCCGCAAGCACAAGTCAGTGCCTCGACCACTACCACTCAGACACAAATACGTCTCTGCCCTGATGCAGCAGTACAAACAACCGGACTTACAACAGAACACAGGGATTTTTGGTTTTGGCCGAGTAAGCATCCTTGACACGACAAAGCAGCGATACAACCTAGAATGACGTTTGAAAGATCGTGAATAGATGAACAAACAGAGACTAATTTCTAACTGAAACGTCGTGTCGTTAAGAAATAGCATACGCGTACCGAATCCATCTCAAGGCATAGTTATAAACATCTACCTACCTGCGTAAATCTTTTTCGAAAAATTCAATTAAGGGACTATATAAAAGGGACAGAAAAATATGCTCTGCTGTGCGTCAGGGCCAAATAGTCGTTTTCGTTCTTTTAGTAGAGTTAGAGCGGCGCACAGTTAATCTTTGTTAGTTTTGCTTCAATTTATTTGAAATTTTGACGCAATATTCTTGTGATTCTGTACATTCATAATTTTTTTTACTCCCGAGACACCCTCCCCCTTAAATAATGTAGGAGATTGCGATGAACTTTGTGGTACTCCGAATGTTAAGTCTTGCTCGAGAATTTTCTCGTTATCTTTATTGTACAGCGATATTACTCTGTTTTTCAGCAAATTTGTTGTTATTTGTAGTAAATGTGTTTTTAATCCGTTATTTTCCATAATTTTAAGTAGGCTGGACCATCTGATTCTGTCAAGGGCTCCTTGAACGTCGAAACTTATCAATATTACATATTTATAGTCTTTCCTCAGTTGGTCCATTTTCTGTGGACTTTCCTTTCCTGTAACCATACTGATTTTCATGTAGGGTGTCCTTATTTTTAAAATTTCAGTGTTGAGATAGTGTTTAATTTTCATTTACTTTTCCCAAAGTTGGTAATAGTGTTATAGGTCTATATGAATTTATCTTCTGGGTCGGATCCTTGTCAGGTTTATTCAGTAATTTTATTTTTCTTTGTTTCCAGAATTCTGGAAAACAGTTGAAATTCCAGTACTTTTCAAATATTTGTCTCAGTATTTCTGGATTATTTTTATGAATAATTTTGATAATTTTATTCGAAGTTTCATCGTGTCCATTAGCTTTATGCTCGGTGATTATTTGCTTACCGATTATTCTGAAATTAACTGATAACCATTAATTAAAATACGTTTTCTTACTGATTCAAATCATTAAACTTGTTATGTCAGCGTAAAAATAATGCAAATGTTCGCTTCTATCAACTAAATTAGGCCACGGTTATTTGCACCAAACATTTTATGTCCTACAAGATAATATTTTTATTAAGAAAGTATACTTCTAATTGTGAACCTTCAATAAATTTATTCGAAAGATGTTTCGTTTTTACGTTTGATCTAAATAATTTACTTCAGCAGTGTAATACGTTTGTTGGTTAAAGTAAATTACGAGCTATGTTCTTTATTTTTATTTTTTTTTAGTGATACTAATATAGTTTTTTATAATATTCACACATTTTTTATATATTGGTTAATTTAAGAAATTTTTACAGTTTTTAAGTGTTAATTGTAAGTAATAAGTCATTTATATAGATAATACTTATGCACACACTAGTTATTAAAAGTGGTATTAGGTTCGAAAAATTAGGAAGACAAAAATTTAATGAAATGTGTAATTTTTTCACACCCGTTGATGAAAAAAAATATTCTGCTACTTGCAATATATGTAAACATTCGGAGACATTCTATCTCCACAAATATAATCCTCAACATCTTTGCAAATCCCAACTTCAACAGCCCTCTCCATTTTATGGTTCCTTCCAATTCCCTCTCTCACAACAATGACGATCTTTTAAAGAACACCAAGATTCAATACTTTCCCATCAATATCAATCCACTCTGGTCCTCATACATTTCGAAGATAGATCTGTTACTCACTCACTCGGATAAATTCTAATTTAACCCTCTCATCTATAATCGTCAGTTCAACAACCTCCTTACCAAATATCCAAATTTTGTCAAAATATACATTGAAGGCTCCAAATCAAATGGAGCAGGGTGTTCGATTATTCACAATCACAATGAAATACCATTTCCACTATCTCCATATTTTACAGTCCTTTCAACCGAACTTTACGCTCTCAAATTAGCTACAAACTAATCTGTGGATCTCTCATCAAACAATATTCTAATTCTAACAGACTCATTGTCGGCACTCCTCACAATCTAAAACTACCGTAAAAAGAAACAACGTCCCATTTCCCAAGAAATAGCAAAGTACTCTTTCGTCTTCTCACAAAGAAATCATCTTCTGTTTGATACCATCCCATTGCAACATCCGTCAAAATGAGAAAGCAGACGAAATAGCAAAATTGTTCTTGGCCATCTATCCAATTTTAAACGTTCCAATTTCTCTTTCAGACCTGAAAGTATCCAGTAAATCTTTCGTACATAAATCCTTCCTACAATACTGTAATCAGATCCCAGACACGAACAAACTAAAAACCATAAAAAATTCCGTAGATATTTGGCGAACTTCTTATCAAGAATCTAGAAAAAAAAAACCGTACTATTCAGACTAAGAACAGGTCACTCAGCTCTCACTCATGGTTATATACTAAACAAACAGCCTCAACCTGTACCTGCACAGTCCCAATCTGCATCAAACACATACTAATCGGTTGTGTCCAAAATTCAAAACCCAAAGAAATCTACACATCCGAAATGAATCTCTTGAATCCCTACTTTCAGATAATGACATCAAAACTCTCAAGCTCTTCTCCCTCCTGCAAGCTACCAGTCTCTACTCCCAAATCTAAATCCTCACAATACTCACGCCTCTATCCATGGTGTAATAATAATAAAAAAAAATAAATATATATATATATATATATTATGTAAAAAAAATAATCTTATAAAACAACTAATTCAAATTTAAAGAAACATTTAATTTCTAATCATCATATTGTGTTTCTGAAAGAAAGGAATATAGAAAGTATTCATCAGTTAATAACTACACAATTGGTAGAGTCTGTAGAATCAAATTCTGGAAGTACTACAAACTTAAAGATTAAATTCATGAGATATAATATTAGTTTCGTAATAGTATTTTATATAACAAAGTTATAGATTTAGTAGAGGGAAAAAGCCGATTCAAACTCAAAGGATGCCGCCACCGTTAATTAAGGCCTTCGAGAGCCGTTTCCAGAGCGTCTCGGACCGCGGAACCGCATTCCATTTGATTGTCGATCCCTTAATTACCGCACACACATGCACATGTACGTGTATATACGTCTGCACACACATGTAAAAATCACCATTATCATCACTATCGCGGTAAATTCGTACGCGTGCCATCGCAAGTGACCTTGTACCTGTCAATCATTTGACCGATGCATGCCTTTACTTGTATGTAAATTACCGTTATTCGGTAGCGACTGATTTTGGAGGATTACGCACACACACACAATGATGTACATACGGTTACGAGCATCCGTACACATATGTAAAATTATTTATTATCATTATTGATTTTCGTTGTTATCAATGTTATCAGTGATCAGTCTGCAGGAATCGCGGTAAAATACAGGTTTTCGCCGTTCCGGTATTTTTAGGAATCGCGAAGATTTTCGTTCGGTCAGTTGCGTAAAACTCTTCTTTGTCCAATACATTATGTATGGGGGGGTAAGTCTATCTCACACATCGCAAAAGCGAAAATGCTTCTCTCATAGCGCTACACGTAAATGCTAACGCAACCGTTGAAACCAGATCTTAACATTCTTATAATTTCTATTCCAGTCTATGTCATATTGCAGAGCCACACCCTACATGTACACACTAACACAAAAACACACACATACTCAAAGCCCATGACTACATTATTCAATACGCATATGTAACCAACTATTCCTGACAGAATGACATTTTTCTGATGTAATATTTCCACCGCCACAACTGATTTAAACCAAGTAAAAGCGCATGCATCGTTCTCGCACACATGTCGATCGTTAGCGATATCGTAATTTTTTTTTTAAATTAACCAAAGTATAATATTTAAAGCATAAAACTAACCTGAGCTCCCCATTCCCCGCTTTATACAATTCAAATGTATTTTTTAATTTTTTAATTTTTTCCATGCCTAAGCATTATAAAAATTGGTCTAAGTATATTTCTCATTTTCTACGGTTCCAAAAATTTTTTCTTTATTATCCGATCGTTACAAAAGCGTACTGACTAGTGATGGGAAACTTCGAAATGTTTCATTCGAATTATTCGATTGTTCGATAACATCGAATGCATTCGATTGTTCCACAGTTGCATTCGAAATGTTATTTCATTCGTATAATTCATTCGTATTCACATCAATCATTCGAATTAAAATCATTCGAATTAAAATCATTCGAATCAAAATCATTCGAATTAAAATCATTCGAATCAAAAATCATTCGAATCAAAATCATTCGAATCAAAATCATTCAAATTAAAATCATTTGAATCAAAATCATTCGATTGTTTTTTGTTTTTTTTTGACGATTGTTGATTGTTTCGATTGTAAAAACATTTCGAAATCGCACATCACTAGCACTGACAGATCACACGCTTATATCTACCATAGTGTTAGCCACCACGAAAGCGAACCATTCGATCCCGTGCACACTCTGCTCTCGATAGTTTCCCTATCATTCATAATAATTTTTCAAAGCCTAAGTATCATAGAATTAGTGCAAGTATATTTATTATTTTTTCTCACTTACGATTATTTTTCCGTCCGTAAGTATTATAAAATTAGTCTAAGTATATTTCTCATTTTCTACGGTTCCAAAAATTTTTCCTTATTCTCCGATCGTTATAAAAGCGCACTGACTAGTGATGGGCAACTTCGAAATGATTCATTCGAATTATTCGATTGTTCGATAACTTCGAATACATTCGATTGTTCCACAGATACATTCGAAATGTTATTTCATTCGAATAATTCATTTGTATTCACAACAATCATTCGAATTAAAATCATTCGAATCAAAATCATACGAATCAAAATCATTTGAATTAAAATCATTCAAATTAAAATCATTCGAATGAAAATCATTTGATTGTTTTTTGTTTTTTTTTGACGATTGTGGATTATTTCGATTGTAAAAACATTTCGACGCACATCACTAGCACTGGCAGATCACATGCTTATATCCACCATAGCGTTAGCCACCGCGAAAGCGAACCATTCGATCTCGTGCACACTCTACTCTCAATAGTTTCCTTATCGTTCATAATAATTTTTCCAAGCCTAAGTATTATAGAATTAGTCTAAGTATATTTATTATTTTTTCTCACTTACGATTACTTTTCCATCCGTAAGTATTTATGTATGTTTTCCCTGGTTCTAAAAATAAATCTATCGATGTCTCGCCTCTCAATGAATGCGCACGCATCATTCTCGCGCATGTGTCATTCGTTCGTGTTACCACTTTTTTTTTCAAAATTAGTCCAAGTATATTTTA
Organism: Icerya purchasi; assembly: GCA_039619475.1. Taxonomy (NCBI): domain Eukaryota; kingdom Metazoa; phylum Arthropoda; class Insecta; order Hemiptera; family Monophlebidae; genus Icerya; species Icerya purchasi. Next base: position 444,537,901 of record CM077116.1, on the reverse strand, counting down.
TTATTTTTCTCATTACGATTATTTTCAGTCCGTAAGTATTTCTGTATGTTTTCCGAGGTTTTAAAAATTAATCCGAACAGACATCCAGACTGTTGTGAAAGCATACTATCTATCCACCGCACAGATTCTACATTATACGTTACTCTATTACGAGTTCTTCAAAAAATTGATTCGAATATGTTTTTCATTTTTTTTTTTTTCAATCCTAAAAATTCATTCTTTCTACCCCCGCCCCCTCACATCTAAAATTGCTGATCTTTCGTAATCTTTATTTATTTTATCGATTCTAAAAATTAATCAATGGTTCACTCGAAAGCATACCGTACATTCCCACACACATATCTTTTATCACGAATTTCCCTATTGATCATGAACTTTTTTCAGCATTAGCCACAATAGCATATCACATTGGTCTCGCATACACACCACATGCAGTTCTATATGTCTAATTTTTATTAACGATCTTTATTTTTTTTGTACTGGTATTACTTTTTCCTACACAGTCATGTCATCATATACACTTAACATTGTCAAAATAATTTTAACCTTTCGAGAAAGAAAAATCTTCGATCAATAAAAAATATTTATTAACATCACAATTATTTTTAATATTATTCGTTTCACTATAAACATATTTTTTTATTTAATAAACTCATCCGCATCATCAATCGTTTCAAGACATTATTGTTTCGAACGTCAATACCTGTTTTCCAAGAATCGATAACCTCTGCAGGTATATATCTCGTCGTCGCAACAACCTTTACCTGCATGACTCACATACCTTCAAGACCACTTGTACATTGCTCGCACGCTATTTACCATTATTCGGTACAAGAATATTTTTCACGCTCCCTCACATATGCGCATACACTCAAAGTCCTCGATTACTTTGTTTGTATACAAATATATTCAGCTTTCTTCGACGGAACAACATTTTTCTGACGTAACATTTCCACTGCCACAACCGATTCAAAGGTAGCTAATGAGATAGACTATCGAACGGAATCATTCAAGCGGTCAGTATTAGTTTTATGTTAAACATGTGTATTTTGTCGAATCTGTGTTCACGCATTATTAAAAAATTTACGTCAACGTTAAAGAAAATAATTTCCTATGTTTTTTCTCTTTTTTTCTCTATCATTTATTTTTGTCTTTTATCTTTCCTTTTTCTCTTTCTTTTTCTCTGTATTTTTTTTTAGTGAAAAGTTTGAAATACATATTATTCAATCATGAACGCTAATATAGTTAACATAAGCAGCAACTCAAAATCAATTAAGGACGCCGAATTTATTCAGAATTTATTTGCGAGTGATAGCGACTCGCATACGTCTTCGTCACTTCAATTACCGCAATCACATGGTAGTTATTCTTCAACAGAATCAACATCTTCTACACATAAAATCGTTGGTCCAGTATTATTGTCAGATCAGATGGATATAGCGGAATATTTTGTAGATTTCAGCTTCCATAAGGATTCTGATTATGGTTTTCTAGTAACCGAACTAGCGATGATTGATATGTCTGGCGGGAGGTGTTTACATACGCTATACAAGCCAAGCAGAGCATGGTCTGCATCAAAAATGCCTCATTTACAATGCTCTTCCGTGAGTCATTACTTGAAAACCCCCTCATTATTTCCCTGTCGGGAAGAAATATTCATGGCACGTGATGTATTCACAATACTGTCTGAAAAACCGAAGGTTCGCGTATATATTTTAACCACTTATGCAAAACTTATATTATGGGAACTTAACGAAAAGTCTGAATTGTTGCGTGACTTGGACTACGAACTCGTTAATATGGAGAAAGTCTTTCGAGTACCTAGTATTGATGATTTATATCAAGAATACTCTGGTATAAGCAATCTGGTAACTTGTAAGCACCATTATGAGAATGATATTTTTCATTGTGCGATGAAAAATGTTATGGTGATGAATACGTGGCACGATCACGTTATCCGCCCGCTGAAGCTTATGAACAATCTCAATATAAATGATTTAAGCCAGTTATTCATTACAGCCACTAAAGAAATGATAATTACATTATTTCCAAGTTGCATCGGGGACATTTATATATTTTTACCGGACAGATTAAAACAGGATGATACGATAAAATAATTTCTACCATGCTACGATCACGAACATGATAAAGAATATTATATCGATGGTGATACATTACACAGGAGTACTCGAAATTGTGTCAAAGTAAAAGATTGCGACGACTGTCAACATTCAATTCATACGGATTAAAAATTCAATAAAAGACGTGGAATTTGAAAGCTGGAGTTGTCTAGATCCTACGAAAGTTGAATATGAACATAACAATTACCTTTCAATGTACCAAAGTCAATTGTCGCGTAGTATGTATAATATGTGAAATAAAACCATATTTTTTTCTTTTACTCGCATTTTTTATTTTTATTATTTCAAAATCTTTTACATTGTTTCACATAAATTATAATGTATATATGTATGGAATTTTAATATGTAATAATATACATTTCATACATTTTATTTTATTTCATGGTCATATAATTACTTTAAAATTATTTAGATACACCGCAGATATTATAGTACCGAACACATCATTTATTATTTCATTCTATTTCAATTAATATGTTGTATGGATGAAATCGAATCAATTTATGTAACTGTTTATTTAAATTTAAATAATCTTTTTTCTTTTTTTTTTTATCTCTCAGCATATGCATGCGTGTATATGCTTACATATACAAGTATGAAAAAAATTATTTTTTTATTTTTTCCTCGATATGAATGGTAAATCTACGACTTTATTTGAAAAACGGTCAAAACCTAATACATAGATTTCAAACTTTGATGGAAATTTCCGTAAAACGTTCAATTTACACTTATTATCTTTAAAAAAAAAAATTTTCATTATTATTATTCATATCATTTAAATAGACTGATACGACAGAGAGAGAAAATAAAAAGCTAAATTTTTACACGTGAGGGAGGGAGCTGATGAAAACGTACGAGTCTTATTATTTGGAATACAGATTATGAAGGAAATTTTTATTCAATGTTTCGTTCTAAGATTTTTCATTTTTTACATTTAAAATTTTTCAATACGAAAATATTTCGAAATCTACAGGAACGTCTATGAATAGTCTTCGTCATTATAGAAGCACCTGCAGATCATGTATCGACAATGCATGCGCGTAAGGGTGAGTAAATATGTGTGAACATGTGTGTGTATGTATGCTTGAAATGTGCGAAATGGCTAATAAGAAACAACCGTTGAATCGCAACGACAGGTAGAGATCCGCTTATAGAATAAGAGAGTGAGAGTGAGATAAATTATGTACCTTTATTATTGCAGAACTGCACTGCAGTGGCAGACATGAAATATCCGTTAGCATCCTTTTCGAGGCAGTTTTATAAAAAAGGCCGAAAATTAGCTTTAAAACTGGATGAATGAGATAGTTGATAATAAACATACCATTAAGACCGGTATACATGTATGTGTGCATGTGTGTGAGCGCACGGTTAAATGAATGACAAAAGATTATTAACTTCATAGGCATTGTTAAATACAACTATACTGATTTATCTGTAAAACTAACAAATTTTACCGTTGTTTTCTTTCCTTTTTTTTTTCTTTCGTGTTTTACAAAAAATTCATGTTAGTTCTAAAAATATTGCTAAATTCAAATTAAATCGATCATGTTATTTTATTTTTTATTTTTGTTTCTTTAAACAATGTGTTACGATCGTATTTATCTTACTCAATCTTTTACCTAATATTCTAACGGTTTTAGACAACAGCAGAAATATGCAAGTTACCATGGATGTATTATATTTTACTCATGTATATGTGTATACACGCTTTCTATACAAGCACATGCAAACATCGGATGCCGGAAATGTATGATAATATAATTTTTAAATCAATGATTAACGTATTATTATTTTTTTTTTTTCACCCTGTGATATACAAAATAACATCATACTTGCTTTTACAACAATATTTAAATTCTACAAAAATAAATGTCCCCAGGGTGGGGAGTAAAAATATCATGAAGAATCACTGTTTTTTGTTTTTTTTCTTTCTTTGCTTCACAATCTTTTTTCTTTATATTATTTTTTATTTCAGAGATTTTTTAAAATAGTTTTCTTTACACTCCAATATGGAATCTGTTAATTTATTGTACATGTCATATAATATGAGTAGTGTATAAATAGCGGACCTGGGGCGTCTGACGTCACCAACCCCTATTTGTGCCCCCGGTGCTCAAAACTCACCCCAATTTGTTCCACGGTGCTCAAAATTCACCCCAATTTGTGTCCAGCTGCTCAAAACTCACCCCAATTTCTGACTTGGAGCCCAAAGTTACCCCAAGATTCCCCCGATTTTCCCCATGAGTAGGTACCCCGAGTGTCCAGGTTTCCCCCGATTTTCCCGGGCAGCTGCTGAAATTTCACCCCAAATTCTCATCAGGGTGCTAAAAATTAACCCCAATTTCTCTTTTAGAGCCCAAAGTTACCCCAATTTATGTCCATGCGATCAAATTTAACCCAAGTCCCCCCCCCCCCAATTTTCCTGGACAGTTCCACTAATTCGATCCCAAATTCCCATCAAGGTAGACAAAATCCACCCCAATTAGCGTACAGGTGCTGAAAGTTCACCCCAATTTGTATCCATATAGTTAAAATTCACCCAAGTTTTCCCAAAATTTCTTCAAATTTTTCCGATTCCCAGTTCATACTGTTATCTATAAATGCGCTCGCACCGTTTCCACGCATATATTCAACATAGCCTTAGCCGCCATGAAAGTGTACTCGCTTTCCCATACCCGCGCCTTCTATCATCATGTGTATGTATTATACATGACTCTGCTTGTAATGTATACAACATAATTTTTAATTTTCATTTTTTGAGGTTGGGAGGGGTAAAATTTTGCCCGGAGTGATAAAAACGTTTGAATCTCAACACTTAGAACCCAAAATTTAAAGGAATTTTCCGAGTCGTGCTCCGTTCTAGCATTTTTTTTTTTTAAATTTTATTTTTAAAGAAAATATTTGAACGTTCCATCAGTCGAATGAGAGCGGGCGAGTGTGCTGCTACGAGATGTATTATGTAAGCGCGACCGCGGCTGTAATGGAAATATTTAAATGTTCCAGCAACTAGTTGAAACTGTCACCAGGTGAGGTGAATTCCAGTCGTTCGTTTTGAAATTAACTAGCCGATCATCTATGCTCACTCTCACACGCCACCGATAGAAACCTGTTCACGATCGCTACACGTTCACACACGCACACATATACACCGCCACCTGATATATATTTTTCGTCTTTTTCCGCTTCCGATCTTATACTTAATCCATTGATATTTTTTTATTTTTATTTTTACGTATTCTCTGTTCATTGCAAAAGCACACCGTCCATTCTTGCACACATATCAAGCATTGAGTTAACCTGTACAAAGGTACACTGTACTATTCCATGCACGCTCCGTCACCACCGAAATAAACACCGCGATATCACACACACACACACACATACACACCACCACTTCGTACATATTTTATTTTCGAGTCAAAATATTATAGAATTAGCCTAACTATATTTTTCTTTTACGCTTCTGTTTATTTCTTCTGTTTTGTTTCTCCGATTCTAAAAATTAATCTGTCAATGTATTAGCCACTCTTTCATTCGCACATAATGTTCCCTCGCACTCATCTGCTACCAGTAGTTCTCTTGTCGTTCATAATAACTTTTTCAAGTCTAATATTATAGAATCAGCCTAATTATATTTTTTTTCGCTTCCAATCATTTCCTCCGTCCGTTGATAATTTTCTTATTTTATTAGTTCTCAGGTTCTAAAAATAAATCCATTGATATCTTCACTAGTATGATTGCGTAAACATCTTCTAACGGTATTCCTCATATTGTTCATAATAATTTTTCATGTCTATGTATTATGGAATTAGTCTAAAATATATTTTTTCCCCTCTAAAGTCTTTTTCCAATCGTAAGTATTCAAAAATTAATTCGAGTATATTTTTATTTAACGCTGTTTCATATTTTCCCTCTCCCCTATCCACCCTACACAAACTTAAATTCTTTTCTATTATTTTTCATGAGTACATCCCCCCCCCCCTGAAACTACAGTGAATCCATACCATTCATTCCCACGCATCCATCTGCTAACAATGATTTTCTCATCATTCATAATAATTTTTTTCGAATCTGTTAGTTTAAGATTATTTCATTTTTTTCAAACTCTAAATATTTTTTTTTTTTTTCAATATCTTCCATATTTTCCCCCAATATGTCCGCATACGCTCATAATTCAAAGGTACTCTGCTTATTTCCTTGCATGAATGTTGCTATGTCGTTGATTTCGATCTTGTGTCAAGGTCATCGAGTCTGCCCGGATCTTCTCCTTCATATCTTTTGTAGAAAAACCGGTTGACATGTACACACCTACACACAAACACCCATAACCTAAAGATCACCTGTAAATTTCGTTCATTTGCGTATGCAACCAGCTTTCACCAAAGGAATGTGGTTTTTCTGGTGCAACCCGCCCTCTTCAAAGACATGCATCGAGCTAGAATCTCGAAAGGATCTGTTCAGGCAGTCAGTATTAGTGTTACATTAAACGTGTAGAATTTGTTGAAGCTGTGTTCTTCACGCATTAATAAAAGTTTGCTCTAACATTAAAAGTAATAATTTTCTACATTCTTAGTAAAAAGTTAAAAATATTATTCAAACATGAATAACAATACCGATTCGATTGATATTAAAGTCAACGAATTTATTCAGAATTCATTTTCGAGTGATAGTGTCTCGCATACAACTTCATCACCTCAATCACAGCAATCAGATGATGGTTATACAGCAGAAGGATCAACATCTTCTGTACATAATATCATTGGTCCTGTATTATTATCAGAACAAGCAGATATAGCGGAATATTTTGTAGATATCAGCATCCATATAGATTGTGATTATGGTTTTCGAGTAACCGAACTAGCAATGATTGATATGTCTGGCGGAAAGTGTTTGCATACACTGTATAAGCCAAGCAGAGCATGGCATTCATCAAAAACGCCACATTTACAATGTTCTTCGATGAGTCATCACTTGAAAAATCCTTCATTATTTCCCTGTCGGGAAGAAACATTTATGGCACGCGATATATTCACGATAATATCTCAAAAACCGAGAGCTCGCATATATATTTTAACGGTATATGCTAAACTTATACTAATGGAACTTAACGAAAAGTCTGAATTGTTGAGTGATTTAGACTATGGAATCGTTAATATGGATAAAGTCTTTCGACTACATAGTATTCAGAATCTACATGAAGAGTATTTTGATATAAGCAATTTGATAACCTGTAAACATCATAATGAGAATGATAGTTTTCATTGTGCAGCGAAAAACGTTATGGTAATGAAGGCCTGGTACGATCATGTTTTCCATCCGCTGAAGCTTATGAATAATCTCAATATAAATGATTTAAGTCAGTTGTTCATTACAGCCACCAAAGAAATGATAATTACATTATTTCCAAGTTGTGTTGGAGACATTTATGCATTTCTACAGATAGATTAAAACCGGATGATATGATAAAATCACTTCTACCATGTTACGAGCATGAGCATGATGAAGAATTCGTCTATGAGGTGTGTTGATCAATAGAGCAACAGGTAGAAAACCTAGTAGTTTACGAGACACAGCATGTTCAAAGAAAAAAAACGAACTAGCACAAGCAGATCAGAGTTGCAACATACGAGTGGGAGATATATTCTCGAGAACAACAGCTTGATTATAAAAAACGTCGAAGATACATGTATCTATCTGTGAACAATTATCACATCAAACATAAAAAGGTTGACTAAAAGATTATTATTTTCTTTTTTCGTTCATTCTCGCCACTATTACCACTGGCGCCCCCACTGTCAAGACCTCTAAACATACATTACTAACCTCGCCAACACTATAATATTTTTTCTCTGTGTTACTAAATTAACCCAACTATATTTTTATTCATTTGTTACACAAACATTTGTTCAAATCTTTTGTAATATATCGTACATACATTTATAGCCCACAGACACTACTTGCTTCATTACCACGAATACATCTCTTTCATGGTCACTTATCGCAACATAGTTTTTCCTGAAATTGTAAAAAAATTCTCTTCGTTCCATTCTTCCAAGTTTTCCAAATTTCAAATCATGCATAATTATTTAAGAATCAAATTAAGTATATTTTATCATTTCCAAAAAATTAATCATCTCTGTACAAGGCATTAACTCATTTTTCAAAACAAACATATTATTTTTTTAATCTATCATACATATCATTTTTATCATTCAAATTTTTTTCTGAATTCACAAATAGTTAACCTATAGAAAACATATTATTGTAAACATACATGACGAAGTCACTCCTCATAATTACATCATGAATTCATTTTTTTTTTCATTTTTTTTTTTTTACCATCATGAAATTGTAGTAGTGTTTCTAATTTTTTTATTTTCCATACATGACAAAAGCAATACAATCACGACATCTATGAATACACACCATATGCTTCCAATAACCTATCATGCATTTTTTTAAATTAGTCCAAGCATACTATTTTTTCAATAACAAAGCCGATCATACATAATTTTTTCTTCTATATAATCACTAATCTATGAAAACACTTGATTCGTTTTACTCATACTGTAGCAACCACTCCTTTTCCCTCATGCTAACAAACTTCAAAATTTAATAATATAACACGAAATTAATCTAAATATCTGTTCATGCTATTAAAATTAATATATCAATCTTTACATTCCTTTTGTGCATTTCTGAAAAAATCCTACAACATGTTTTAAAATTAATCGAAGTATACTATTTTATTACCTAAAATCAATTATTCTCTCATACAGTTTTTTCCAATCATCCATAATGTTTTTTCTGTATTGTCATTATTACAAAGTCATACAAAACAACAACACATTTTTAATCATAATGAATCCTTCATTCCATTCCGTTCATGCTATATACCATTATCATTCAATTCAACGTTATGAAATTAGTCTAAATATACATTCATGCTAGCAAAGTTATTATCTCACCCTTTGCATTGTTCCAAGACGATTTATTTGACATTTTTTCTTTAAATTTCCCTCATACTATTATTTTTGAAATGTAGGATGATGACTATGATTAGAATTCATGATTATGAAGAGAGAGATGCATGGTGAAATTGTATTGTCATTATATGCGAGATGATGTGTGTTTGTGGGTGAGTATGGATGCATGTAAAATATATGAGTGTGTTAGTAGAAAACATCCATTCATGCGTGAACACAGGTACAGATACAGTTATAGAATGAGAGAGGTAAAAATATATATTTTGTTATGTTTGATATGTGCATGATAAAGAGGTTAACAAAGAATAATCACATTACCCTCACAACTTAGACATTGAGTTTTACCTTTGCAATATTTTAGATGTAAAAGCAGTGACATTGACATGTGGTAAACGTTTTCATCACTTTTGACTAATTATAACCAATTTTCCAACATTTCTCTTCGTTTTTCATACATTTTAATACTTTTACACCGTTTCAGTCAATTTTTGCTATTTAATGCCATTTTTTCCAGTGTTTTTACCACCTTTCTCACAATTTTCATCATTCTTTCATCATCTTTGTTAGGTTTTTTCTTACAACTCTTTAATATTTCGATCGTTGCTAGTGATAACCATCATTATTTATGCTTTCAATCCTTCCACTTCAGCAATGCACACATACAGCTTAGCAATCGCCGCAGCCATTGAACGTTGTAGGACTGCAATCGTGATCTCCATTTGATTATTGGGATTTAAAAGTCACATCTTTGAACGCTTGATCTAATGCATCAACATGATTTTTTTTTTGTATTCGCCCACCCGCTGCTGGAGGTTCCACTTAATATTCTCAACAGACTATCATACAGTCGTTTAACAAGAGAATCTGTAAGACCCGAGACATTTACTTAACGTTTTCCCAACACATTTACAGACATACCCTGTACACTAAGGAAATCTTTAAACATCTCTGTAACCATTCCTTTTAAGCTGGCGGGAGCAAGGAACTCCTATAAACGTTTATCAATCAGCACTTCATCGTTCATCGCCCTGGTTTCACTCGCCGTTGCACAGACATGTAATAAACATTTTCTTCTTTTACAATTTTCTTATGCTATAACACTATTACATCATTTTTCCTCGTTTCTAACTAATTGTAACCAGTTTTCCATTATTTCTTAGCATGTTCTTCTGTTTAGGACCTTTTGCGCTATTTTTTCATCAATTTATGTTATTTCACATCGTTTTTCTGGTGATTTTAGTGCCTTTCACACAATTTTACTAATTATTTTCGACTATTTCTTAACATGTTCTTCTGTTTTAGGTCCTTTTTGCACTATTTTTTCATCAATTTATGTTATTTCACATCGTTTTTCTGGTGATTTTAGTGCCTTTCATACAATTTTACTAATTATTTTCGACTATTTCTTAACATGTTCTTCTGTTTTAGGTCCTTTTTGCACTATTTTTTCATCAATTTATGTTATTTCACATCGTTTTTCTAGTGTTTTACTACCTTTCACACAATTTTACTCAATTTTTCCCCATCTTTGAAGATTTTTTTTTTCATTTATCTCATACATTATATCTCCGAATGTGACGATTAGCTATCCTTTTAAGTACATTTTTTTAATTCGATATAAGTGAGGAGTACTTTTCAGGTCGACATGTATACTTCATGATATGACATTCAATTCATTATTAATCTATGTTTCAACAGGTTTGTGGTCGGTTGTTGGAGGTTTACAGAACTTTCTGTTGCATTGCTTATAGTATAATGGTTCTTGTGTGCTAGTGAGATGATGGTGTTTTGTGGGGAATAATAAACATGGGAAAGAGAAGGAGTGCGCCCCATCAAGCAGGGGGGAGTGATGCTTCGTAATTAACTTGGGTATTGCGCGCATTGCATGGCAGTTATAATATGCTCGAGCAAAAATTAGTCGCTGTACTCGCATGGTGTTCATGTTATTCATTAAATGTTCACACTGAGAGATGCAATGGGCTCATCGACAGATGGATCCATGCTATCATTTCGATTTTTATAATTGTAATCTGCACTGAGCATGTATGTATTACAACGAACCCATCAACTCTGTTACAGATGGTAATGTTTGAGGATAGATAGTGAAACGTTCATTAGAACATGAATGTGTATACAAAGTGTTGTTACATCACATGTATGTCATCAAATTAACTAAAATGTTGCGTCTATAGTAAAAAAAGAAATGAGGGTTTTTCCCTAAGAGGGCGACTATAATAAAATTGATGCGATTTTAGATGGAAATGGGAGTATTTTACAGTAAAAACGCTGTTTTGCACCTAAATGGTGAATATTCTGGAGGTTAAACGGCATTTTTCACACAAAATTTGATGTTTTTTTATAAATGTGGCTATTTTACTCCTACATGGAGTAATTTCTGCATGAGGAGTACTTTTTGGACTGACATGTATACTTCTTGATGTGGTATTCATTTCATTCTGAAGCTATGTTTGAACAGCTTTGTAAATGGTTGGGGGGGGGGGAAGTTTACAGAACTTTTCTGCTGCATCAGTTATAAGATAATAGTTTTTATATGCTAGTGAGATGAAGGTATTTGGTTAGGAATAATAAATATGGGTAAGAGGTGGAGTGCATCCCAATCAAGCATGGGAGAGTATTGTTTGGGAATTAACTCCATTATTTGCACACATTGCAATACAATTATAATCAGTTTGGTCAAAATTACTTGTTATATATCGTTCATGTTATACATTAAACATTCACACTGAGAAACGGACTGGACTCTTCGACATCAAGGTCCATGCGATCATTACACTTTTTTTCAACAATTTGTGACGTTTCATACTATTTTTTAATGTTTTGAACGGCTCTTATGATGTATTTCAGCACATTTTCACAGGTACAAAGTTCGTAATGCGAAATAATTTGAATTATTTCGACAGTCTTTACACACAAATAAAATACTATACCATTAACACACTCAACATGAAACAAATCATTACAAATAGAAATAAACAACGAAATTGCTCAGAAATTTTAATGAAATTCAAGAAGCATAGTGTATATGAAAATGAATATATTCTTTAAATCAACACTCCAAACTTGCAGTTTCAGAATTATATCAGAACCTGACTAAGAACTCCGTTGTTCCTTTTGCTGCATATATATGTATATATATGTAGATATATATATGTATTTATTTAAATATATATGTGTATATATGTAGATATATTTATGTATATATGTAGATATATATATGTATTTATGTAGATATATATGTGTATATATGTAGATATATGTATGTATATATGTAGATATATATATGTATTTATGTAGATATATATGTGTATATATGTAGATATATATGTATATATGTAGATATATATGTGTATATATGTAGATATATATGTATATATTTAGATATATATATGTACATATGTAGTTATATGTATAATTTAATAATATATGATTATATATGTATATATACAGCAAAAGGAACAACGGAGTTCTTAGTCAGGTTCTGATATAATTCTGAAACTGCAAGTTTGGAGTGTTGATTTAAAGAATATATTCATTTTCATATACACTATGCTTCTTGAATTTCATTAAAATTTCTGAGCAATTTCGTTGTTTATTTCTATTTGTAATGATTTGTTTCATGTTGAGTGTGTTAATGGTATAGTATTTTATTTGTGTGTAAAGACTGTCGAAATAATTCAAATTATTTCGCATTACGAACTTTGTACCTGTGAAAATGTGCTGAAATACATCATAAGAGCCGTTCAAAACATTAAAAAATAGTATGAAACGTCACAAATTGTTGAAAAAAAGTGTAATGATCGCATGGACCTTGATGTCGAAGAGTCCAGTCCGTTTCTCAGTGTGAATGTTTAATGTATAACATGAACGATATATAACAAGTAATTTTGACCAAACTGATTATAATTGTATTGCAATGTGTGCAAATAATGGAGTTAATTCCCAAACAATACTCTCCCATGCTTGATTGGGATGCACTCCACCTCTTACCCATATTTATTATTCCTAACCAAATACCTTCATCTCACTAGCATATAAAAACTATTATCTTATAACTGATGCAGCAGAAAAGTTCTGTAAACTTCCCCCCCCCCAACCATTTACAAAGCTGTTCAAACATAGCTTCAGAATGAAATGAATACCACATCAAGAAGTATACATGTCAGTCCAAAAAGTACTCCTCATGCAGAAATTACTCCATGTAGGAGTAAAATAGCCACATTTATAAAAAAACATCAAATTTTGTGTGAAAAATGCCGTTTAACCTCCAGAATATTCACCATTTAGGTGCAAAACAGCGTTTTTACTGTAAAATACTCCCATTTCCATCTAAAATCGCATCAATTTTATTATAGTCGCCCTCTTAGGGAAAAACCCTCATTTCTTTTTTTACTATAGACGCAACATTTTAGTTAATTTGATGACATACATGTGATGTAACAACACTTTGTATACACATTCATGTTCTAATGAACGTTTCACTATCTATCCTCAAACATTACCATCTGTAACAGAGTTGATGGGTTCGTTGTAATACATACATGCTCAGTGCAGATTACAATTATAAAAATCGAAATGATAGCATGGATCCATCTGTCGATGAGCCCATTGCATCTCTCAGTGTGAACATTTAATGAATAACATGAACACCATGCGAGTACAGCGACTAATTTTTGCTCGAGCATATTATAACTGCCATGCAATGCGCGCAATACCCAAGTTAATTACGAAGCATCACTCCCCCCTGCTTGATGGGGCGCACTCCTTCTCTTTCCCATGTTTATTATTCCCCACAAAACACCATCATCTCACTAGCACACAAGAACCATTATACTATAAGCAATGCAACAGAAAGTTCTGTAAACCTCCAACAACCGACCACAAACCTGTTGAAACATAGATTAATAATGAATTGAATGTCATATCATGAAGTATACATGTCGACCTGAAAAGTGCTCCTCACTCATATCGAATTAAAAAAATGTACTTAAAAGGATAGCTAATCGTCACATTCGGAGATATAATGTATGAGATAAATGAAAAAAAAAATCTTCAAAGATGGGGAAAAATTGAGTAAAATTGTGTGAAAGGTAGTAAAACACTAGAAAAACGATGTGAAATAACATAAATTGATGAAAAAATAGTGCAAAAAGGACCTAAAACAGAAGAACATGTTAAGAAATAGTCGAAAATAATTAGTAAAATTGTGTGAAAGGCACTAAAATCACCAGAAAAACGATGTGAAATAACATAAATTGATGAAAAAATAGTGCAAAAAGGACCTAAAACAGAAGAACATGTTAAGAAATAGTCGAAAATAATTAGTAAAATTGTGTGAAAGGCACTAAAATCACCAGAAAAACGATGTGAAATAACATAAATTGATGAAAAAATAGCGCAAAAGGTCCTAAACAGAAGAACATGCTAAGAAATAGTCGAAAATAATTAGTAAAATTGTGTGAAAGGCACTAAAATCACCAGAAAAACGATGTGAAATAACATAAATTGATGAAAAAATAGCGCAAAAGGTCCTAAACAGAAGAACATGCTAAGAAATAATGGAAAACTGGTTACAATTAGTTAGAAACGAGGAAAAATGATGTAATAGTGTTATAGCATAAGAAAATTGTAAAAGAAGAAAATGTTTATTACATGTCTGTGCAACGGCGAGTGAAACCAGGGCGATGAACGATGAAGTGCTGATTGATAAACGTTTATAGGAGTTCCTTGCTCCCGCCAGCTTAAAAGGAATGGTTACAGAGATGTTTAAAGATTTCCTTAGTGTACAGGGTATGTCTGTAAATGTGTTGGGAAAACGTTAAGTAAATGTCTCGGGTCTTACAGATTCTCTTGTTAAACGACTGTATGATAGTCTGTTGAGAATATTAAGTGGAACCTCCAGCAGCGGGTGGGCGAATACAAAAAAAAAATCATGTTGATGCATTAGATCAAGCGTTCAAAGATGTGACTTTTAAATCCCAATAATCAAATGGAGATCACGATTGCAGTCCTACAACGTTCAATGGCTGCGGCGATTGCTAAGCTGTATGTGTGCATTGCTGAAGTGGAAGGATTGAAAGCATAAATAATGATGGTTATCACTAGCAACGATCGAAATATTAAAGAGTTGTAAGAAAAAACCTAACAAAGATGATGAAAGAATGATGAAAATTGTGAGAAAGGTGGTAAAAACACTGGAAAAAATGGCATTAAATAGCAAAAATTGACTGAAACGGTATAAAAGTATTAAAATGTATGAAAAACGAAGAGAAATGTTGGAAAATTGGTTATAATTAGTCAAAAGTGATGAAAACGTTTACCACATGTCAATGTCACTGCTTTTACATCTAAAATATTGCAAAGGTAAAACTCAATGTCTAAGTTGTGAGGGTAATGTGATTATTCTTTGTTAACCTCTTTATCATGCACATATCAAACATAACAAAATATATATTTTTACCTCTCTCATTCTATAACTGTATCTGTACCTGTGTTCACGCATGAATGGATGTTTTCTACTAACACACTCATATATTTTACATGCATCCATACTCACCCACAAACACACATCATCTCGCATATAATGACAATACAATTTCACCATGCATCTCTCTCTTCATAATCATGAATTCTAATCATAGTCATCATCCTACATTTCAAAAATAATAGTATGAGGGAAATTTAAAGAAAAAATGTCAAATAAATCGTCTTGGAACAATGCAAAGGGTGAGATAATAACTTTGCTAGCATGAATGTATATTTAGACTAATTTCATAACGTTGAATTGAATGATAATGGTATATAGCATGAACGGAATGGAATGAAGGATTCATTATGATTAAAAATGTGTTGTTGTTTTGTATGACTTTGTAATAATGACAATACAGAAAAAACATTATGGATGATTGGAAAAAACTGTATGAGAGAATAATTGATTTTAGGTAATAAAATAGTATACTTCGATTAATTTTAAAACATGTTGTAGGATTTTTTCAGAAATGCACAAAAGGAATGTAAAGATTGATATATTAATTTTAATAGCATGAACAGATATTTAGATTAATTTCGTGTTATATTATTAAATTTTGAAGTTTGTTAGCATGAGGGAAAAGGAGTGGTTGCTACAGTATGAGTAAAACGAATCAAGTGTTTTCATAGATTAGTGATTATATAGAAGAAAAAATTATGTATGATCGGCTTTGTTATTGAAAAAATAGTATGCTTGGACTAATTTAAAAAAATGCATGATAGGTTATTGGAAGCATATGGTGTGTATTCATAGATGTCGTGATTGTATTGCTTTTGTCATGTATGGAAAATAAAAAAATTAGAAACACTACTACAATTTCATGATGGTAAAAAAAAAAAAATGAAAAAAAAAATGAATTCATGATGTAATTATGAGGAGTGACTTCGTCATGTATGTTTACAATAATATGTTTTCTATAGGTTAACTATTTGTGAATTCAGAAAAAAATTTGAATGATAAAAATGATATGTATGATAGATTAAAAAAATAATATGTTTGTTTTGAAAAATGAGTTAATGCCTTGTACAGAGATGATTAATTTTTTGGAAATGATAAAATATACTTAATTTGATTCTTAAATAATTATGCATGATTTGAAATTTGGAAAACTTGGAAGAATGGAACGAAGAGAATTTTTTTACAATTTCAGGAAAAACTATGTTGCGATAAGTGACCATGAAAGAGATGTATTCGTGGTAATGAAGCAAGTAGTGTCTGTGGGCTATAAATGTATGTACGATATATTACAAAAGATTTGAACAAATGTTTGTGTAACAAATGAATAAAAATATAGTTGGGTTAATTTAGTAACACAGAGAAAAAATATTATAGTGTTGGCGAGGTTAGTAATGTATGTTTAGAGGTCTTGACAGTGGGGGCGCCAGTGGTAATAGTGGCGAGAATGAACGAAAAAAGAAAATAATAATCTTTTAGTCAACCTTTTTATGTTTGATGTGATAATTGTTCACAGATAGATACATGTATCTTCGACGTTTTTTATAATCAAGCTGTTGTTCTCGAGAATATATCTCCCACTCGTATGTTGCAACTCTGATCTGCTTGTGCTAGTTCGTTTTTTTTCTTTGAACATGCTGTGTCTCGTAAACTACTAGGTTTTCTACCTGTTGCTCTATTGATCAACACACCTCATAGACGAATTCTTCATCATGCTCATGCTCGTAACATGGTAGAAGTGATTTTATCATATCATCCGGTTTTAATCTATCTGTAGAAATGCATAAATGTCTCCAACACAACTTGGAAATAATGTAATTATCATTTCTTTGGTGGCTGTAATGAACAACTGACTTAAATCATTTATATTGAGATTATTCATAAGCTTCAGTGGATGGAAAACATGATCGTACCAGGCCTTCATTACCATAACGTTTTTCGCTGCACAATGAAAACTATCATTCTCATTATGATGTTTACAGGTTATCAAATTGCTTATATCAAAATACTCTTCATGTAGATTCTGAATACTATGTAGTCGAAAGACTTTATCCATATTAACGATTCCATAGTCTAAATCACTCAACAATTCAGACTTTTCGTTAAGTTCCATTAGTATAAGTTTAGTATATACCGTTAAAATATATATGCGAGCTCTCGGTTTTTGAGATATTATCGTGAATATATCGCGTGCCATAAATGTTTCTTCCCGACAGGGAAATAATGAAGGATTTTTCAAGTGATGACTCATCGAAGAACATTGTAAATGTGGCGTTTTTGATGAATGCCATGCTCTGCTTGGCTTATACAGTGTATGCAAACACTTTCCGCCAGACATATCAATCATTGCTAGTTCGGTTACTCGAAAACCATAATCACAATCTATATGGATGCTGATATCTACAAAATATTCCGCTATATCTGCTTGTTCTGATAATAATACAGGACCAATGATATTATGTACAGAAGATGTTGATCCTTCTGCTGTATAACCATCATCTGATTGCTGTGATTGAGGTGATGAAGTTGTATGCGAGACACTATCACTCGAAAATGAATTCTGAATAAATTCGTCGACTTTAATATCAATCGAATCGGTATTGTTATTCATGTTTGAATAATATTTTTAACTTTTTACTAAGAATGTAGAAAATTATTACTTTTAATGTTAGAGCAAACTTTTATTAATGCGTGAAGAACACAGCTTCAACAAATTCTACACGTTTAATGTAACACTAATACTGACTGCCTGAACAGATCCTTTCGAGATTCTAGCTCGATGCATGTCTTTGAAGAGGGCGGGTTGCACCAGAAAAACCACATTCCTTTGGTGAAAGCTGGTTGCATACGCAAATGAACGAAATTTACAGGTGATCTTTAGGTTATGGGTGTTTGTGTGTAGGTGTGTACATGTCAACCGGTTTTTCTACAAAAGATATGAAGGAGAAGATCCGGGCAGACTCGATGACCTTGACACAAGATCGAAATCAACGACATAGCAACATTCATGCAAGGAAATAAGCAGAGTACCTTTGAATTATGAGCGTATGCGGGCATATTGGGGGAAAATATGGAAGATATTGAAAAAAAAAAAAAATATTTAGAGTTTGAAAAAAATGAAATAATCTTAAACTAACAGATTCGAAAAAAATTATTATGAATGATGAGAAAATCATTGTTAGCAGATGGATGCGTGGGAATGAATGGTATGGATTCACTGTAGTTTCGGGGGGGGGGATGTACTCATGAAAAATAATAGAAAAGAATTTAAATTTGTGTAGGGTGGATAGGGGAGAGGGAAAATATGAAACAGCGTTAAATAAAAATATACTCGAATTAATTTTTGAATACTTACGATTGGAAAAAGACTTTAGAGGGAAAAAAATATATTTTAGACTAATTCCATAATACATAGACATGAAAAATTATTATGAACAATATGAGGAATACCGTTAGAAGATGTTTACGCAATCATACTAGTGAAGATATCAATGGATTTATTTTTAGAACCTGAGAAAAAATAAAATAAGAAAATTATCAACGGACGGAGGAAATGATTGGAAGCGAAAAAAATATAATTAGGCTGATTCTATAATATTAGACTTGAAAAAGTTATTATGAACGACAAGAGAACTACTGGTAGCAGATGAGTGCGAGGGAACATTATGTGCGAATGAAAGAGTGGCTAATACATTGACAGATTAATTTTTAGAATCGGAGAAACAAAACAGAAGAAATAAACAGAAGCGTAAAAGAAAAATATAGTTAGGCTAATTCTATAATATTTTGACTCGAAAATAAAATATGTACGAAGTGGTGGTGTGTATGTGTGTGTGTGTGTGTGATATCGCGGTGTTTATTTCGGCGGTGACGGAGCGTGCATGGAATAGTACAGTGTACCTTTGTACAGGTTAACTCAATGCTTGATATGTGTGCAAGAATGGACGGTGTGCTTTTGCAATGAACAGAGAATACGTAAAAATAAAAAAAATAAAAATCAATGGATTAAGTATAAGATCGGAAGCGGAAAAAGACGAAAAATATATATCAGGTGGCGGTGTATATGTGTGCGTGTGTGAACGTGTAGCGATCGTGAACAGGTTTCTATCGGTGGCGTATGAGAGTGAGCATAGATGATCGGCTAGTTAATTTCGAACGAACGACTGGAATTCACCTCACCTGGTGACAGTTTCAACTAGTTGCTTGA
Source organism: Icerya purchasi (assembly GCA_039619475.1). Taxonomy (NCBI): domain Eukaryota; kingdom Metazoa; phylum Arthropoda; class Insecta; order Hemiptera; family Monophlebidae; genus Icerya; species Icerya purchasi. The sequence continues at coordinate 444,518,065 of CM077116.1, read as the reverse complement.
ACATTTAAATATTTCCATTACAGCCGCGGTCGCGCTTACATAATACATCCCGTAGCAGCACACTCGCCCGCTCTCATTCGACTGATTGAACAATCGAATATTTTCTTTAAAAATAAAATTTTTTGAAAAAAAAAAATGCTGGAACGGAGCACGACTCGGAAAATTCCTTTAAATTTTGGGTTCTAAGTGTTGAGATTCAAACGTTTTCATCACTCCGGCAAAATTTTACCCCTCCCAACCTCGAAAAATTAAAATTAAAAAGTATGCTACATATATTACACACAGAGTCATATATAATACATACACATGATGATAGAAGGCGCGGGTATGGGAAAGCGAGTACACTTTCATGGCGGCTAAGGCTATGTTGAATATATGCGTGGAAACGGTGCGAGCGCATTTATAGATAACAGTATGAACGGGGAATCGGAAAAATTTGAAGAAATTTTGGGGAAACTTGGGTGAATTTTAACCATATGGATACAAATTGGGGTGAACTTTCAGCACCTGTACGCTAATTGGGGTGGATTTTGTCTACCTTGATGGGAATTAGGAATCGAATTAGTGGAACTGTCCAGGAAAATTGGGGGGGGGGGGGGGGGACTTGGGTTAAATTTGATCGCATGGACATAAATTGGGGTAACTTTGGGCTCTAAAAGAGAAATTGGGGTTAATTTTTAGCACCCTGATGAGAATTTGGGGTGAAATTTCAGCAGCTGCCCGGGAAAATCGGGGGAAACCTGGACACTCGGGGTACCTACTCATGGGGAAAATCGGGGGAATCTTGGGGTAACTTTGGGCTCCAAGTCAGAAATTGGGGTGAGTTTTGAGCAGCTGGACACAAATTGGGGTGAGTTTTGAGCACCAGGGGAACAAATTGGGGTGAGTTTTGAGCACCGGGGGCACAAATAGGGGTTGGTGACGTCAGACGTGCCAGTCCCCGCTTTTATACACTACTTAAGTTCCATCATAAGTTTTAATTTTTTATATGATGCCTACTAATTTCTATGTTTACTTAATTTATTTACTTTTCCACGAATGTTTTTAGAACTAAATTTTGAAAAAATTAAACATATTTTCGCACCTGCGTCAACTATCACATTAAATACATGTAGAAATTTTCATTTCAAACACCGCCGGAAAATAACATGGGTTTTTTTTTTTTGATATTTTTTAAAAATTTATTCATACTCTCTCTAATTATAGCTATTTTTACTCATTTTTATATTCTACATACAATGCTTGAGGTATTAGATGATGCAAATTCTAAATACACCATATTGCTATCACTCTGTTTATTATTTTTTTATTTGTTACTCGTTTTTTTATTATTTTCTTATGTATATGTATTAGAATTAGTGATGTGCGATTTCGAAATGTTTTTACAATCGAAACAACCGATAATCATCAAAAAAAAAAACAATTGAATGATTTTTGTGAATACGAATGAATTATTCAAATAAAAACCAGAACCATCCGAACACAAACGAATGAAGTATTCGTTAAACATCGCCTAGATTCTTTCAAGAGAAATAACATTTCGAATGATTGTTGCAAATAGGAATGAATTATTCGAATAAAAACCGAAACTATCCGAACACAAACGAATGAAGTATTCGTTAAACATTGACTAGATTCTTCCGAGAGAAATAGCATTTCGAATGATTGTTGTGAATACGAATGAATTATTCGAATGAAATAACATTTCGAATGCAACCACAGAACAATCGAATGCATTCAAAGTCATCGAACAATCAAATAATTCGAATGAATCATTTCGAAGTTGCCCATCACTAATTAGAACCCATATGATTTTACAATAAAAAAAGTGTTTATACTCATTATTGAAGTTGAATATAGATAATATTTACATTTAAAGGAAAAAGAAAAAGTTATTTTTATTATTCCATTCGCACGCGAAAAAAATTATGAAATGTAAAATATATATATAATTCATGTAATATATTTACAAACGATTAACAAGAATAAAAGAAAATTAATTTAAAAAATAAATAAATATCACAAAAAATTTAAAGATGGAAAAATTACAAGATTATGATTCGTACAATGCTCACAAATTGGCTCCTTTGATCGGGTTATGTTGGAATTCGAACAAACTTGCATGGTTGCATTGCGGACAATCTTTGATTAAGGTGGGATGTACTGCACTGAGTGGAAAAGAATCTGGAATATCATAGCTATGATGTTTAAAACACGGTAAGAAGCGTTTGATACGTCGATCATTCTTCAGTGCTACAGGTAATTTATTGTAAAAATCGCAATTTTTTTGAGGGCATACATTAATTAATATCTCTGCAGTAATATTTTGCATCAAGTCGCACGTAGAATATTTTACTAATGATAATATAGGTCTAACATTTACATCGTATTATTTCATCATCACATATACATTCTGCAATGAACACCTATGTATGTTTTTATCCGTGTGTGCATCACATTTTACAACTCTTGATATTCCTTTATACATATTATTTAATTTCCTTAAATTGGGTATACCGAATTCTTTTTCTAAATTAATAATCTTGAATCTTGAAAGTGATGTTTCAAATAGTTTATCCATATAGTGGTAATTTTTTCATTTCCTTTAATGTAAATATTCAATGGTTCCAAATCTTTCAACACATTTTCTATATCACCAGCAATAGATTCGTAATTGTAATCTCCTGCATTCCACGGAATTGAATGACAGTTTTGAATTATCCTCATGTTTTCTTGTTTTTTATTATTGGATAATACATCCCATTCGAATGGAGGCTTGTAAATTCTATGAAATTGAATTTCACCATCGATACTTATTATTGAAAGTTCCTTAATGATGTATGTATCATTATCATATTTAAAACATTGAATATCGATAATTACCTCACATGCTACTATCATTGTTACAGTTGTTATTAAAGAGAAAAGAAAAAAAAAAACTAAAACTTTTAATAGTAACTAAAATTTAAATGTGTGAAGAACACTAATTCGTGAAACTGATAACAAGCGAGCGAATACAGTTATTCAGAGAGTTGACATAATGTCTACCTTTGAATTAGATGTATTCGATGAAATGTTGCATCAGAAAAATACCCTTCAAACGGAGAAAGTTGATTGCATACATTGATGAATGAAGTTGTTAGGAACTTGTACATACATATACATTTTGTTTGTGGTAGTGTATGCATGTACACATGAGATCTTACATATAAGTAAGGGTCAAGATCCGGTTTTAACAGCTATATCAGACGATCTTAACGTGCAGCTATGTACATGCAGGGATAGACTTTAATATAATCATTATCGATGGTAAACGAGAACATTAATTCATTTTTAAATTTTAATATATCGTCTTCCATCACTAATTAGATAACATAAAAAAACTACTAACTTAACTGAATATATCCTTCTTCAACCAACTTTTCCTCAATCATTCGAATTTCATCATCTACACCAGCATTTCACACTTTTTTAGATGTATGCGATAACAATAATCACTCAACCAATTCATTAGGATCGTCTGAATAATCGATCGGTGTATCTTCATGACATACTCCGCCATCAGCACAATGCTTAGTCTTTGCTCCATCATAGTAAATTTTTACACTTGATCCATTAGACTGAAACATCGGACGTATTATTTTTCTGTATTTAGGAAATGTAGTACCCTTTAATACACCAGTAGCATGTAAATGAGCTCTAGTACACTCAAGTATTTATTTATATAGATCTAAATCATTATTTTGTATATTTATTCTCATCTATATGCGATACCATTAGTAAATGAAAGAGTCCGGGTGTGTAAGGAAATTTTATTTGCTTACTTCCTTTTCCTAAATAAATTTCACCATATTTGCAGTCCCAAGAAATCAATGTCGATCCTATCAGATACTCATCAATGTTTGTATCATAGTGTATTCCATATACTTGATCATTCGGAACAAGTTCATCAAAATCTGTATGAAATGAATCTACTTCACTTATGTTAAACGACTTAGCTTTGAGTTTGTTTTTTAATATTTTCATCTTTAATTTCAGACTCAGCGTCACTTCTCTGTTTACTATTAGACCGTTTTTGACGTTTTTACCATTGATGTATCATTTATTCCATAAGAATCCATTTTAATCTTTCAGATTTTTGTAATGCTTCATGAATTTCCAATAATGGTTTCATAATAGGTTTCAATATGGCGGCTGAAGTACTTGTAATTGGTTTCCACTCGGACTTCAATAGGTTATATTTTTACATTATATCGCTACATATCCTGTCTAGTTCATTTTTCCAGTCTTGCTTCCTTATTCATTCCATTATTGTTGTTATCAGTATTAACCAATGATTTACTCTTTGATAACAACATTTTAAATAACTAGAATTTCATCAAAACTTGTGAGTAAATCTTCCTTTATACATACATTTCACCATATATATCAGTCACTGTGAATTTCATATTATTTTAAATACTTAAAATATACTTCATGTTATATATAAGTTATTAAAATTCAATATAAGTAGATAGAGCAGATTTTCTCTAAACGTAACACTGGCCTGACAAATTTCTGGACTGAAAGTAAATCTAACCCAATACTCCTGCTACAGTTGTTATGCCAACAAAGGAGAATAAAGTATCGAGATTTCAACAACATAAACAGCAAGAATTTGTATCATTTGTTATATTTGATGATTTCGAGTGTATCCTACAGCCTCTTAACAATTAATCATTGCACACACGGATAAAAACATACATAGGTGTTCATTGCAGAATGTATATGTGATGATGAAATGGTACGATGTAAATGTTAGACCTATATTATCATTAGTAAAATATTCTACGTGCGACTTGATGCAAAATATTACTGCAGAGATATTAATTAATGTATGCCCTCAAAAAAATTGCGATTTTTACAATAAATTACCTGTAGCACTGAAGAATGATCGACGTATCAAACGCTTCTTACCGTGTTTTAAACATCATAGCTATGATATTCCAGATTCTTTTCCACTCAGTGCAGTACATCCCACCTTAATCAAAGATTGTCCGCAATGCAACCATGCAAGTTTGTTCGAATTCCAACATAACCCGATCAAAGGAGCCAATTTGTGAGCATTGTACGAATCATAATCTTGTAATTTTTCCATCTTTAAATTTTTTGTGATATTTATTTATTTTTAAATTAATTTTCTTTTATTCTTGTTAATCGTTTGTAAATATATTACATGAATTATATATATATTTTACATTTCATAATTTTTTTCGCGTGCGAATGGAATAATAAAAATAACTTTTTCTTTTTCCTTTAAATGTAAATATTATCTATATTCAACTTCAATAATGAGTATAAACACTTTTTTTATTGTAAAATCATATGGGTTCTAATTAGTGATGGGCAACTTCGAAATGATTCATTCGAATTATTTGATTGTTCGATGACTTTGAATGCATTCGATTGTTCTGTGGTTGCATTCGAAATGTTATTTCATTCGAATAATTCATTCGTATTCACAACAATCATTCGAAATGCTATTTCTCTCGGAAGAATCTAGTCAATGTTTAACGAATACTTCATTCGTTTGTGTTCGGATAGTTTCGGTTTTTATTCGAATAATTCATTCCTATTTGCAACAATCATTCGAAATGTTATTTCTCTTGAAAGAATCTAGGCGATGTTTAACGAATACTTCATTCGTTTGTGTTCGGATGGTTCTGGTTTTTATTTGAATAATTCATTCGTATTCACAAAAATCATTCAATTGTTTTTTTTTTTGATGATTATCGGTTGTTTCGATTGTAAAAACATTTCGAAATCGCACATCACTAATTCTAATACATATACATAAGAAAATAATAAAAAAACGAGTAACAAATAAAAAAATAATAAACAGAGTGATAGCAATATGGTGTATTTAGAATTTGCATCATCTAATACCTCAAGCATTGTATGTAGAATATAAAAATGAGTAAAAATAGCTATAATTAGAGAGAGTATGAATAAATTTTTAAAAAATATCAAAAAAAAAAAACCCATGTTATTTTCCGGCGGTGTTTGAAATGAAAATTTCTACATGTATTTAATGTGATAGTTGACGCAGGTGCGAAAATATGTTTAATTTTTTCAAAATTTAGTTCTAAAAACATTCGTGGAAAAGTAAATAAATTAAGTAAACATAGAAATTAGTAGGCATCATATAAAAAATTAAAACTTATGATGGAACTTAGAATATAGATGAATGAAAAAAAAGTTGTAATTGAATAGATTAATGAAAAAACATAATAGTCTTTGTGTTTACGTTTCTTCTGTTTTTTTTTTGTTTTTTTTTCGTTATGTTTAATGCATCATATTGCTTTTTATGTATAGCCTCTTCACTCTCTTGTTTTCAAAAGTATACTCTTCTGTCAATTACTTCTTTAAAAAAACTTTCCGAATTTTAGCATTTATCATATTATATGACATGTACAATAAATTAACAGATTCCATATTGGAGTGTAAAGAAAACTATTTTAAAAAATCTCTGAAATAAAAAATAATATAAAGAAAAAAGATTGTGAAGCAAAGAAAGAAAAAAAAACAAAAAACAGTGATTCTTCATGATATTTTTACTCCCCACCCTGGGGACATTTATTTTTGTAGAATTTAAATATTGTTGTAAAAGCAAGTATGATGTTATTTTGTATATCACAGGGTGAAAAAAAAAAAATAATAATACGTTAATCATTGATTTATAAATTATATTATCATACATTTCCGGCATCCGATGTTTGCATGTGCTTGTATAGAAAGCGTGTATACACATATACACGAGTAAAATATAATACATCCATGGTAACTTGCATATTTCTGCTGTTGTCTAAAACCGTTAGAATATTAGGTAAAAGATTGAGTAAGATAAATACGATCGTAACACATTGTTTAAAGAAACAAAAATAAAAAATAAAATAACATGATCGATTTAATTTGAATTTAGCAATATTTTTAGAACTAACATGAATTTTTTGTAAAACACGAAAGAAAAAAAAAAGGAAAGAAAACAACGGTAAAATTTGTTAGTTTTACAGATAAATCAGTATAGTTGTATTTAACAATGCCTATGCAGTTAATAATCTTTTAAACGAGCATTGAGGAAGTATAAAACAACGAAGTCACTTATAGACCTGATTGAATTCAGAAGATTTAGAGCTCGAGCCAGGCTACTTATCAAAATGAGAAAACAGGAGTGCTGGACAGCATTTGTATCATCTATCTTAATATGCGTTATCGAACCAGTTGTGCGTTATCGCGTTTTTCGTCGGCAGATCGGCAGTGGTGAGATCGTTCAATCATTATTTCTTTTGTTTTCTTATCACTTGTTCATCGGTTGCATCTTAATTGTAACATCGTGTTGGAATTTTATATTTAATTTCACTTTAATTATTTTGTTCAATAGCTTCAATTTATTTATTTATTCTTTCTCGTTACTTTTTATTTTTATTACTTTTTTTTCCTTCTTATTATTATTATTTTTTTTTCTCTCTCTTCTTCTTCTTCTTTCTTCTGCTTGTTAAATGAGCGTAGTTAAAGGAGGCCGCTCAGCGGCCTCCTCCCAAAACCCGACTAAATCAATTAAACCCCCATCCAACTTGTCCATAAACATGGACATAGACCTCAACTCTAAACGTAAATCGGCTGATCCCCTTTCACCGATTTCCACCACTCTACCAAAGGAAATCAGGCTTTCTCAGGCTGATCTCGCTATACCGGCTCCGTCTTGTGCCCCCGAGCTCAACAGCAGCAGTAATAATAGCAACCCCAATTTTAATATCACCAGCAACACTAACCTCAATAGTATTAGTAATAATAACAAAAATGATAATAACAATAACAACAACAATAACAATAATAATAACAATAACAATAATAATAATACTATTTCTGATAATAATCATCATCATCATAATAATAACAGTAATAATAATGATGCTAATAATAATAGTGGTGATAATAATAATAGGAGTAATAATAATAATGCTAACGATAATAATAATGATAAAAATAATTCAAAGAATAATAACTTCGACACTGATCATGTTAAAAACTTTTCTTCCGATCACCCGGGTTCTTTTCTTTTCTAAGTAATTCCTCTTTTTTCGAATCCAACAATTTAATTGCTTTTATCCCTCACAACTCTGTATACAGAATTGGAATAATTTCCGGAGTTCATCCCTCCTTTTCCGAAGAGGATATAAAAGAAGGAATTGAATCTTGTATTCCGGTACAATCTGTTAGACGAATTTTGCGTTCCTCTGAAGATGGCAAAATTCCTACCAGAAGTGTTGAAATAAAATTTTCTAAACCCGTCCTGCCTGAATTCATTTCCATTTACCGACTTCGATTCCCTGTCTCTCCCAGCATCCGCTCCCCCACTCAGTGTGCCAAATGCTTTCTCTTCGGACACATAGCGCGTCATTGTCGCAGTTCACATTCTATTTGCTCTCACTGTTCAGCTAAACATTCTTTCAATGAATGTTCCAATCTCCAAGAGCCTCCTTCTTGCCGTAATTGCAAAGGAAGTCACAGTTCCTCGAACCGTCTCTGCCCAGAATGGCAAAGGCAAAAAGATATCAAGCGAATTATGGCTTTTGAAAATGTATCTTTTCAAGAAGCCGCTAAGCTTAAATCTTCCAGCGCTGCTACTCAGGCATTTACTTATGCTAATCGAGTCGCATCATCTACTCTCTCTTTGAATACTTCCAATGTAGCTTCCAAGGTACCTTCTCCTCCTCGTCCAAAATCCCCCACCTTCCATAAATTACCTAAGTCTAAACCTCATTCCAAACCTCTTCCTCAATTTCCGACTGTCACATCCTACTATACTCCTTCTCCCCCAGTTGGATGGGCTCTGAATAGTTCTTCTCTCCCCAACCCTTCCTTACCTTCTGAACACTCCACATCTTCACACAGAAATTCTAACAATCTTTCTTCCGATATCTCTTCCAATATCTCCAGATTGTCTACAGCAATTACGGAGCTCCTTTCTTCTTTTAACATAGTTTCTTCTGCTTCCTTTGTTGATAACCTTGCATCCTTCTTGTCCAACAATGTCCAGTTTAGTTAAATTATCTTCTCTCTTTACACTTTTCTTAGCCAAATTTTTCATTGGCCCTCCTTACATAATCTTCCATCTCTTTTGTTTTCTTCTTCTTTTTCTTCCTTTTTTCTTATCTTATAAATGACGCCTGTATTTAATATTATTCAGTGGAACTGTCGTAGCATCCGGGCGAATAAGGCAGCCTTAGAAGGCTTGCTAAATTTACATAATATAAGTATAGCATTGTTGTCTGAAACATGGCTTCCGAAATCATCAACTTTTTCAATTAGGGGTTTTCATGTAATTAGATCAGATCGCGAAGATGGTTATGGTGGTGCAGCTATCCTCATTAGGTTCGGAATTCCATTTTCTTCCCACAATTTAGACATCCCAGGTGGCTCTAGTCCTTCTTCCTCTCCCAACTTTGTTCATATTTCTATCTCACACACATTCGCTAATATTTCTCATTCCCTTCATCTTGTATCTGTCTACATTCCTCCCCTGTGTAACCTAAAGGATCTTTCACTTTCCTCCCTTCTTGACTCCTTACCTCACCCATTTATCATAGGCGGGGATTGCAACGCCTGCTCTCCCGCCTGGGGTAGTTCGTCACTAAATAGAAATGGTTCCTTCCTTCAAACTCTACTCTCAAACTACAACCTTGTGGTTCTCAACGACGGCTCTCCTACATATTTCAAAAACCAAAATTCCTACAGTTCTATAGACCTAACTTTCTCCTCTCCTAATTTAAGCCTGAAATGTGTATGGAATACCCTTGATGGAACCTTTGGTAGTGACCATGTTCCTATCATTGTGTCCGTTCATGGGACTTCCTCCTCTCATGTAAAAAAAGAATCCCGTTCTCCTAGCTGGAACGTTTCAAAGGTTAATTGGTCTGATTTTCGTTCGTTCCTGGATTCCTCTTCCTACAGATTTGATCCTAACTTAGATGTTACGCCTCAGTATGAAAACTTCGTTCAGTTAATATCATCAGCTTTAGATTTGTCTTCTCCTCCACAAAAATCTCCTTCTGGGAGCATCAGGCGATCCTATGCCTCGTCCTTATGGTGGAATGCGGAATGTTCAATTGCACACCAAGCCAGTGTATCCACGTTTCGTATTTTTCGAGCTGCTCCTTCTCTGGAAAACTTCCTAGCTCACAAAAGAGCTAATGCCAAATTCCGATTTACTCTCAAAAAGGTTAAAAAGGCGTCTTGGGCTGCTTTCTGTTCTTCCTTTTCTAGATCTACTCCTCTCTCACAAATCTGGAGGTTGGCTAAGGCTTTCCGAAACCCTCAGTCCTTAAATCCCTTTACTTCCGGCGTTTCGGAGAACAAGCTAGCTGCTTTCTTTGATTGTGTTGCTCCGCCCTATGTTCCTAACTTTGATGAATTTGACCTTTCTATCTCTGCCGCAAGCCATTCTGAGCATTTTCTAACTTTTCCGTTCACTTTTAATGAATTATTATCAGCGTTCCCGAAAAATCCTAACTCTTCTCCAGGGATAGATGGATTATCTTATATTGTTCTTAAGAATCTTCCTGAATATTATCTTAAAATACTCTTAAATCTATTTAACTCTATTCTCCATCTAGGTTCCGCTCCTCCGTCATGGAAATCCTTTATCATCGTTCCCATCCCCAAGGGTATTAATTCCTCGTCCTTCCGTTGCATTTCTCTTGCAAGTTGTCTGAGGAAACTTTTCGAATCCATGTTGAACCGGCGGCTGGTTTGGTGGCTGGAAAACAATGATGTCTTGCCTAACAACATGTATGGTTTTCGTTCTGGTCGAGGTCCTACTGATTGTGTTTCTTTCTTCTTGTCCCACATCTATAAATCGTTTATCCAGAAAAATTATACCCTAGCTACCTTTGTTGATATTTATAGTGCCTTTGACAGCGTCCACCTTCCAACTCTTAAGAGCAGAATGTTATCTATTAATTTACCTTCTCACTTCACATCCTTAATCATGAGTCTTTTCCTAAGTAGAACTGTTACTCTAAGATTTCCTTCCTTTTCAGAGTCACGAAAGGTTTTTCGAGGCCTCCCGCAAGGTTCCTGTCTTAGTCCTACGCTCTTCAATATTTATTCTCTTGGTGTCGCCTCTCTTAATCTACCTTCTACTTCCTTATTTTTTGCAGATGACATTCTACTTTTTTCAACTGCTCCTAGCATTCTAAATGCTTGCAATAAGATGCAGGAATCCTTGTACATTCTGCAGAGTTCTCTTTCTCAAATCCATCTATATATCTCTCCTCCAAAGTCTTCATGCATTGTTTTCACATTTCGTTCCTATAATCCTGAGTCAATCAACGTAAATATCGACAATACACCTATACCTGTTGTTTCCTCCTTCCGCTACTTAGGAATCTTTCTGAATAGCCGTTTATCCTTTACTGAGCACATTAATTACCTCCATTCGTCTACTCTAGAACGTTTGAATATCTTAAAGTCTTTATCTTCTTCCCATTGGGGAGGTGATCCTATGATACTTCTTATGCTCTACAAATCCATTGTTCGATCCAAACTTGATTTCTGTTGTTTTCTGTATGGTACTGCTGCTCGTTCTCCCCTAGCTAAATTAGATTTAGTTCAGAATGCAGCCCTGCGCTTATGTCTAGGAGTCTTAAAATCCACGCCTATTCCTGCGATTTTAGCAGAGGCTAATGTGGCTCCTTTATCCATTCGTAGATCCTATCTCGCGTATCGGTTCCTTATTAAACGTCTACATATTTACCCAAACAATCTTGTCCCTGCATATTCTTCTCTCTTGCAAGATTGGCGTTTTTACTCTAATAAGGTTCCCATTCTCTGCCACATTGCCTCGCGTCTTATTAAGTTTTCGCCCTTCATCCTAACTTTCGATAAACTTCCATTTTTCCAGTTTGAGATATTAAATGTTATTCCTTCTCCTAATCTTTTTGCTTTGCCTTCTTATGTAAAATATCTCCCTGCTCATGCAACAGTTTATGAATTTAACCAGGCAGTTTCATCATTCTTTGCTAACCATACCCTAATTTTTACGGATGGGTCCAAAATGGCACACGGAGTGGGTGCATCTATCTACATTCCTGCTCTTGACCATTCCAGCCTGTTCAAAATTCCTGCATTTTGTTCAATTTATTATGCGGAGACATTGGCATTACTACGTGCTATTGAGCTCATTCCATCTTTTCCTCAATGTAAAATGTTCCTCCTAATTTCTGATTGCAAAAGCGCCCTTCAGTGTATATCCTCTGCATATGTTCCTTCTTACTCTGATCCTATTATTCTGCGCATCCGATCACTGATTTTCAGTCTTTGCAGATTGCACTCATTAACCATCGACTTTCTTTGGATTCCTGGTCATGCCGGAATTGCGGGCAATGAAAAGGCGGATTATCTTGCTCGTTCGGCTATTTCTTCTGGGCGGCCAGTCGGACGGATTCCTTCTCATGAATTATTAAATATAGCAAAAAGTATCCAAAAGGCCAATTGGAAATCTTTTTATAAATCATCCTTCTCCAGTCCTAATTCACAATATTTTTCCATTCACCCTAATCCACCTACTCAACCATGGTATCTACATTTTCCGCACCTTCCCCGATTCATCATATCTGCTATTTGTCGTCTTCGATCTGGTCACAGTCGACTTCCTGCTTCATTGTATCGTTTCTCTATAGTGTCCTCTCCTATTTGTCCGCTGTGTATCGATAACACAGTCGTATGTGACTCTGATCATGTATTCTTTGAATGCTCCTCTTTATCATCGGAAAGGGCAGCTCTATACGCGGAGCTTCTCTCACATGATGTTCCAACTCCATATTGTGTGTCCTTTATTCTCTCATTACAGTCAACGTTGATCATACCAATTGTAGCAAAATTCCTATCCTCTGTACTTCATTATATTAATATCTAATCCCTTCAGTATTTCCTATTTTGGCATTCCTAACTTATCGTGTCCAGTGATTCCCAACGAACTCCTCTCTAAACGAAGAACACGCACTGATGTTGCAGTTACAGTCACAAACAGGCACAGCTCGCAGTTAATTTTGCGGGCTCGCTGTCGCATTTGCGGCCCTAACGGTAGATAGGTGAACTCCTTGTTAGCCGGCACTGCGGGCGCTGCTGTTGCAGTGTGGCCATAGTGTTCAGTGAAAATTCTGCTCATTTCCTTTTAACAGAATGGTAGGCGCTGTTTCTGCAGTCGTCGCCATAAATATGATTAATGTTTCATAATTAAAAACTATAAACTTTGCTTTATAGTGATGGAGAAAGTCATTGAACTTTCGGATAATTGTTTACGGACGCTAAGCGCTGTGTTCTATATAGGTTTCGTGCTTGATGGATCTAACTGCTTTTTAAACATCCCGTGTTTCTTCTTCCTTAATTATTTATAGCCAGATTCCTTTGTCCGTTTGTAATGTGGGCTCTGTAATTGCAGATGTGACCATGGTATGGGACAGCTAACTCCTTTTGCTCTTACCTTCGTCATTTCTTTTCTTTTCAGGATACATACGTTTGGCATTTTTCGACGTTGATTGTTATTGTTTCTCCATCTTTGGTATAGCATTCTTTATCAGATTCCATTCCTTGTTACTCCTAATTGCTGCTATGTACACATGTTGATGGGTAATCGTCCGTTGCTGACAAGCCCAGGGAAAAACCCAAACAAGAAAAAAAAAAAAAAAAAAAAATATCATCTATCTCAAAAGATATGCCTGCGACGGTGGTTTGGAGAAGAATCAAGTCGTTGTGTGGTAACTATCGTCCTCCAACTACCCCTTCCTTACTCATTAACAATGTCCTGCTCACAGACACCAAAGAAGTGGCAGATGCCTTTGCGCAACATTTTGCTAAAGTATCTTCCTCAGCATCCTACACCGATTCCTTCCTAGAACACAAAGCGAGACTAGAGGAGCAAAAAATATCCTTTCCTCCAGATCAAAAAGAAAAATACAATGATCCTTTTTCAATGTCTGAACTAAATTACCAGCTCGATAAAAAGCTAAAAAACAGTGCACCTGGAGCCGACTCCATTCATCCATTCATGATCAGATACCTACCTAATCTAGCTAAACAACTACTCCTTGACGTATACAACAAAATTTGGACAACTTCCTCCATCCCAAAATCCTGGAAAGCAGCTTTAATTATTCCTATCCTCAAACCTAATAAAGAAACCTTCATTCCTCAAAATTACAGACCTATCTCCTTACTATCTTCACTCTCCAAAATCATGGAAAAAATGGTGAACAGACGACTATCCTCTTTCCTAGAATCTTCAAACGTTCTCTCCCCAATACAAATTGGAGGTCGCAAATCAAAATCCCCAATGTTACATCTCCTGAGCCTAAAAAGACAAATACTTGAAGCCCAAAAGAGGTCACAAGCTCTCTATACTGTCTTTTTTGACATAGAGAAAGCATTCGACCGGATATGGCGATATAAAGTGCTTACAAAGCTGAAGAACGCCAATATAAAAGGCAATATAGGCAACTATATAATGAATTATTTGTCAAACAGACACATTCAAGTAAAAATTGGCTCAACTGTATCCTCTCCTGTCCTAATAGAGAATGGTATTCCTCAAGGCTCTCCTCTAAGTGTAACACTCTTTATCCTATACATAAATGATGTGGCGGACTGCATACAGCCGCCGGTAACATCCCGATTGTTTATAGACGACCTCAATATATCCTTAGCATCAAACTTTCCTTCCAACGCCAAATCTATACTACAATCCACAATCAATAGGTTATATTCGTGGACCGAAAGTAACGGCCTTACTTTCTCCTTAAATAAAACTTCTTGTGTAAAATTCCAGAAAAGTCGTCGAGTAAACCCAAACCATGATTTTTCCCTTACCCTAAATGGACTTCCTCTTCCAGTCACATCCTCAGCTAAATTCTTGGGTCTAACATTTGACTCCCATCTGACATGGTCTCCTCATATTAAAGAACTCAAACGCAAATGTAATAAAATCATAGCTATCCTAAAATGTTTATCACATCATAAATATAACAATAATCCAAAACTACTTCTATCTGTATACAGATCACTTATTCTAAGCAGATTAACCTACGGCTGCCAGGTGTTCTATTCGGCTAGTAAGCAGCTCATAAAATCACTTGAATCAATCCATCACGCTGCTTTAAGGTCCATCCTTGGGGCGCATCGAACATCTCCCACGCAGGGTGTCTGTGTGCTATCAGGAATTCCGCCATTATCCTATATATTTGACTTCTACACCTCCCGTGATCATCTATACTGGTACCAACAATATCACTTCTCTTCGAGGAACACTGTCATTCCTCCTCCAGCCTTTCAAAATGATCCAATACCTAATATTCTAAATTTTTTGACTGAGAAAAACATCAAATACAATCCAGATCTCCTCCTGTTCCCAAAAGAACCACCATGGGAATACCCCCCATTGATGGTAGACTTATCACTCTTTATCCACCGTACCTCTAACGAGGACCAATATACAGCTCGCCAAAAAAGTATCGAAAAAATACAAACTTACACACATGATACACACGTTTATACAGATGGAGCTAAAGCAAATGTCGCTGGCACACTGTCCACTCCCACAGCATGTGCCTACCTAATCTCAGGTGAAGCCGAAGCAGTGAGGCTATATGATGACAGCTCCGCATTAGAAGCCGAGCTATACGGAATTCTCTTTGGATTGGAAGCATGTGCGTGTTGTAAATCTGAGAACAAACAATACATAATTATCACAGATTCACTGGCCTCCCTTCAAACTATTCAGTCACTTACTATAACCAGTTCATTAGTCTATAAAATAAGATCTACAGCACATCGCCTTACCCAAGAGGGGATACAAGTAGGCTTCTTGTGGGTGCCGGCACATGTTGGAATACCCGGAAACGAATGTGTAGACCGGGCCGCCAAGTCAATGTTGTCTGTCCCTATGCCACCCAATGTCCCACCACCAGAAATCACTCCCTTCTTCCACAAAAATATGAAAGAACATTGGATCTCATCCTGGTCCCAACATGCAACTTTCCTAAGGAATATTAAACCAAATGTTGATCCTTGGTGGCCACCGATCCAAATGTCCAAAAAAGAATTCTCTGCCCTTAATAGATTGAGACTGGGACACACATCGATATCTCACAACCATGTCCTCCAGGGAGCCCCTCCACCGATTTCCTGCCCATTCTGTAATGCAGCAGTGCTACCTTCGGTGGAACACATCCTGAAACAATGTCAAAACTTAACAATAATCAAGGACGAACCACTACACCTTCTTTTAGATAACCGTCCAGAACAGGTTCAGACAATGCTAATCTTCCTTAACCGAAATAATTTAATAAACAAATTGTAATAAATCCGATACTCGTTGTGCCGTAATGACCCTGGCAGTTATACATGGCCAACGAGTAAATTACACACACACACAAAAAAAAAAAAAAAAAAAAAAAAAAATCTTTTGTCATTCATTTAACCGTGCGCTCACACACATGCACACATACATGTATACCGGTCTTAATGGTATGTTTATTATCAACTATCTCATTCATCCAGTTTTAAAGCTAATTTTCGGCCTTTTTTATAAAACTGCCTCGAAAAGGATGCTAACGGATATTTCATGTCTGCCACTGCAGTGCAGTTCTGCAATAATAAAGGTACATAATTTATCTCACTCTCACTCTCTTATTCTATAAGCGGATCTCTACCTGTCGTTGCGATTCAACGGTTGTTTCTTATTAGCCATTTCGCACATTTCAAGCATACATACACACACATGTTCACACATATTTACTCACCCTTACGCGCATGCATTGTCGATACATGATCTGCAGGTGCTTCTATAATGACGAAGACTATTCATAGACGTTCCTGTAGATTTCGAAATATTTTCGTATTGAAAAATTTTAAATGTAAAAAATGAAAAATCTTAGAACGAAACATTGAATAAAAATTTCCTTCATAATCTGTATTCCAAATAATAAGACTCGTACGTTTTCATCAGCTCCCTCCCTCACGTGTAAAAATTTAGCTTTTTATTTTCTCTCTCTGTCGTATCAGTCTATTTAAATGATATGAATAATAATAATGAAAATTTTTTTTTTTAAAGATAATAAGTGTAAATTGAACGTTTTACGGAAATTTCCATCAAAGTTTGAAATCTATGTATTAGGTTTTGACCGTTTTTCAAATAAAGTCGTAGATTTACCATTCATATCGAGGAAAAAATAAAAAAATAATTTTTTTCATACTTGTATATGTAAGCATATACACGCATGCATATGCTGAGAGATAAAAAAAAAAAGAAAAAAGATTATTTAAATTTAAATAAACAGTTACATAAATTGATTCGATTTCATCCATACAACATATTAATTGAAATAGAATGAAATAATAAATGATGTGTTCGGTACTATAATATCTGCGGTGTATCTAAATAATTTTAAAGTAATTATATGACCATGAAATAAAATAAAATGTATGAAATGTATATTATTACATATTAAAATTCCATACATATATACATTATAATTTATGTGAAACAATGTAAAAGATTTTGAAATAATAAAAATAAAAAATGCGAGTAAAAGAAAAAAATATGGTTTTATTTCACATATTATACATACTACGCGACAATTGACTTTGGTACATTGAAAGGTAATTGTTATGTTCATATTCAACTTTCGTAGGATCTAGACAACTCCAGCTTTCAAATTCCACGTCTTTTATTGAATTTTTAATCCGTATGAATTGAATGTTGACAGTCGTCGCAATCTTTTACTTTGACACAATTTCGAGTACTCCTGTGTAATGTATCACCATCGATATAATATTCTTTATCATGTTCGTGATCGTAGCATGGTAGAAATTATTTTATCGTATCATCCTGTTTTAATCTGTCCGGTAAAAATATATAAATGTCCCCGATGCAACTTGGAAATAATGTAATTATCATTTCTTTAGTGGCTGTAATGAATAACTGGCTTAAATCATTTATATTGAGATTGTTCATAAGCTTCAGCGGGCGGATAACGTGATCGTGCCACGTATTCATCACCATAACATTTTTCATCGCACAATGAAAAATATCATTCTCATAATGGTGCTTACAAGTTACCAGATTGCTTATACCAGAGTATTCTTGATATAAATCATCAATACTAGGTACTCGAAAGACTTTCTCCATATTAACGAGTTCGTAGTCCAAGTCACGCAACAATTCAGACTTTTCGTTAAGTTCCCATAATATAAGTTTTGCATAAGTGGTTAAAATATATACGCGAACCTTCGGTTTTTCAGACAGTATTGTGAATACATCACGTGCCATGAATATTTCTTCCCGACAGGGAAATAATGAGGGGGTTTTCAAGTAATGACTCACGGAAGAGCATTGTAAATGAGGCATTTTTGATGCAGACCATGCTCTGCTTGGCTTGTATAGCGTATGTAAACACCTCCCGCCAGACATATCAATCATCGCTAGTTCGGTTACTAGAAAACCATAATCAGAATCCTTATGGAAGCTGAAATCTACAAAATATTCCGCTATATCCATCTGATCTGACAATAATACTGGACCAACGATTTTATGTGTAGAAGATGTTGATTCTGTTGAAGAATAACTACCATGTGATTGCGGTAATTGAAGTGACGAAGACGTATGCGAGTCGCTATCACTCGCAAATAAATTCTGAATAAATTCGGCGTCCTTAATTGATTTTGAGTTGCTGCTTATGTTAACTATATTAGCGTTCATGATTGAATAATATGTATTTCAAACTTTTCACTAAAAAAAAATACAGAGAAAAAGAAAGAGAAAAAGGAAAGATAAAAGACAAAAATAAATGATAGAGAAAAAAAGAGAAAAAACATAGGAAATTATTTTCTTTAACGTTGACGTAAATTTTTTAATAATGCGTGAACACAGATTCGACAAAATACACATGTTTAACATAAAACTAATACTGACCGCTTGAATGATTCCGTTCGATAGTCTATCTCATTAGCTACCTTTGAATCGGTTGTGGCAGTGGAAATGTTACGTCAGAAAAATGTTGTTCCGTCGAAGAAAGCTGAATATATTTGTATACAAACAAAGTAATCGAGGACTTTGAGTGTATGCGCATATGTGAGGGAGTGTGAAAAATATTCTTGTACCGAATAATGGTAAATAGCGTGCGAGCAATGTACAAGTGGTCTTGAAGGTATGTGAGTCATGCAGGTAAAGGTTGTTGCGACGACGAGATATATACCTGCAGAGGTTATCGATTCTTGGAAAACAGGTATTGACGTTCGAAACAATAATGTCTTGAAACGATTGATGATGCGGATGAGTTTATTAAATAAAAAAATATGTTTATAGTGAAACGAATAATATTAAAAATAATTGTGATGTTAATAAATATTTTTTATTGATCGAAGATTTTTCTTTCTCGAAAGGTTAAAATTATTTTGACAATGTTAAGTGTATATGATGACATGACTGTGTAGGAAAAAGTAATACCAGTACAAAAAAAATAAAGATCGTTAATAAAAATTAGACATATAGAACTGCATGTGGTGTGTATGCGAGACCAATGTGATATGCTATTGTGGCTAACGCTGAAAAAAGTTCATGATCAATAGGGAAATTCGTGATAAAAGATATGTGTGTGGGAATGTACGGTATGCTTTCGAGTGAACCATTGATTAATTTTTAGAATCGATAAAATAAATAAAGATTACGAAAGATCAGCAATTTTAGATGTGAGGGGGCGGGGGTAGAAAGAATGAATTTTTAGGATTGAAAAAAAAAAAAATGAAAAACATATTCGAATCAATTTTTTGAAGAACTCGTAATAGAGTAACGTATAATGTAGAATCTGTGCGGTGGATAGATAGTATGCTTTCACAACAGTCTGGATGTCTGTTCGGATTAATTTTTAAAACCTCGGAAAACATACAGAAATACTTACGGACTGAAAATAATCGTAATGAGAAAAATAATAAAATATACTTGGACTAATTTTGAAAAAAAAAGTGGTAACACGAACGAATGACACATGCGCGAGAATGATGCGTGCGCATTCATTGAGAGGCGAGACATCGATAGATTTATTTTTAGAACCAGGGAAAACATACATAAATACTTACGGATGGAAAAGTAATCGTAAGTGAGAAAAAATAATAAATATACTTAGACTAATTCTATAATACTTAGGCTTGGAAAAATTATTATGAACGATAAGGAAACTATTGAGAGTAGAGTGTGCACGAGATCGAATGGTTCGCTTTCGCGGTGGCTAACGCTATGGTGGATATAAGCATGTGATCTGCCAGTGCTAGTGATGTGCGTCGAAATGTTTTTACAATCGAAATAATCCACAATCGTCAAAAAAAAACAAAAAACAATCAAATGATTTTCATTCGAATGATTTTAATTTGAATGATTTTAATTCAAATGATTTTGATTCGTATGATTTTGATTCGAATGATTTTAATTCGAATGATTGTTGTGAATACAAATGAATTATTCGAATGAAATAACATTTCGAATGTATCTGTGGAACAATCGAATGTATTCGAAGTTATCGAACAATCGAATAATTCGAATGAATCATTTCGAAGTTGCCCATCACTAGTCAGTGCGCTTTTATAACGATCGGAGAATAAGGAAAAATTTTTGGAACCGTAGAAAATGAGAAATATACTTAGACTAATTTTATAATACTTACGGACGGAAAAATAATCGTAAGTGAGAAAAAATAATAAATATACTTGCACTAATTCTATGATACTTAGGCTTTGAAAAATTATTATGAATGATAGGGAAACTATCGAGAGCAGAGTGTGCACGGGATCGAATGGTTCGCTTTCGTGGTGGCTAACACTATGGTAGATATAAGCGTGTGATCTGTCAGTGCTAGTGATGTGCGATTTCGAAATGTTTTTACAATCGAAACAATCAACAATCGTCAAAAAAAAACAAAAAACAATCGAATGATTTTGATTCAAATGATTTTAATTTGAATGATTTTGATTCGAATGATTTTGATTCGAATGATTTTTGATTCGAATGATTTTAATTCGAATGATTTTGATTCGAATGATTTTAATTCGAATGATTTTAATTCGAATGATTGATGTGAATACGAATGAATTATACGAATGAAATAACATTTCGAATGCAACTGTGGAACAATCGAATGCATTCGATGTTATCGAACAATCGAATAATTCGAATGAAACATTTCGAAGTTTCCCATCACTAGTCAGTACGCTTTTGTAACGATCGGATAATAAAGAAAAAATTTTTGGAACCGTAGAAAATGAGAAATATACTTAGACCAATTTTTATAATGCTTAGGCATGGAAAAAATTAAAAAATTAAAAAATACATTTGAATTGTATAAAGCGGGGAATGGGGAGCTCAGGTTAGTTTTATGCTTTAAATATTATACTTTGGTTAATTTAAAAAAAAAATTACGATATCGCTAACGATCGACATGTGTGCGAGAACGATGCATGCGCTTTTACTTGGTTTAAATCAGTTGTGGCGGTGGAAATATTACATCAGAAAAATGTCATTCTGTCAGGAATAGTTGGTTACACATGCGTATTGAATAATGTAGTCATGGGCTTTGAGTATGTGTGTGTTTTTGTGTTAGTGTGTACATGTAGGGTGTGGCTCTGCAATATGACATAGACTGGAATAGAAATTATAAGAATGTTAAGATCTGGTTTCAACGGTTGCGTTAGCATTTACGTGTAGCGCTATGAGAGAAGCATTTTCGCTTTTGCGATGTGTGAGATAGACTTACCCCCCCATACATAATGTATTGGACAAAGAAGAGTTTTACGCAACTGACCGAACGAAAATCTTCGCGATTCCTAAAAATACCGGAACGGCGAAAACCTGTATTTTACCGCGATTCCTGCAGACTGATCACTGATAACATTGATAACAACGAAAATCAATAATGATAATAAATAATTTTACATATGTGTACGGATGCTCGTAACCGTATGTACATCATTGTGTGTGTGTGCGTAATCCTCCAAAATCAGTCGCTACCGAATAACGGTAATTTACATACAAGTAAAGGCATGCATCGGTCAAATGATTGGCAGGTACAAGGTCACTTGCGATGGCACGCGTACGAATTTACCGCGATAGTGATGATAATGGTGATTTTTACATGTGTGTGCAGACGTATATACACGTACATGTGCATGTGTGTGCGGTAATTAAGGGATCGACAATCAAATGGAATGCGGTTCCGCGGTCCGAGACGCTCCGGAAACGGCTCTCGAAGGCCTTAATTAACGGTGGCGGCATCCTTTGAGTTTGAATCGGCTTTTTCCCTCTACTAGATTTTTTGTTTAGAAATACATATATGTATTTTGTAATTATAAATGTCAAAGTTTAACAAATTTCACTCATTTATCTATAAACCGTTAAACTAATGAATGTAAAATTTGAAAGGTACGTTAATGTTATTACAATAGACATTTAATGATAAAGAATTTTACTTATGTTTATATGAGGAAAAGAGATAAAAATTATTTTATAAAGAAAATCTGTGAAGAGATACAAAACCATCCAAACAATAATGAGCGGCATATGAAATTACTCTCCAAAGATTTCAGAATCAGGAATTGGGCGATAGAGGATAAACACGACAATATAAGAACTAACCTTAAGGATATTACTGAAATTTGGAGTTAATATTGCCAAACTTTATTACAGTAATACCCAGCTCAAGGATACAGCTGATAGAACGCAGAATAAAATGGATAAAGCTCTAGAAGACCCTGAACCAGACATTCCGGTGAGTGAAGTTAAAGAAGCTGTCAGGTATCTTAAAAGTAACAATGCTGTGGAAAATGCTGAAATACCTGTGAGGCAATTTGAAACAAATTGGAAGGGAAAGAATTGCCAGAATTCACTTGATATGTAGGCGACTGCTGGAGATTGGCCACATGATTGGTATCAATTTGTGTACATACAACCTTTGTATAAGAAAGGAAAAACAACTAAGTGTGAAAATTATCGCACGATATCTCTTCTGTCGCATGCCAGCAAGATACTGTTACGAATACTAAATAACCGGATCTACGTGCATACGGCGAAAGAAATACCTGAAGAACAAGAGCAGGCTTTATGAAACGATGAGGTACACTGGAACAGATCCTTAACATAAAATTATTGATAGAAAAAGCACGCGAGTATAAAGTACCTGTAATAATGTGCTTTATAGATGATCAAAAAGAAGTTTTTGGTAATATTCAACGATATAAACTTTAGGTGATAATAATTGAAATGGGTGCACCAAAGCGTACTGTATATCTCATAAAGAAGCTATACGAGAACAACCGCAATATTGTACGTATCGATGTTGCAAAATCAAGAGAGTTTTACGTGTGTATTGTCGCCTACGCTCTTTAACTCGTACACAGAATATATAATGAGACTGGTACGAGGGAATAACGGGACAATGAGGAAGGGAGCAAACTATGCCCAAAACGCAGGCGGCAAGTCGCAGAGAGGTTGAAACGGCACATAGAAGGAAAGTTAATAAACCAGGGGAAGCGTGGAAGGGAAGGTTGAATAGATAAGAAAAAGGAGTTCGGGTTGGAGAATGAGGAAACGTAGGAGTCAAACCACAGTCTGGAATGAGCAACTGCAGACAGAAGGGTAATATTAGAAGCTGAGAAGGCAGGAAGAAACCTACCAGAAAAGGACGATAATCGAGCGAATGAGTCAACCAACTCATTTCCTTCGATCCCGGCATGGCCAGGAATCCAAAGGAAATCCGTTTGGATTAAGTGGCAAAGGAAAAGATCATGAATCAAGGAACGAATAAGAAGAATGACGTAGTCAGTTGAGTGAGAAGGGAGAGGAGATATGATAGTCTGCAGTACGCTTTGAGCATCCAACAGGATAAGGAGATTGCGAGAGGCCGGTGAAGATTTGATAAAAAGAAGGGCACGTGGAATATCAAAAGACTCAGCATAACAGATTAAACAAAACGAGGGAAGTTTAAAGGACTCGAAGTAATTGAGAGAAGAACAGAAGAAAGCTGCACCAACACCATTGGATCCCTTGGAGCCATCCGTGAAGATCAAAAAATGGTTGGGGAAAAAGAGCTAAGATTCTGTCGAAATTCTGATCTAACAACGTGATGAAGAAAAGGTTTTGGGAGGAACAGGTGAATAAAAGCAGTTAATAGGATGAAGCAGAGAGGAAAAATTGAAGGAAAAATAAGGGAGTTTATCGTGAGTGTAGATATATGGAGAAAACTGGATAAGACGGCCAGCGATAAGAGATGGAATAGGAGTCTTGTTAGCAGAAAAACACCAGGAACGCAAGATGAAGGAATAAGAAGGAATGAGAGAGCAAAAGGAAATAGGAAACCGTTTGATGAGAAATCGATATCCCAAGAAGGAACGTCGAAGGAAAAGGGGAGGAATGTGACACTCTGCGTGAAGAGCTGGGATAGGAGTAAACTTTCGGGCTCCAAGGCAGAGGCGGAGACATGTATTTTGAACCCGATCGAGCTTAAACAAAAAGAATCTAGAAGAATTTTCATAAACGTAGGAACAGTAATCAAGAATAGAGCGGACAAAAGGTTTGTAAAACATAAGCAGGATCACAGGATCACCACCCCAATCTAATGAGGTTAAGCCTTTTAAAGGAGGACACGTATAGACGGTTGATATGGATATGGAAAAAAAGTCGACTATCCAGAAAAACACCCAAATAACGAAAGGAGGATGTAAGAGGAATTGGGCCATTATTCAAGACGAGGACGACTGAGGAAGGAATAAAAGGCCGTAGTGTAAAGACGACAGTAGAAGACTTAGAAGAAGAGATGAAAAGATGGATGTTGGATAAGGCATTTTTCAATGCAATTAAGGAGATTTGAAGTTGGGAGTTGGCCTGCGAGATGTTGCGATGAGAGGAATAAATGATGATGTCGCCAGCAAGGAAAAGAGAACAGGAATTCAAAGACAATGACGCAATTTTGATAAAATAAATAGGTAAGAACTCTGCGGTAGTCTACGATAGATTAGTCTAATGACATCCGGAATAGGAACGAAAGCAATGACTTCTCAGCAGAGGAAAAAACTAATAACAAGGGTAGAAAAATGAGCCGGAATGTCCAAGGAAAGCATCAAATTAAAAAGAGTCGAAAGATGGACATTGTCGAAGGCTGCCGAAATATTAAGAAATTAAGTAATAAGAAATTTTTTTTGTCGATGAATGACTGGTAAACATCTGCTAGGAATACGCTAATACAATCAAAAGGGCCGCGATCAGGGCGGAAACCAAACACATTACTAGGCAATAAGTTGTGATGTTCCAGCCACCAAATAAGGCGTCTGTTGATTACGTAAAGCTTCCTGACACAAGAAGCAAGAGAAATTGGACGAAGTGAGGAAGAGTTGAGTTTAGGGACAGGGATAACGATGAAGGTATTCCAAGATAAAGGAGTACAGCCAAAGTGAAGAAAAGAGTTAAACAAGTTTAAGAGGAACCGAAAAGAAGAGTCCGAAAGATTTTTGAGAACAGAAAAGGAAATACTGTCTACTCCGGGAGCAGAATTTAAAGAATTGCATAAGGACCTTTTTAACCTCGTTTTTCCATCTCTCCAGATTTTTTTCATTTCGAATTTCCTTTCGTATCTTCCCCGTTAATTTTATTAATACCTCTTCCTTTACATTGTGTCTATTTTACTGTTAATCCCCCTAGATCGTACATAGCAAGGTTTATCGCAATTTCTAGTCCTGTACGTTCTTGTTCTAGTTGGTAACTGCCTATGTTCGAGTTTAGCACTGAGTAATTTGTTGTAATAATATAACATTTTCGTGACATTTCGTTATTTTTGTTCCACCAAGTGATTTTAGTTAATCCGTCTTGCTCTCGTTGTGTAAGACCAGTTTTAAACATTTTTTTTGCAATTTGTTGATTTTCCTCATTCCTGTAATTTTCGCCTCACCCCAAATTCCGATTCCGTATTTATTACAGCTTCGAAATATTAAGCTTTTGTATGTCATATCTTGTTTTAATTTATATAGTGCACAAGAATATAGTTTACCTGACTTTTTCCGCAATATTGTCAATATGGTTTCTCCATGTTACACCTTTATCTAATGTTATCCCAAGATATTTAAATTCATTCGCATTTTCTAACTTTTCACAGCCACATATTTCCTTACTATGTAAACACACTTTGTACTATGTAAAATTAATTTAGGAACAAAAACATTCTAAACCGGCTTGGCATTCTTATATGCATCACTTTCGTTTATTTAGCATTAATTAATAATTTTCTGCCATGCGCCCATTTGCATACATTATTGAGATCTTCTTGTTACGATTTTTCAGCACCTACAATGTCACCGTGTTCAATAACTAATGCGATGTCATCTACATAAACATGCACTTTAGAGTTCTTTACATATAGAGCGAATTCGTATATATCAAAAAAAATATCGGTGCCAATATTGTCCCTTGTTCAATTCCGTTATTCATTATATCATTTCTACTATGTTCATTCCCGATCTTTAATAAAAATTCTCTTCCTCTTATGTAACTCCGAAACCATTTTAGATACCTTCCTTTTACACCCACTTTTCTTATGTCCTCAATTAGTATTTCTTGGTCCACTAGGTCAAAAGCCTTAGTAAGGTCTAAAAAAATTAACAGAAATTCTTTACCCACTGCTAATCTTTATTTATATCTGATATTAGTGTTCTATGTAATAATATCGTTGATTTTCCCTTTCTAAAGCCAAATTGATTACTATTTATCAACTTATTTCCCTCCGAGTAATTTTTCAAATATTTTCCCACGTACCGCTCAATTATTTTTGCTATGACTGAAATTAATGTGATCGGTCTGTAGTTCTCACACTGTTTTCTACCTCCACTTTTGTAAATTGGCCGTACCACACCGATTTTTAACTCTCTGGGAAATATTCCTTCTTTCAAAGGAGTAATTAATCATTTTCGTTAATAATGGGGTTAGTAGTTTTCAGTGTCTCCTGATATCCTTCACCCTTATTCCGTCATATCCTTGGGTTTTATCCGGATATTAAGTTTTTTTTATTATAGATTCTATTATGTCCTCTGTAGCTCTTGGAATGTATAAGTATATACTAGTTTCATCGTCTATTTCAGTATTCAGGATTTTATTATCACAGAAGTGTTTCATTTTCCCTGTAATGGACAAGTAATAATATAGGAATGCATTAATTGCATTGTCATAACTATCAAAATTACCGAGTATATCCTCATCTATTATTGTTTTTTTCTTTTTGCAGACTATTTTATTTATTATTCTCCGAGTTTTCTTCATGTCGTTGCCTGCTTTTTTTTGTAATTCCTGTATGTAATATTTTTCTTTTGCTTGTCTTTTTTTTTTTTTTTTTCTTGGGACGCTTTTAATTGCCAGGATTATTGCGCCCATCGGATAAGTTTTAGATTAGGGAGTATAGGTGGGTTTTTTTGAGAAAATTGATCAATGAATTTAATTGTTCTGGGTCATCAGATATTGATTGAGGGGTTATTTTGTGTTGTAATCGTTGGACAGAGAAGGAAGGGCAGGAGAAAAGAAGGTGTTTTATTGTCATGATATCTGAGGAGCAGTAGGTACAAGTGGGGTTTTGTCGAATTCCTTGATATAGGTGACCGTGGGTAATTTTGGTGTGACCAATACGGATTCTAGTAATAATAATTTCGTCGATCCTATTGAGGCTTGATAAATGTTTCCAAGGGACGACTGATTTTTTGAAAGTATGAAGTTTGTTGGTATGTTGTTGGGACCATTCTAATTGCCATTTGTTTTGAGTTTGTACACATATATATGACTGGAGGTCTTGTGGTATAAAGGGAAGGAGAGGGGAAGAACGGTGTGCGGATTTTGCAAGATTATCAACATTTTCGTTACCGGAGATGCCGATGTGACTCGGGATATACATGAAGCTGATTTTTATTTGTGATTGGAATAAGATGTTGTATAAGTTGAGTATTTTCTGAATAAGAGGATTGTGTTTTTAGAAGTGTTTTGGAAAGAAACTAAGGAACTTAAGGAATCGGTCATGATTAAAAATTTGCCAGACTGATAAGTTTCGCTGATATGAAATATACAATGGTAAATGGCCATTAATTCCGCTGTGTTATTTGAAGAGAACGAGGGAAGAGAGAAGTGAAATGATGATTGCTCTATGGAAAAGGCGTATCCTACGTGGTGTGTTTTTCTTTTTGAGCCGTCTGTGAAGCAGTGTATATGGCCACTGTATCTCGATAATTGATCAATGAAGTGATTTTTAATTATGAAAGGTGTGTAGTCTGGTTTTGGGTAGGCTGTAAGCGAGATATTTATTGGAGGAATGGATATAAGCCATGGCTGATATTGTTGATTTATTTGTTGTTGAAGTAGTGGGAAAATATGATTACTTTTGATTATTTCAGTGAATGAAGTGATTGGTTCGTGGACTGAGATTGATGGAATTGAGAAAAAATCTATGACTCTTTTAGATATTGGATGGGATGTGTTTGACATTGTTTTGGCTAGATACTTGTTTGTTAGTAATTTTCTACGATAATATGGAGGGAGTTCAGCAGCTTCGCAGTAAATGCTAAGATTAGGCGAAGATGGAAGAGCTCCTATGCATAGTCGAATCGCTGCGTTATTAACAATGTCTAGGCTGGAGAGAGCTGATTGTTTTGCAGAACAGTATATGGGTGCTCCGTATTCGATTTTTGATCGAATTAGGGCCCGATAGAATAGTAGCAGGAGGGATCGAGATGGGTTGTGTCGAGGGTTTCTAATTATTTTTAATAAATTCAAGGATCGGAGAATTTCGGCTTTCGTTTCTTTAATATGTGGAATCCACGTAAGTTTTTGATCAAAAGTTAGGCCTAGAAACTTTGTTGAGGTTTTATACTGAAGAGGTTTATTATAGAAAGTGAGAGTTGGTTCTGTTAGGGATTTTCTTTTGTGGCTGAAATTAACTATGTGTGTTTTACTGCTAGAAAAGGAAAGGCCGTTTTCTTCGGCCCAGATTTGAAGTTTGTTTAACGCTGGTTGAAGAAGTTGATATGCTATTTGTGGGCTATTGCAACGTAAGGCTATGTTTATATCATCTGCGAACAGTCGTAAGGATATCGGGTAGGAGATTATTTCGGTTATATCGTCAATCAGAATTATGAAAAGGATTGTGCTGAGAACGGAACCTTGGGGTACTCCATTCTCTATTCCAAAAATTTTGGAGGATTCGTTATTTAGTCTCACTTGGAAAGTTCGGTCTTTTAGGAAATTCTGTACGAAATATGCTAGATGACCTTTTATACCGAATGAATGAAGTCTACGTAGGATTTTGGATCTCCATGCTTTATCATAAGCTTTTTCGAGGTCAAAGAATATGGAGTATAGATTTTCCTTGTTTTTGAAGGCAGATGTTATTTCTTGTTGGAGGTCTAATAATTGATCTAACGTAGAACGATTTTTTCGAAAACCGCTTTGGAGACTGCTTAAGAAATTATTCGATTCGAGATACCAAATTAGTCGTTTACTGACCATTTTTTCCATTATTTTGCATGGGACGCACGTTAAAGAAATAGGTCGATAACTAGTTGGTAGGTTGGCGTCTTTATTTGGTTTTAAAATGGAAATGACAATAGCGTGTCTCCATTTGGTGGGGAAAGTGTCGTAGACCCAAATGGAATTGAAAATCTGAAGAAGGGCTTCTAAACCTGATTGAGGTAATTTTTTGATCATTTGAGGGTGAATATCATCTGGTCCTGGTGAAGAGTCTCGGATATTATGGTTTAGAGCTATTTCAAGCTCATCAATAGAAAACAGTGCATTGTGAGGTTCTGAGTTATCTGAATTAAAATTTATTTCAATTTTTTCTTTCTGAATCTTATGGTTTTGAAAAAACATGCTGTAGTTAGAGGATGCTGATACATCGGAAAAATGTTGGGCTAGACTATTTGTAATTTCAGTTTGATCTGTTAAAATTTTGTTGTCGACTGTTAAAAAATTTATGGTGTGGGGGATGTATGAGCCCTTTAGGATTTTTATTTTTCTCCAAGTTTCTTTAATAGATGAATTTTGAGTAATCGATTTTATAAATTTTACCCAACTTTCGTTTTTTTTTTGGCGAATGATTAAGCGAGTTTGGGCTCTATTTTTTTTAAAAAAAATTAAATTTTCCAATGTAGGATTTTTTTTGTATTTGCGTAATGCACGTTTTCGGTTTTTGATCGCAGTTTTGATTTCTGGGCACCACCAAGGGACTACCTTGGGAGGAAATTTGGAAGAAGATTTTGGTATGCTAACCGAGGCTCCATGTAAGACAGAGGTTGTGAAATTTTTGACATTATCGTCGATAGAAAGCTGGTAGTCGAAGGTAAAGGAAAAATTTTGTTGGAATTTAATCCAGTCGGCTTTATTAATAATCCATTTCGGATATTTTTTCAATTCGTTGTGTGGGGTTTGGTTATTGTTTAACGAAATTTCGATCGGAAAATGATCACTAAAGTACAGGTCATCGAGAGGTTTCCAATTTAGAAAATGGGCTATATTAGGTGAGCAAAAGGTTAGGTCAATTGCGGAGAAACTTCCATTAGAAGCGTTAAAATGTGTGTTATCGCCGCTGTTTAAAAGAACGGAATCTGTTTGGTTTAAATATTTATCTACGGAATTACCTCGATTATTTGTGTTATTTGAGTTCCAAGTTGGGCTGTGAGCGTTGAAGTCACCGGTGATAATGTAGGGAGTTGGTAGCTGATTTCGAATATCATTTAATTCATCGCTCTGGAGATTTTGATCAGGGGGTATATAAATATTGCAGATAGTGATAGGGCTTTTGAAATGGTTAAGAGTATATACTTGAACGGCTATGGCTTGTAAATTACTGATTAAAGGGATTGGGACTGCTTTTATATCTTTATTCACTAGAATTGCGACTCCACCACAAGCAATGATGCCTCCAGGGTAGTCGTTACGAAAAATTTTATACTTGGGAATTTGAAACGAAATTTGTGACCGTAAATGGGTTTCTTGTAGAGTGATGATTTGGGGAGAGGTTTTTTGAATTAAGAGTTGGAGTTCATTTTTATGGCTTCTCACGCCGTTACAATTCCATTGAATAACGTATTTGATTAGGTATTAAGAATAACGGATTGGATTAATTATTGTTGATACGATTTAGATAAATTTTTACAAATAGCAAAGTAGATTGCGTATTACCATTCGAATTCAATCGTTCATGTCGGGCTCCTTCTGTATGTTATCTGGATTGTCTGGATTGTCTGGAATTTCAGCATTTTCTGAAATCGATTCTTCTAATTTTTTTTTCAGTCTTGTAAAACGATTTTTCATTGATCGGTGTTCCAGATGCAGATAATTGTCGGCCAGGATTTTTATTATACCGTTGAAATCGGTGGTGAGTTGAGCTACGCATTGGGTAGGATCTTGCTGCCCTTTTACGAGATCCATGAGTAATTTGAAGTTGGAAAGTGATATCGGATAATCTTGCTTATTTTTTTCAAAGTTTTCTTCGATGGATTCCAAAAGTTGTTTTGTTGAGAATGTTTCTTCGGTTGAAGTTGTTGCCGGATTTTCGATTTTGGCCTTCTTTTGTTTTTGTTTTTTTGTATGTGGTGTTTCTGTTTCGTTAGCGGGCGTTGGGAGGTCGTCAACTGTTTGGTCGCTGTGAGATTGGGTGCTGATTGATAGTGGTCTTTTAATGGTCTGTTGAACAACGTCCGTTTCATCGCGGGTATAATTTTCGTTACCACGAGGTACGTCTTCACTTTGGCAGATGGTGTTGGAAGGTGCCTCCGTGTTAGCATTTCCAGTTGATTCGACAATTTTAATTGTATTGTTCACATCCTTTTCGTCATCGTTCGATTTATAGGAATTTTTTTCTGATTCTTTGGACGTTAATTTTTGGGATTTATCCAGAGTTTCATTATATTCTTCGGATCTGTTAAACTCACATGACTGCGTTGTGTGACCGAATTGATGGCAGATGAAGCATTTGATTTGAGCATCATTGTAAAATACTCGATATTCGTCGTCTTCATATTTGACAAACTCTGAGTTCGGCAATTTTTCCGAAGTTTCTGCTGAGATATATACAAATCTTCTTTCTGAAAGGATATTAGTCAAACCCTCTTCCTGCGTAAGTCGCAAGAATTTCATGTCTGAAGTAGGTACTACTCCGTGGGAGACGATTAATTTAATTATTTCTGCATGGGGGACGTGGGGGGGTACATTAGATACGATTACTTTTTTATCATTTTTTTCTTGTCGGTACCATCTGGCTTTGACTAGTTTTCTATTAATCTCGATTTCTCCACCTGACTTGAAAAAATTTTCAGCGATTTCTCTGCTTCTGATATACATTCGAACGCGGTTATTCGATATTTTGGCGCAATGTAGTATATTATTACCTATGATGTTTACCATTTTTCGAGCGTAATACGGCAGCGGAGCTCCATCGACGTGTGGGAAAATTATAGCTTGGTTGGCGGACGGGAAGGTTTCTTTTTTCGTTGCAGTTGCGTACGACATGCTCGGTCTGTACTCAGTACCGGATGTCGTTTTGATTGTCTGATTTACGAAAAACCAGCTGAGGTCGGCTGCGACCGGCAAAGTCTTACGTTGCGATTACGATTTACTTGACACTTATCGGAACACGAATACAAAACGATTAATATGTTAGAGATAAACTATAGAAGATAAGATAAGGTTAAAACTCTGTTTCGCGTACGCGTACAACTACGTCTAACTCGGAACACGTTAACTCACCGAACCGATTTTGCTTGTCTTATTTCCTAATTAAAATAGATTTCTGCATCTCTTATATAATTCTTTATATCGTCTGTTTGAGTTGTTTCCTTTACAACTTTTATAATACAAATCTTTTGTATGAATGTAATTTAATATGTTCCTGTTCATCCATTCATTCCCCTAGGGGGTAATTCCTCGTTTTCGCAGTTGTTTATTTTATATACCTACATTCCTCGTAGCAATTTTGGAAAGCGTTTGCTATGTTTATTGAAACTTGCTCCGCACCTGTACTCTCATGCATGTTCAGCCAATCATATTTTTTACGTTATCATTTAACATAATTTCGTTTAAATAACTACAATTTATTAAAGTGTCCGCAATACATTTGCTACTATTAATCTTAAACGCGCAGTTAACCGGGTAGTGGTCTGAGATTTTTGTCTTTATAATACCAGCTACCACTTCATCAGCTGTATATTGTATAAAAATATTATCGATACAAGATTTTGTAAGACTATTTCCTCTTATGTCCTCCCGTGTAGTTCCCCCTTAATTAATCTGATCCCCCTGTGTTTTACTATAATATTTAAGAAATTCGCTGCCGCAGCATTCCTTAATTCGAGATTAATATTAAAGTCGCCACATACTATATATTCCGTTTCCCGGCCCAACCTTTTGAGAACCTCATCGATTCCTCTTATGAAGTCGCCGATTCTTTTACTCGGTGACCAATATATAGTTAACAGAGTGATTTTTAATTTATTAAATAAGCTAATTTCTATCGCTATATTATCGTAAGCATCACTTTCAACGCGGCATGTAGTGGGTTACCGAAATGGATAGACAACCTATTCATACACGGGTATGGCGCTAGAAGCGGTGCCACTCACCATTTGCGTTGCCGAACCCCTATCCACAGCCTTCTCGTGGCGGACCTGTTAAGTCAAGCAACATTGTTGGGCGACAACAGATGTGAAAGGAGGCAAGTGGATAACTAGCCCCACTTGTGCAATACACAACAAACTTAAATAATCACCTGGAAACAATGTAAACAAATTCATAATTCAACTTCAATACCACAATACCATATCAGCTCATTATAGCTCATATCATCCAAACTAATTCTGTTAATCCTGCTCAGTTGATTAAAGCCCACCTCAATCGTCTCACTTAGGTGTGCCATTGAATCAGGTGACGTTTTTCTAGCGGGCGTAGGTGTAGACGTGCAACTGCACTTTCGATAAGCACACGCACTGCAAGATGCACATTTAAAGTCCTACGGCGATGGAGTAAAGGTGACGGGAGCAGGCTTGGTCGACCGGAAGCTTTTAGCTGGAACTCTGCACGCAGGCGGCGCATAACTTTGGTCGCTCGCTGATAAAAGTGGCGGATTTAGCGTTCGGCAGCATTATGCGTGACGAAGCAGCCTTTTCGGGAAAGGTCTAGAAAAGGTGACCTAAAAAAAGCCCGCCACACACTCCCCGCCTGGGTCACCGCGCCCAGGAAGGAACCCCACCCGCGGTCGAAATATTAAGAAAAATAATAAGAAAAAACAAAAATTAGATTTAAAAATAGCCACTTGGAACGTTCGGACACTACTAGATACAACTGCGGAACGTCCACAAAGGAGAACTGCAATAATTGCACATGAGCTCAAAAAATATGACGTTGATATTGCAGCACTGTGTGAAACCAGACGAGAAGACCAAGGTCAGTTAACAGAAACACTGGATAAATACACCTTTTTCTGGAAAGGTCGGCCTATAGGGCAAACACGGATTCATGGAGTTGGCTTTGCTATAAAAACCTATCTAGTAGAACTCTTCTCAGAACTTCCAACGGGCATAAATGAAAGATTAATAAAGATGAGAATCTTACTTAGCCAAGGTAGACACGCGTCAATTATCTCTGCATATGCCCCCACACTTAAGGCAGATCATAACACCAAGGAAAATTTCTACAAGGATCTTCAGGGTATATTGAACAGTATTCCCAAGTCAGATAAAGTCATTCTCCTTGGTGATTTCGATGCTCGAGTGGGTAAAGACAACGGTATATGGCCGGGAGTACTTGGAAGACACGGCATCAACAACATGAATGACAACGGTCTACTTCTCCTCAACTTCTGTGCAGCAAACGAACTCACCATTACCAACACAACATTCAGACTAAAAGCGAAGTATAAGACCACATGGAAACACCCCCGCTCAGGTCACTGGCATCTCATTGACTATGTAATTGTTAAACGCTCAAATTTACGGGATGTCAAGATCACAAGAGTCATGCGCGGTGCATAGGCGGACACAGACCACCAAATGGTGCTATCCAAAATGCGCCTACACTTACAACCCCGGATCAAGTATACGGCAGCTAATACAAAAAACCTCCGATTGAACATGAAAAGTCTTGAAAACCCTATAGGGTTCGCGATAAACTTAAGTATGAACTACAGGCGATACTTCACCACGTTAATATCGATTCACAACTCGCACCGGAAGAGACCTGGAATGCAATCAAGAATATAATCTACCCGCTATCCCTCTCAATATGTGGAACACAAGGAAAGAAGGTAAGAAATGATTGGTTCAAAGATTATCATCAAGACATTGTTAGCCTAGTTCAAGAAAAACAAGTCGCATATCTCCGATATCTGAACAATGAAACCAAAGAAAACAAAGAAGGATTGATGAAAGCTAAAGCACTCCTCCAAAAGACTACAAGAAATCTAAAGAATGAATGGTGGATAGCCAAAGCAAACCAACTGCAACAATTCAGTAACTCAAATAATGCAAGAAGTTTTTTCTCTGCGCTTAAGGAAATCTACGGTCCCACTTGCAATATCTTAATGCCAATTCGAGATGACAATGGTAACAGAATCGTCAATAATGATGAAATACTTGAAACATGGCGGAAGTAACTTAACCAGAACCCAAAAACAAATAATGAGGTAATCAGTCTACTTCCACGCTATCCAAATTTCATAGCACTTAGCAAGGACCCTGAGATTTACGAAGTTGAGAAAGCAATTCGCGAACTTAAAAATGGAAAAGCGCCAGGACCGGATAATATCCCAGCAAAAATTCTAAAGTTGGGGGAATCAGCTCTAGCAAAACACTTATATAGTCTCTTTCTGACAATTTGGGAATACGAGGAAGTCCCTAAAGACTTCTGTAAGGCAACGATCGTAAGTATCTATAAAATAAAGGGTAACAAAGAGGACTGTTCCAATTACCGTGGCATCTCTCTGATATCTGTAACTGGAAAATCATTAGCCAGGTTAATATACAATCAGATTGTTCCAATACTTGACCAAATGATACCTGAATCACAAGCTGGATTTCGTCAAAATCGCAGCTGCATTGATATGTTCTTTATCGCCAGGCAACTTCAAGAAAAGGCGGTAAAACACAGACTTGCTTATAGCTTTTATCGATTTCGCCAAAGCATTTGATTCAGTCAACAAAACAATGCTCTTCCAAATACTTATCCAGCTAGGCTGTCCAGAAAAATTAGTCAATATTATAGCCGCCCTACACAAAGATAACGAAGCCAAAGTTCTGATTCAAGGTAGGTTAACGAAACCGGTGAATGCCTGCGCTGGCGTAAAGCAAGGATGTGTCCTGGCTCCGATTCTTTTCAACGTTTTTATGACAGTCCTACTCATCATTATTTATAAGAAATTACATTTAAGAGGAATTGGCATTAACTATAGAACAGATGGTAAATTACTGAACTTATCCCGTCTCAAAGCAAAAACCAAAACAGCTAGGTACACCATAACCGAAATCCAATATGCAGACGACTGCGCGATCCTAGCACACTCCAAAGACGAATTACAGACTATACTACGTGTCTTTGATGAAGCGTATAACGATTTCGGCTTAAGCATTAATATTAAAAAAAAAACAAAATATTGTCAAGTAAAAATACCAAGAGTAACATACAAATTCGAGGTGAAACCCTGGAGAATGTTACAAGTTTTCAGTATCTCGGATCTCACCTCAGTGCGGGCTATACACTAGATGACGAAATACACCATCGAATTAAAAAAGTGCTGCGTCGGCATATGCAAAATTAAAAACTAGAGTATTCCACAACAGAAATTTAACCATATCCACAAAATCCGCAGTCTTCCGCGCTGTGATTATTCCAACCTTGTTATATGGATCGGAAACATGGACACTGTACAAGCGCCATATCCGTAAGCTCGAACAATTCCAGCAGCGTCTAATTCGTTACGTCCTAAAGATTAAACGGACGGATTTTATTACCAATGAAGAAGTTCTCAGACGCTTTGGTGTGGAACGAATAGAGACACTGATATTAACATCGCAATTAAGATGGATAGGTCATGTTGTGCGAATGCAAGATCACCGCTTACCTAAGCGCGTATTCTATGGCGAACTGGTGGAAGAACGTAGGACTCGTGGAAGACCAAAGAAACGCTACAAAGATCATATCGCCACCATGCTTCGGGATGCGAATATCAACAAGGACTGGGAAAATGCTGCGCAAAACCGGCAGGAATGGAAAAAGGTGTCTCAGGAGGTGGTGGAAAGTAAACACCACAAGAAAAAGAATAAGGAGCGAGATATGAGTCCGGATCAGCTATTCGAATGTCACCACTGTGGGAAAACGTGTACGGCTAAAATTGGACTAATCAGCCATCTACGAACACATCGCTGAACAAATATATGTGCATCTGGGCTACTCGGATACGAGTTCCAGCTATGATTGATTGATTGATTTTAGAATTCAATTCCTTTGCAACAAATACTAATATACCGCCGTTGTAGTTTCTTGACTTCCCTAGGGCGTATTTATCATATCCATCTGTCTCATACAGTTTTAACTCCTCGTCGCTTAAATTTACTTCAGTGAGCGCAATAGCCGTAAACGGTTGATTATGAATGAGTGCTAAGAATTCATCCCAGTTTCGTCTGAGGCTTCTAATATTCAAGCGCGTAATGTTAAATATATCGTTATTAATTCCTCCTACTCTGTTCCAAGTCTTCGCAATCTCTGCTGTCCATTCTGTCATGCGTTCGTAGGTGCCACAACTAATTTTGTCGCAGAATTGTATTAACGACATCATGCGTTTTTTTTAGTTGTTTTCTTCACCGTTTAAGTATCAAATGTCTATAATATGTAATTTGTAATCTACATTTTAACTATGTCATGTTGTGCACTGTTCTCGCCTATTTAAGTTGCTATTAATGCAATAGAGATTTGCGTAATTATAAAGATGCCTATATACATTAAATTCGCACTTATATACATAATTATTACCTAAAACCGAGGTAGTGCTACCAACACGGAAGAAAGAATCTGACTCTAAAACTATAATCTTACATCATACTATCGATAGACATACATATTACATATGTCCATATATACTACACGCAACACCCACACACACTATACATAAATATACATATATACACACATATATACATATATATATATATATACATATACATACAAATATATATACATATGCACATACACATATTTACACATGCACACGAACTACTAGCAAACACTGCCATACCACCATGAATCCCTTCGGTACCATACTATCTCTAATCGCATCCTGTAAGCAAACTTTAACAATAAGAGACTACCAGAAGAAATAGGAAATAAAGGGCAATATCAACGTAAAAGAACAACTACACTCGCACATATAATACCCTCGTTATCACACACCCACACTCGCAACATTACAACATCTTACAGCCAGTGAACATAGGCGGTAACGCAAACATATAATTTTTTCTAAGGACGACAAAATTGAAAAATTGAACTTTGCCCCTGTTGGGAAAATCCGTCTTTGATAATTTCCCGTGTATTTATTTAATTTTGCTTCATCGCGCATACTGCATTATAACTATATTATTACATGTAGGCTGCGCTGAATTATAGTATTCATTCTTATCCGACAGATAGCGTCTTAATCATGAGCGTTAACTTGATATTACATAAACGCGGTTACAGTTTTATGGCCCCGATGAAATATACCTATTTAATCGCGTAGACTACTAAACTTTTGACACACCACAATTTATCGGTAACCACTTAGTAAAAAGTACGATCTGAAGTTTAATCGATAAATTACAAGTTTCGAAAAAAATTCTCACAAATATAAATTTCCGCCTGTCTGCGCCTCTCCTATACCATTCGACGATTTGCACTCAGACTGTGCGATTTTATTGCTTGCACTTAGTTCAAGAAGCTTCATTACCGGAGGAATATAGGAAATGCGTGCTTCTTTCTCACACAGTTGTGCATGTTGCATGCATAAAATGAAGTAATGTAAAAAACAATATGCAACAAATGAAACATTAAAAATGGTGTGTCATGCGCTAGTGGAATCGAGAATCAGATATACCGTATTCAGGCATGGGGAATGGCTAGGAAAATATACGTGGGGAAAAAATAAGTGTAAACTGCAAATAAAATACTTGAATATCAGATCACAAATACAAGACCGAAAATGAAATAATACAAAAAAAAAAACGTATTGAGTGTTAGAGGAATGTATTTATTCTTGAAGATGATATGGGAATACATAACGTGACAGGTAAAGAAATAGAATTGGAAGAAAGAATAAAAATAGAATACGGGCTGAGGGAAAACTATTTATATTTCGCCGTTAGCTAAAACAAAGATGGCGGAGCAAACAGACAAATACATTATAACGCAGTTGTTAAATAAAATGCCTAAAAGAGAAATAATAGAGGAGGAAAAAATCGGGGTGAAAAAAAAGAGAAAATAAAGGGAATGTTAAAAGAA
This sequence comes from Icerya purchasi, assembly GCA_039619475.1. Taxonomy (NCBI): domain Eukaryota; kingdom Metazoa; phylum Arthropoda; class Insecta; order Hemiptera; family Monophlebidae; genus Icerya; species Icerya purchasi. The sequence goes on along the minus strand of CM077116.1, from coordinate 444,478,443 downwards.
AGAGGGAAATATAGGAACAATAATAATAAGTATTAAATAAAGGGAAAAGGGGTGCGGAAATAGTGATAAACAAAAGTGAAAAAGTCTACTATCTACTTGTTCCAGAATCTTTGAAATCAGCTTGCCTACAATAACACAGTGAGACATTTTCATGTTTTCCCTTAATAGAAGTAGGCTTTGTACAGCTATTCTGGTATCCACTGACATTAGAATGTCGTTCGCTCCACGGCCTCCGTCGACATGAGAATATCGCCGTGCAACCACCTGTGATTTCCTTTATACATATTATGTCGCAACGTATGCGCAAAAATATACATTTAACAACTAACTACCGCGCTAGTACAAGGTTCCCCTTATTTACATCATTGTCGTTAAGAGTTAGTAATATTGAGGTAATGACTTTTGAAAAATACATAAACCTACGATCTTCACAGGTTTTTACAAGTCGTTATAGAAAACACTTTAACCTACTTCTGTTGAATGCTTACTCGCGTATGTCGGAAATCGGTCTCATTAAATGCTCTCTTATTAGTAATCAGTGGTATCTAAGTAAATACATGAAATTTTCGTAACGCTTTTCTGTGACGCTCCATTTCGTGACGCTTTTCAAGTTTATGTGCCAAAGTAAAGACATGAAAAAACGTCATTCTCTCCCACTGTGCAATAAAAAATTATTAAATGTAATAGTTTTACCTTTAAAACGAGACTAGTTTGGTTATTGCGCCGCTATTAGTTTAATCTTATAGAAAAATAAATAAATAAAAATAAATCTTTATTAAATGTAATAGTTTTATCTTTAAAACGAGACTAGTTTGGTTATTGCACCGTTATTAGTTTAATCTTATAGAAAATCCGTCCAGTGTTGATGTTTTGAGACAACAAAGGGATCACATTATTCTAGTGGAATTCATGGAGCGTGGGCAGACCATTAATGGCCTAAACTACTGAAAACACTCATCAATTTAAGGAGAGAGATAAAAATTTAGAAACCATTCCTTGCTACCTTCCTCACGCTTTCGCCTCTCGTTGACCTCTTCCCCATGTTGTCCTCTCCATTCAAACGATGCGGTTGTTTGTGACACCGATCACGTGTTCTTTGAGTGCTCTGCTCTTTCGGTGGAGCGCTCGGCTCTATATTCCCACTTGCTTGGGCTGGGGCTTCCTGCTCCTTTTTGTGCTCGTTATATCCTGTCTTTTCTTTCTACACTTATTATCCCCTCCATTGTTTCCTTCTTATTAGCGATAGCTGATCGCCTCACTGTATAACTTTCGTTTTCCCTTAATTGTTTCTGGGTGAAGGTCCTCGGCTGACGAGCCCAATTAAAAAAAAAAAAAAAAATTAGAAAGCAATTCAACTGTTGCATGACAATGCACAGCCATTCACAGCGAACATTACCCAAGAACTTACCGACGAGTTGTCAATTGACTACAGTTCGGACCTTGCCCAAATGATAACACTTTATTTTCTCAATTGACAAAAAAAATAAAAAAATATATAATCCGGCGAATGACGAATTGCTTAAAAATATCGAGGCACTGGACCGGACGGAAAATGTTTAAGGTAAGTGTTGAAAAGTTGGTGGTTCTTATATCAAAAACTTTTGTAAAATGTTCAAGCAACAAAATGTAAGTTATTTAATTTTCGTTCATTATTACGCCAACGTGACGGGTTTACTTTCTGCATGACCCTCGTAGATATAATGCATCAATTCGGATTTAATATTTATGGGGCGCCATTCTATTTCGTGACGCTCCATTTCGGAACGCTTTTCGAGTTTATGTGCCAAAGTAAATTATGTCAATTTGGATTCGATATTTATGGTGCGCCATTCTATTTCGTAACATTCAATTTCTTACGCACAATTTCGTGACGCTCAGTGTCGTAACGCTTTTCGAGTTTATGTGTCCAAGTAGAGACATAGACATAATATTAGTAATCAGTCGTATCCAAGTAAAAACATGAAATTTTCGTAACGCTTTTCCGTGACGCTCCATTTCGTGACGCTTCCATTTCATAACGCTTTTCAAGTTTATGTGCCAAAGCAAAGACATAAAAATGTCAAAAAAGGGGAAGGAAAAGGGACGGAATAAAATAAATAAATAAAATAAAAAATAAATAAATAAATAAAATAAATAATAGATATTAGTTGTAGTTAAGTTAGAAATAAAGAAAAATAGGATAAGTTTGTAATAAAATATTTGCGCGGTGATAAAATTGTATAGTGTATAAGTAATATAGTGTAGACATATTTAGATGTAAGAAAATTCGTCGACAATAGCTTGACGAGAAAATGTGTAAATATTAATAAATATATATATACAGTGGACTCGCGTTTATCCGGATCGCGTTTATCAGGACTCCGTATTATCCGGATCGATTTTTAAAAAAAAAGAAATAAAAACCAAAGCGCTTTTATAAAATCCACAGCTATATACAGTACGTATCTGAATATTTGTTTGTATTCGCTGCAAATGAAGATGCTGTCTGTGGCCATAATGTACTGTAACTCATAGTCATTGTAATGTGAGGACTTTCAGGTTGCTTTAAAATCAATTGATATGCTTGATGTTATCACACTTGGGGTTGGAAGTTTGCGTAAATTATTATGATTGCGAAACCGGACAAAAATCCGCATGCTGTTACGTCTTATCGTCCAATTTCCTTGTTGCCTGTTATGTCGAAGGTAATGGAGAAATTGGTATTAAATAGATTGCAGCCATACCTATATAATATAATTCCACAACATCAATTCGGTTTCTTAAAACAGCACTCCACGGTGGATCAGCTGCACAGAGTGGTAAGTGTAATAGAAAAAAGTTTGGAAACAAAAAATGTGTGTACAACGGCATTTCTCGATGTCCAACAGGCTTTTGATAAAGTTTGGCATAATGGTCTATTATATCAGTCAAAAATTTTGTTACCAACTAGGTTATATCTCTTGTTGAGTTCATATCTGCATAACCGATATTTTCAGGTGCGCTATGAACACACGTTTTCAGAACTATATCCAGTTCAAGCAGTAGTGCCCCAGGGATCAGTTCTGGGACCCACGATGTACTTGATATATACAGCAGACTTTCCTGTACCGAAAAATGTTCAGGTAGCTACATTTGCTGACGACACGGCATTACTTGCGTCACATTCAGATCCGAAGATAGTAAGCGACAATCTTCAGAAGGCCCTTATCGAAGCAGAAAGCTGGTTTAAAACGTGGAAAGTTCAGATCAACGAAAGTAAATCGGTAAACCTTCATTTCACGAATAGAAAAGTCATAACCCCAACTGTTAGGATAAATGGACTGGCTTTTATCAGTTTTTTCTTTCGACATTTTCGTCTTCGTCGTAACTTGACTTCATATTTCTCCGACATTTCCGGTACACGGAGCTTGCAACGGGTAAAAAAGTGGTGGTTCCATTCCCCGTGTAAGTTCTTTCCATTTTGCCTTGTAAAAGTGTCTTTGCGCTGGCCTGTCTGTCTACGCGGATCAGATGACTGAAAAAAGAAAGAATGCGATTATTTTCGGCAGTACATGCTCGATTTTCAGTTAATTTAAAATATATTTTAGCCGTCATCAACGGTATACGGGGAGGATGCGATAGCAGAACATTCCAAATGCATCTCATCATCTGTAACAACGGGTTTCTTTTTGAAGTAATGTCCAACATTCTGGCGCATACAGGGGAATATTGAAAAATCTAGACTCTTCATCATTTGCCTTTTTCGTTGCCTTTGCACATTATCTCTACTCTTCTAAATTTTATTTAGCTTTGCTGCTAACTTGACGGAAACTGCATACCTACCTCTCTCCGGTTCGCAACCACTGTAGGTAGGTGAAACTGCTCACAACTTCAGTTCCTCCTGGGTTCACATGCGCGGTTCGTTTTCATTTTCTCTATCGACGATCATTGTTTTCATCTCGAGCTGGTTTTTATATTCAAATCAGCATTTGTGTTACTTTCCTCAACTTTGACGAGCATTCTGAATAGGCCCCGTGTCTGCGGTGCCAAGCGTACTGTCATCAACGGCCGTTTTGAAATTTTCTTTCTTGCTGTCCCCTTATACCTCCCGGGACGCCATTTTCCGAAGCTTCTCTAGTATGCAATGAAATATGTTACATAGGCTGCTGCAATCTTAATTTTTTGAAAACCGACGCTGTTATTATATTTAGCTGATTCGTCAGAATAAAAATAAAATATCGATTAAAAACTTTTAATAGCGTTGCAGTTTAATTATAGTGTTGTTGTTTTTTGTTTTTTTTTTTTTAGTTTTTCATTTTTTGTTACACACGAACGTATTTTTGTAAAGATCATATTCTCCTTTTTTAATTGTTATTCTCACATGTCGAATTTCAATGGGCAGCTGGCGGCCCCCTTTTTTTTTTTTTTTAACGGGTTCGTCAACATGGACATTGGTCCAAGAACAACAGAGAGGAAAGAGAAACCCAGATCCTTACACGATCAGAGATAGCCAACCGAAAGGAATCAATAACTGAAGGAGAAAGAAATGAATGTAGCACAGTACGGAGTGGGAATACCGGTTTGTAAGAGGAAGGAATAAAAAGAAGCTTGTTCAGTTGAAAGCGACGAACAGCTGAACATTATACGATCGGGATCACGGCCCCTAATTGTTTAACTCCCTGAAGAAAGGGAGGGACTTTAATAAATATAAAAATGCGATGTTAATAGCTTGAAGATGAATGGAAACCATAACACGACCGTAGCGACTCGAACTGATTTTAAATATTATTACTAGGCAGTCGATGCGGCCATTATTAAGGTAAATCCGTATTTAATTATGATACACAACCCTGCACGGTTTTCAGCGAGGTTGGCAAAATGTCGAAATATTTAATTCTAGAAAACTGCATAATCTTCACTTCGAGGATACTTCTTCTTTGCATGATGATAATAGCACTTGAATAAATATCGGTTTAACTATTTGAAGATAATTATTAGCATTTTTACGCCGTCAATATCGAAATAAATGATCATTCTGTCGATAATGTTTTTTCCACTTCGAAGTATTTCACACAAATAACTCACGTTAACTTTGTTTATATCTGTTTACATAGAATAGAATTACCAGCTGGCAACAGAATATTTTGCAGGGATTATTTTCCAGTCGGTATAATAAAAACCGCCGAATTGCCTCCGACGAAAAATTACATATTCTGCACGTTCCCGCACGCTTTATTTTGCATGGGTGCTACGATAAATATGATACACGATCAAAGATTCTTCAGTAAATTATATCCCAACTTGGTCGTATACTCTACAACGCTATCATCGAATTTTTACGCTCCGATTACCAGAGATCTTATATTATTTCAAGGTATATTTTACGATATATTTCATTACTTAATTTGAATTATTTAACGCGATAAACAATTAATTAAAATGTTAAGCAGATTATATACTATTACGTACGTACTTATCATTTTTAGGAAATTCTCTTCTTATGATTGATGTCGTCATTTTTCTTTCTTTCAGCGCTTTTGGCCGTATAATGAATGCATCTTGTCATTTCATCTCCGTTTCTTCCAGTACATCTTCATCAGCTTTCCGATCTTTCTTTTATTTGTCCGAACTGCTCCCGTTCTCCATTTTTCCTATGAACCCCATTCCAACCTTGTACCTTTCTTCGAAATTTGTTTCTATCTTTTATTTCTTCTTCGTTTACTCCCATTTCTGCAAGGTCACTTTTCACCTAAACTAGTTCAGCTTTGTGTTCGCGTTTTCGTCAAAATAGTCAGACAGTTTCTTCGTCATCCTTTTTCCGTCCATTCTTTTTAAATGTGTCCGTACAGTTTCACTCTTCTTTTCCGTATGGTGTCACCTATTTTTTCAATGTTTTCATAAACTTCTTTATTGCTTCTCAATTTCAACATTCCGTTTTTCTGTTTCGGTCCTATCATTTTTCTAATAATCCTTCACTTTCATTTCAATTTCTTGCATTTGCGTTTGCTCTGTTTAGATCTAATCATTCAGATACGTAAAAACTTTCCGGTTTTATGACCGAATTGTAATAGTGTTTGACTTTTGCATTGATGGACAGTGATTTCTCATTATACACGTTTCTCGTTAGTTGGAATGCGGTTTCCATCTTTCTCATTCTCAACTTATTCGCTTCTTTGTCTAAGCCATTATTAGGTTGTATTATTTCTCTCCCTAGTATTTGAATTTCCGTACTTTTTGTATCTTTCCATGTCGTCATTATTTTCTATTATTTTTATTGTACAAACTCGCGGACAGATCTATTTCATACCATCAGGAATGAATTAAAAAGTGAGGAAGAATCATTTTATTTACGTTGCAGAGGTATTACTTGCTTCTCTGCATATATCGAAAATTTAATTAAATCATCGACATTGCATGGAATTGTTTGCACGAGGAGTGACTTTTGTGTGAAATTTCTTTTTTTTTTCTTTCGGTAACACTCTTTTTGTTCACTTATTGATTGAGACCTTTTTATTTCATATTTTACACACACACACACACACATGCACACACGCACACGCACACACACACACACACACACACATATATATATCCATTAATACATATATATGTATAAAATAAACTAGTCGGGAGTAAAGGGGAGAAACACAGTCTAAATATCAACGCGGTTAGAAACTAAGGAAAAGAAAGAAACCATAATAGAGAACTATAAGAATGGAGGATATTGGGTGTAGAAAGAGATAAGCCTAGGAAATGGAATTCGAAGAAAGTGTAAGATCGGAGTCGCAAATTAAACTGCAGTCGTCAGGGCGGAATTGACGAAAAAAAAGATTAAGGGTAAGAGTAAAAAGGGTATATCGCCGAAGTTTAGAGAATGACAGTTATCAGGAAGAGAATTGATATTAGAAATAGAAAATTTGGTAATAAATCGGCTAGCATAGATTGGGCTAGAAAATTAGTTAGCTCACTGCCTTCAATCCCCTTTCATGACTAGGGGGACTCACATGAAGTCAATATTTGAAGAGTAAAGGTCGAATAAAAAGGATGACACTGAGCGAGGAGGAACAGGCGAAGTAATGGCTAGAAGCACCTTTTTGGTATCAGAAATCGGAAGAAATGCAAAGAAGATGGCGGCACACACGGAACTGTTGAAGATTCAGCTGTGAAAATGGAGCAGAAGGAAGGAGTAATTTCCAATAGGTTCAATATGATCAAGAGACGGGATGATAAAAGTCGTTTTCCACGTCTATCCGACTGTTCACGTTAATACATTAATCTCGTATTTTGTTCCAATCTGCACCAGTAGTCAGATTTCCGAGAACGGTTTTAGTAATTCAAAGTTGCATATGCGAAGTTAACAATTCAAAGCTGGAGTACCACAAGGTAGCGTCCTTGGACCTCTGTTTTGTACCTTTTGTATACGGCCGATATTCCAATAACAGGTGACAACACCATCACAGCAATGTCTGCTGATGATACTGCAATATTGTTTGTGCGTGATTCACAAGTTGAAGCGAATAGTAACTTGCAAAACGCTTTGGACCAAGTTTCGAGATGGACAAAGAAATGGAGAATGAAACTCAACGAGCATAAATTCATTCACGTTATATACGCTCCAAAAAAAAGTTAATTTTCAATATAGTGTTTATATCAATAATCAGCAGATTCCGCAGAAGAATTCAGCTAAATATCTAGGACTACATCTCGAAGCCCATCTAAGAAGCATCACACGTGAAGCAGAAAGCGGAACAAATCCGACTCAAAGTTCGTCAGATGTGGCGGTTGTTAGGAAAAAATTCACAACTGCACCTCTACAGTAAATGACTACTTTACCAGTCAATTATCAAACCTGGACCTATGTGATCCAACTTTGGGGATGTGCAAAACCTGCTAACTGAATGGCCATTCAGTGTAGTTAAAATAAAATTACTCGTGAAATTACTAATGCAGAATGGTATCAAAGAAACGAGAATCTGAATGTAGATTTGAATCTGAAGTGGGTAGACGAGGTTATTCGTGACTTTACCGTCAAGCACGAAAAGCGGCTCTATCAACATGTGAATGTGGAAGCAATCCAGCTGCTTGACACATCATCAGATGTTAGACGTCTTTAGCAATTAACGCCGAACGATTTAGTTATGTAAATAATATTTATGTATATAAATAATGGAAATTAGTTAATGAGCTATACATGTTTAAGCTAATTAGTCATACATGTATTGATTATTTAAACAGCCGTTTAATATTGCAATACACATTTATTAATAGAATGAAAAAAAAAATTAATAAATATTATCGATGTTGAGTAATGTTTACGAAGATTTCAATTATCTGGTGTAAACGGTTTCAGCTCTGGCGTAATTATTATTATATATGCCAAAAACAAAGTAAAGCCCTATTCCAAGCTCAAAATTTAAAGGATTCAAAAAAAAAATTTGTACACTTTAAGTAGACTACATAAGTAATCTTGCTGTAAAATTTTAATTTGATAAACTTATTTATACCGGAAATATAAATGTTTTTCTTGAAAAAAAGAATTTAACCCCTTTCTATCGCTTAGAATTCTCAAAAAAGCTTTCTTGCCCAACATATTCGCAACATACTTGTTATGTACGTGAAATTTCACGTTATGCGCAATCCGTAAATTAATTTTCTTTATTAAAGATGACATAGTCAATTAAAATTTACTCTTCTGTTACTATTGCAGAAGAACTACCATCTGGCAACAGCAGAGTGTACTTATAGAAGCGTCAGTTTTATTTGACCGTGTCATTTTTGGTCAAACGAATTGAATTTGGTTGCGGATTAGATTCGATATAGGGAAATTATACAAAAATGTTTCGTGATTTTTCATATCACCCCCAATGTAAAATTTACTATTTTTGGCTATAGAGACATAAGGCGTCTTTTGGAAAGCTCATATATGCAAAGCGTTGCAGGATCTAAAGCGCACTACATCTGAATTATACATGACGAATAGCAGAACATTTTGACAAATTTCCATGTATGTCTCGTCTGATATCAACTGACTGGTACAGATTTTCTCAGCGGAATTTTTAACAGATTGTGTACACACTTTTGTTGCTACATCATCAAAAATCGAAACGGCAGCATTGCATTTGTGTTACGTCCTACTCAAATTGTATGCCCGAAGATCGATTAAGGTAGCGCGGTAGTCTAGTGGTTAAGGTACTTGGTTACTAAACCAGAGGTGTCATCGGTTTTCGGGACCTGTCTCGTTCCGGATCCAAGTCGTTCACAATATACCTAATCTGAAATTGAATATTGGTTATATCGGAGAAATCTCGGAAAGTAAAAGCGGCCGAGAGAGAAAGAAACTGGCCCCAGTATTCTCATGACATCCATTAGGCTTAATACATTGTGAACCTTAACTTCACAATCTATGATACCTTATAAAGGGTATGGGACTTACTTTACTACTTTAAGATCCATTAAATGTAACGATACCACGAAAACATGACATTAGCGCAGATGCGTAGAAATATTCTATTGTTAAATTTGTAGTTTTGATTATTATCTTTTTCACCTATCGACGTTTCCGTCTGATATTATTTAGTAACGGAGTACGTATTAAATTTGTATAGAATGTATGTATAAGGTACGATTTAAAATCTTTCATTTATTTTTAGAGGGAAAAAGAAAATTATTATTAATGTTATAGTTACGGATTTTAACATATACATGTCTACACCGTAAAACTAATTATATAAAATGTTTGTTTTACGTAAAATATTATTGAATTAACTTGAAATGCAGGCGGTTTAATTAAGTCACCACAAATAACTGCTATTTAAATTTTATTAACCAAAAGCCCGAATTTAAGACCTCTAAAATCCTCATAAAAATAAAATAAAATAAACAATTCCAGTTAGGAATTATAAATATTTCAATGTAAAAATGGAATAAGGCAAACTTAATTATTCATTTACAAAGCAAAAATAAAAAGCTCTTCCGCTGAATACGTGTTTGGATTTCTTCGCCTTTTATTTTGTTTCTTTCCGGAAGTGGGAAATTAATCACGACCCTTATCAAGTGGAATTCATTTATCGTCGTAACTATTATAAACTTTTCTGCAGATTATAAATACATATACTTCATCACGAAATAAAATTGTCGACAGATCTGTTAAGCGAAAGAAGTCTGTTCGAGTTTCGTTACGAGCGTGAGTGTTGCTCAAAGTAATGTACTGGCAACAGGACGTGTATATTAACACTTGATGCGTATTTCAAAATCATATTACCATTCTCTCTTGTTGCTCTCTCCCTTCTCGGAAGTAGTAACCTCGTTTTTGACATATATATGTCTTTGGGCTGGGGGTCAACCTAAAATCGTGTAACGCAACGAAAAACGCAACGAAAAACGCAACGAAACGCAACGTTCTCTTTCTAATTTCGCAAAACATTTTAACATTCCGCAGATAATTTCGTAAAACTTTTTTCTTGCTGTCTGAAGGTTTTGCGCGACAATTCTCGAAATTTAGAATTAAAAACCCAGCACTTGGAATGGTACGTGGCAATTTAATTTTTACTAGGCGATTCGATACGTAATTTTCACGTAATTGCTTGATTCGATTTAATTTATATATAAATTATATTCAACTTTATGACTCGTAAAAAATAAAAAATAATAATAGAAAACCAAAATCAATGGCCGACTCGACGCAGGGATCACGTAAACGCAAGAGGGATGAGGAATTTCAGAACAGCCATAAATTCCTTCAGTTTATGAAGGAAACACATTTCGATTCCAACACTATCGAAAATGAGAAGTTTGAAGCGTTTCTGTTGATTCATCGATTTCAATAAACCAGCTTCGAAGAGTGGTGCCGAACGAAGACGTGAGTGGCGACAACGGTAAATGAATAAAAAACAAAAAGGTTACAATGTGGAACCAAAATCAATGGCCGATTCGCCGCAGGAATCACATAAACGCAAGATCGTTCGCCTTCAAATTGGTAAACCTTATATGATCAGAGCGAATATTGACGTGCTAGATGGTCTCGTCAACGGCGCAATCGTCACTTTACGCTACATCGAACGCAACATCGAAACAAGTGCGATAAAACGATTCTGGCTGTCTTTCAACCATTCAAAAATCGACCGTTTACTGCACTCAAAAGCCCAGGCACACGTACTTGCAAATCCGAACATGGATCATTCGTGGATACCGATAACTCAACGTCCTTGCATCGTGCAAACAAACAGTAAAATCGTTACTTGTAAAAGGTTCCCCTTGTCGAAGCCTGTGCAATTACTATACACAAATCACAAGGCGCTACACACGTTCATTTACGAGTACAGCATCACGAAGAGCAGCTCATTTATGTAGCTCTTTCTCGCGTCTCTTCGCTGGACTATTCCTAACGAATCACGATGATGTGATCACACATTTATCGCCATCGCGGAGAACTGAATCGAGATCCTTAAGGGAACGAGTTTACATGTCTCGAACGCCATCATTTACAAACGGTAGGCGATCAGTGCCAGAATTTTCTCAATCGTTCTACGCAGACGGATTCCACGTCGCTCTCGTTGTGTACATTCAACACTCAATCGCTAAATGCACACTTGCTCGATTCAACTAGCGATTAATCCGCGATGTAAATTTCGTGCCTTGTCTGAAACGTGGATTGAAAACGATTGTTCTATTGAAATACCAGGATTTCGCACTCGATTTAAAAGAAATGCGATTCGTTCTGGTGGTGTCGCCATTTGCGAAAACATGACTTTTTCCGAAGAAATTACAGTCTAACAATATCAAAAACGATTTGCGGAAGTTTGATCAAAATAATATGAGCGTGGATCAAATCGCGACATGTCACAACGGTGTTGGCGACTTTTGTTCGGTCGAGACAACAATCAATGCTAAAAGAACTATACTCGCATCGGTTTATATCTCAGTGAATAGATCGTTTGAGAAAATTCAGCAATTCATCGTCTTAAATCTTATGGCGTACAGTCCTAAATTAAAGGTACCTGAAAAACATAATTATCACGATATACCGATGCTCCTTAGTGGAGACTTTAATTTGAATTTAGGAGGACCGCACGGACCGGAATTTATTTGATTTATGCACACCGAGTTAGGATTGCAACTAAACAACGATCTCGCCATATCTACTTCACGAAGCAGAAAAATAATCGATGCTGTATTCTCTCGTCACATCGATCATCTCGAAACACGTGAATATATAGCATACTACAGCAGCCATCGTCCATTATTATCTATAACTTGCAATTCTGTTAATTCGAATGTTGTAAATGATGATAGATAATACAAAATAAAAATAAAATCTAAAAATTAACGGTGCGTTTTGAGATTTATTCTTTTTTACTTACAAAAACAATTCTACACGGTAGCTATTTCCTTTTTGAATATATTAAATCTCAAAGACATATACATATATATGTACTGATACTTCTGCGAGTAACGTGGAAATTTGAAGGTTTTGTTTCATCTTTGTACGTTTTTCCGTTCTTTTTTTTTTCTGACTTGTTCTAATCCAGACAGACCAAGTGGTATTAAAAAAGCAAGTGTTGCATCTGATACGCGATGGACTGGAATTTAATCTGAGGTCCCCTAATTTCCCTGATGTTGGTGCGTTTCGGTTGTTTTATGAACGAGGGGACTTCTTTTGCTTGACAGACTATACACAGAAACAATAATGGTGAAGGTAAAACTAAATTTTCTTCACGAGAATCTCGTAATGTAATAAGTACAAATGGAGAAAGTCCTATGGGTAGGACTTTTTTTTTTTTTTTTTATATTTTGGGCTCGTCAACCGGGGCCTTTTACTCAGAAACAATTAGAATAGGAAGGAGTCAATTATATCTTGATACGGTCGGATATTGTTGGGAAAAAGGAACAAATAATAGGAACAATCTGTGGAGCGGGAAAGATAGGACATAAGGAGCGCAATATGGAGTAAGAAGGCCAAGTCGCAGCAAATTGAAGTAGAAAGCAGAACACCCAGCAAAAAAAATAAACATTTAATAAACACATGGTCCACGTCGCAAACATGCTCTTCGTTTGAGTGGAGAGGATTATATGGAGAGGCACCCAACGAAAAACGAAAACGGCAGAAAGATAATAGACTACGGTTTAAGAACGCAGACGAATAACGGAGACAACAACAGAACGACGAAGTAAAGAAAACAAAGAGAACCACGGATTGACAGGAAGACTAGGTTAAAGAGACAGATAAAAAGAACACTTGTTGGAGAAAGATGAAACGTAAATATATGATATCATAATCTAAGATGGAAACTTTGCACAGCAACAAGAGATTAGACGATGGGATTTTTTAAAAAAAAAAAATGAGAAGAGGCAACAAGCCGAGCCAAGGAGTCCGCCGCTTCATTACCGAAGATGCCCGAATGACTAGAAACCCACCGCAAATCAATTTGAATGGAATGAAGGGAAGAAAGGACGTGGATAAGTGAGCGTATGCGGAGTATGATAAAATCACAGGGATGATCAGGTAGGGGAGAATGAATTGAAGGGCGGTCATGGAGGCAGATATAATCAAGAATTTAGAGGAAAAGTGATTGGAGGAAATGAAAATAATGGAACGTAGGATAGTCATTAATACGTTTATGAATGTAGAACAGAAAGAAGGCAAGCGAAAAGATTCTGAAAAGCCAAAATCTGGGGAGATAAAAGAGGCACCCGGCCTCTTCGAACCATCTGTAAACATGGTTGCATGCGACGGAATTTGAGAATTGATAAAACTGTGGAATTCCTGTCTAATTAAAGCCTACGGAAGAAACTTGGAGAGCGTAGGTACAATAAACATATTTGGAGGATGGCAGAGATCCGCGAAATTAAAAGTACAATAAGGGAAATTGACAAAGGATATTATGTAAGGACAAAACGAACTGAACCGAAGGGAGGTGAGAGATAAAATAGGGGTTTTCTTAGGTACGAAACGACAGGGTCCTAGAAATTGAAAGATATGCATGGATAAGAGTAGAGAACGTGAGTGGGAGACGCTTAGTAAGAAAACGATAGCCTAAATAAGATCTGCGAATTGAAAGGGGTAGTGCATTAGATTCGGCAAGGATTTCTGGAACCGGAGAAGATTTAATCTAGTTTAGAGAAACGGGTTTTGGACGCACAACCATAAATAAAAGAGCAATAATCAAATTTTGAACGGATAATAGATTTGTAAAGAGAAATAAGAATATAGAAATCGCCACCCCATTTAGTTGGCGACAGAGCTTTCAGCAAGTTTAACCTTTTTATAGTAGAGGCAGAAAGATATTTGATATGTTCAGAGAAGGACAAACGACTATCAAGAAAGATACCGAGATAACAGAAGCAATTAACACAAGAAAGAGATATATTACTGCTAATATATAATTGAACAATGGTTGTGTTGGTGTATGTGATGGTACATATTAATGCCGATCACTCCATTCCGCATCTTTGTGGCATGGTCGGGCTGCGCAATGGCGGGTCGGGGGTGGGTAAAAGGGTTGGTGTATATGATTGAATTTATTAATATCTATAACGCCGTTTAGCATTTTTGCAGCATGGTCGGGCTGGCTGATGGGTGTAGGGGGTAGCTCGGGGTGCCTCAGAGTTCTATGGGGTAGCTGGAGGTGGTAGTGTATATGATTGAATGTATTAATGTCTATAGCACTGTTTGACAACTTTGTGTCATAGTTGGGCTAGCTAAGGGTTAGAGGGGTTTTGTGGTTGGTGATTGAGGGTTTCATGGGGTGGTTAGGACACAACTGGACTGCTGGATAATAGTACAAACTTTGAATTGATGAAATAATAGCGAGAGCATGGGTGACGTCATAGCATAGTTTGGTGGCAAGATGAAAACCTCGGATTCTAAAAGTGTCTTTCACATGTTCTTTTCTTTCTTTCTTCCCACTATGTAATACTTATATCCTTCTTCATACATCATATTTTCCTTTTTTCACTCGATTGAGATTGATCTTCTGCCGATTCTGATCTATTTAAGCATTAAGCGTAATAAATCAGTTGATATTCATTAGCCCATTCTTTTGTTTCCAGTGGCAGATTTTTGAGCATATTTTTAGCTTATTATATTGCTTGCGCTCCCTTAAATGACTTATTCCAGACTATGGCTGAACTATTATTGTTTTCCATTTTCTAATTTTAGTTCTTTCACTCCATTCAACCGTCTCTTCCTCCGTGCGCCCATGGTTCCTAAATTTTTGTTCTTTAAACGTTGCATAATCTCGGCTACCTGTCCCTCTGTTTTAATCATAGTCTCTTTCCTACATAATTTTCTCGATTTTCAGCTGCATCTACTCCGTTTTGTTCTTTTCCACCTCTTTCTAAATGATTCCATTGTGACCCTGATCTCCTGTTTTATTTGAATGTTTAGCCTTTTCTGCTGAACACTCGTCCTTTTATTTTTTATTAAAATTAGTGTTCCTCTACTTGTTATAGTAATTCTTATATTCCCTCATTCCTTTCTGCTCCTGTGATTCCCGCCCCGAAATTATTGTTATCTCCTACTGTTAAACGTTTAAAAATACACGTTTAATTTCTCCTTTTGAACCCTTTTTTTTCCTTGTGCTCTCGTCGGCACACCCATAAAGAAAAAGAAATGACACTTTGATCTTACAGCATTACAAACAAATAGAGTTATTTTTCATCGACCGTTTAAGTTCAGCGTTTATTTTCACTCGGTACTTTAGAGTAGCTCTTTCGTAACAACGAATTATTACAAAAAATAAATCAGCATCATAAATTCGTAAAAGAAACTTAAAATTATGCGGAACGAAGGGAAACAAAAAACATCAAAACATCGGTGGAGAAATTTATCTACATTTCAGTTTTATTGCGGTCTTGACGAGGGGGGGAAATCAAAAAGAACAACTACAAATTTAAATTACATTCGTAATGATGAAAATAATACACAAAACATGAAGAAATTCCGTTCTGTTAATGTCCTCGTTGACAAAACTAATTTAAAAAAAGGAAAGTTATCATTTTGTATCAGTATCCTTTTTTTTTTTTTTTTTTTTTTTTTTTTTTGTTAATGGGTTTGTCAACGAGGACATTAGCTTAAGAAATGGGGAAAAAGAAAAAAAAGAAGTTATATTCTTAAACGTTTAAGGATAGAGGATAAAAATAATTCGAGGGCTAGAATACTAGAAGTAGAAGGAAGTGAAAAATTATAGGATGTATTTGTAAGATGGGACAAGTTCTAGTGGAGAAGAGTAAAAGGATGATTGTTCAACAGAAAAGATCGAACATCTAAATAAAACATAATATCAAAGTAATAAAATGGAATAGATGCATGTGAAAACCGAGAAAACGGTGCAGAAAGGAAACTATGATTAAAAGGAAGGCGTCAAATATCCGAAATTACGGAGCGTTTAAGAGCAGAAAAGTACTAGAAAACCGTAGAAAAGATGTCTAAATAGAGAAGTAAAAGAAGGCAGGATTAGAAAATAAAGAAGAATAGGAGTTCAAAGGCGAGCAATATTATAAGCTGAAAATGTGCCCAAAAATCTACCACTGAAAATGAAAAAACCGGCTAATGAATATTCATTAATTTAATAAGGCTAAATGCCTAAATGATCAGGAATCCACAATAGATTTCGATCGAGCGAAGGAGGAAAAAAACCATGGATGAGCGAACGTACGAGAAGTATTAAGGAAAGTTAGATTAGTCTGTAAAGCACTTTTAGAACCCGAAATTATGACCACTTTATGGATGCTGAGGAAAGACAGAGAACGGCGCGTAGGATAGCAATAGACCCATTATAGAAAATTGAGCAAGAGACGGGGGTAGTTTAAAAGACACTCAGAATCTCATCGAACGTAGGCCAAAAAAAGGCCGACACCAATTTCATCTTTGAAACCGTCAGTGCTAGCGGTGTGTGTGTGGGGGGGGGGGGGGGGGGAAAGACCTTAGAGTATTAAAACATTCAATTCTAATAATCTAGAGCAGAACGGTAGAACCATATTTTATTTCTCTTTTCTATCTGTACGTGGTTTTAAATTACCGATACTCGCTTATCTTAATCATTCAGTGCATTATTATACTTCGGTAGATTTTGATTAGAAAATTCACGTTCTATTGTTTCCCTGCAGGATTAGTCGCTGTTTCAGAAAAAGGACTGACTACGGTATTGACGAGAAAACCAAACAGTGGCCAGTCTGTTAATCTCATTGTCGGTGGAGCAGCAGAAGTGTTCGTCACAGACCCTGACGAATACAGGGTAATTTTGAAACGAAGAAAAGGATTCATTAGGATCGCTTTGAAAACTGGGTATGATAAAATATATACAAATTAGCCATGTGTAAATGTAAGAAGTCGTGTGCCATTTCACACGCAACTGTTATTTTCTTTTGTAAATGAAATGTTTCATAGGAAAGCGGCAATAATTCTGTGTTCAACTTCGGTCCTCGCATCGCATCGAATAAATAACCTGTACTATATTGTAATAGCATGTTTTTAATTGCATCACTTGCAACGTCGTTGATTATCGTAAATATGTATTGTAAAATAAAAATGAACGCTGAGACTTAATTACTTTTTTTTAGAAAAGAAATATGCAAATGACGGAAGCGTGGGAAAAAATTAACAAAAATTTAAATTTAAACAAACCGTTCCTTTTCGACGTAATTTATTTTTGTTTTTAGGGCTTTTTTTTCAATTTTTCCGATGTTTTTTTTTGCCTAAATAGTGTAGTTAATTTTTTTTTTTATTTTTGTATTTTAAAATAAGTTGTAAGTCTCACTGTGTGAGTGCCCAACGCTCTCATTGCCATTTATTCAAATTGAACACATTACAAATTTAATCATGCTTATTGTATAAATCGAAAAGGAATAAAACTAAATTAATATATGTCTAAGTAAATATATATAAAAACATGCGTATACATACATTCACTCTATAGGCATCTTCCGATGTTGATTATAATTCACTGAATCGCGAGTGAGGAGTAAATTGAAAGTTTCTTCGATTACCGCAAAGTTTATATAATCATTTATTCTTCTTTATTACACATAAAGAGCAATCTACAAATTATTGAATAATTTAATGATCGACGGTCGTATTCATTTTAGTTCAAATTAATGACGTGCCCCCAAAATTTCAGTCTAGAACAGCATTTGACAGCAACACACATCTTAAACCATTTGCGATTATCTACCGTTAATTTTCAATATAAAATCGTTTGTTGTTGTTTGTCTAGTTTCCAAACATTGATTGAATAATTTTTTATCAGTCAACATTTCATTCTTTTATTTATTTTTTTTCGATTGTCAATAGAGCTTTCTTTAAAGGTTTATCACAAATAATCATGCTCCTCAAATCGTGAAGGTTCAGCAGGGAAGATGGAGGTAGATTCTATAATTTGAATGTTTTTGAGATCCGAAGAAAAATTCTGCGTGAAGTATACCTTTTATATCGGTGACGACGATTCCAAAATTTTTGCAGTTATTTTGAAAACGAATCTATGTGGTGACGATTGCTCCGTTACAAAAAGAGAGTGTGCGGGACATGTACAAAAATGAATGGGTACACGTCTCCGAAATATAAGGAAGAAAGAGAAGCTCGGTGGTAAGAAGTGGCTAACGGAAAGTATCATAAAAAAGTTAACAATTCATTATGGTTTGACAATTAGAAGAAATATTGATTATGTCCAAGAAATGAAAAAACTGTGATAGCAACACTAGATTATTATTGCTCCACAGACAAATCCTCTCGACACGAAAATTGTCCAACTAGAATCGATAGTTGGTGTGAATGGCACGAAGTTGAATGCATCAATCAATTACGATCTTTTCAGAAGACTATATTAATGTTTGGATTTACCTTCATGGAGGAAGACGAGCTATAATTGTGTCAGTGTGTGATATGCATGAAAGTTTTAAGTAACGATAGCATGAGGCCCAATTACCTTGAAAGTTATTTGAGCCAGAAACATCCTACTCTATGGCAAAATAGCGTTTAATGTTATGCCAAAAAAAAAAAAAACCCTACTTTGATTTCGAAGTCGAAAGAGTTCTTTTTCTTCTAAAGCAGAATCACTGAAGCGCATGAAATTGGATAAGTCGGGAAGTTATCTCACAGGTGTATCACCGCATCTCAAAGCTTCATTTGTAATAGCTTATATGATAGCAAAGCAAAAGGAACTTCACACTATCGGTGAGGAATTAATCAAACCACATGTCAAGAATCCGAGCAAAAAATGAAGTCGATTTCTCTTTCGAATAACACAGCCAAGCGTAGAATCGATGATATTGCAGCAGACATAAAATCATAAATAATTAACAAAGTAAAATTATCGTCATTTTTTGCCAATCTGATTCCATCGAAAAAAATAATTTGGACTGCAATAAACTCATTGGACTTTGCACAGATGGCGCCCCTGCAATGATAGGTGTACGATCAGACTTAGCTCAAAAACTCAAGGAAAAGAATCTCGCGGTAGTGTGTACTGATTGTTTTATTCATCGACAAGCTTTGGTTTCCAAAACTTTGCAACAGAAATTACGCCAGACTTTGGACTCAGCTATAAAGATTGTCATATGCTTCTTGGACTATAAGAAAACCTTCGATCGAGTCAGGCACGATAAATTAATACAAATATTAAAACAGAAAGGGATAAATGAATATGATCAAAGGATCATACAGATATTATATTGGCAGCAGAATGTTAAAATTGGTATAGAAAATAACGAATCGGAATCAATACCGATACGTGGAGGAGTTAGACAAGGGCATGGGTGGCGCCCGGATTACATTCAGAGAGGTGCATCTGCATTTACACGGGGGGTCAAAACAATCGACTATTTTTTTTTTACTTACGGTACCGAAAAATTGGTTGCTACGCACCTCTAGAAAATTATCTTGAAATACGAGCTCCTAATATTAATAGGAAGGTCCTCCTCATCAGAGTTTTCCATTTTTACCTTAATCCCATATGAAAAAATTCATATCTTGCCATTAATTAAACGTACAGCAAATCTCAATACATATTTTTGTAGAAAATTGAATGCTCTACAAAAGAGGTTTCTTACACTTTTTCCACTAATCTAACTATTTAAAAGATATTGAAGGTCAAAGTTTGAATAATTGAGGATTTTTTTTTTCTTCTTAATTTTATAACTCGCTAATTAATAAAACTCATAAAATGAGCAATACATATTCTGGAGAGACCATTTTTGTATATCAGTTAATTTCCTACAAAAATATGTTATGTTCATTTTATGAGTTTCATTAATTAGCGAGTTATAAAATTAAGAAGAAAAAAAAAATTCCTCAGTTCCTCAAATTTTGACCTTTAATATTTTTTAAATGGTTAAATTAGTGTAAAAAGTGTAACTCTTTTGTAGAACGGTCAATTTCCTACAAAAATGTGTGTTGGGATTTACTGTACGTTTAAAATCTACACACTATACTAATAACTAATAAAATATAATTTATATGTAATTATACATTTATGTTAGATACATCAGTTAAGTTGATGTCAAATTCAAATCGCGCGATTATTTGAATATGTTTCGCACATCGGTGACATATCTTTGTGGTCGATGGATCGCATTATTGCTCGGGAAGTCTCAATAAGTGGCATTGTGACGCACTCGCTTTTTCAAAAACACTTGAAAAGATCATGGATAGAAGGGGACTAAGTGTTTTTGAAACTTTAAATACGGCATATCACAAAGAAGTTGAAGAAAATTGTATAAAACTTCGATCTATTGTATCAATAATTATTAATGACAAATATCCTTCAGCTCTATTTTTCCACTGTGGAAGCCATATATTCAGGACTGGGTCTAGAGGGGGCTGCAGCCCTGGGCCCAAGAAGCTCTCACCTCCGACATGAATGGTTAAACGTGCAATAATAGATGTTTTCTGAAACATTTATATTGCATATAGAATATACCGATTACAAATTGTGAGACGGAAAGATCTTTTTCGAAAAAAAAAAAAAAAAAAAAAAAAAATATCTTTTTCGATATTAAAAAGAATAAAAAATATACACAGATCAACCATGCTAGATGATAGATTATCGGCATTATCAAGTTTAACGATCGAAACAGATTTTCTCCGTTCAGTAGATTTTAACGATATTATACAAGAATTTTCAGAAAAAAAAAACAAGAAAAAATGTCATTGTTTAAAATTATATATATATATATATATATATATATATATATATATATGTATATGTATATATATATGTATATATATATATATATAAATATATATGTATATATATTTTTTGGCATCGAAAATTCAACCCATTCTCTGTATGATATTTAGTTTTGTTTACATTAATAATTATATGTTAATTCGTGATTCAAAATAATATAATTAAATTAAATTAAAGAAAATTTAGTTATTCTATAAAACTGATAATTTTGTCACTTCCAAAAAAGGCCCCTAATATTTCTGTAGCTCCGGGCCCGTCATACACTTAATCCGTGCCTGCATACATTTAATCTTGTCATCAATGATCTGAACGATGTCAATGAAGTAAGAAATACTGCTGCAACTACAAAGGACATCATAAATTTTCTTGAAGAGAAAAAATTGCGGCGAAATAAAATCCCAAATATACCACCTCTCTTTTGTGAAACACGTTGGATAGGAAAGTACAAAAGTATCAGAAAATTTTCTGAAAACTTTCCAACTATTGTACGAGTTTCAGAAGAACTTACGCACGACGCACCGAACTCTTAGAAAAAAGGAAAACCAAAGCACACCAGCTATACACGACTGCAACAACCGCAACATACATTGTGATACTCGTAGTAATTGCTTCCTATTCTGCCAAATTTGAACCCGTTTGCTGCAACCAATTACAAGAAGTAAATATGAATATAAAGCCGATACACGATCACGTAAATAAACTAACGGACATGCTTCAGTCTCACCGCGATAATGCATCCATACAGTTTTCGGTCATTTTCGAGAAAGCTCAAAAAATTTGCAAAGAATTGGATGTTGAATTTAAGCATCCTCAAATAGCGGCAAGGCAGGCGATCAAATCAACCATCTGAAAATGTAAACGAATTTTTCAGAATATCTATCTTCATCCCATATCTAGATTCTATCATTTCTTCTCTGAGAAATCGATTCTCTTCAACACACAAAAACGCATTTTCACTTATGCAGCTCCACCCAGAAAATTAGATAAATCTTCATTTTTAGATGTAACAGAAGGTATACAGAACCTTTATGGAGGTTTTCTACATAATTTTATTGCCGAGGCTACCACGTGGTACGAGATATTGAAGACAAATGAAGCAAGTGATGCGGCTTTAAATTAATCCATTGTGAATACGCAGATTTGATTGCTCGAGTCACCCCGTTTTACCCAGCGGTATGTGAGGCAATCAAAATTGGTTCAACTATTCCAGCAAGAACATGTAGCATTGAACGTACATTTAGCACGTTACATGTTAAGACTTGGAATCGGTCAACGATGGGAGACGCAAGGCTAAGCGGCCTGTGTATGTTCAGTGTTTACAGGAAAAAAGTAGAGCAGGACACTGAATTTATCGACAAGGTGATAAGTAAATTTGGACAGCAATCCAGACGCCTTAACTTTTTATTCAAACGGTGACTTCATAAAAAAACATTCTTAATATTTTCCTATGTATTTTCTTTTCCAACAGGGGGGTGCAAGTGCACCTCCTTACACTCCCCTCCCGGCGCCCATGGACAAGGATGTGTTTTACCATTCCCGCTGTTTAATATATATGCTGATTCCATCTTCAAAGATGCACTGCGGAATAAAAGCTTTGAGATTAAAATAAATGGCAAGCGTTGGTCTCTGTCACCTTTGTAGGTAATAACTGAATATTAAATGTAGATAAATTCGTAACTTGTTAAAATTTATAAATATATAATAAATAAATACCTCTTTTTAAAAACAAAAATAAACATAGAATAATTTACTTTAATGAATTAAAATGAACACCTCAATAATTTAAGAAAACGTTTCCTGGCATAGCCTATAATTAGCTAACAACATAGCTCGTACATGCTCATTTAAAACTAAAATATCATTTTTCAGATATTTTGCGAAAAAAAGTTAATAGCGAGTGTGAGAAACTTCAATAAACTCTACCGAGAGAATCTTATCACGGCATATATGCGCCTATTTTGTTAGTTTATATTTTATCCTATACATAGCTTCGCTATTTCATTACGTTTTACCTGTATTTCAGGGCTTCGTTGGTTCCAACGTTTTCATTCGGCGAAAATCAGCTGTATAGTCAAGTAAAAGCTAAATGGCTTCGAGTGATACAAGAGAAACTGTATGCGTGGACCGGCTATGCTCTTGTACTGGTCAAAGGTAGAAAATTTTTTGGCATATACACACTTATGCCACGAGTCGTTCCTCTTATTACAGTCTGTAAGTACTCGAATCACGTTCTCTGTTATGGCTGTTCAATAGATAATAACGAAGTGAAAGTTTCTCGCATTTATTAAACTATATTCCGGTGACCAGACGAGCACTAGACTATGACTTCGCTCCTGCTCTTTCGTTTGCAAGTGATGCCTTGTATCTCTCTTTGCAGAACGCGGGCAACTAGTGGAACGAAGGGCATCATCGGTGGTTATCTCCAAACTTCTCTCTCTTAATCTCCCACCGGTTTTTATCACTCTTATACTCAACCTCTTTCAACATAGAACTCTTTATCTATCTTCTCCTTCTTTTTATAACTCCAGATGCGTCTATCGTGGGCTTCCCCAGGATTCCTGCCTTAGCCCCACTCTTTTTAATATTCCCTCTTTCTCTTTCCTTTTTGCTGATGACATTTTAGTTTATTCCACCTCAGATGATCTGTCCTCCGCTACCAACGAGTTAAATCATTCATTGTCCCATCTTAGCAATGCTCTATCTACTCTCCACCCCTCTCTTTCCCCTTCCAAGTCTTCCTGTATAATTTTTGCTCTCCGTCCCTTTAATCGTGCTTTTATAAACATCAGCGTATCTGGTACACCTATTCCCACTGTTAATTCCGTATGTTACCTAGGTCTTTTCTTAAATAGTCGCCTTACATTTCATGAACATATTAATTATATCTATAATTCCTCGATCAAAAGACTTAATCTCCTCAAATCTTTATCTCCGCTCAGATGGGGTGGAGACCCGTGCATTCTATTAATTCTATATAAATCAATTATTCGGTCCAAACTCGACTATTGTTCCTTCATTTATGATAATGCTTCCAAGTCTCTCCTTTCAAAACTTGACGCAGTTCAGAATTCCTGCCTTCGCCTATGCATTGGCGTTTTAAGATCTTCTCCCATTCCTGCGATTCTATCCGTATCTTCCACTCAACCTCTTTCCATTCGTCGTTCACTCCTCGGTTATCGATTTTTAATAAAACGCCTCCCCATTTTGTCATCCAATATTATTCCTTCCTATCTTCATATCAGAAATCACTGGCGCTTAGCACCTCATAGAATTCCGATTTTATTGCATATAGCGACTCGTGTTTCCAATTTTTCTCCCTACGTTTCCTCTTATAACAGTCTTCCTTACTTTTCTTTCGATTTTAATAGCATATGGCACCCCATCAATTTCTCCTCTCTTCCAGTCCCAGCTAATTCTTCCTCTCACAATGTAGTCAACTTCGAATTCCTTCAGCTGCTGAACTCTTCTTTTCCTTCAAATGCCTTAATCTTCTCGGATGGCTTCAAGAATGATGGGAGCGTGGGTGGTGCGTATACGTCTCCTACGTTCCTGCACTCTTTCAGACTTCCTTCTTTCTACTCTATCTTCTCGGCCGAGTCGATCTCAATTCTTCGTGCAATTCATTTCATATCCTCTACGAGTGGGGTTCACAAATTTCTAATTATTTCTGATTCCAAAGGCGTTCTTCAAGCCATCTCCTCTCCTCCTTCTCATACTTTTGGCGGTATCATCCTCTCTATTCGATCTATTGTCTCCTCTTTGTTCTCGTTCCGCTCCATTCTCATAGACTTTCTATGGGTCCCTAGTCATTCCAACATTGAGGACAATGACTCAGTTCACTCTTTAGCTCGCTCAGCCACCTGCATTGGTCCTTTCCTCGACTCTTTCCCTTCCTCAGACATTCTTTCTCTATCAATCATTCTAGACTTTGGTCTGACATGTATCCATCTTTATTCTCAAATCGCTTTTCACAGTACCGTTTTATTCAACCGGTTCCTAGTTTCCTGCCTTGGTTTCACTCTATTCCTATCTGCCGTCGTTCCACTGTTGTTTCCTTAATTAGGCTTAGAATCAATCATTTTCTACTCCCCTCTTCTCGCTTTCGATTCGCTTTGTCTCCTTCTCCTTTCTACTCTCTTCACGCTTCTGAGCCTTCTTGTATTTGTGATTCAAATCACATCTTATTCGAATGTTCTGCACTCTCTAACGAACGCTCCTTTTTTTACGCCCAACTTTTAGTTTTGGGTCTTCCTACTCCCTTTAACGCTACCTATATTCTTTCCTTCCCATTGCCTTCAGTTATTCCGTTGCTGCTGTCCCTTGTCTTTTCCATTTCTGACCGTCTGGCTATTTAGTTATAACTCTTAATTTTTCATGTTGTTGGGTCAAGGCCGCTGGCGCGTCCGGGGTAGGAAAAAAAGAAGAAAAAAAAGATAACAAGTTTTCTTGAATTTTTTCAGATTGTTAGAACATGTAAAATGAAAAAAAAAAAAAAAATAAAAACCTGTTTTTTAGCATTAAATTCTTTGAAAATTTAATTAAAAGCATGTTTAGAATTTTTTTTGATTCTCAGGAATGGTGAAACAATTATAAAAACAGAAAAACAGAATGCGAAAGCTTTAATTAATAATATTTCGTTTTCAAAAGAAGACTTTTTGTTCTTTTTATTACAGATGGTAAATAAGGCACATTAATGACTCCGATATGGCTAATTATTAATTATTTAAATATTTAAGAAAATACACGTGATCCATTAGAAAAGGTGTAAATACAGAACTGTTTATGTGTAATAACTTAATAATATTCATATAAATCGCTTCGATCAAGCAAATTAATTTTTATCAGTCGTCATCGCTATCTTCATTAATCACTGGCGTAACTTGTTCTGACTCGAAAATTTGATTTAGTTTTTCGGCAGGTCTTAGGATTCTTGATAGATATCGAACATAGGAAAGATAATACACTATTTCACAGCTATAAAAGAACAGGTACCGATAGTTCTCATACCATTAGCACATTCACAATAATATCGGGAGATTCCACTGTAATCAATTGAATTTGGTCGATACTTAATGTAACAAAATTGTACGTTCTACTTTTTATATGATGTCGAGATCGAACTTGAACTTTAACAATATCTGAAGTTTCCTTTAGATAACTTACTTGTAAATTATTATCATCCGTCAAGATTTCAGCTAAAAACGATATAGCTTGCTGCGACTAATGCGTACCCGTAAAGAAAATTTTTAAATCTTCCTCAGTCATCTTAGGAAAATCTGTGACATCATTGCGTGTTAAATTATTGACCAGTGTCGTTCTTCTACTCCACTTACCGCTATCAACTGCTAATGCTAACGTATTTTTGTATCTATGTAGTTTTTAGCGTATTTTTAAAGTCTGTGGTTAAAATCGACAAAAGTTTCTCCTGGGATTCTTATTGCACAGCTCTGAGCTATCTTAGTTATTACAAATCATTAAAAAATAACCACACGATGGCTTTCGATTTCCTTTTTCCATTTTATTCACTTTTAAAGAGTGTTGAAAAAACTTACGGTTTTTCTTTGTTCTAAATATGACAAATATATTTTAAACTAATGTATATTATAACTGAAAAATAATAATGCTTTTAAGAAATAAACGAATATAGAGATTCTGCACGAATTTAAAATTTCCATAATAGCAAATTAGGTAACACAATGACACAAATTATGTAACTTACATTTTATATGGTAAAAATAAACTTTAACACTTTTTTAACAATTATATATATAATTTATAAATCCCCGACGCGTTTCGAAGCAAACACTTCATGTTCACGGGAGTAATTATAATATAAATAATGAAGAACGATAACTATATTTAAAAAAATAACGGAAAAAGGTCGATATTAAAGTCGATATTGAATTAGTACTAAATATATAATTTAAAAATGAAAAATATAAAAAATATAAAAAAATAAAAATGACTAAAAATTTTAACAATGAAAATGGTAACGATATATATAAAAATGAAAATTTAAAGATTTTAAAATTTTTTCAAAAATAAATATTAAAAATAAATAAGTTGTATATAGGGAAAATGTTATATATAATGGTCGTTCGAAACGCGTCGGGGATTTATAAATTATATATATAATTGTTAAAAAAGTGTTAAAGTATATTTGTACCATAATTATAATGTTAACAATGTGTAACAACAACAAATACAGTTACATTTTATAGTTTGCTTCCGGTTGAAATTTCGACTCTCGAAGCGACAACCCCCAGCCAGCAACACGCTCTCATTTACTCACACATTCACTCTCTCTACACGTTATAATTAATTTTTTATTTTACAATTCTCACATTTTTTGTTTACTTTGCTTTCCTCTTTTTTTTTATAATTACGTAATGTACACATTGAGTTCGCGCAGTTAAGCGACAGTTACGATTGTTAGTACGTGCGTTAATATCTTCTCGCTATCAGTCGATTAACGAAATACTAGTATAAACGAATTTTATCATTATTAAGTTAATATGAACGGCGAACTGGTGGAGAAATTTGAACAAACGTTCACGGATATCAAGGGAATCAAATCGGTATGTAACACTACCAATTCTAAAATCGATAATATTATGCTAGAGTTAAATAAACTTAAGAACGAAAATACAGCTATTAAAGATGAAATGGAAACGTTAAGAAAAGAAAACATAATTTTGAAGGAGAAGATAGACAAGCTCGAACAATATTCAAGAAAAGACAATGTCATTGTCCACGGTATTCCTTTTGAGGAAAACGAGAACATTAGGAGCAAATTCTGTAAGGTGGCGGATAAGTTAAATGTGAATTTGCAAGATCATGATATAAAAGCAGCCCACCGACTGCCGGCAAAGAATGTGGACAAACCACCGCCTGTTATTGTGAAGTTAAATAATCTCGATAAGTTAACACGCATCATCATTAATAGCAAGAAACAGAAACTAAACGGAAGTGACGTACAACTGACACCATCCACGCGAATATTCATCAACGAGGATATGACCAAAAATACTTGTCAACTACTGCTGACAACGAAACGTCTATGCGGAAGCGGAAAAATAGCAGCAACCTGGTGTCGATCTGGTATTGTTTACATAAAGATGCAGGAACAAAGCGCAAGTACAAGAGTGCGGAGCATATCGGAGCTGGAACAACTGATAGGCAAATTGGCAAACAGCGCGGACCGACCAGCGGATAGTGTACCAACAACGGAGCCAATTCGTGCGTTAAATAGCAAAACGCAGCAGCAAGCTCGACTAGATGATTATGTGACTACCCGATCAAAAGTTAAACAAAATAAAAGCAACTGACGCTTCCTTGGGCCCATCAAGAGCGCGAACTCTCCTCACCCAGAAAGTCCGGTAAACGAGGGTGAGTACACCAATTTTCCTTTAACCGTTCCTCTAAATGTCAGTAGTACAAATAATGTAAACAATAAATTAAAAATAAAAAATAATAACGAATTTAATACGACTAAAAAGAAAAAATGTATAATAAAAGTTGGCACAATAAACGTCAGAACACTTAAAAGAGAAGAAAACTTGACAGAACTTGAAGAAGCTTTCCAAAAAACAGACATTGAAATTTTAGGTCTGTCAGAAATTCGAAGGTCAGGCGAAAAAATTATAATTACGCAAAAAGGAAATTTATTTTGTTACATAGGGAATAACATGGGGCAAAAAGGGGTAGGCTTTTTAATAAAACTAAACTATTTAAATAAAGTAGAAGAATTTAGAGGAATTAACGATAGGATGGCCGTTCTAAAAATCAATATAAAAAACACTCAATTTAACTTTATTCAAGTATATGCTCCGACCTCCTCAGCAGAAGAAGGAGAAATAGAAGAATTCTATGGAATGTTAGAGAAAACAATTAACGAATTATAGAAAAAAAGATAATAATTTAATATTAATTGGAGATTGGAATAGTCAAATTGGGCAAAGGAATAGGGGAGAAAAAAGTATAATGGGTAATTTCGGTTATGGTAAACAAAACGAAAGAGGGCGGAGATTGATAAGGTTCTGCCAGAAATTTAATTTCAGAATAATTAATAGTTTTTTTAAAAAAAGGAAAGGAAAACGCTGGACATGGATATCACCAAACCAAGAATATAAACTATTAATCGACTATATACTGGCCCCGGAGAATAAAAACAATAAAATAACTGATTGCGATGTTTACGGCATGGACTCATTTAATTTTAATACTGACCATAGATTACTCACTATTACAATAAGGTTCAACAAACGAATAAATAATAAGATATATAATAAGGAAAAATATAATAAAATTAATCCTGTGTTATACAAAAACAAACTAGATGAACTACTTGGGAAAATAAACTATTCAGACGACTATGACATTAATAGATTATACAGTAACATATCAAAAACAATAAAAATCGCTATATCACAATCAACCGATGACTCCAATAAAAATAAACAAGGGATAACAACACATCAGGAATTAACTAATCTATATAAGAAAAGAGCTGCAATTATTAAAATAAGACATAAAACGCCCGAGAATAAAATCGAATTAAATTTAATTTCCAAACTGATAAGGAACGAGATAAGAAAAAAGAACGAACTTAGGAAAAATGAAATAATAAAAGAAACATTAGAGGGAGGTAAAAATATCAAGAAACTGAACAAGCAACTAAGTGTAGGTACCCCGTGGAATTTATACTTCGTAAATTCTATAGGTCATAAAATATATGATAGAAAAGAGATAAATAAATTAATTCCCCCCCCCCCCTAAGATTGTATATGAGGGTTTCCATGTGCCGTGTTTAACTACTGGGGCTATTACAGCACATAGAGCCTACTTAAGGGGATTAAACGCGATAGTTAATAACTAACTATTATAGGGAATTATATAAAGGCGAAAATAATTATGAGGACATAATGGTAAACTTCGAACCAGAACCTGAGTTCTTAGTTAACGAAATAAAAATAATAGTAGGAAAGTTAAAGTCTAACAGAAGCCCAGGCCATGATGGTATAGTTAACGAACATATTAAAGCAGGAGGGGACTATCTAATTAAATTTCTTACAACACTTTTCAACAGTATCTTAAGAACAAGTAATATACCCGAAGAATGGAGATATTCAGATATAATAATACTATTTAAGAAAGGCGATCGTCATAAAATCGAAAATTACCGCCCTATTACTTTAAGCTTAAGTATTTCGAAGTTGTTCTCAAAACTACTAGAAATAAGATTAAAATATTTTTTAGAAGCCCAGCAACCAACGGAACAAGCCGGCTTCCGGAAGATATTTTCAACAACTGACCACCTTCATACAATAAACCAAATAATAGAAAAAAGTAATGAATACCAGATAAATTTATATTTAGCCTTAATTGATTACCAAAAAGCGTTCGATTCCTTAAAACATGAATATATACTTAAAGCAATGCACAAACAAGGGGTCCCAGGAAATTTCATTAGGTTAATTCAGGAAATGTACAAAGGACTCAAAACGCGAATAATAACGGACATTAAAGGGGAATACTTTTCAATTAATAAAGGGGTTAAACAAGGAGACCCACTCTCTCCAATCTTATTTAATTGTACATTAGAAGAAGTTTTTAGAGAAATGAACTGGGAAAATAAGGGAATAAATATAAATGGTAAGAAATTATCAAATTTAAGATTTGCAGATGACATTGTTCTTCTTTCCTCTTCCTTAGAAGAACTGAAGGAAATGCTATTGGAGCTAGACATGAAAGGATCAAAAGTCGGACTATCTATTAACACCCTAAAAACTAAAATATTAACTAAGACTACAACCCAGAGAGGAATACAGATAAATAATAATTTAATAGAAATAGTGAGCGAAGCGACATACTTAGGTCAACAATTATCATTTGAGAATAAGATGGAAAAAGAAATAAACACGAGAATTACTAAGACATGGAATAAGTATTGGTCGCTAAAAAGAATATTCAAAGGACCTTTCAGTAATCATCATAAAAGTCAAATTTTTAACATGTGCATACTACCTGTTTTAACTTATGGGTGCCAAACTTGGACATTGAACACAAAAATTATAAATAAACTGCAAAACACACTAGAAAGATCAATGCTTAATATAAAAATAAGAGATCGAATAAGAATAAAAGAAATAAAACGGCGTTTAGGTAATAATATTGACGTGGTGAACTATGTTAGAAGGAGAAAATGGGAATGGGCTGGCCATGTAATAAGATTAAGAGACGACCGTTGGACATATAAATCCACTTTTTGGTATCTTTCACATTACAGACGAAAACGAGGTCATCAAAAAGGTAGATGGAAAGACGAAATAAACCAATTTTTAAATAATAATAACTTTGAAAAAATAGCAGTTAATAGATCTGAATGGGAACGGTTAAGGGATACCTTTGCTCTTCATGGGCCGAGGAAATTTTACTTATAAATAACTAATTTTATGTAATATCTAAATCATGCATAATTTTCTCAATAAAGGTATTTTGATTGATTTTGATTTGATTTGGTTGAAATTTCAGAGATTTTTCAGCCAAAAATGCATGTTTTAATTTTTTTTGAACCTCTTCGACCACTTTTAAAAATTCGAAAAAATTTAGATAGTACGCTACAATACATGTGATATACTTTTTTCATCCTTACTGAATTTTTAAAATATTTTTTGATATTTTAAAAATTTTGAACGTTTCTAAAAATTTGAATTTAGCATCTAAAAATCTCCATTATAAAATATTTTTCATGATCTTTAAACTTCAACAAGAATTTTTTAAATCGATTGAAAAATGGCTGAGATATCGTAAAAAAACCGAAAACCACAAAATGGTGACTACAGCAACCACCTGTGGGACTAGGGGTCTGAAACTTTTTTTTTTCAATTTTTTTAAAACAAATTGCGGATCCTACAAGGTGGTTACTTTCCGTCTGTGGGTGCCCAACACTATCATCGTTTATTCATAAATATAATTATGAACCTTCTTAATACCTACTTAACATGTACTATACGTATCATACGATTACACTTGACGAACATTCGTCTTAATTATATACGTATGATCGATTCTCCACCATTAAATACAATTAAAAAGTAAAGCTTACTGTCACTCATTTATATGTTCTCAACCAGCCACTGCTTAATTATTAGTTTCCACAGTCTTGTTCATTAAATCTTCTGGAATTCGTACTAGCAATTTAATTAAAACTGCCGCCTCATCAGTGTTGTCTATCTTGCTATTTATATCTTTTAGTCGAGTATAGTACACTTCCCTATAATTCCTAGTTGTTCTAACTCTTTCAGTATCAGTTACTTTTTTCATGCCCTAAATGTATATGTTTTTTATATGGTTCAAAGGCACGTTTACCCTCCTTAATCGGCTAGATCCTTTACTTCCTCATTGCAATCTGAGACACTATACAATTACATCCTTACAACTTTTTTTTGAACTGTGGGTGCACACACAACTACAAACGACCGAAGAGGTTAAATATTTAGGATTAATCGTTGACAGGATATTATCCTGGGACAAGCATGTTATAAATTTATCGAATAAAACCAGGCAAATGATACCGGCACTTTATAAATTGACTCTTTCAGTACCATATGGTAGTTTGCGTGTATATTATAATGCTATAGTATTGTCTAGAATCATGTACGGTATATCAATTTGGGGGGAAGCGACGATAATCAAAAAGGTTAGTAGTCAGCAAAAGAAATGCTTCAAGGTAATAATCGCTAATAAAGATCAGGTTTAATATTAGCTGGTGGAGAGAGAGAAATGAAATGTCCCCAAGGATGTGCTACTTTTATCACCGGTTGCTTGAATATAAGACTAGAAGTATATAAATAGCTACGATGACAAAAAGCAGGACAACGAGGAATAATAGGGAGGTATATATTCTTCGACCGAAAGGCATAAATAGTATAAAATTAATAATACGGATGAAATAGTTTTAATTAAGCTGCTAGAACGAATCCCAGAAGGTATAATGCAAAAAGAGATAGGAAGTTGGAAAGTATTAATTAAGCGATGGTTGGTTGATAACATTAATGAGTGACATTAGATTAGATTAATTAGGAACTGGCTGTGGCGGAGAATCGACCATTCGTATTTGTCGAACAAGCAGTATGAAATTGTATAAATAAGTATTTTTTTTTTTTTTTTTGTTTTATTATTATTATTTTAGTTTTATTTTTTATTCTTTTCTCACTATTTATAATTATGAAAATTAATAGTATAATTGTAATGTAACATATTTTTTGAATAAACGATGATAAGCGCGTTGGGCACCTGCAAACAAGCAGTGTGTCTTGTAGGACCCACAACTTATTTTTAATAATAAAAAATAAAAAAATAAAAAATTATACGCTATCAGCAAAATTGCATGTAATGCAATGCAATTTTCTGTTTCTAGGTGTAAATGAGATTTTAAAACTGTCCGCACCTGTCATACATTCTATAGCTTTTTTCAAATGAAATCGTATTGCAACAGCCGAGAATTCCTCTTTAAAAGATCATTTACATACGCGCACGTCAATACACTAGTTTTAACTAAACTCGGCGAAGATTTTTTGAAATTTATCCGATAAGCTTGCGAAAAAAAAAAAGAACTGATCAAAATTTTAATTACGTTTAACTGAAGTTTTCACTAAACTGTTACATCTATCATATGTGTCGGATGAAGTCTTTTTTCCGCCTAATTTTTTTCCAGTCGCGTAATATTAAAAGTGCCGATAAGTCTCGAAACGAGTAGAGGAATTTGCAGTGCTTACGTTTACATAATTTACAGAGATGTTACACCTTCAGCCGAATCGGTTATCTAATGAATCCATCTTTCAAATATGTTAATTGTATATTTCAATAATTTCTGGTTTTTCAACTGGGAATATTAATCCAGGGCATTACAAGTTACAATGTGAACCGGCAGCGGATTCGAACCCGGTTCTATTCGAACGAAACACAAAATTAACTAATCAACTAACACGAAAGTTAAGAGTGGGTGGAGTAAATAGTATAATAGACATGCTCCATTCTTCCGACGCTTGACACGAACTCAAATTGCTGTATGTATGAAGACCGAAATAAAGTTGAATTGCTTTCTGCGCACTATTTTTTTCGATACACGTTCAAAATTCTCATTTTGCAACTCACTATCAACAAAATTAAAAGGAACAGAGATAATATCGCTCGTTTCCTAAAGAATGCAAGCATATCAGCCTAACTCCCAGGTGAAACTTTCTACGCCCTAAGAAATTCGTAATTATATCAAAAAACTTAATTCCAGCATGTCTCTGTTGGGGAAATGATAACAATCCCAATACTGTTTTAAAAAATAACGGTATCATAGAGTTGAATAATATAATAAACGGCATCCTAAAAACTGGCTACTTTCCTCGAACATGGAAAATCGCAAAAGTATTCCCAATACCCAAACCCGATAAAGATGCGCCAAATATTACTAGCATTAGAC
This sequence comes from Icerya purchasi, assembly GCA_039619475.1. Classification (NCBI taxonomy): domain Eukaryota; kingdom Metazoa; phylum Arthropoda; class Insecta; order Hemiptera; family Monophlebidae; genus Icerya; species Icerya purchasi. The sequence goes on along the minus strand of CM077116.1, from coordinate 444,443,826 downwards.
CGATTCGTCTCTTGCGTAAATATGAGTAAAATTGCTGAAACTGCTCAAGAGACCAAAGAGAACACCCGAATATTAATAATTTAATCCCAAAAAAGTAAATTCGGATTCCAACCTCTCGTCACTCTACTACTCAGCAAGTTGCCAGAATAACTGAATTCATCACCGACAATTTTAATCGAAATAAACATTCTGGGTTAGCAGTACTTTTTGACGCGGCTAATTCGGTACTTGCTGCCATTGTATTAAATACTAAACTTTATACTTACTTAATTAAAACAATTATAAACTACCTTAACAAGGGACTATTTTTTGTATTGTAACTCTTAATAACTATTAACCCACAAGGAAAGTTGTCCTTACAAGAGTACCAAGGTAGTTGGGCTTTTCCTCTTTATATTGTTTCTCAACGATTTTCCTAAAGTTTCTAACACTGAGGTCGCTTTATTACATGCTGACGATGTTGCCCTCTATTGTAGTTCCCATAGATACCTACTATCATATAAGTAACAGACTTCAAAGAGCTTCGACACGCGTTTTAAAGTACTTTACCGCATGATGGCAAATTAATATATTAATCCAATAAGCTATATTCTTTACCCGCAGGCGATTGCCAAGAAAACCAATCTTAATGAAAGTTCGAGAAACGCTAAAAATTTCGAATTGTCGAAAATCACGCGCCATCACGTATTAGAACGAAACGAAATCCGAACAATACGTAATACCGTTGTTATTTACATTTCGGTGTATGTTTTTTTTTTTTCTTTTCTTAAGTTAAAAAAATCAAAAAAAAAATCGTGTTGTCAAATCGATATTTAATACAACCATTGACGCAATTTTTACTTTTTTTTACGACCGCGAACCTTCAGGTGAAATGGGAATTAGACGTGGGAGCGGGCCATAATCCTATTTTTGAAGAAGTTAAAAAAAAAATTTTTTTTTGATTTGAAATATTGAAATATCGAGTAATGAAATATGCTTCTGTTTATCCAGTTGGTGATGCGATAGACGTACCGCAAATCGATAATCCATCCAAAGAGCAAATCGATGAATATCACAGTAAATTTTGCGTGGCGCTTCACGATCTATTTGAGAAGTACAAAAAACGCTGCGATCCGTTGGGAGCGGATGCCCGAATAAGTTTCCTATAAAATTAATTAGTGCATATTTGTTGCTTCATTCGGAACCTCGTAATTTTAATTTTCTCTACGCATTATTCCTTCGTTATTTTTTAAATGTGTTTTGCTCTTTTGTTTCTTCACGTTATTTTGTGTAACCTTTTTCTCTCTCGTCATAGTTTTTAACAAATACGCCTTGTTGCCGTTATTTTTCCTTTTTTTTGTGAATAAAATTTTATATCATCGCAAACATTCTTCTTTTCACGCATAAAGCCGAAAATAGGGGGGGGGGGCAGAATAAAAAGTAAGTAAGCAGATTTCGAAATTAAATTTTACCTCTCTATCGGTAAATGTCATTCTCGTTTAAGCCAGCTTTTAAAGCGGGAAAGTGATGGTTGGAAATGATTCACTACATCATATGCGAATTTAAATGAAATTTATTACTTAATTTAGTTAACAGAAATAATAAAACTTTAAACATAAATAAACGTCTTTAGGTTGAATATATTAAACTGCTCCTTCAACTAGAAAAGAATAAAAATAAAAATTGATTTAGTTAAAGGTCAGTTAAGAAGTATATACACATATTGTTTGGATCTGAAAAACTCCGGGGATCTACCGATTTCCTTTAATTCGAAAAGAGAGCCAAGGCGGAAGAAATATATTAGTGAAGAAGAACACGACATGTATACAGCTGAAAGGAACTTAAAACAATCTCAATACTCTAGCCCCGTGTGTCGTAATGGTGACCGAAACAATGCCGTTTTCTCATGTCCATTTTGTGTATGCTTGTTCATGTAGGATGAATAATTGTTAGTAAAAAAAAAAAAAACACGTGTAAATAGTAGAAATTAGGAGTCACAAGAAATAGAATCTGACAAAGAACGCTATAGACAATTAACGTCGATAAATGCAAAACATATGCATCCTGAAAAGAGAAGGAATGGCATTGCCGAAGGTAAAAAGGAGCTAGTGTAAGCTTCCGCATCAAAATTTATCAGGAATATTTGAGCTTCTGCAATAGGATGCAATGGTAAAATTAGAATTATTTATTTATTTTTTCTTTTTCGGAAGGAATAAGATATGCAAAAAATTGTAAAGAAAACGAAAATGTTACCCTTTTCGCGTAAGTCAAGTCAATTATTTTTTCAAGCGAAGTCGAAAAATGTGAAAATTAGATTTCAAAAAAAAAAATTGAAAATTCCGCAGCTCGTTCTATTATGGGATTGATTTTTCTACTTTTTTTTTTTTTTTTTTTTTGATCAGCGTATTTCCACCCGTAGAATACTGCTAAAAGGTTAAAAAATTTTGATGCATCTAAAGCCGTATAAAATCAGAAACTAAAGAAAAAAAGGTTTACAGCCATCTCGAAAAACTCAGCATTTATAGTGCATAAACCTACAAATCAACGTTATAGATGAATAAGAATGTTATAGAAACTAAGCATGTTAAACTTATTAAATAAATTTACTCGTTTGTATTTATTTTGGGAACCCGCCGACAAGAGTCAACTTAGTCCAATAAAAAAAAAAAAAAAAAAAAAAACCCAATACATGTATATCATTATGTGTTATTTCTTCCTGTAATCGCTTGTCTCAATAATATGATAATTTATAAATATTATATTTTAAAACCATTAAATTACGTTACAAATGTTATATATTTTTATATATTGCACGGACACAGAGTACCTTTCAATTCATTAAAACATATAACTTTATTTATATTAAATTATTAATTAAATTAAAATACAAGTTTAAAAAACATAATTAATTCGCAAAAATATATATATAAAATTCGTCCTACCGGTTTCGTCCACTTGACATATTCATGGACTGAATTTTATCAAATTAAATTAAAAAGTATAAACATCATTACTACATTATGAGTGTATTATTTGGAAAAATGTCCTTGAGAATTGATTTTCTTCAATCTACAACTTTTCATTATTAAAACATAAAAGAAACATACTAAACCTTCAAATTGTAAATTTTGAAATGACTGGAGCGAAAGTCATACCAGTGGTTTAAAATATTATTACTAAGATTCGAAGGAAGAAAACGAATTCGCCCGCTGCAACCAAAATTAAAGAAATAAATATTGTCAGTAGCCATTAAAAAAAAAATGAAATATAACATATTCATTTTTCACATATATATTGCCCACCTGGCGATTTCAGTTTTTGCGATATTTCTTTAAATGGTTTATTCATATATATATATATATATTATTTTTTTTCAAATAAATGTTACACGAATGCTGTCGCTTCGTTTTGAAAAACATAAAACTAGCGCAAGTGAAATTTTCAGAAGTTACGAGGGTGGTTCAAATATAAACCGGAATTTTTAAATAAACGCGCGAAAAATTTATTGTGGAAAAAGTGGTTGCACTGGCAGTTAGACCGGTTTGTTATGTAGAGCAATTAGAACCGCGTAAGCTCACTTTTTAGTGTAGTTAGAGCCATGAGTGAAAAAGAAGTACCAGTGTCTGTTGCGCAACGCATCATTATTCGTTTTTTAGTCAAAGACGACGTAAAGTCCGTGGAAATTTACCGAAAATTAGGCGAACAGTTCGCGGATGAGTGTCTCTCCAAAACTCAAGTGTACGAGTGGTGTTCCGCGTTTCGAAAAGGACGTGAAGTGGTGTCAAACATAGCACATGCGCGGCGCCCAAAAACCAGCATTACAGATGAACACGTCAAAGCCATCGCGAACAACTCATTTTGGCTGACCGACGCGTCCGTGTACGCGATATGACCGACGAATTGGGCATCAGCATAGGTAGTATTGAGACAATAATTCATGATCGGCTAGGTTATCGCAAAATTGCAGCCAGATGGGTGCCAAGACTTCTGAATTTTGAACAGAAATTCACTCGTTGGGAAGTTTGTACGCGTCTCCTGCAGCGGTATGAAGAGGAAGGAGAGAATTTATTGCGGCGAATATTCACCACGGACAAAGCTTGGGTGGTACACTACTATACGCCGGAGAGTAAACGCTCGTCTATGGAGTGGCCGAAGAAAAAAGAGGGTGCGCCAGTCAAAGCGAAGGTTACACAGTCAGCTGGGAAGGTGTTGTGTACCGTGTTTTGGGACATGAACAGAGTGATCGCAGTCGATTTCCTAACTGAACAACGTACTGTGACGGCGCAGTATTACAGTAACCTCCTAAAAAAAACACAGTCAAACCGGCCTATCGAACAAAAAGGCGCGAAATTCCGATCCGTAGTGCGATACTGCTTCAAGACAACGCCAGGCCACATACCGCTCGGCTCACGATGGAGACATTGGCCGAATTGGGCTGGGAAACACTTGAACATCCTCCTTGCAATCCAGATTTGTCGCCGCCTTGTGATTATTATTTGTTTGGCCCGTTGAAAGAAGCACTTGGTGGACAACGTTTCGACAGCAACGATGAGGTGGAATCGTTCGTGCGCAAATGGCTATGTGACAAGCCGCGAGATTTTTACGAAAAAGGAATAAAAAAACTGCCGGAGAGGTGGAAAAAGTGCGTAGCGTGCGAGGGGGGTTATCTCGAAAAATTGTAAAAAATATGAGCACTGTAAGTATAAAATAAAAATTTTTATGACGAAATTCCGGTTTATATTTGAACCATCCTCGTACAATGGGCGACAGCGGGTTTCGAACCTGGTTCTACACGAAAGAAACACAATTAATTAATTAACTACTCCGCTGCAATTGGCTAATCTTCTGCTGTATATGTATTGTAATGTGTACATTACATATTGTATATATGATACATATACATATATTTTAAAAGAAAAAGAAATAAAATCAAAAAGAAAAATATACGATTATCGAATAAGGAGTGCGAGTGTGCGCGTGTACGTGTATGTGAGTCGGCAGTCGTCCGGGGATGAGAAAGCAAGACGGAATGGTACGTCACGAAATTCGGTAACGCAGGCCAGAGGCGAGCGCTGGAAGAACCGCCGCTGGACGGAGAGTTGGTCGGAGCTTTAGTCTGATTTCGTGACTGGTTTGTTATGGTGGAAAATTTAAGTCGGATTTTAGAGATCGGAAAAAGTAAAAGATGAACGTACTCGCGAGTCGATGCCGATGGAGCACTACATTGCGTCAGATTTTCCTTGTAACATTTTTGATCGAATAAATTTGAACCCGTTTATTTATACATATACCTCCTTGCTTTTTTTTTCTCGAAAAGTACCGGGAACGAATTTTCAACGTTAAGAAGGAGCAAACTGTCGCGGATCGAACGTCCCAGAGCAGGCCAATGGCCGTAATAGGACCCACGTATCAGCAGCAACGTACCATCCGCCTCGCCTCCAGGCTGCGAGATAAGTTGAATAATTTGTATAGATTTATTTCCGATTTTATGTTGTAACTTGATTTTATTATTTAAGGGTGTTTGTTCTTTGGTACGGTCGACCGTTCACGAACGATTCTTGTACAATACATATATATATGTGTTAGTATATGTGTGTAATCTACTACCTTACTCGCTAACGAGTATGAGTTTTATCCGTAGAGGATATAATAGCAGCGCTATTGAGGAGCACAAAAACTGGAGCGCAAATCTAGCTTTCGTGCAGCCGACCAACGTGAGAAAGGCTATCAATGGCAACCATGACGACTGACCCACCACGTTGGCGCGATTGTTCGCCAACTAATATATATATATGTATATGTATAGGGAATAAATATACTTTTTTTTTGCTTTGTTTTTTTTTTTTTTTTTCTGAAGATTATCACGGTGGGCTCGCTAAATGACGCGGAATAAACCAGTTTTATAGAGAAATTGGATAGTGTCTGCAATATTAAAGGACAGGTTAGCCAGTGGACCGCAAAGGCACTATACGGAAATTAGAACGCTGAAGGGTTAAAGAAGGGCAAGAGCAGGTGTTTTATTGAGGGAGCAGGAGGAAGGGAACAAAAGGGGCATTTAACAAGGGGATCGCAGTTAAGTGGAAGATGATCGTGTGCCAAAGAAATATTCTCGATGCGGAGCCTTGTCATAGGAACAAAATGGATCCTAGTAAGGTCGGAAGGAGGGCACCAGGAGTCAATACTGTGTTTGATCTCCCTGAGAAATTGCCTCCATCGGCGTTGCACTAAAATTTTAATAAACCTTATTATGCCAGAGGGGGGTGCGGAGGAGAACAATGCGTTGGGCACAAGAGAGCTGACTTAGCAGCATGTGAGCTAACAAATTACCCATAAGTCCAGTGTGGCCTGGCACCCACAGACAACTAATCCCGTGGGAGGATGATATCAGCTTTAGGATTAGGGATTGGATTAAAATAATTATATAGTTAAATGGGAGGTTTGGTGGGAAAGGGTATCCAAAGTTGGGCGCGAATCAGATGGGCGAAGGAGATTTACAAACTATAGATTTAAGGACTAGGATCCTAATAGAATATTTTACGCATTGAAGACGCAAAATATCAAATCAGTCCGCGTTAAATTTCTTTTTCTTTAATTTTTTTTTGCATAAATTTTGCGATTTTTAAAATTTTAGAATTTGTCTCGTACTTTATAAAATAACTTTATTTAATGCTACGCTATAAATCGCTGCATTAAAATGTCAGATTAGGCAACAATAAAACAGGTAGGTAATATGGTCAAACACTAAAACTTTAAAGTAAGAAAAATGATGCCGAAATAATCGAATCAGTCAGAAAGAGAGAAATCTAGAATCATTATGCGCCATCTTCTGACAAGAAAAAGCTACAATGATGATGATGAAGAAAAATTATATTTTCTATTAGACGAGGCAATATTTTCTACGTAATAATGTTTTTGTTCTTAAACGCCTAGTTATCTCATAAATATTTTTTGAAGCTTCAGTTGTGATTTCGGTGCAGGACAAGAAATCAGGCTAGTATATTTTGGCTTCTGCATTTTTCAAAAATAATCGCTTTTTTGAAGTTTAAATTAATAGAGTTTAATCAACAAAGCTGCAAACGCGAGTAGTCGAGTATAATTTAAGAACAACTAACTTAAAGTATTCATGTTTAAAACAGAGCAACTTTAAACCTGCAAAGAACATCAACGTTCTTTTCGGTTTAATAGGTAAGAGTCATCAGAAGTTGTATCTGTAATTTGCTTGTTTTTAATCCGAAAAATCATTGGCAAAAATGTCCATAATGTAATACAAGCGTGGTGTCCCTATTAATAGCGGGTTATCATTCGTTCAAATAGCGATCTATTGTTTACTATTGATTAGAAACATTACACCACCATTGCACATAGAAGCGGACCTGCTGGTGATAAACAGATTTCATTCGTTTGCACATTTTCGCTGTTAAATATCTCTCGTAGTTTACACAAGACTCTGTGTAAACTACTCATTGGGAACGATTTTGAATCGTTATTTATTGACTGAACTGACAAGGCTAACTGCGACGGTAAGGAAGATCAGAGCGTCAAGAGTTTCGTTTGCGATATGCCAGAGCGGTACGAACTTTTGGTAATTTCTTCTGGTTTCCGATGATTCAATTGAGAAGAATAAGAAATCTTAAAAATTCTCAATATCTCCAGAAACCCGTTTTCCAGTTTTAAAATAAAAACGTAAAGTATTTTCCTAATTTCCAATTAAATATTTTTGCAATACGGTAATCAAAAAAAAAAAAAAAAAAAAAAAAAAAAATAAATAAAAATAAATTTATGAACGGGAGCTATTTCAACCATAATTTGGATATTAATTGTAATATATACTTTAATTTTAATAGGCGCGTGGTTTCACCAAGATATTTCTTAATTATTTTTCTGTAAACGCTTTTTTGAAGGACGAGGAAGCATTTCAAAAATTTTCTTGGTGAATGACAAAGAAAATCGGGAAAATTCGATCGTATGTGATCATTTCTTTACGGGGGGATACTGCAAAATATTTTCACAAGAACTAATTAAATTTAGGGAAAATTTAATGAGACCACGAAATCGTTTGAACCGTGGCAGAGTGTAGGGTTTTAGAATGTAGGTACGGTGATTTCAACTTATTTAAAAAAAAAAATATCCAGATAAGATTATGTATATTGTGAAATATTAATTGCGGATTAGTCGCGGATAAAAAGAAATTATTCGATACCTTCACTATTTCAGCTAATACCGAAGTTTGCGTGATCCAAGAAATACTTTCTAAATTCGTTAGAATACCTCGTCCTGTGATCTACAGCTGTTACCCAACCTTGGAACTTGTTGTTTTTTGAAATAACATTCGATCTAGACACGCGGCAGCGTGTCAAGCCAAGTTTAAGCCAAGAAAAAGGAACTGGCGACAACGCAGCAGCCGTGTGTTATATTACACGAACCATTTGGAGCCACTTTTAACAACTCAAGTTTATTTATTAAAATCCGCCTTAGATTAACTAGAACCCCCCCCCCCTCCGAATTTCATAAATCCAACTCAAACGGTTATTGAGATATTAACGTTTAAAAATCGGCATTATTATCACTGACTGACATGTAGAACAAAGAAACCTAATCCACTTGAAAATTTGGCGTCCAGCTGGCTAATTGTGTGTGTATAAAAAAGGAAAAAATCTCAGAAAACAGTGAATTTTTACGATTTGAAATATTTTCCAAGCAATCGATTTTTATTAAAAGCTAGCGCGTTTTAAGGCTTTGTGTGCGTTTTTATAAAAAAATTCCAATCGAGATACTTGTGACCTACCGGAAAATAGATTTATTAAAATTGCTGCGAAACATGCTTGACAAAGCTTATTATCAAACAGAGATGACTATCTTAATGATAAACATATATATATATATATATATATTATGGAGCAAGGTGATGATTATTCCAGCACAGCACAGGAAATGGACATTGTATACTGATTTTGGCATACTTATAAAAAAAGAGATGAAAATAACATGTGACATATTTGTAGGACCATGTGTGCTGCGGTAAGGGTTTCTTGCTACTACTTCTTGCCGGCAGCCATACAGGTCCGAAGTGGTGGTACCTTTAGAGTTAGTGGACGACAGACGGACTCGATAACTTGACTTTCAAAAAGTGCTCACACTCTTTGTAAGTCTATTTTGAAGAATAAACAATTTGAATTTTTACTTTGAATGAATAATAATAATAATTTCGTTTACAAAAAGTAAATCAATATCCCATCGAAAAAAACGTTAATTTTAAAAATGGGGAGCCAAGTTCAATATTAAGAATATGCGTGGTTGTCGACCTCGTCCCGACAAAAGAATTGACATGTAGATGGGTGTCAAGTTCCGTAGATAATCCTGAAATTTACTTATGAGAACATACAACATTCTAAAATTAAAACGTGATTTCTTATTATCTTTTTATGCTACAATTAAAATTATAACTTGTTAAATTTGAATGGTATCGAATTATTTACACAAAGCGTAGATAGTTTAGGATAAATTAAAGCTCACGATTTCACTTGGCTAGTTTTCACACATACAAGTTACCTTATATTCGGGTTATCTTCTTCATGTTATACGCAAGTTACTGTCTTTATATTGTAAGGTCAACATATCTTACTCTTCTAAAAATTTGGTTTGCCGGTTATTTACACAAAACCGCGATAATTTAGGATAAATTAAAGTTCACGATTTCACTTGGCTAGTTTTTACCAGCAAACTAAATTTTTAGAATAGTAAGATATGTTGACCTTGCAATATAAAAACAGTAACTCGCGTTTAACACGAAGAAGATAAGTTGATCAGCCAAATGTAAGATAACTTGTATGTGAAAACTAGCCACGTGAAATCGTGAGCTATAATTTATTCTAAACTATCTATGCTTTATGTAAATAATTCGACGCTGTTCAAATTTAAAAAGTTATATTTTTAAATAGCAAACATTTTATGAAAAAAAAAAAAAGAAAACGTTTTTTTACAATTTATTTTAGAATGTTGTACGTTTTTTTAAATAAATTTTAGGATTATCTACAGAACTTGGCATCCATTGAGATGTCGATTCTTTCGTCGGGGCGAGGTCGACAACCACGCATATTCTTAATATTGAACTTGGCTCCCCACTTTTAAATTTAACGTTTTTGATGGGATTAAGGAAGTTTACTAAATGGTGTCTATATTAACTCGGAAGCGAGCAATCTTTGAATTTCCGAATTCTTCATTTTGGCAGACTGCTTTTTTCTTCTTTTTTTTTTCTATTTTTTATAGTTCAACTAAATTCCCCCAGTGGTGTAAAAAAAAAAAATCCGTTACATTTTTGAAACAATGCGCTCATAATTACACAAACGATTAAAAATTGAATTAGAAAAATTTAGCGATTCTCGAGGATTAATGTTGGTTTAATGTTACACGATTAAATTCGTATTTATTGCACAAAAAAATACTGATGACTCAAGCTTACACATTAAACAAACCGTAATGATCATGTGACCTTTATCTCGAACCATTATCAGCACTAATGCTGCTATCAGACTAAGGTTAAAGATGAGTAATTTAATTGTACCGCACGTAAAATCGCGTGCACGCTAAACAAGTTTAAGATGTGTTTATTTTTAAAATCATAAAATTATCATTGAACGATTAATTGTCATTTTTTAATTCGGCAACTTTCCTGTTTCTTTGATCTTAAGCCTAATAACCATGTCCAGTGCGAGATCAATTAGTAATGGATAAAACTGCGCAACAAATTTCATAATATAGCTGCATCTGGAAATTTTATAGTAAAATGAAAAAAATACAGTACAGGACAATATTTATTATCAGTCACAAGGGTGACAATGTTTATACAATACATACTTATACATACTTATATATATATATATATATTTATTAATTTGCGTTTTCTATAATTCTCATGGATGCGTGGGGTTTAGTTGATTACGTTATTTTCCGGAAGATGAAATATAAGGCAGCAATAATGGTGGAACACTCCGAGCACGATGAAGCTACGAGCAGTCGGTGGCAGTCTAACTTCGCCAACGTAGACAGCAAACCATTATTTGTAGACTGCGCATAGGCCACACTATCCTAACACATGGTCACCTCTTTCGAAATCTTCCTCCACCAATACGTAGCACCTGTCATACTTAATTAGCAGTTAATCATTTTCTCACCGAATGTCCTTTGTATGCTCACCATAGAATCTTAAGTAATTTACCAACAACTCTGCTCGCTATTCTTCAAGATGATCCCATGTCACTAAACCGACTTCTTCACTTTTTTTCCATCACTATAATATTTAAGCCTATATTCTTACCGTGCCCCTCTGGCTTATGCAGCAGTAAATGGAACAAAAATACAAAAAAAAAAAAAAAAAAGGCTATAATTTACAAATTAAAATTTGCAAGTTTCGGTGCAGGATATTCGATATGGAAACTGTATGTAGCCCTGGAGCGAACTCAACAAATCTCGTCAGGGCAGTTAAATTCGGTCTCCAGATGATGACTATTGTAGAAAAGTCGGTTTTAATTGACTTTGTAATTCTTCGCAAAATGAAATAGTGTCTTAAAAGCGTTACGCTGAAATACATACAGATTTCATTACGGTATTTTCGTATTATCCCTAGCGTAAGAATAAAATAATCATTTAACGCTATTACTAATGCATCACAATCCCAGAAAATCTATTTGTTTATGGTAACGAAGTAGTTTCCCGATCTTTTTTTTTTTTTCTAATTTATTATTCGCGCAATGTGCACAACTACAGGGATCATTGCGAAACACTTGGTAAGTACAATGTTGCAACATGTTTATTAAGTCTTTGGCGCGTATGAAATCGAAAGAAAGGAATTCGCCGATAGTTTTAGTAAATTATTTCTTTTTGTTTCTGCAGAATGATTTATGATCAATGTGTTGTTGTAATTACGAAAATTGTTACAACGTTAAATAAATAAATGAATGTCCAAAAGTTGACTGACTATTGTAATTACGTTAAAAACGAGATTTATTCACAATATTCACATATGTATAACATTAATTATGTTATTGCGAATAAAATTCGTTTTTAACATAATCATAACAGTTAGTCGAGAGGTACAACTTTGTCTTTGAAAGTGAACTGTCGCATGGGGGAACATCCCTTAACCTCATAAGCACAGACAGCTGTATAAGACATTTTAAGAGAGTTTGCTTCGGCGTTATCCGTGTACAAATCACCAGAATCGGAGAACTGAGGAAAAATTAAAAATCGAAATTGAAGACAAGATTAAAATATATGTCTTCTTCTTAATTATTTAATCTGCACAGGTAGATTGATGAACAACGCTGCTTCAGAGTTCCCGAATAGAGTCATTTTCTTAGTATTTCCGTATCCATTTACTTTTACTTCTCATGTAATTATTTCATAAATTTCTTTTTTGGTCCTCCTCTTAGCTTTTTCCCTTCCCCGTGGTTTCTTCTATTATTATTCATTATTTCTTTATATAATACAATACATATATTGCAGCACCTTTCTTTTTGCTTTGTTAATGGACTTTCTTTTTTTTTTTTCTTAACTCTGTTTAATACTTCATTTCTGATCTTGATGTTCTTTCCACTCTTTTCCAACTCTTGATTCCATATGCTCTCAGCTGATTGCTCAATCGGTTGTCTAAATACCCAATTTCTAAATCTTAGAGTAGTGCACTCCGTACAAATACTTTTAATACAGCTTTTTCTTTATTTCCTTTCGAATATTTTTAGATGGTACGGAGTTTCTTTTTTTATTAAATTCTAATTTTACCGTTGCAATTCTTTCTTAAGGGCAGCAGACCATCTGCATTCTCAGATTTCTAATGAAAAACACATATTCGAGAACTGGTATGATATTCCGAATGAAATTTTTTATTCCTTCAAAGTACATTAGAAAAGATATTTTGTCATCTTTGAATAATAATCGTTTAGATTGTTTCGTGATATTATCTATGTTTTTAAACGTTAAATATTTCGGTTTGAATTGTGTTTTAAAGACAGAAGACGCTAGGGAAGTAAAGTTGTCCGGTTGTAACTTACGCGGTGGTAGGTACATTGAGTATTTATATTCTACGCTATTAAACTGTTTTTCTTTAGTTAGAGCTGATGTGTCCTCTGCTCTCAACGAACGACGTAGTCTAATACTAAACGTAAGCTCTGATTTAAACTTACCTTATTAGTTGATTACTAATGTCCTCATTGGTTGTTTACAGTTGGCGCAAATACCATCTTCAAAAGTTTAAAAAAATCGAATCACTCTACAGCTGAATAAGAAATAAGTTACGTATATTTGTACAGCTGTTTTCTTCAACGCACTATGTGTCCAAAGTCCATCATCAATAGGGTTTACACTCGTCTAATGGTTTTAATTTAAGTATCGTTGTTAAGTATTATTTTAATATTTCATACTACCCTGTGTGTTGTTATATTAATAGAAATAATGTAAATAAACGCTAACCAAATGAAACTTTAATAAATTTAAAAATGCCAAAATACCGACTAGAGTTTTGAATTAGTAGACCATATTCGTGGTATACGATCATATTAGACTATGAAATTATAATCAGTTTTTAATTTTTTTAATCCGATTGTCCGCTATGAATTTAGCTGATTTTAGCGTTTGATAATTTATTTGCAGTTAAATCAGATGTCGCGGGTTTCGTCCTAGAATTAATAATCAATTACGAAGAAACTTGAATGTTATTGACGATAAAATTTATCGCGAGAGATTCGTCGTGTGAAACTGAATTCCGGTTATATTGCGTAACTGCCTATACCTCTAACATCGGATAATTCAGATAACGGATTGTTTTGCGTTTTGCGCGCCGTATACGACTATATAGAAGTATATCGATTTGGGTCACATTTTTTCGTCATCAGCTTGTAGTGATAGCCGTGATTTGTAAGTGTGCCGTTTATCTGGTGTTCCGAATGTCCTTGCTAACGGTGACAGTATCGCAGATTTCGGTGCAAATTTTCGGACTAAAGTGGTAGCGGAGAACGGAAGGACATCATGCAGACCTTTCTTGTCAGTAAAATCTGAGTGGAGAACGAAAAAACGAGCGTAAGTAATGCCGGATGACTTTATAATAATAACTGCAAGACAGGGGTGTAACATTTTAAATGTGCTTCACGGTAGATACAGTCGCTGAATTATAAAATGTGCGTATAGTGAAAAATAGAACACTCTGAAAGATATGATTATTCGATATATAGCTGTGTATACCTCAACCTTAAGTAATGGCGAAGAATTGTTTCCTCGGTAAGTGAAATGATGGCCATCAAGGTTCTACGTTTGACTTGTGTTGGTACATAAGTTGCCTGCTTCAGCCAAGACGGAATTCACCCGTCTTTCGCGATTCCGTGTAGAAAAAGTACTATTTATAGAGTCGAACCATTAAATGATACAGAAGGAGATTAACTGCGAGGTCTACGCATTTGCTTCTGGACATATGCTGGCTCTCCGAGGAATCTCACTCGGCTTGGTTAGGGTCGATGTACTACTGCCTATTTTTGGTACTGGAAGACCTGTTTCGGCAGGTGACTAGATGGACTGAAAAGAAACCGGAGCAAAATAGATATTTTTCATTATTAAAATAGCTCCGCAGCCTGAATTTCACCCGAAATTAAATAAATGCATACTATTGACGTGAAACCACAGTTAGGGCGCTAGCTTCAATTCCATTTGTATTCACGTATTTATGGTGTTTGCGAGTTCGTATTTTTTTCTATTACATCGGAAGAACTGAATGTTTGTCACACCATTAGAGCTCATGGCATAGAAAATTATTACTCTGCACGATGTGGACGTAAGGAACTTATGTGGTCATTGTTTCGCCTCTCTGCAAGGGAAACTACATACGAAAATGGAGTGATTCCTTTCTAAAAAAGTTATCTTTAGTGAAAACAACCTGTACCATAGCAATTATCAAACAGTTATTTACTAAAATCACTATTCCATTACACTTACGTGGAGTATTTTTTTTTTTTCTTTAGTGAATAAGTGTATGAAATTTTACCAATATCGCAAACTATGTTCAAGTTGTTGATGTTAAGATGTATTTAAATAATTCTGACAAAATCAGTAATAATATAATATATATATTTATATATATATATAGATATATTTTGTAATGTGCCCATTACATGAGCTCAGGGTAAATTTTAAATAAAAAAGAAATGAGAATAAAATTATATAAAAATAAAAAAATAATTTAGAATAGGTGGTGCGAAAGTAAATGTGCGTATGATTGAAATCATGTTTGTAGGTCGGAGGTAAAAAGACTACCTGACGATCATTAGTCCCCGCTGGAACAAAGGACAGGTAATATGAGGACATAGACAGAAAATGGAAGCCAGGAGTAGCAGTTAGTCGCAGATGAACGTTCTAACCATTTTGGTCCGTTGTCCGTAAGGAGTCACGAAAACGACCTCCGTTAACAGAAAATTAGTTGTTTTAAGAATCAACCCGTCTGCAGCGCGAAGTAGTAAATGATCGCCCATCAGAATGCTATGAAATTTTAAATTACGCCGAGATTAATTGTTAAATCACCAAATTTCACGGCATCGAATTAATACGTACCATTTCATTTATAATTATATAATCATTGTTCTCGCGTCGGATGTATAATAATTGTGTATTTTCAGCGGGCGGTCGGTAAAGAAAGATCTCTTTGCAGGTGATTGGAAAATAAAAGATAATTAATTTAAAATCTCAGTTTCAAATCCATAAATAATAAATAAATAAAATAAAATCCACAAGTCCGAAAAGAACTCGTGGTTGGCATCTCTGAAGGCACAAATTAGCAAACGGTATCGTTTCATTTAGCATCTCTGGTAAGGATAAAATATAACGTCATTATACCGTTTCGATATTAATTACAACGTAATTCTTAGGCTACCCCCCATTCGAAAAAATGTCCCAATTTTATGTAACGTTTGTTATATTTTATAGGATGTTTGTTATTGTTATTTAAAAAATGTCACAATTGTATATAATGAAATATGTAACGAAAAATGTAACGAAAAATGTAACGAAAAAATGTCTTAATTTTATATAATGAAAGTTAAATGTTAGAATAGGATTTTTGTGGTTATGTTATTTTTTTTTTGTTTTGATGTCAGTAAGAATTATGTTGTAAATTTTGATCATTTTATACAAAGTATAAAAAAGAAAGAGTCAGAAATGTAATCAAGAGGGGTCAAGGGGCAAAGCCCCTTGCGAGGCCAAAATTCCTGAGTTTCTATATATATATATATATATATACATAAATTTATGTTGTACTTCCTGGCGAATGGTTAAATTTATAGATTATATAAATCGTTAACAGAACGCTTAGAAATAAAATCGAGGATTTAAATCCCGGAAATTAAAGACGGAACTGTTCCTTTGATAATGTTGCGGACCATTTATTATATGATACATTCCCATGTATGACTAGCTGCATATTTTTTCATCAACTGAACCGACTTCAACATAACAGGCTGATGAGTGCTGCAGTAATTGTAGTTGGATATTGCAAATATAAAAACTCATAGACATTATAATAAATTTTCGTTAGGTAGTAATTCGATATACATTATTATTAATATTCAAAACATTCTTGTTCAACGATATTTCGATTATAAGAAGAATGGTAATTAAATTTAACTTTAAAAACTGTTAACATCTGTAATGGACGCTAGGGCCAATATCGCTTAAAAATTTTTACAAATTCGATATTTTAGAAGGGCTAAAAACCAATGTTCAGCAACCAAAACTTACAGCTACTTTCGTTAATAACACCATTTTTATATATTTAGCCATTAAAGTTGAAAACATTAGTATTCGTTAAATACCGCGGTACTGCTAGAAACGTTAGAAAACTGTTTTACATTGCGCTAGATAAGAACTTGACCGCGAGTACTATAATAAAAAAAAAGTGGATCAGCTTATAGAACTAAACAAAATGCAGCTTGTAGGGGATATGTATGCAAAATGTAATAGACAATAACCCTTCAACGCTTATTCAATGTGTAATAAGCGGATTACATGATGAATTCTCTGCGTTCCACAAATGTGAAAAACCCCAAAAAAATATCTTAATTGCTGTTTCAGAACTAAGAAAACAAATGGTATATCATTCGCTGTTTCAGGTTATTGAGTAATTTAAATGAAGTATGTCTGCGGAAAGGTTATGACAAAATTTAAACTGACAGAACCACTACGGACATACTGATTTTCATTCTCGGCATTCTAGGGGGCAGCAGGTTGAAAAAATTTTCACCGCGGATAGCTTTAATTGCAGTAAGCGCACAGCAACGGTACTTTTTGATGTGGAAAAAGCCTTTAACGGCATAAAGAAATCACGTAAGAAATTGTAGGTTGGAGGGGTCTAGGAGATAAAATAGTTCGGGAATATGATGTATTAAATTCGTTGTCAGGTCATTGTAAAAGTATTATATCGGTAGGAAGAGTTTCATTTTGAAAAACGTACTCGTGTGAGAGCACTTTTTAAATCTGTTTATTTATTTTTTATCTATTTGTTTGTTTATTTTTACATTTATTTATTTTTATTTTAATCTATTTACACTTCTCTACTACTAAGATGAATGGTTGTAGTGGTGCGTCGTACCTATTCACGGTCGTTACATAATAACTCATTGATAAATTTCATTTTCGATTTTGGTACACCGTAATTAGTGCAATTAGGCTCTAGCTGTAAAGCCCTACTAGTCGTTTTTGCTATCCGCCCTTAATGTGTCCATAGCGCGGTGCGGTGTGAGGTAATTTCAAATCATAGCGTACTTCAGCTGATAAGGAGCTGATTAGACAAATCAAGGCACATGTACATTGTCTAATGATCGCTCCGTGTGTAACCCATGCACCGTTAACCGGATATCGCGGCTAAACAGCAGCGCAATGGAAGAAAACTCACATGCGCACACACAGATCTGTTGAAGCAGCATGAAAAACCCCGAACAACACAGAGGAAGGAATTATCGCTGCTCTAATTACAATAAGTTAGTTGGCCAGTGTGATAAGATGATTGGAGTTTAGCTATTTTATTTAGTGTTATTCGATATTTAATTTTTGCATTTCTTCAAAAACTTTGTTGTCACTTTTTTCCGTTCGCCAGGTAGAATCGCTGCTCGTCACAATGACGGTAAAGGTGAGTGGTATTTATCAATGTATTTATTTATTTCTTTTTCCATTTCGACATTGACACACCTTTCGGCTTCCAGTTATAATTATAATAGCGCGGCTGGGCGCGTGCAATTGGAGAACATTTAAATCGCCTTCGATAGCGAGAACAAATTTTCCTGTTATTTATATAGTTTTTTTTGAAAAGCTCGTTCGTCTGATTATTTAAAAAAATTTAGTACTCGAAATCTCTGGTTCCATTTTGTGTTTTTGATTTTTTCTTTCTTTTTTTGTCATTTAATGATGTCGAAAAATCGTACTTATACCGGCGATTTTTGTAATATTACCGTCAATAGTGAATTTTTTTTTGTTCCATTTTGTCGGTGACTTGCGATTTAGCGAATTAAAATGAGGGAGAGGATAAAAAAAAAAAAAAAAAAAAAAAACGAAGCTGTTGGTACATTCGCTTCTAAATTTAAATAATTCAAAATTTTTTTCAAATTTTTTTTATATTGTTTAGATGTTTCGCAATCATTGTTAAGCGTACGTTTTCGATTTCTTCGCTGTTTACCGTTTATTCGTGGCTTGTTTTAAAATTCTTTCTACGATTGTTCAGAACATAGGGGGGGGAATTTGATTTATGAAAGGTGCGATGTTTGATTTTTTCGAGTCATTTATGAGAATAAGAATAGATTCAAACTAAGCCTCTAGGGAAGATACTTCCAAAGAAAGTGCGCACTCTATCTGCAAAGCTTACTGTCATATTTTAGGAAAGAATACGCTCAAATAAATCGAGGTAATTTGTTTTTACAGATACTACGTCACTCTGGACTTACACACTACCACTCTGAGATTGTTGAGACATTTTCGTCTGATATGGTTGGTTATTAAATGTGATTTTGATTAAATTAGGATCATCATTAATCTTCGAGACATCTGGTTGCGTCTTATTTTTATTCATTTTTATTAATTTTTATTCATTTACTATTTTATTTTTTTTCATATATTTACTAATATAGCATTAAGGGTTTTGTTAATATTAATATAAGTCCTAAATAAATTTATGTTGTCATATTAATCCTATCGTATACAATAATTTCTTTTGCACTAATTATCTTATTTTATTTACTCAGCGCTAACGGTTTTTGATATAAATACGTATTATTAATATTTTATTTCTTTAACTTCCAATTTTATTAAATTGGAAAACCTTTAATACAAATTTTACGGCGGCACAAAATTTCTTTAACTTTAAATTTATTAAATTCTTCGAAGCTTTCAATTAAGGAATTCTCTGATTAAAATTTTTTATTATTACTATCACGTCTTTCGTAAAGAGTGCCCTCCTACATCGTCCTGAATGTATCATGTACTGCTTTTGTCTGAATGTCTGAATCGGGAATCCTAAATTTATATAAATAAATTTTAAATATATCTGCAGCGTGGCCCGATACGATACGTTAAAAAAAATTGATATAAAAGTATCATTATAATAGTTCCGGAAAAACAGGATGACGGTAAACTTATTATTCTGTAATATTTTCTATAACTCTTTAGTATTCTATTTAAATTAAGTTAAAAATTTTAAAATATTTCGTATGCTACGTTAGTAAAATTATGCGTTATTTTAATATTTTTTAATGTAAAATAAACCTAGTGCGTTCTTATTTCCATTTCTCGAATGGTACATGTGATAGCTGCATTAAACGAATGAGGAATAATAATCAATTGATTTATATGATTTAACTAATTTTTTATTTCTAACGTCCCTTTGGTAACTTTTTATAATTTTTTGTGGTGCGTATCTTTTAACTTTAAGCACAGAGATTAATCTGTTGGATAATATAGCTGTTTTTTTGTAACTTCTTTTTATAATTTATTAAATTTTATTTGTAATTTATTAAATTTTATTTATATTTTTCGCTTAAATCCGGTGATTTCTTATACAGATAAGAAGTGCAGTGCTATTCGCACATGTATGCATGTATATTTATACATAGTGTTTATATCGCAGCGCAGCTACAACATCAATGATTTAGTTGCCCTTTCTACATTCTCTGTCAACCTCACCGGGCTTTTTACCTGTAAATTCTTTTTTTTTATTATTTTTTTATTTTTTTTATTATCTTTTTATTTTTTTTATTTTTTTTTTTATTTTTTTAATTTTTACCGCTACAATGTGGGTCATCAGTATTACGATTTCTCCATTAATAGTCATGTGAACAAGAAGTGCGCGCGTTCCTTTTGTTTTAGAAATTACCCATAAAATTTTCGGTTTCTAGAAGATTTTTCCTTTAAATTTCCCCTAAAAATGAAGGAACCAGAAAGACGATATTAATAACGAGTTGTTCATTACTTTTCCAGAGCATCCTCGAAATGAAAGATGAAGAAATTAGCTACGAGAATTTGAAAAAACGAAGCGAACAGTATTCGTGGCAGTACAGGCTGTTTCTAGACGCCTTTTTAACCCTATGGTTTTCATTTTTTTTGGTTATATTCTTCATGTATCCTATCTACTTATTCTATATAACCTTTTACACTCGCTATTGGTTCCTAACCGTTCTCTATTACGCTTGGATGTATTATGACCGAGATACGCCGCATACCGGTGGTAGAAAGTAAGTTAACTATTTTCACATAATTTATCATTTCTTAGCGATTTATCTTTAAGTTGTTTCATCTATCCAAAACGGGAACACAACGGTATATGCTCATGCGCGTTCTTATTTTGTCTTTCTTTTTCTCTGGCCATTATAGAAATTGTTTTGTTCCCCTCCAATTAGTTTCTATATGTGTTACGCTTATTAAAAATGTTATTTTTATCCTTTAATACAAATAACGGGTATAAAAGTAGCTAATTCCTTTTTACCAGTCGCAAAATATTACTTACGGCATCAGCGGATTTCGTTCCGTCCGGTCTCCGAACCGGACTATTACGAAAATAACTATATAAAAAGTTAACGATCGAAAACAAATAATAAAAACTTCGATTTTTAATCGTTAGATTTTCAAGCAACCTCGATATTTCAAGAAACACTGAAAAAAACAATGAATGAAAAGGACGCAATGCGACAATGCTTCAAGGGCTCATTTTTAAATTTTTATTTAAAATCGTTTATTTCCGCGTACGATGGGGTTATATGACTGATACCAACTTGTAGCAGTATGGGGGTAATAGAAGAATTTCGTTGCTTAATAAATTAATCCGCGGTTAATGAGTTACATCGGAAAAATAATGAATAATTTAATTTAAAAAAAGAAAGTTTGTTCCTTCTTTCACGTTTTTTTGTTTGTTTTTTTTTTTTTTTCGAATCTCCCATTCTACAAAAATTGTTTCTGTCACAATCGCGAAAAATTATTTTATGTATAGCTATAAAAAAATATTGATTAGCGGCATTTCCATCTTTCTGTTTTTGAATGCAGTACAGAAAAAAAGTTCCCCAGTTTGCGTCGGTCCATAATTACTAAATTATCTCGTCTCCGTTTCTCGCATAGTCTCCTTCCTTCTTCTCTAAATCGCTTTTCTTCGGCTGCATCTCCTTTTTGTTCATTGGAACCTGAAGGTTCCCAGTATGTTTGTGTAACGAATCACGTACTCTTCGAGCGTTCTGGTTTATCTCGCGAGCGTGAGTTACTTTATTATCATCTTTTAAAGCTTTGTCTTTCTCTACCTATTCTCTCAGTTGTTCCTGTCCTAGGGGTGTTCCTTGATTCCATCGTCGACAAAATAAAAATATAATTTCTATCCTATTCCATGCATCTATTCCATTTTACTGGGCTAATGTGCTCTCTGGTAGCAAACCCAAGGGGGGCAAAGAAAAAAAAAAAAAGAAGAAATTTCTTACCGGTTACCAACGTAACGGGGGTTTTTCTTTTATTTGACAGCGGTCTTTTTTTTTTTTTTTTTATTAACGAGAATAATTTTTTCTCTACTATATGTACCATTGAAAGCAAAAAATCTCTTAGTACCGCTTCAGAAAGAGATTATCGGAAAAATCTACAAACGGACGACTTCTAAATGTGCAATTGCAGTTGACTTTTGAAAATTTTCCGCTCAGGTGTGTCAAATTCTCGGTTCAACTTATTTCGAAAACACTATTCTATATAGCACGTCATTTTCTTGTTCGCAGATGATTCGAAGCGGAGTTAATCTAAAAAAAAAAAATGCTAGATAGGAGAGCATCTTTAGTTAAGAGGCAATGTTTTAAATTGTCCCCGTAGTTTAAATGTAATTTGAAAAAAAGAAAAAACATGCGTTTGATTAAACGTCTTTAAGATGAGAGATACATTCGGCGCAAGATATCATGGATGGTGGAACTAAGTTATTTTACTCTGAAGGGAGTCTTTAAGAAGAGAATATTGGAGTCAATTCCTTCCCTATGGGTTTTTACTTTCATACAAATGACTTCTTTAGTGTAGAGTTATTGAGTCCGCAACGAGAAAAAAGTTTCGAACATATGACAGTTGCAGTTTAATAACAAAGCACTCTAGGTACAGACACACTTCGACTCGGAACCGGAAGTGACAGAGATACTTGGAGAAAATGCTAACTTTATTTTCAGCTTCTTGCAAGACTGTGATATAATTAATCTAGTGTAGTGATTATTTTTAGTGTACTTAATACTCGATGTAAATCTTTTATTGTAATTGTGTACTTAAACTGACGTAAATCTATTTCTCGCGCCGCAAATAACCTTATCGGTTGCGCGACGTTAAATAAATATGTTTAAGAAAAAAAAAAAAAAATAGAAACAATGCATTGTATACTAGGATGGAGGCGATTACGTTTTTAGTTTGAGATAAAATTATACTTGAAAAATTAGGGACAGCTGGCAAAAAATGTACGAACATTCTTCCGCGGGGTTTGAAAAATATACATCGGTGCCCCGCAGCGAAGGTTGCTGCATTGGAGGGTGAATTATCACCATTTATTCCTTCATCAGACCTTTATTCTAAGGTTAAAGTTGATAGTAGGGCAAAATGGATTGAGTTTATTAATAGTCAGAACCAAGGCAAATACTAGCACATGGTTCAGTCAGAGCTCTCCTCTAGCCCTCGGTATTATTCCATTCCGGAATATATCCCCGATCGACTCATTCGTAAATATGCGGTTACCATTTGGCGACTGCGTATGGGTTATTCGCTGATAGTTCTGAATTTTTCTGACCAAGGTGACGGTGTACAATGCAATAATCATCCCGCATCAAATTTCTTGGAGGGCATTAATCATTTGCTGTTTAATTGTAATAAATATGAACATTACCGTAGATCGTTTTGTGAACAATTAATGTCTCTTGGGTGTTCTTTCCTCCGTATACTATTTATAGTCTTCTGTGCCAGAACAACCAGGTCCTGTATATTTTGTTTAAATTTATTTTATTAAACGACATCCAAATTTAACATCATACACTTATTTATTTTATTAATTAATTAATCTATGCAACTCTTGATGATACGTGTTCCATTATCCTAATTCTTGATGCCCTGTCATGTTCGGGAAACCCAACGCTTCTCGAACTCGACTTGGGCAGTTTTTCCTTTGTTATGATTTTGTGCAGACATTCGTGGACTATGCTGAAGCATTTGTGATCATGATTGATTGTTATAATTATTGTGTATGATGATTGTAATTCCTATTTTATTAATTTTCTGGTTAGGCAAGTTCAGGTAATGTACCTTGGACTCAGTCTGGCCAATTTCTCCTTCCTGAAGATTTTATTCAGCCTCCGTGGGTAATGTTGAACATTTACGGCCATAGTTGTCTGTTTATAACCTTTTTCCCAATTAAATATTATGTATCCTTCATTAGTTGACAGTATTCTTATATTAAATGATTGGTGGCTAAATGGCTTGATAGTTAACTAAAGCCGGGCCATAAAAAAAAAAAAAAAAAAAAAAAAAAATACATCGGTGGCAAAATCTCTCTAATCTATTTTGAAGTTTTATTTTTTGAAAGATTCGTGTTGTCAAGAACGAGTTTTGAGAACATAAACCTCACAAACGGTAATATTGTTCGAATAGGTGATCGCATCATTTTATGACTTCCTGCACATGATATCACGTTTTTTTTTCCCCCTGATCGATCAGATGAAATCTATTTGGAAACGAATGATGTGCAATGCGATTCCAGCTAATGAACATATTTAGAAATATCGGTCGGTAAACATTTTAGCGTTTTCTGTATGCATATCCTGGTTCTGAATTCTGCGCTAATTAACGTTCTATGTCATGGGGGTCGATCGAAATATTATTGAGGTCGGAGTATTACTGAATTGCACAAGAAAAATCCCGCAATAAATCGAAAAAGACATTAACAGCATACAATTATTTTTACGACTTTTGTACCTCTGCATTGTAAATTTATTAAAGTTGTTGAATTTAATTGTTACCAATTGTTCCGTATTACCTTCGAGAAAATTCACGTTATTGTTATTGCAGCCTTGTAAAATATGATACACGCTACCCTGAAAATTAGGCACCTAACACAATTTTCCAACTCTGCAATTCCCTATTTATACAAGTACACTTTAAATATTCCATGTCTAGTTACGGACTGTAACTAAAAAAAATTTGGGGCTTAAAATTTTATTATCCATTCTTTATGTTATATCCGGAAAATACTGATAGGCCATACGGTTGTGATTATTCCAGATTTGATGAAATTTATCTATGCACGGTAATAAAGGTATCGCCAGCTGATGAGCCGAGTGGGCAAGATGATAGAAAGAGGATAGGAGTTATAGGAAAAATAAAATTTATAAGTTGTAAAGTCTTAATATTTTATTAAACAAGAATAAAATCATAATTAAAACATAATTTTCGTGAAATTGTCCATGATTACGCGCCTATGAATGCTCATCATGGCCAGTTGATTAAAAAGTTTCAAGGCTCCAGGGGTCAGCTGGCTCCCTGCCATCGGCTGGCGACGCCCATGCATAGTAATTTTCCAAAATGTTTTTAAAATTTTTTACGTTAATTGATGTAGTTAAACACATTTTTCTGAATATATTTTACGTTACTAAATACATTATTCAGCTTGATATCATTTTTTGCACGAAACAATGTAATATATTTTCCAGTTTCCATTTCCATCGGTTTAAGTGCTGCAGTAACCGATGCTACTAGATAATTTATCGTCCTAAACGATTTAATTAGATTTATAATTATAATTCGTTGATAGCTATTGAAAATTTTTCTAAATCTTTTAATTTTTAACGTATCCAGTATAAATAATTCTTCTGTACAACACATTATTGAGTATTATTGACTTATTCCCTTTTTATAATTTAGAGCATTTTGATTGCTGTATAATTTGTTAAACATCATTAAAAAATTATTGATTTTATTGTTACGTATAAATATTACATTTTGTAGACAGATGATTATTTTGCCGGGTGGGCCGTATTACGATAAAATTATATATATGTAGTATGTTTAACATTTATTTGTAATAAAACCTGTAACTGTGTAACGAGGTTCCTCCTTTTTATCCTACGGCTCGAAAATTAAATTCAATGAAAAAAACTTAATGGTTCAACTAAGAAGAACTCTTCTAATGATAATTAAAATGACAAAAAAAAATAATAATCTATTTGGCATTAACAAAAATATAATTAAAACTTCGGAACAACTCGTAATTAACGAAATGCAAATAAGCCGAAGTATCATTTAAGAATTATTTTCCGATTTTCTCAAGAATGAACGATAGTGATTAATAGCATCCACAAAATTGTTACCGGTATGAGTGTTTTACAGGAATGCCAGCGCCCAGATTATTAAAATTGAAGTAGAGCCTAGACAATAGACTATGGTTGGGAGGGTAGTGAATTCTATAATTAGTCTACCTAGGCCGATGGGTATGCAGCGTAACTGTATGGCTCAATTGCATTTTATGACAATCGGCAATCTGTTCTCAACTACGTAATGAGCGAAGAATATTAAACGGTTGTGAAGCTTAAAGTCCGAACATATATCTCTCGCTGGGATTTAGTATTTTCAGAATGAACTCGCAGATTTTATCTCTAATAGGAACGCTAAAATATAGAAAATTCGGTCGGTAATCTGAATTCCTGAACTACGATACTTTCTTCTACGACGAATCCTTTTTTTCCTTGAAATTTAACACTATTCGTAAAAATTATTGCTCTAAATCTGGCCGTTTGATTACCTCGAAAAAAAAAAACACTGGACTGCTAATCAGGTTTTTAATCCATAATTAGGATTTCAAAAGTCCCATTTTTTTTTTCCATTTTCTGGTCAAAATAAATTGATGTACATAAATACTCGGGCAAAACTTGTATAAAAATTTCTTGCAACCGGCAAAGGTCAAATTTCGATATCTATTTGAATATGACTTTTTGAAAGAAAAAAAAAAACAACTCCAAATTCGACGGTATTTAAGCGCGCTGTTCCTTAAGTAGGAAAGTAATACTTTTTCGAAATTGATCGAACGTGCGCAATTCTTGCAAACAGTAAGAAACTCGTTAAATTGCAATGCACACCCGATAGCGGATACGGCTAAATGATATCATCAATGTTTTCCGTATCAAAATAAACAAGTATAATCGTATCGAAATAAACAAATACAATCGTATCGAAAACATTACATTAAAAGCCATCGAAATGACCCCGGCGTACTATCGATCCTAAGCAAAGTACTGAAAGATAACGATAAAATCGCGTTAAATTTCGATTAGTAAATAACTATAGAAACGGATAATATATTTTATGTAGATCAAAAAATTCGCCAGCACGGCTACTACTCATAGTGTGTTAAGAAAACAGTTGCGTAATATGTATTATCAAATTTAAACACAAACTAGCATTCACTATTGATACAGAAACGCATGTGTACTCATCGCAGAAATATATAAATGACTTTGATTTACCGAAATTAAAAGTCGCAAACACGCTACATTAATAAATACAAAGATATTACTGTTATTATATTTGTTTTTCGTTCCGTAATCGCATTAATTTTATAATGAAAAAATTTTAATTATTTAATGTTTTAAGTATAATATATTTTATAAATGACGTTGTATATATGTATTTTTTGTGTGAATTGAACGTAGTTATGTTCGTGTAATAATAAAAAATATAACGTATGTAACTGAATTTAACAGTTTTTTAAAAGTTTTTAAAATTTCATAATTTCATATTACTATTAATTATGGTAAATAATAATTCGAAATTATTTTATTATAGTTATTTCATTATGTTATTATTCACTTTTGTTATCGACTTCCTTCTGTCTTCTTCTTCTCTTCAATCAGTCTTCTGGCGCCAATATTTGATATACAAAGCCTCTTCCAAATTCTTCCAACGTCGTCTGTCCCAAGCCCCGCGCGGCGTATCTATGTATGACCGGCTTGTTTCATTATACGTTTGTTTGTTTTTTTTGCTCCGAATAATTACAGTTCATTTGGCCAGCAAGCTACGCTATAAATTAAGTTTTGTAAAAAATTACTGGGGGTAAAAAAAAAAAAGGACTGGAAAGCAAGGAGAGAAAATCCCATCTTACATATGGCCGCAACTACAGAGCAGTGCTCACAATGCCCGATGACTAAACTACAGCCTGCTGTATTTAATTGCTGCGGCTACCACGACATATTGAGTGTGTTTTGCGACTATATTCTATATAAGAAAATTAATGATTGTGTTTATTGCTGTTTGGGTGTTTGATAGTATATCGGGGATGGTTTTATACGGTAGAAGCGTCCGTGTTGACAAGGTAATTCTGTTTTTGATACGTTTCCGAAAAATTCGTGTAAAAAAACACTGCATTAATAGAAAAATTGGGAATTGGTTGGAGAGCTAAAAAATATGCAGGAAAAACCTTTCAAAAAATAGATTTATTTAAAAATATATCATTTATTCGTTGTTAATAAGCTTGTATTACTAAATTCTGTCGTCACTAGATCCTGATCGTGATCTTCAACCTCCATTGGCTCTTCAGGCAAATTCGGCCCCTTAGATTTAATTGCAAATTCAGCAATTAACGATGCTTTTTTGGTTTGGTAAGGCCGCTCTTTAATTCTTCGTAAGGAGTCATTAATGACTTCAGACCACGTTGAAAATTTCCAGCTCGTTCCTCATTAGAATCGTTTTGAACAAAATCATTACCTAATTTTCTTGCTATTTCATAGACCTTCTTTGATTATACCTGCAGTTATAACAAAACCTTTTTCATCGCTATAACTATCCTCTTCGCTGCCATGAGTTTTAAGGGCAGCCTGCATTAGTTTATTCTCGCTTAAACGTTTATCGACTGATTATCTTCAAAACTGAGATCTTCGAATTCTTCTCCGCCGATTCTGTGATGTGGTGTATGTCGTTTACATTAGGCAAAATGGGGTCTTTGTTTTAGCACATTCTGGCCAAACGGCTTTCTAACATGCATTAAGAGTTGATGGTTTTAGTTCAGCTAGTGCTACCCCAATATGCTTAATGCAATCCATAATAGAAAAGTTTTTTTCCATACGTTAGGGATCGCCTCGTTGCTCATATTTTCCAAAATGTATTGAAATAATCGCTTCACATAGATAGCTTTAAAGGTCGCAATTATACACCTTGATCTAGTGGTTGAATGAAAGGTTTAGTTTGGGGGGGGGGGAGTTCTTTCGAGGCCAATCTTCCGGGCTTAGATCGTTTGGGCGATAGCGAGCAAGGGTTTTCGCTCAGACTTTTTTACAGACTACCTGCAGTGATTTTCAGGTATCATCCGTTAAACGTTATCATCTGTATTAGTAAGAAACACGAGTTACCAAATACTGCTACCAGAAATTACACCCAAAAAATACCGTACTTCGTTAACGATTTAGTTTTTCCGAGCGTATAGCATATTATATACGCATGCATATATGTATAATCACAAAACACATATTTTACATCATTTTATTGGGTTATTCACATTTTTTAAATATTTTCTATTTGTTTTTGAATATACGACTTCAGCGTGAAATACAGATAAACAGACTTTCGCGGTGTAAATGTAGGAGTTCCGTTAGCATTAGTGATATGAAAATTAATAATCGGCCGAATGCATTATTGGTTCTTTTCATTTTTTTTTTTATTTTGCTAATGTATAGTAGTCAGCCGTATTTAAAAAATTATACGTCATTTATAGTGTAACATAACTGGATTGAATTTGCTTCTAATACATATTCGTTATATTATCTCTCTTTTTCATTCGTATCTAGCAAGTTTATTTGAGGATACACGTTTATTGAAGTTTCTTCTGTTACCTATGATTTTAAATATATATTTAATTCCTTGACGAACCTACCTAGGTTTCAAAAAAAATATCAAAAAAGACAAACGAAGGCGACAAAATTTTTAAACACAGAAATAAACCAATTTATGTTAATAGTGGGCGAGAACTGTTTTGTCTCTGCCTAATTATATACCGAAGGAGATTATCCATTTTTTTTTTTTTTTAAATAGAATTTCCCCACAGTGCATTTATCGGAAATATTGAAATAAATGCAAGTTTTGAAAGCGTCTTTTTTACTGTCTTTATTATAATTTTTACGAAAATAAAATAATCATTCTAGTGTTTTGAAGATCGAAAATTTTCCTAAAGGAATTCAAAAAAAAAAATAGGTGAGCCAGACAGGATGTTTCATATACTGAGCATTCTGTGTGTTAATTTAAAGATTACCATAATTTACATTTACATAATACTAAATTCAAAACAAACATATTTAATTTTTAATTTGTAATATCGTATATATTTCTCGCCCAGTATTAACATAAATGTGTTTATGTTTAAAAATTTTGCGCCTTTCTTTGTCTTTTTCGATATTTTTTTTGAAACCTAGGTAGATTCTTCAAGAAATTAAATATATAATTAAAATCATAGGTAACAGAAGAAACTTCAATAAACGTATCCTCAAATAAACTTGCTAGATACGAATGGAAAAGAGAGATAATATAACGAATATGTATTAGAAGCAAATTCAATCCAGTTATGTTACACTTTAAATGACGTAGAGTTGATAGTTTGTAATTGTTTAAATACGGCTGACTATACATTAATAGAAAAAAAAAAAAAATGAAGAAAACCGACAATTCATTTGACCGATTATTAATATTAATCATCTTCGTCCGTTTCGTATCGCTATTACTAACAGAAATCTTAAATTTACATCGCGAAAGTCTGTTTACCTGTATTTCACACTGAAGTCGTTGATTCAAAAACAAATAGAAAATATTTTAGAAAAGTGAATAACCAAATAAAATGATGCAAAATATGTGTTTTGTGATTATATATATATATATATAGGTATGCGTATATAATATGCTATACGCGCAGAAAAACTAAATCGTTAACGAAGTACGGTATTTTTTGGGTGTAATTTCTGGTAGCAGTATTCGGTAACTCGTGTTTCTCATCAACACAGATGATAACGTTTAACTGATGATACCTGAAAATCACCGCAGGTAGCCTGTAAAAAGGTCTGAGTAAAAACCCTCGCTCGCTATCGCCCAAACGATCTGCGCCCGAAAGAGGGCGACCCAGTGTTAGGTAGCAGAAAACAAAATTGCGCATTTGGATATTCTATGACCGGATGGCCAGGTGCGTTATCTATTATTAGGAGAACTTTAAATTCCAGACCTTTAACATTCAGGTAGTGCCTAATTTTTAGAGTGAAAAATTTATTAAACTCCTCAGTAAAAATATCCGCGGTAACCTAAGCATTTTTGTTTGCCACCCAGTGTACTGGCAACTTTTCGAAATCTACATCTTTCATTGAACGTGGTCTTAAAGTTCTATTTACCAGCAGTGGTTTCAAAATATGATCTCCTGAAGCATACGAGCAAAATAATAAAGTCACATGATCTTTAGCTACCTTAAACCCACCAGTACTTTCTTGAGCATTTGCAACATATGTTCTTCTAGGTGTTTTTTACAAAAAAAAAAAAAAAAAAGACCACTTTCATCTACATTCCAAAGTTGATCTGGAGTATAACCTCCATCTTGAATGATCTTAACAAGTTTTTGTGGAAACTCTATAACAGCTGTTTTGTCTGCCGATGCATTTTCACCTGTAATTTTTATATTGGGATAAGCATATCTTTTCAGAAAATCTGTCATCCAACCTGTGCTTGCGAAAAATTCAAACTTTCTATTTGACGTAAATGATGTGCTCGGTTCATTTTCCTTGATTTGCCCATACATCTTCAGCGCCGTTTGGTTGATGGCATTTCCAACTACAGAAATTCGTTCTTGAGATTTATCTTCCATCCACATTACAAGAGCTTTTTCTATCTTCTCCTTGACCGTATCTCTTGTGTACGATGAAGATTTTGCGCTAATCTTTGTTCCAGAAGAAACCGCTTTTCCAATAGCAGCTTCATTTTTCTCGATAGTTCTTATGGTAGATTCATTGAAATTAAAAGATTTCCCTACAGTCGTTGGACTTTCTTCGCTTTCTAAAGGGTTCAAAGTGCGCAATTTGATCATCAAGGTAATCGCTTCCTTTTCGCTTTCTTGGTAGGTAATTTGTGTAATAAAATGTACAGGATACTAAAAAGTTGTTGAATTAATAAAAATGAATTAACATATTAAACATTTTAACATATACCTTATTTAAAATAAAATAATATGATAAACGTGCTGAATTTTTTAAATCAAAATTAAGAACATGAAAAGACTCCTCTCATACTAAAATCCAAACTCTAAATGAATATAAAATAGAACAGATGTTTGGATGACGCAACAAATGTTCTGTGCAACACGTGTAGACATTTACACGTTTTTTAAAATAAAAAAAAGTATCCCGAAAATAAACGTCATTTGAAGTTATTCGATCAAAAAAAAACAAAAAAAAACGCGATCGTATTTAATTTATTAATTGAAAAAACGTATGCACTTTTTTTCGCCTCTTTAGTTTTAATTTTTAAAATTGTTATTATTTTTTTTTTTACGTTGTCTTCCCACTAATTATCTAAGTTGTAAAATTCTAATTATACAATTTTTTTTTTTTTTTTTATGGGTTCGTTTACAAGGTCATTGGCCCGAGAACAAAGGAAAAAAGTCGCACGAGACTCAGATGTTTACACGTTCAGAGATAGCCAACAAAAAATAATCAAGAGCTTGGACAACAGAAGGAGAAGGAAGGGAGAGAATGAACGAAACACTGTATGGAGTGGGAATACCGATTTGTAAGAGGAAGGAGTAGAAAGAAGCTTGTTCAATTACAAGAGACGAACAACCGAACATTATATGATCGGAATTACAAATAAATTAGATGGGGATGGGATACAATGGACAATAAGGAAACGGCACAAGAGTAAAAAGCGAGAAATGAAGTAAACTGTGCCCAAAACGCGGCCGGAAAATCGCAGAGAGATTGGGGCGACACCTAGAAGGAAAGTAAAAAAACCAGGGGAAGCGAGGAAGAGAAGACTGAATATACAAGAAAAAGAAATCCGATTTGGAGAATGAGGAGACTTAAAAGTTAAACCGTAGTTTGGAATGAGCAGCTGCTGACAGAAGGGTAATATTGGAAGATGAGAAAACAAGAAGAAACCTACCGTAACAGGAAGATAACCGAGCGAATGAGTCAACTAAAACGCATTACCCTTGATTTCGGCATGATCATGGATCCAAAAGAAATCCGTTTGGATTACGTGAGAAAGGAAAAGATCATGAATCAAGGAGCGAATAAGAAGAATAACGTAGTCGGTTGAGTGAGAAGGGAGAGAAGATACGATAGTCTTCAGCACGCTTTGAGCATCCGAAAAAATAAGGATATTGCGAGAAACAAGTGAGGATGTGATAAAAAAAGGGCACGCGGAATAGCAGAGGACTCCGCATAGAAGATTGGGCAAAAGGACGGAAGTTTAAAGGACTCGACATAATTTAGAGAACGGCAGAAAAAAGCTGCACCAATATCATTGGGTCCCTTGGAGCCATCAGTAAAAATTAAAAAATGATTAGGGAAAGAAGAGCTTAGATTCAGTAAAAATTCTGATCTAACAATATTATGAAGGACAGGTTTAGGAGGAATCGGAGAATAAAAGCAGTTAATAGAATGAAGAAAAGAGGAAAAATTGTGAAGTAGAAATATGGGAGTTTATCGTGAGTGTAGATATACCTGGAAAATTGGATAAAACGGCCAGCGATAAGAGATAGAATAGGAGTCTTGTTAGCAGAAAAACGCCAGGAACGCAAGATGAAGGAATAAGAGAGCAAGAGGAAATAGGCAACTGTTTGATGAGGAACGTCGAAGGAAAAGGGGAGGAATGTGACACTCTGTGTGCAGAGCTGGAATAGGAGTAGACTTTCGGGCTCCAAGGCAGAGGCAGAGACATGTATTTTGAACCCGATCGAGCTTAAACAAAAAGAATCTAGAAGAATTTTCATAAACGTGGGAACAGTAATCAAGAATAGAGCGGACAAAAGGTTTGTAAAACATAAGCAGGATCACAGGATCACCACCCCAATCTAATGAGGTTAAGCCTTTTAAAGGAGGACACGTATAGACGGTTGATATGGATATGGAAAAAAAGTCG
Organism: Icerya purchasi; assembly: GCA_039619475.1. Lineage (NCBI taxonomy): Eukaryota > Metazoa > Arthropoda > Insecta > Hemiptera > Monophlebidae > Icerya > Icerya purchasi. The sequence goes on along the minus strand of CM077116.1, from coordinate 444,410,196 downwards.
ACTATCCAGAAGAACACCCAAATAACGAAAGGAGGAAGTAAGAGGAATTGGGTCATTATTTAAGACGAGGACGATTGAGGAAGGAATAAAAGGGCTCAATGTAGAGACGATAGTAGAAGACTTGGAAGAGGAGATGAAAAGATGGAGGTTGGATAAAGCGTTTTGCAAATGAAATTAAGGAATTTTGAAGTTGGGAGTTAGCCTGCGCGATGTTGCGATGAGAAGAATAAATGAAGTTGTCGTCTGCAAAGAAGAGGGAAGAGGAACTCAAGAGACAAAGAAGCAATTTTGATGAAATAGATATTGAACAAAGTTGGGCTAAGGCAGGAGCCCTGCGGTAATCTACGAAAGATTTGTCTGAAGGAGAACGAAAGGAGTGATCGTTCGGCAAAGGAAAAGATTAATAACCAGGGAAAAAAAATAAGCCGGAATGTTAAAGTAAAGCATTAAATCAAAAAGAGTAGGAAGATTGTCGAAGGCTGCCGAGATATCAAAAAAAGAAGCAATAAGAAATTTTTTGTTGATAAATGACGCATAGACGTCTGCCAGAAATACGCTAATACAGTAGTCGGGAGGGCCGCGACCAGGGCGAAAACCGAACATATTACTATGCAACAAGTTGTGATGTTCAAGCCACCAAACAAGACGTCTGTTGATTAGGTTTTCGAAAAGCTTCCTGACACAAGACGCAAGAGAAATTGGACGTTGTGAAGATGGATTTAGCGATAGGAATAACGATGAAGGTATTCCAAGATAAAGTAGTACAACCACAGCGAAGAAAGGAGTTAAACAAGTTTAAGAGGGGAACCGAAGAGAAAGATCAGAAACATTTTTAAGAATAGAGAAGGAAATTCCATCCACTGCGGAAGCAGAATCTGAAGAATTGCGTAAGAATGTTTCTAATTCCGTTAAGGTAAAAGGAGTGGGTAAAAAATGTAAAAAGCTGGAAGGGGACGGAATGCGACATGATTCATTAAAGTTAGGAACATAACAAGGAGCAATAGAGTCCAAAAAAAGAGATTAACTTATCATCAGGGAGATTGCAGGCAAAAGGATGGTACGAGAGAGGGGACTTGAAAGCCTTGATCATTCTCAAAAACCTGAGCAATAGAAGTAGAGCGCTTTTACACGCATTTTTCTTTGCCGATTTCAGGATAAATCTGACCCTAGCATTCGCTATTTTATGAGAGAGATGGTTGTTGAAAGTTGGACTAGAGCGAAAAGCTCTAAAAGTAGTTAAACTGATATCAAAAGCGGCCTTACAATCCTGATTCCAACATAAAGCGGAAGACGATTTCACCTTTTTGTGAGATGAATGACAAACAGAGAGGGAGAAGTACAAGTTAAGGAAAAGTAGATAGAATCAATGAAGAATTCATAATTCAAGGTAGCACAGATAGAAGATAGCGAGGAATCGACGGAGGAACAGGATTTAGGCCAATTAACTTTAGAAAGAACCCAATTCGGAGTATTAGTAGGAGTAGTGTAAGGCGTGGTGGAGACTTGATAACAATAGGAACGTGGTGACTTCCAAAGGTACCGTCTAAAGTACACCATAAACAACTGAAGTCAAGATTAAGAGAGGTAAGGGATGGATGAATGGAGCTAAGGGAGGAGTGACTTTTGATGCAAGTAGGAAACCATCATTAAGAAGGAATAGATCATTCTAAAAAGGATGAAATTCTCTAAGACTAAAACAATATTAAGAATAGTCTTTTACACGTATCACGCAGTTTGGCATCATTGTGCCTTACGTGATTCTCCCCATGCACTTCAATTTGTCATATTTCTTTAATTGTACTGTTTTCGATTATTCGCGCTTTATAGCGCATCTGTGTACCTTGTGTAACAATAATAATAATAATAATAAACAACATTGATTGCTTTTTCAATCTGTCTATTTGGAATTTTAGGAAGAGAAAAAAGGAAGAAAAATGTTAAAATTGTTTCTCAATTTTTCGTATTTTCAGTATATTCCGCTTCGATTGAAAAGCAGAAAATCGATTTAATGAAGAAGAGAGCACACCTCGATAGAGCTCTTCGTAGAAATAACCGGGGATTTATGTTTGTTTCCCCGTTCGAATGGTCCCCTGGGCGATGTTAAACTGCAATAATATCTCGTTAATGGCGCGAAAATTATTGTACTGTTAAGCGGTCTAGTTCTAAGTTAATTGCGGCTGACAAGTGTAATTACCGAAAATTTCATAAATTTCTAATTAGTCGAACTATGTCGTAACAGCGATATCGTTTATTCGCCTAATTATAACCGCAGCTCTTCATTGCTTTTACAAATTAGCGGAAATAAGTCACGAGTTATCTCGTTAACAAACTTTCATTATCACTGATCATTCGCTCCAACTTCTGTACACTATTATTGATTGGCTCCGGACGGATTGCAAGCCGTTCTCCACATCTTCGCAGCTACTTCTGCACTGTCTCCATTATCGGCTTATTTTCTAGCTCGCAATACGCTCTGATTGGTAATAATTTTAGAATTTGGTTTCGTCTGTCGGCTGTTAGACAGTCAATGTAAAAAGCTGGTAAGAGTATTCGCTTTATGACGATATATTGTTATTTCATAATTTTCTACCCCTCGGAGGAAGAAAAGTGGTTTCGCTTTATGAATCCACGCTGCGATATTATTGCATGTAGAGCAATAGAGACAGTTTTTTCGAAGATATGCTATATGTGCCGATCATAAAAAATATATCGCCAGTATTTATGTACGAAATGTTTCTCGGAAATATTTCTGTAACAGAGCTTGTAAAATGTTTAGTAGGCAGTAAAGTTTCTTGTTTTTTATTTTTTTATTTACAATACAGTACAATACAATATAATACAATAGAGCAAATAACCAAAAATACGCAATATTGCGTGAACAATGGTTATAGTATGAATAGCGCGCTACAGAACAATATATTGAAAAAATAAATTAAAATAAATAAAACCTTTCAGATAGGAATAAAATAAAAATAATATGACATCGAGCTCATCTTACGGAATTACTATAACTATTACGTGAAGACATAACTGCATTAATAATAATGTCGAATTATTTAGGATCGATATTTAAAAGAAATATAAAATTGGATATTTACCTCTTCTACTCGCGTTCACCAGATGTCTAGTTGTAACAGTAATCGTAATAATAACAATATCAGTAACAATAAATAGATTAACGCCAATAATAGCTCTCTATATACAAATATTCTGAAAATAAGTTTTTAGTAATAACCGGTAAACATTATAATAATAGTAAAAGTAAGCATAACAGTAAATATTAAACTATACCAGATCACTTACACATGCAGACTTATATATTCGCATAGACCTCACCTGCATCATATATTTCCACTCATTCACACTCAATACAGAAATGTACACAAAAGAAGTAACGACTTCTGAAAATGTTATGTAATTGTCTATATTTAGAATATAATTACAATATAGTTGTTTAACATACATGATTAAGTATTTACGGCATTTTTTGTAACTCAATAAGCGGACCTTCAAATCATGCGGTAAATAGTTATACAAAATTGCACCTCTATATTTTGCTTGATTTCGGGTGTGATATTTATTAAAGCGTGACCCGCGCGAGTGGTCACTACTCCGCCATAAAACGAGTATTTTATAAATATAAAAAATGTTGGTCATTACCGGCAGCGAAATGTTTCGTCTACGAAACCTAAAATTTCCAAGTCCCCGATAATTTGACAGATCTTTCATTTTTTCCTCCTTTTATTTAGACCAGCGAAAAAATACGGTGGATTACCTGTTGCCGAGATTCAAATTGTTCTGAATCTTCAATGTTCAAAGCACGATCATTCTTGTCTCTAGGAGGGGCACTCTTGTCGATCATTTCCTATCGTGAAAAAAAAAAAGCAAATCACCATCTACATATCACCTTAATGTACAGAATTTTACTTAACCCATATTACCTTCTTGCCTCTAGAGAATTGTCTGTCTAAGACCTTCTACTGATATCCATTTTTGAAAGTTGTTCCACACTCGTCTACACTTTAATCGTTACTTCAATGTTTCTCCTTAATGTTTCCGCTCCCTATTGTCTTCTTCTTCGTCCCAATGAAGAACCCCATGTTCACTTCGAATGTTCTTTTCCCGTTGAGTGTTCTTTATTCACATCCATTAAAGTTAAGCCTTCCAATGGCTTATTGTTTTCTCGTTCCCTATTGTCGCTGCCATCGGTTCTTTTATATTAACAATCTCCGATCGAGTGAAGTTCTAATTGACTTTCATTTTCTATCGTTTCTGAGCATTCCAAAAATAACCGTGTCTTTTCCCTATGCCTAAGAGATCCCCGATTTTCATAAATACAATAAATATGTCCTTTTCGACATTAAAAATATCTTTGATATGAGATTATATGTATATATGAACGACACCAAAAATGTGTAAGCGCCACGGCCAGATTTATCTCGACTTATATCGAGTTGTATATCGATTTTTATGTAATAATAAAATTTTATATCGTGTGTTTTTTTGATTTCGAATATCAATTAATGAAAATGCATAACGGAACTTCGTTAAGACAATTCGACGACATATTTTAGTGCAGTTCGAAATGCGCAGTCTATGCAGCAGTTCTTTTTGTAGATAATTTTAGTTCATGAACGTCCAGTTAGAATTTATTGTACTAACTTCGCACCAGAATAAATTAGTTCTCCTAAGCTGAATTCGTTATTTCTTAATTTAATCCTGAGCGATAGTTCTTATGTCCTGAGTAAAACCGTAGCTGACGATCGTTGCCAGTTTAATCATTTTTTGTGACATACGAAGCTGCGCAATTGTTAATGAAATTATCTTTTTTTTTTTTCTTTTTTTTTTTTTTGGAAATATTAACAACGAGTTGTCGATAAGATGAATTTGATATTAATTTACCGACTCCGACAAGAGACGCTAAATGGACCGATAAGAGAATCTATCATTAATAAAATAATAAAATTATAAACGTCTGAGTCATACTCTTCTTCCTTCCTCACGTTTTCGTTTTCATCTCGCACTTTCCCTTAATTATCCTCTCCATCCTGACGACGAAGCCGTCTGTAATTCTGACCATATCTTCTTTGAATGTCCATCCCTCGTGAACGAACGCTTTTCTTTATACTCTAATCTGCTATCACCCAAACTCCCTACTCCTTATTGTGCTTCGTATATATTATCATTTCCGTCGATCTCCGTTATTCCTATCCTCAGTTCGAGAAGCATTCGCGCTACAACGGAACCATGGACCACCTCCATTCGCTCCAACCGCAAGGAAGAAGTCGTACTAACTCGTCTCCGCATAGGCCATTCCTCACTGTCCCATTCTCATCTCCTTACAAAACAACCTGCTCCTCAGTGCTTCTTTTGCAACTCACCTACAACAATCTCACACATCCTAACGTCATGTCCACTCCTCTATAATGAAAGATCCCAACTCTTCAACCACCCTCTCTCTCTCTCTCTCTCTCTGAAATACTTTCTGATGATCTATCTAAAATAAATTCTCTTTTCCAATTCCTAAAACATACTAATCTCTACAGTACAATTTAACTACTTTCGTGCTTTATCCTGTGCCTCTGGCCTAGCGGTAGTACATGGCACGTGAAAACACCAGGAACCAGGAACCTATCCTCAGTTCTCTTGTCTTATCAATAACTGACCGAATCTACATTTAACTGATCCTTGTCCCTCGTGCCGTTCCTGGGCGAAGGTGCTTTGTTGACATGCCCAAAGGAGGGGTTAAAAGAAAAAAAAATAAACGCCATGAAAAACAACTGGAAAAGATAATATTGGCAGTCTTTCGACTAGTGCGCAAATTATCACTTACGCACTTTGCGCATCAAAAGAAACTGATTGTTTTTATAATTTTTTACGTCTGATAAAAATGATTTCGGCGGAATACGATAAAATTTGACCGAAATGTTAGGAAAAAGAAATAACCGAAAACTAACGGCTTCAGAAGTGAAGCTTTCTATGGAATGCGATAAATTTTAAACGAGAGGAAAATCATCGATCGCGTCAACTTTTATAAATTTGAAGCTACTACAATTGTTCCATCCATCATCAGATTTTCAAATGTGTGACAAACGAGAAATAACAATTTTTAACATTCACTGCTGTATAATTTGTTATTGGCTAATGTGAAAATGAATTCTGTAAATTCACTTCTGACGTCATTTAGCTTTTGACTGACGCGAACAGCTTTTTTCTATCTCTCTCGTTCTACGTTCCGGTGAACACGAGTATTAGAAAAGGACAAGTAGTTTAAGTAATTCGTTTACGGACACTAGAAAAGTAATTTAACAAGTAGCTTTACATATTTTGTTAGCTCGCCAAGCTTACACGCTCTACCTCAAAACTCGTAGTGTCCCCCCATAAATAATTTCACTTCGAAAATATTTCGCAGTCCACGGCTCAAAGCGAGGATACTCTCTACACCTTGATCAAAAAGTCACCGGAATTTGTTCAGAAAATTAAAAATGCAACAATTAATTCAGTTAATTTAGTTAATTGTGTCCCTTTCAAAGTACTCCCCATTGACACTGCTACGCACTTATGGCAGCAATTGATCCGATTCTCGAAACATTTATTATACTCGGTTTTCTGTGTGACCATCGGAGTGGTCTTCGATTTTTCTGTTATCTCCTAACGGCAGCTGAAATGCATTCCCAGGAGCAGCGATTTCTTGATTTGAACGAACAGGAAGAGAAGTCGCAGAGATTCAAATCAGGCAAATTTGCTGGCTGTTAAACGGTATTCGTTCTGTTCTTAATTATAAGATCACGGATAACGATGTGCCTATTTTACATGAGACTCAGGTCTTTTGGCATCAGCTTTGCAGCGACAAGTCTGAAGCCCAAATATCATTACCCAAAATGTCTTGGATGAATCCATAAACGATGTTCAAGTTCTCTGCCCAGCTCTCTCTGATGATAAATTTGCGGTTTTCCGCCAGTCACTGCATTCATCATCTTTGACGGATTCGCCGCCACTTTTGAAGCGTTCGCACTACACATAAACGTCTGTATTCGATGCAAGTGACGTTGCCAAAACACTTCTTTAACATTCCCAAAATCTTCGCTCTGTTTTAAACTCGTTGATGCAAAGTTAATTCCATTTTTAAAATCGTAAAAAATCGAAAATATCCAGAAAGGTAGATATACTCAATATGGGTCAAAACTTTTACAAATGTCAAGCTATGACATTGAAATTAGGCGGGAATATCAACTTCAAATATGGCAACTTGACAACAACAAAAAAAAAAGGATACTCAAATCGGATGAATGAGAGAGTCACGCCGTGGTCGTTCCTGAAACTTTTTGATCGAGGTAGTATGTACGTTCGTCATCATCGTTATTAATTTATTTCAATACCGATCAAGACAAAAAATAGTGTCATCCCGGTGAACACTTTGCAACCTGCCGGACCAGCAAGCGTGAAAAAATAAATCTTCCCGAAAAGAATTTTCACTCAATCGTATTAATCGAAAAAAATAAAGAAATAACATTTTTGTATTTATCATTACCAAAAGTTTCGTAAAGGCATCAACTTCGTACTCGCCCGCCTTATCGCAGTAATAATAACGAGCAAAAGGAAATAGTGTAAATGATGATGAATTCTATTGATAACGAATTAATAGGAAATTAAGCTTAGAAAAACTAGCGGCAGAATGAAGCAAGAAGTTTTTAATGAAAAGAATAAGTGTTTGATCGAAAAAAAAAAAAAAAAAAAAAAATGAAAAAGATTAACGAACAGGGTCACACTCATATAACAACCGATTTCCTTTAAAAATGAATACCAATATCACTGCATTAGACCAACAAAGTAAAAAAATCATTTAAAAAATTTTTCCGATCATTACCGTAGTTAAAACAATACGCCAAATGTCCGCAATTTCAAAAAAGCATCGAGTTTTTCTTTTTATTTTTTTTTTTTTATAATGGATTTGTCAGCGAGAACATTAGCCCAAGAAATGGAAAAGAAGAGAAAATAAATTTACATTCTTATGCGCTTAAGGACAGTAAAGTAAAGTAAGTCCCATACATCCTCGATAGAGTATAATGGATTGTGAAGTTAAAGTTTACAATGTACAAAGCCCAACGGCACTAATGAGAGTAAAAAAGTAAAGTGAGTTCCATACCCTTGACAGGACGTCGGGATTGTGAAGTTAAGGCCAGTTCCTTAGGACAGTAGGGGTATTAAGTTTTAACAGCGAAGAATAAAAGGGGACGCCCGCTATTCTAGAAAAATCCCGTATTCAAATAAAATGTGATCAGCGTCACAAGGGAAGTATATCGGTGGTGGATAAAAGGGACAGAAAGGAGTAAATATGAAAACCGAAAAAGTGATGCAGGAACGATGGTTAAAGCGAAAAGTCAACAAATAACAGTGATTGTAGAATGTTTCAGAGGGAACAAGTATCAAGCAAACTATGGACGAGGAGGAAGAGATGGCTGTAAATGGAGGCCGGATTAGAAAATGAAGAATAAGAGTTGAACCATAATTTGGAATGAGCGACCGAAGAAAGAAGAGCAATATTATGGGCTGAGAATGCGCCTAAAAATACGCCTCTGGAAATGGAAGAATGGACTGAAGAATCGACCGTTTCATTGTGTTCAATACCCAAGTGACCAGGAATCCACAAAAGATCGACTTCGATCGAGTGGAGGAGGTAAGATTCATGAATGAGGGAGCGTGTGAAAAGTATTACGTAATCGGAAGAAGGGATGAGATAGCTTGCAGAACAACACTTTTAGAATCCGAAGTTACGAGCATTTTATGGGAAATTAATTAATGCAAACGAAATTATTAAATTAATTCTTTCCGATAATTATTTAAAAAGATATTAAATCGGTTAATTATTGCAATTTTATTTTTTAAACAACAATTGCAAAAATGAAATAATTTTTGAAGAATAGTGTCTACCTGTGTAAAGTTGAATGGTATTAATGGCGTATTATGAAATTATCGGTAGTATCACTCTGGAAAGTGAAGCGTCAATTTAGTCCGCAGCACATGCTGCCACTATGAGCAGTAGACCCGAATTTTTGCAATAAACCATGGCCAGTTATAGAATGCGCATAATCATAATTCCTGCTTGATTTTAACCTAATAAAATATTCTTCGCAGTAAAAATCTGTTCCGCGTATGTTCTACGTATATCCTAGCTACCACTCACGGGTCTACGCTGGAATACCCTTGTAAATGTGTACCTAGAAATTAATAGTAAACATTTTTTTTTCTTTAAATCTTTAATTTTACAACGGTTTCTTTAATTTGTACGTCCTTTGCCAAAATGTTCATTAGAGTCACCTGAGTGGCACTAACAGAGAGGTCTCATGAAACTTTCATCATTGTAATCATCTATTTTTTATTTCTTATTCACATTTTTCGTCATACTCGTATCATTCACTTGTTCTATAAACGACCAAATACTGACCGTTGCTTACTCGAATCAAATGATTACTGCGGTAAATCGAAAGTAAATAAAACGTTTTTACTATTAAAAATGCGAGCTTCAGATAATATTTTGTTCTTTCTGACGTAAGTATTGCATTTCGACCCTTCACTGAAATTATTAAACTTCCGTGACAAGAGATACACGAGTTTTCTAGCATAGCTGCACAGCGTGCAGATCTGGGAAAAAAAAAAAAAGCGTTCTTTATTAGCTTTTACAAAGTCGCTACTGGAAATATTATTTTAATTAGAATTTTTTGAATATCAGCTGCTTCCGTCAAGCCGCCGTGTTCTCGCAAGAAATAAAAATTATTCCGTTTATAAATTAAATATTTTTTTAATATACTCGTGGGAGTAGGGTTTTTTTTTCTGCATAAAATATTGCATTGTCATCGGGTTCTGACAATTAGTAAAAATTTCACATCATTCGGACGTCGGGAGGAAGTGGGTCAGAAAAGATTCCATTTCAAACATACAAAGTTACCAGTGAAGCTAATATAAAGCATTACTATTTTACGTAAAAAAACTATAATTTATGACGTCAAAACCGACCGAAATAACGCGAGTTAGTTTTAGTTTCGTTTCCGATGATGAAATAGTATTTTTAACAATGACGTGAATTCTAAAGAAAATTTTTTTTTAAATTTCAGTAACATACACTGCGAAAAGCTTCTTCTTCCGATGATGTCATACTTTGCGAAGAGCGTTGGCGATCACATTCTATTTCTGACATCTTGCAACAGTACTTCAAACGACCATGTGATATTTCTTGATGTTATCTAAGCTCGACGTTTTCCATCTTCCTCGGCTTCTCTTTTCGCCTACTCTTTCTGGAAATATTAATTGCAGGATTTGATATTTCTCTCCTCTAATTGCACGACCGAAATATTTTATTCTTCTGTGTACAAAGGATTTCATTAACATTCTTTCTGTTTCAGCCATTTCTAGAACTTTTTAATTCGATGTTCTAGTTAATTTTCAATACTCTTCTATGGTCCCATATTTCTCTAGTTTCTATTCGATCTACCTGTATTTTGTTGAGTGTTGGTGTTGAAGTCTCAATTCCACATAGTAAAATTGAATGTATATATATATATATATATATATATAACATTGCACAATAGCACCTATCACAGAGGAGACTTATACTGGTAAAGACACTCCGGGCATAACTGCATCTCATTTTTATTTCTATATCTAGGTCCAGGTTCTCGGTAATGTAACAACACGAAGTATTTGAACTTTGCAACTCATTAAATCTTCTTATTGTTAATCATAACGGAGACTTGGTTAAAGTTATTTTCCTTACCGGTTACCATCCACATTTTGTTTTCTTCACGTTTGTATTCAAGTTGTATGACCCGCCAACTGTGTCGAGTTTATTGAGAAAATGTTGGAGATCGTATTTGCAACAAAAGCAACATCGTCTGCGTATCGAATGTTATTAATAATTCTTCCATTAATTCGAACGCCTATGGTTAGGTCAGAGATAACTAATACGTATTGTTCATTACTTATTGCGTATTCATTTCGCATTATTATTACTTATTTAATAATTAATTGCGGTCATTTTACAAATTGTACTCTATCAACGGTACACATTTGTTTTTGTCATTATTGCAATTTAAATGCGGTAATTATAAATATACGGTAATTATAAATATACGGTAATTATAAATATGCGGTAATTATAAATACGCGGTAATTATAAATATGCGGTAATTATAAATATGCGGTAATTATAAATATGCGGTAATTATAAATATGCGGTAGTTATAAATATGCCATGATTATAAATAAATAGTCGGCAAATTTATAATTTATAATCTATAATTGATAAAATTGTTTTTAAAACTGAAATTAATAATTAAATATCGCCATCATCATTTGCTTACTGAAATGAACCGGCACGCGTAGACTATAAAAATTCGTTGGAAATTCAGTCGAACCTATACAAAGCGCTTGTTCGTTCGTTAAAACTGATCATGTGGCGTGTTTTATGTTCTTCTAGACTGAAACTTCCGAAGCCACTTGTAGGAGAATACATTCGCGATTACTTTCCGATTGCCATGATCAAGACGGTCGATCTACCGGCGAACAAAAATTACATATTCTGCACGTACCCGCATGCTTTACTATGCATGGGATCGATGGTCAACTTCGTTCACGAGCCACTGCTGTTCAAAAAACTGTATCCGCAACTGAATCTCTACTCGACCACGCTGTCTTCGAATTATTTCATACCACTTCTGCGGGACATGATGCTAGTGTCGGGTAATTGGCCATTTAATAATGTCGACAATAAAGCAACCGGAAGGAGGGTAATATAATCGTCTTTTCGTAATTATTTCGTTTTGCAGGAGTGATCGCAGTGTCCGAAAGAGCAATTGTAAATTTGTTAAACAATAAACCGAACAGCGGGATTGGGTGCAATATCATTATCGGTGGAGCAGTTGAAGCTTTCTATTCCGATTCCGACGAGTACAAAATAGTACTGAAAAATAGAAAAGGATTTGTTCGAGTCGCACTGAAAACCGGGTAAGTACTCTCCGCAAAATGATTTCCGATATCGATGGTGAAATTTCCGCTTTTGGCGTTTTCATTTTTTTAAGAAAAATAAAATAAACTTTTTAGGGGGGTCGGGGGGTCTCTAGACATCGGGTTTTTCAATAATTTTTTACAAAAAACTGAGAGTATTTACTGCAATAAATCAAACTACATAATAATATTGACGTTCAAATGAATACAAGAAAAAAAAAAACGTTTATAAGTGAAAAAAAATAAAATGGCAGCGCCAGAGGTGCTCGAACTTGGCTTCTAGAGTTTACGCCGTGAAACGCCCAGGTCTTTATAGTTAACTGCAATCAACGAAACAAATCTTTTAAATTAAAATAAGCGATTCCGTTTTGCATAAACCTACATTTAACAAAAAAAAAATACAAATTTGAGAACAAAAAGAAAAAAACACACCTTTTTTTTATAAACAAATCGTTAAAAGTAGTATTTATTATAAAAATTAAAAAAAAAAAAAAAAAAAAAAGATTCATGCAAAGGCCAATAAGTTAAAGAATATCAGTACAAAATTTCAAGTTGATTGGTTCATTGATTTTTGAGTTACATTCCACGGCGTGGAATAAAGCGCATTTTGAGAAGAACGCATCGGAAAGGATACATATAACTCCTCTAATAACGGAGTTGATTTGAGCATCTCTACTTTCAACTAAACTAGCAAACTTATTTGGCTAAGAAATTAAAAGGTCGAGGAAGGCGTATGGAACGCATTACTTTTGTGACTTCCTAGAGGGAACTTTAGGACACTTTCTGCTGGCCTTAAAACTTTGGAATATATATTCTTCAGATATTAAATGAATTTTTAAAGTAATAAAAAAATATAAAAAAAATTAATATCTGGAGAAGGTTCCCGCCCCTTAAATGTTTTGAAAAAATTTTCTCTTGTAACATTTCACGCGTTATTTCGAAGTTGTAGGATTGATCCTTATAATCGACTTGACAAAAAATAAAATAACAATCGAATACAATCAATAACGTTCAAACTAACTTTTTTTTTTTTTTTTTTTTTTTTTTTGAAAAAGTTGTGGGTCTCACAGGGCAAATATGTCCGTTGTGCGAGTGCCCGACACTCTTATTAACGTTTATTCAAAAAATATATACAATACAAAAATTATAATTAATCTTAACTTATTCTATACTCATAATATTAGTACTCCAGCGTTAAAATTAAGTATAAATATATATATATATGCATGCAACTACGTAACACGCCCCGTAATACGTATCTGTACATTATTACATGCCGACAGTTCAATATTTAAAATGGGAAAACATAATCTTCTTTACGACTTAATGTCCGGTAAAGACACTAGGAAGTCAAAAACAAAAACGTATAAAGAAAGGAGCATTAAAAGGTAGAGTGATTCAGAACATAGCTTGTTGTTCAATCTTTGCACCATTCCTTTAACCAATTTTCCACCTCCTTTTTCCGCACACCAATTCGTTTTTCCTCTAATATATGATTCGGGATTGTACTTATTAATTTAATTAAAACCGAATCATCCGTATTATCAATTCGCAGATTTACCCCAAGAGGATAGATGTAGTATGTATTACTTCGGTTTCTTGTTAACCGAATTCTTTCCCTGGATGGTAATTTTGTATTATTGACATTAAATTCTAGTAATCTATAATAGAAATAGTACACATCTTAGAGGACATTTCATTGCTTTCCTTCCACCATGTTGATCCAGGGACGTTTTGCTTCCAATGAGGGAGTATGAGTTTCAAACACCTCTTCTGTATTTTACTTATTTTATTTATTTCAGTTTTCTTAGCCTCACATAATATATTTGAATTCCATATAAAATTCTAGACATTATTGTTGAATTATAGTACATACACGTAATGTTCGATGTGCTAGTACCTGCTTTATTTTTAATAAGAAGCTGGAATTGTCTGTCTTATTTTCGAGTTTAAACTTAGAATGTGTTTTTTCCAATTCAGGGATTTATCTATATATACACCTAAATATTTAAAGTCATTTACGTTTTCTAACGGTGAACAAGGACATAAATGGGTGTTGATATTTACATGAAGCTCATGAATGCAATTTTTACTGTGGAGGATAATTCGCGGATCGCGTATTTTATATTTAGAACTATTCCGAATGTGTAATACTTTTGATTTATTTATGTTTATACATAACTTCCTATCATGTGCCCATTTACTAAAATTATCTACATCATCTTGTAGTAATTTTTCCGCCATCTCAAAGTTGTTGTGCTCGATTAACAAAGCAATATCATCGGCAAAAACATATACCTTTGCATTTTTAATATGTTTGTGTAACGAGTTGGTATAAATAAGAAAGAGAATCGGGGCCAATATGGTACCCTGACCTACTCCGTAATGAATATTTTTTTCATTACTTATATTCCCTGCAATTTTGACCATACTTTTCCTATTTGTTATATAATTCTTAAACCACTCAAGTTGATTGTTTTTAATGCCTAGATTTTCTAAATCCTTGATCAGTAATTCATGATCAACTAAATCAAACGCTTTGGATAGGTCAATAAATGAAATTAAAAATTGGTTCCCCATCGACAATCCCATATTTATCCTATTTACAATTGTTCTTAATAATGTTATCGTGGATCTTTTTTCTCTAAAACCGTGTTGGTTTTCGTAAAGTAGATTGTTTTTTTCCAGATAATTTCTTAAGTGTTTATCAATGTAGTGTTCTAAAATTTTATTTATCACAGATGTTATTGTTATTGGACGGTAGTTTTCATACTGATTCTTCATTCTTTTTTTATATATTGGTCTAGCAATACCTCTATTAAGCCCATCAGGAGTAATAGCTTCCTTTATAGAATAGTTAACTATGTTAGTCAAAATAGAAACAGAAATATTTAAGTTTTGTTTTATATCTTTAACCCTAATTTCATCCTATCCAGGTGCCTTATAAACTTTTAGATCATTAATTATTGCTTCTATTTGGTATTTATTTGCTGGAATTATTAGCGGTCAAGATTGCCGGAAGCAGTCTTCATTTAGAGATGCGTCCCCAGAGTCGTAGGAACATGTGCTCCCCTTTTTTTCTTATTTACTCTTCTCCTAAACACACGCTCTTCACTGTTTCAATTCATATTGATTGTGGGTAACTAGTCCATATCGGGAAATAAAATATTTCCGCTGTTGTTTCCTCACGCGCTAAAATCTCAAGTTTGTTCGAATTCGCTTCCGATTTGCAAACAAATTCCACTTCAGATTCCAACGTCTGATGTTTTTCTGTTTTTCCGGGGCCATTCATCTATTCTTTACCTATTCGCTGTTCTATGATTTTTCGGGTTTCTTCGACATTTCGCTATCATCTCTGATATTCCATTGCACCCCTTAGTTATGTTACTTTCTCACTGTTGTCTTTTCCTACGAATTTTCTCACTGTTGTCCTCTTCATTCGAACAATGCCGTCCTTTTTGAATGTTTACAACTCTTTCAATTGAACATTCCAATTGCGCTTCTTTTAACTTGTTATTTTCTTCTTTGTCCAAAAATTCTTTCTTTTGGTTTCCTTCGTTAACCAAGTTCTCTTCATCGAATTTTTAATTGAGGCGAAAATTCCGTATCAATGCACATGTCCAGAGAAAAGAAACAAAGCGGCTAGTTTGTTTGTTTTTAATGATACATTTCAACCATCGCAGTTGGTGTGAAGTTATTTCCGACAATTATTTTCGCTACTGAATTTCATTTCGAGTTCGAGTGATCACTTATCTTTCTACTTTTTTACCCCAACGTTAAAAATAAACTAAATAATGTATAAAGTAACAATAAAAACATATCATAACACTGTTGTGAAGTAAAATAACGCCGCTGTAATAAGAAATATACGCATATAATAAAGCCCCGTTCTATACAAATTATTAGATCGCCTCCAAAACACTTTTGCTTTCGGCTTTATCTTGGAGTTTTAAGATCATCTCCTATCCCAGCCATTCTATCTGAATCCAACAATCGGGAGATCTTATTTATATTATCGCTTTCTCATCAAACGTTTTTCCACTTCCTCTTCAAATATCAGTGCCTCTCATTCTTTTATCCTTCGTGACTGGCGTTTTTCTCTCAATAAAATTCCTATCTCATATTTCTGTTCTGTTTTTCTAAATTTTTCTCTTTTGTTATTTCCCATCATAAACTTCTATTCTTTTCTTACGTCTATTTTAAATCGTCCAAAGTCTCCAAATATCAACTTCGCGCTATGCTTCCTTAAATCCTCTTCCTCCCATATCGTCAGCGTGGAATTTAATAATATAATAAATTCCCTATTTCGGGAGATCACTCTTTCGTCTTTACTAACGGACCCCTTCACCCCTGTATATAGTTAGGGCTTCATTCTTGCGCCTTCAGTTCAGAGCCATTCTCAGTCCTTTAAGCTTCCTTCCTTTTGTCCTGTCTTTATTGTTGAATCTATTGCCATCTCGCAAGCCATTATTTATATTTCCGCTTCTGCAGGTCCTTTCAAATTCCTTATTATTTCTGATTCTTTAAGTGTTCTTCTAGCGTTATCTCCATCTTCCCTTCTCCATCCACTGACGCTATCGTTTTTTTCTATTCGTTTTCTTCTCCATGATCTATCCTCTTCAACGTGTCTACCCAGATTTACTTTCTTTGGGTTCCCGGACATTCAGGCATTGATGGAAACGTCTCGATCTACCTCCTCGCCTGATCTGAAACTTCTAATGTATGTTCTATCAGCACGACTCCATCACACGATATTTGTCCTCTATCTAAATTTTACCACCTTAACCTATGATACTCTATTTACGTTTTCGCTAATCCTAATTCCTTTTATCCATTGCTTAACCTTGCTTCTCCTTCTCGTTCTATTACATCGATGGTTTGCGTCGGTCCATAGTTACTCAACTATCTCGCTTTCGTTTCTCGCACAGTCTCCTCCTTTCTTCTCTAAATCGCTTTTCCTAGGCTACATCTTCTATTTATCCATTGCATATTCTATAGGTTCCTATCACATTTGTAACGTAGATCACGTGTTTTTCAAGCGTTCTGATTTATCCCGCGAGCGTGAATTACTTTATTCTCAATTTTTATAGCCCGATCTTCCTGCTCCTTTCAATATCTCCTATGGTGCGTATTCTGCCTATTCTCTCGGTTGTGTTCCTGTTCTAGAACTGTTCCGTGGTTCCATTGTTCATAAAATAAGAATATAGTTTCTACCACCGTTTATATTTTGGATAATGCTCTCTGATAGCAAACCCAAGAAAAAAAAAAGAAAATGCGGTAATGAATTCGCACACATCTGCATATGGGAGATAGGTCCACCGTGTTAGTTAATCTATTACAATTAAAAACCATATAATTAATGTTTCCTCTAAATTTCGATCGCCGGAATGACCGACTGTGCTCTAAGCGCAGTTTCGTTTCGTCTCTCCTACCGTTATAACCAATTACTTGTTAATTCTATAATTTTTCTTCTTTCAATCACCTTCTTCTTCCTTTGTCTATTTGCTTTTTTCTTACAATCCAATCCGCTTCATGCAATATCAGCCGTGTTTTATCTGAGTGTTCTTCTCTTATTCTTCTACGGTCAAATTTTGCAACTTGATTTTCTCACCCCTATTGTATTATTCTAACTTTTCCTACCTATCGTTTCGCTTTCAGCTTCCGTTGTTCAGTCGATTTCCAATATCACGTTTTAGCTTTTATTGGCGTTTTCAAATGATATTGATCGAATTGATAATTCTTAGTTAAGATTGACCAAAAAAGAAAACATGTTAAGCAAAATACTATTTCCATTTCTGTATTACGTATGTAAATCGAACCATCACTACGCAGAAATTATTTACACTGCGAACCACGTCAGTGTTGTTTTTATAAATGTTAACATTAAATAATTGTAATTTTTGTGTAATTGTAGTTCGATTTACAAATAAGAAAAGAAAGTAAGTGCCAATTCTTTTCATTTTCGAAGAATGAAAAGAAAAAATGAACTTATCGAAATCTACAAAATTCCGGCTAATACGTAGAAAATGAAAAATTAATTTTCCTTCTCCTCACCGCTTCTTCCGCGCTAATTTTTTCAAAAGACACGATTCAGAAAATACATTCCTAGTATCATCCAAGTGTTTCGGTTCAGAAGATTCGTGCATTACAAAGTGAAGGTGTAATTTTAGCATAATACTTCACGATTTTTATGAATTTTTAGTAGCACTTTCGTCAAATATTAGCTATAAGTGAAACCTAATTCGAGTTTCTGAAATTTCTCTGTTAGAAGTTCACTATTTTCGTATTATTAGTGTTTCGTTTTTTTCCCTTAAATTTCATTTTTAAAATGGTTTCCATAAATCTTCGTCTGTTACCTGAACCGAAAAATTTTATAATCTGGAATACACCCGGTTTATTTGTTTCCTAAGCACACATCACATTTTGTGTTTGAGAATAGGATGATAGGGAATTACGGTAGTTAAAAATAGAAGCGATTGACGATCTCGGTCATTTAATGGGGACTGAACCGTAGACATATCCATCGCTCCAAAAAATTTCAGCAACGAAAATGAAAATAACTACAGTTATTTATCGGGAGTAGCCAATTCCCGCTCGATCTCCAAATGGTGGGTTATTGTGTATTCAGGATTTAGTAGGTACGTATATCAGCAGGGGAGGGTTTTAATCAAGCATCGGTGTGCGGTCTTTTATTTGAATATTGACTAGATTTTCAGCGAATGCTACATTTCAGTTAATAATGTTTTCACTGGCGAGAAAAATATCATTGTAGTTTACACAAAACAAATACATTTCCCGTTATGATATCCGTCAGTTGAATTATCATTATAGTACATAGTTCAACATGACAATGGGCGATTCCCACATGTTTGTAACAATCGGGGGAGGAATGGACAAAAAAATAATCAATTGAAACTTAACAATCGAGAAGTTTTCTGATTGGGCAGTGGTGTTTCGTTTGGGTAAAACCAGGTTCGAATACCGCGTGCCGGATCTGTAACTTGCGAACGTTTCACTCGCGTTCTGAACTAATGTCTGCAATTGACGCATCTGAAAAAAGAAAAGAAAAAAATGTAACAGTTGTAACACTTTCCGAACAGAATTTATACGAAAATTACGTAACTTGCAGTATTTTCACATTAAATGCAATACGTTGCCCTTTTATGAAATATGTTAATTAATAACTCTATTAAAATCCGTTGATGGTTTTCCGTTATTACAACTAATTTTTTGTCTATGAAGTACAATTTTTTTTTTGTTTTTTTTTTTTTTGAAAAGATACAAATATTTATTAATATTTACACATTTCCTCGTCAAGCTACTATAGACGAGTTTTCTTATATCTAAATATACTTACACTATATTACTTATATACTATACAATCTTTTCGCCACGCAAATATTTTATTACAAACTCTTATCCTATTTTTCCTTATTTCTAACCTAACTATAACCAATATCTATTATTTATTTATTTTATTCCGTCCCATTTTCTTCCCCTTTTTTTCACTTTTGTTTATCACTATTTCCGTACCCCTTTTCCCTTTGTTTAATACTTATTATTATTATTTCTATATTTCCCTCTTTCTGTAACCATTCCTTTATTTTCTTTTTTTTCACCCCGATTTTTTCCTCCTCTAGTATTTCTTTAAGCATTTTATTTAACAACTGCGTTATAACGTATTTGTCTGTTTGCTCCGCCATCTTTGTTTTAGCTAACGGCAGTTTGTACAAATAGTTTTCCCTCAGCCCGTATTCTATTTTTCTTCCAATTCTATTTCCTTATCTGTCATTATGTATTCCCATATCATCTTTATGAAGAAATACATTCCTTTAACGTTCAGTACGTCTTCTTTTTGAATTATTTCACTTTCAGTCTCGTATTTATGATCTGATATTAATTTCAGGCATTTTATTTGCAGTTTACACTTTTTTTTTGCCCACGTATGTTTTCCTAGCCATTCCCCATGCCTGAATACCGTATATCTGATTCTCGATTCCACTAGCGCATGATACACCATTTTTAACGTTTTATTTGTCGCATATTTCTTTAAAGTGTAATATAATGCTGGTGATGTTGCCTTAATTTCCTTTGCAATGTATTCCGTATGTCCGGCTTACCTTAAGTGTTGGTCCATCATTACTCCCAAATATTTATATTGGGTCATTACTTCTATCTTCCGACAGTTCATCTTCTCGCATTCATTTCTTTCGTCCCACTCATGTACACATTCGTTTGAGTGCATTATTAAATTTGGACAATATACATCTTGCCTATCAGTTTTTATTCGTAGTACCATTGCTTTAGTTTTTAATACATTAATTCTTAAATTTTTATCGTGCGCCTATTTACTTATTGTGATTAGATCTTTTTGCATTTTCATTTCTGCCTCCTTAATATCTTTATGTGCTGTAACTATTGCTACATCATCCGCGAACAAGTATATATCGCTAAATTTTAATTCCTTGTATAATCCATTTGTACATATATATATATATATATATATATATATATAATAAATAGTACTACCGCTAAATTACTACCTTGCGGAACTCTCACATTCAACTCCTCTTTTTCACTTTGTGCATTCAATACATTACACATGTTTTCCTTTGGTTTAGGTAGTTTTCGAATTACTTTTTCGTAACATTTTGACAATTACGAATAATAATAATAATAATAATAATAAGTAAATCTTCGATTTATATCTTTGACAGTGTTACAATTTCAAAAAACTCGATATTAGCCTACGCTGGATCTAAGTACATTCATAAAGAACCACATATGTTGCACATAAACCATCAACGCGATTCGTTGTTCAAAGAAATTTCGTAATTTTTAAAATATGAAATTGGCGAAATTATTTTTAGAAAAAAGTTGTTTATTAAATCTGTCATTTTCATTTCTGGTTTAACCGTATCTAAAAATATGACTTTTTTTTAGGGTTTTGAAGTTTGTTTTTTTTTAGATAGTCATTTACTAGATTTTAATGTTACTAAGATCGTGCATTTCAAGATCTTCCCATCAGCCGATTCCGAATTTATTTATCGAATAATCACGCTAGGTCAATTCCTCCTTTTCAACCTTTTCCGACTTGAGCTGGTCGTTGTAGTAAATTCGTTAGCGTTTTCATTTCAACTTCGATAAGTGATTTTTAGCCGCCAGCCTCACTTCTTCTGTAACATATTTCACTTGTAAATCTTGATGTAGTGTCTGGTTGGACATATACTATGGTACTCCTGATCGTTGGATGGTAGCACCTTATTTCGATAGCGTCGTATTCTGTTCACACTATACTTTTGGAAGCGCATCCCTATAATTCAGCTGCGTACAACCATATCGGTTTTAGTACCATGTGGTATAGCAATATTTTATTTGCAATCTATAATTGGGAACGCGGTGGTCCAAGCAACTAATAAAGTTGTCTTGTTTTTAGATTAAGTTCCGTTATTTTTGTCTTGAAATGATGAAGCCACGTAAGTTTTTTTTTTTTTAACCCCCCCTTGGGTTTGCTACCAAAGAGCATTAGCCCAGCAAAAAGGAATAGATACATGGAATAGAATAGAAATTATATTTTTATTCTGTCGACAATGGAATCAAGGAACACCCCTAGGACAGGAACAACAGAGAGAATAGGTAGAGAAAGAACATAAGAGGCGTTGAAAGGAGCAGAAAGACCAAGCTTTAAAAGATGATAATAAAGTAACTCACGCTCGCATGATAAACCGGAGCACTCGAAGAGCACGTGATTCGCATCACAAACATACTGGGAACCTTCAGGATCCAATGGACAAAAAGGAGATGCAGCCAAAGAAAAGCGATTTAGTGAAGAAGGAAGGAGACTATGCGAGAAACGGAGACGAGATAATTTGGTAATTATGGACCGACGCAAACTGGGAAACTCATAGAACCAAGGACGCGGAGGAGGAACAGGATTAATCAAGAGATAAAAGGAATTAGGATTAGCGAAAAGAGATACATAAACAGAGTGCCTAAGATGGCAGAATTTAGTTGGAAGAAGAATATCGTGTGCTGGAAGCTTACTAATAAAATTTCCATTGGAAACAGCAACTTTAGCAAGGAGGTCGACGGCTACATTTCCATCAATGCCTGAATGTCCCGGAATCCAAAGAAAGTCAATCTGGGTAGACGTCGATGAGGATAGATCATGAAGAAGAGAACGAATAGAAAGGATAATAGCATCAGTGGAAGGAGAAAGGGAAGGTGGAGATAGCGCTAGAAGAACACTTAAAGAATCAAAAACAATAAGGAATTTGGAAGAACTTGCAGAAGAGGAAATATAAATAATGGCTTGTAGAATGGCAACAGATTCTGCAGTAAAGACAGAACAAAAGGACGGAAGTCTAAAAGACCGAGAATGAAAGAACTGAGGGCACAAGAATGCCGCCCCAACTCCGTTTTGGCTCTTCAATCCGTCAGTAAAAATTAAAGAGTGATCACGGAATAGAGAATTTATTGTATTATTAAATTCCATACTGACGATATGAGAGGGAGAGGATTTAAAGAAGCATGGTATGGAGATGATATTTGGTGGTTTTGATAATTTGGAATAGACGTAAGAAAAAAATGGAAATTTGTGATGAGGAATGACGAAAGGGGAAAATTTAGAAAGGCGAAACGATATATGAGATAGTATAGGAATTTTATTGGAGGAAAAACGCCAGTGACGAAGGATAAAAGAATAAGAGGTACTGATATTTGACGAGGAAGTGAAGCCACGTAAGTGTTTCATCTAGGTATACTCCGAAATATTTTACGGATGAATATGTATTTGCTTGTTATTTATGGATATATGATATTTGTTACGTACAATTATTCTCTTTGTAAAAATAATGTGGTTACTTTTATTTTCATTTATTTTACGAGTTTCCATTTATTCAGCCAATCAATGATTTGATTTAGCACATCTTGTAAATTTTCTGTAGACTTTTCTGGATTTTCGTGCGTTGCCATGATTGTATGTATGTCGTCAGCGAAAGTTGCTAGTAGTGCGTCATTTATTTCTGGCATATCATAAGTAAACAATAAATACAAGAGAGGACCAAGTACACATCCCTGAGGTACACCTGCCACAATTTTATATTTGGATCATTCTGTTCCATTTACTACAACTCGGAAATATCTGTCTTGTAAGTAGGATTTCACAATATTGTAATATTGAATTGGTAGTATTTTTTTTGCATTTGTAAGGGGTTCGAAATGTTATGCTTTTCGCTCTGGGTTTTGTTCCGTGTCGATTAAAAAAAAAAGAGGGGGGAAGTCTTCAATTGCGACAATTGCTTCTTTTTTTTTAGATTTTTAATTTTCCTAATTATTACAACTCTAAAATTCTTCAAGATGCGGAATAGTAAAAATAAATGTTTAATTTTAAAATAAAAGTATGTTTTTTAGAACTTTTATTTTAGTAAAAATCGAACTTCATCAATTCCAAATGTTTAATAAAATGTAGAATATTTTCCATACTCCACATTTTATTAAAAGTTCACAATTGATAAAATTCGATTTTTACTAAAATAAAAGTTTTAAAAAACGTACTTTTATTTTAAATTAAAACGGCGCAAGTAGACGTAATCTATTAACGCTGTATCGCGCCCTCGTAAGGTCCAAAATCGATTATGATGCACCAGCTTACCGACCCTAAAATATTTGGATACCATCGATCCTACCGCTTTGAGGTTAGCAACTGGAGCTTTCCAAACCTCCCCGATACCGAGTTTATTATGCGATGCATCGGAGTGATCATTAGGTTTGCGGCGGACTTATCTTGCTGGCTTTCAGCATTATAAGGAACACAAAGTCTAACTCTTCGGATGGTACTACCGAGCAACAGGACGGAATAGCAATCGATCACGTTGTGTCTACTCCACAACTAAACATTCAAATCTAAGTACTATATCTGCTATACCACCATGGTACGACCGAACCCAGGGCGGCACATAGAGCTTCGGAAATGTGGATAACCCTGTTAAAACGGCCAGTAAACGTGCGTCAACTTCAAATGTACCGACTTTAAACATCAGCTTAAACGTCATTTCAGTAACATCTGGAACAGCGACCAGCAAACTTTACCTACAGAAAATAAATTACGCTCCATAAAATTGCCTACGAGAAACCATGGATTTTCTCAAGTCGAGAAAACAGAAAACAGGAGGTAACGTTATGTGAACTACGACTTGAGCACACTCGTCTTACACACGATTATTTTTATCTCAGTACCATTGCCAATTAACTGTTGAACAACTACTGAATAAATGCCTAATTGATGATCATTATCGGAAACAACGCAGAATAACATCGAATTTAAAGGATTTGTTGTGCGATGGAGAAACCCATGCCTAACCGATTATTTCAATTTCTAAAATGTTCTAATTTGCTAAAGCTGTTTTAATTTTGTTAATTTCTCTTTGTTTTTTTCCTTTTGTTTTCTTTATTTTCAATTTCCGTAATTTTGTAATTTCTTGCCATGTCTCTAACCTTAGTTGCTGTATACAGAATGAAATAAATAAATAAATAAATAAAAAATATTGTTATTAAAAGTGTATATTTACCTTTCTACATCTTTAAGAATTTTATATCTTCTCACAACCTCAATTATACGTATCATTTCTTTTTTTAAAATATTTTTCACCTAGCCGTCAATTTCAAAAGTTAAAAAAAAAACAGAGAAAAAACCAACTAAGTTTTGGATTTTGTTCTAAGTTAAATTACGGGGTTTTCGCGATTTTCGGTGTTCGGTTCGCACACTTGGTGCAATTTATGTTTTACATTTTAGGATATTTTTTTCAATAAAAATACTTAGATTTTTCAATTTTATATGAGATACCTACCATTACCGAATCTTTATGTCTTTATTCATTACCTTGATCTCTACATAATATATAATTTACATATTATGTATATAATATGTATACTTAGATGGGATCTTGTCAAGAGGAAACTCCCCGAAACCCTAGACAATAGTTTTCTATTAAACTCATAGAATAATCGATTTCCATTAGCTGCTGGCAAAAAGAAATTCTATTATTTTTGACGTGAATTTTTTTTTCTTATACATCAATTTTATAAACATAACAAGGTGGTGCAAAAATGTAACAGATTTCGCAACAGGATTTTTAAGTAATGCAAAAATATAACGGAATTTTCGTATTCTTCCAGCGTAAAAATTACATCATCATCATCGGTATTTATGATAAGTGCTTCCGAGTCTGATCGGTTGTCTGCAGCTTTTTTCATTTCCTGGTATCCTCGTTTAATTGTGTACCCTTTAACAACATAACAAATGTATTTTTCGGTTGGCCTCGTCTTTTTTTCTTTTGCATTATTTCTTCCATTACATTTCATAATAATCCGCCGTGTCGAAGGATATGCCCCGTCCAGGTTAATCGTCGTTTCTTTATCTGATCGAGTAACATCCTCTTTTCATCAACTTTGTTGAGTACTTTTTCATTTGTGACCTTTCCAGTCTAGCCTATTGGGCCCATTATCACCACATCTCAAAAACTGTAGCTTTTGGATATTTCGTTTATTCAAAGTCCACGTTTCAGCACAATACAGTGCTACTGGCCAAACATAACTTTTTACAATGCATTTACGGAGGTTCATTGGTATTGTCTTTTGTCGCAGTACATTTTGTTTTTCTTCTCACGCTAACTTAGCTAATTTTTTACTTTTATTTCTGTGTTGCAATAAGGATTAACGTAGTAATTAGTGTATATATATATATATATCAGTGGCCGAATCCTCCAGTACTTCTAGTCACGTATCGAAGTACTAAAGCAATTTAAAAAAAAACAGAAAAAAAAAACGAAGAAAAATACTTAATAGGTAAAACAGCTTTATTGGTGTAATACTTGAATTCTGATTTGATGATCTGTTTGCTTTCCTGTTGTGTTCGCCAGGCGTTGCAAGTACTTCTCCAAGATTAACAACTCACTAAAAGCGTATTAAATATCATGCTCGCATATATGTATAACTTCAGTATTAATAATTTCTAATAAATTAAGTGCATGAAAACAATAATGCACATGCTTAGAGCGGGGATAGGTTTCTTTTTATTATTATTATTATACTGAGTGTTTTTAATTGTTATGATTATTACACCCAGTGTTAAGTAGCTGGTTGTTAAGTTTAGTTTTCTAATCAGGGTAAGAATTTTTTTAATTTCGTCTTGGTTGTCAGGTTTGAATTATTTAAGGGGATTTTTAGTTCTAGACGGATTTGATTAATGTTAGGGCATTCGTAAAGAAGGTGTTTGACTGTGATGGGGGTGGAGTTGCAGAACTGACAAGGGAGTTTATGGATTTTTAGGAAGAGGTAATTATGGGTGAGTTTCGTAGGATAGGTTTCTGTTTTTGCAGATTTGCGAGTTATTCGTTGGTTCTCTATATTTCCGGCTTAGAACAACTTTTACCAAATGCCAAATATTTTTCTTTCCAACACTGCCAAATATCTCTATTGTTATTTCGATATTGTTGCCTTTTCTTTCCCACCCCTATTCTAACATTATATGTGAAAAAAAGAATGATCTAATTCTCCCGTTGTTATCGACTCAAAAATTATGAAAATGAACGAATTTTTCATTCGTTCCATTTACAAATAGAATCCTGTCATCTAGGGTAGTATGTTTTATATAAAACATTAGGGTCGGGCTAATTGGCGTCTAAACCTTGTACAGTTAAAATACGATAATAATTGTTAAATCGTAATTTTTACCCGCCCTTTTAAACAAAAAGGAACAAAAAGCGAAAGAAAATACGCTAATATATCGATGCAAATAGTCATTTTGCTATAAAATCTAATGTAATTTTTAAATAAAATGTTAAAATTCAACTTTGTAGTTTTTTTCTAACAAGCGCGTTTAAATTTTTCAGAGCTTCGCTAGTTCCGGTATTTTGTTTTGGAGAAAACGAAACGTTCGATCAAGTGAGAAACGATTGGTTGCGAAAATACCAGGAAAAAATTTATAAAGCTACCGGGTACGCACCTGTATTCCCGATAGGAAGGAAGTTTGGCTCGATTACAACTGTTTACCCACGTGTATCTCCCATCATAACTGTCGGTTAGTTTGCAAAATATTTATCGTTATAAACTAATTAATAACGTCAAAAGAAAAGAAAATTAAGTTCTTTGTAAGCCGACATTTTACTTATAGTTTTCAGGGCTATATGTAATTATTACGTTGATGATCGCACGTTCTATTTAACACGTCTGAATCACATGTTTTTGTGGTTTCCGTGCGGAATATTATGTCCAAAGTTCTTTTACGCTTTCATCGATATTCCCCTGTTTTGTTGTTTTTCGGAAGTAGACTTTTATGATTTAATCATACCTGCGTAAAATCTCTTCTAGTACTTTTTATTTAATTATTTTCCGAATAAAATTTAAAAAAATAATAATAATAATAATAATAATAATAATAATAATAAAATATCAATGCATATAGTTGTGCAAAAGATATCACTGTACGATTCTTCATTTGCAATGTAAATAGCAACGCTGCAGTTGTTACGATGCTTCTGCTTTCTTCGTAAACGATAAAAATGTAAATTTTTCAATCGACATGCTGACATTATACCACGATAGTTAGGGGTTTCAGCATTAGTTATTATAATCGGAAAAACTACCAGCAATAAAATATTCAGAGGTGAGCGCTTCTTTTACGAGACTTCCCACTCACTGAGGTTCCGAAAACAGTTCAAGCAACTTTTCAAAAAAACCGAAAACATTCTGTCTACCAGTAGCGAAGGGTGAAAAAATTGTAGAGAAAAACCATTTAAAAATTATAGCGTAAAAATGTTAGAATAAGTTACAGTAATTAAAATTAATACATTAAAATAATAAAACCGGTACCGGATTTATAAAGTTCAACGAGGTAATTACACTTCTGAAAAGGAGATTCGTTTTCGGCAAGTTCAAGTTTTGTCGGACTTTGTATACTCTTTTCTATTTAGTGTTCACTTAAGTTACAAAATTCTGCTCTTTTTTTTTTTTTTTGTGGAAAGTAATTTAGTAAAAGATTTTGTATTTAAATATTTCTCGGTTTTCGTAGTAGCTAAAGAGCTCTAGTTGTATAGTCCCTCCTTCGGCCTTCAATATTTAAAGCTAATCCGCTACCGAATAAGTCATAATTTATTCTTTAATTATTATTAAATATATGTATATATTAGAGAATTACTCTTTGAAGGAGACATTTTCTTTAGCGACAAATCCTCTTGTTGGAAAACTTTTTCATTAGAATTATTCTATACTGGTATGTAATCTAGGAAGATTTTGATCTCAATCAAAATTATTTCCAGAGAATCGTTTTTCCTCGACGGAATAAACGATTACTAGTGAATCATAGGTTAAATTTTCTAATTTAAATTTAAAAGAAGAAAAATCCTTGGTTTTACAATTTTCCTTCGCTTCGCCGCCCTGTTGTTTTATCCGTTTACGTCTTAATTATACTCTTTCTTCCTTCCTTACGTGATCGTTTTCATCTCGCCTTATACCCTTAATTATCCTCCCCATCCTAACGACGAAGCCGTCTGTGATCCTGACCATATCTTCTCTTTGAAAGTACATCACTCGTGAACGAACGCACCACTTTGTACTGCGATTTGTTATCACTTAAACTCCCTAATCCTTATTGCGCTTCGTATATCTTATCGTTTGCGTCGATCTCCGTTGTCCCGATCCTCAGTTCTTTTATTTTATCGATATTTGACACCTACTCTACATCTAACTGATTCTTTTTCCTCGTGTCATTTCTGGGCGAATCTTCGTTGCTGGCATGCCCCAAGGGGGGTCAAAAAAAAGAAGAACAACAATTACAAAAAAAATTGAAAAAAAAAACGAATATGGTTAACTAAACCTTCATTTTTAAAAATTAACAAATACAATCTGTTACATAAGGGCATTATTATTCTGTTTTGAGCAAGTGATCCTGCACAAACTACGCTGTAACAAACGCGAAACGTTAACATAAAAAAAGGCGATCTTTCATGTTTATAGAAAATTTTCTGCTCCATCGGTATTCACGAAAAAATCGAGAATTTCTTAACGCGAAAAATGGCGGTTCTCAAATGACAATAATGACGGGGTCTGTTTTCATCTACCCCGGTTTTTTCGAAAAATGCCTCGTTGGTTGCTTAAAAATAACGTTTTTCAGTTTTTGTAATAGGCAGGGTCGTAGACTGGCCTACTACCTTTGACTGAAATAAAATAGCTTTTCGAAGAATATTCAACTTTTATTATGTGTGATGATGTTGTTGTTTAGTAAAAAGAAGCATCTCTCAGCGAAGGTATTATATTTGCAAACGTGAAGTAAAGCTTTCATGAATGACTTTCGGCCTCCTATTCCAAAAAGCCACTTATTCAATTACATGCAGGCTGTGTCGTTGTTCAATTTAAGAACCATCCGATTAAGTTTTTAATTACCCGCAATATTTCATTTTACAATCTTATTTTTATATTAATATAAAATTATTAATTTAATACTAATTTCTATAGTAGTTTACTTGTATTATTGTGTAACTGAACTATTTTCGGGGAATTCTTTCGACAGTGAATAAATTAAATTCATTAAGAAGGTTTGTAAGCAATTCTGTAGCATGTCAGTTATTAAATATTTCATTTTTATGGTCATAACCGTTTAATATGTATGGCCAGTATTATCATTGAACA
This sequence comes from Icerya purchasi, assembly GCA_039619475.1. Lineage (NCBI taxonomy): Eukaryota > Metazoa > Arthropoda > Insecta > Hemiptera > Monophlebidae > Icerya > Icerya purchasi. Next base: position 444,380,511 of record CM077116.1, on the reverse strand, counting down.
TGCATACTTTACAGAGGATCCGTAATTTTAAATTTGTATTAATATACTTTATAAATTGAATGACCGTACATAAATTATACGAGACAAAGGTTAAATTAGTATAAAGAAATATCGATTATAATTGTTCCATGTTTTCGATATTTATTTCTTTAATGTTCATTTAAATTACTGCCATTGCTTTAATTTTAACATATAGTAAGTAAAAAAGCGCATCAATGTAAAACAATTAATTTATATTTATTTACCCGACGCGTTTTGAAGTCAAAACTTGATGATCACGGGAGTTATTATAAGATATAAATTTGACAAAGACAATTGACTGAAATATAAATAACGAATTTAAGTCGATTATAAAAGTCGATTATTGCATAATTAAATAAAATTGATATAAAAATTCCGAAAAATAACTTTTAAAAATTAAACAATGTTTACAAAAATTTAGCTTACAATTCGAAACGCGTCGAGTAAACAGATATAAATTATTTGTTTCATATTGGTGTGTTTTTTACTTACTATAATATAATGGACAAATGTACCTGCAATAACTACTGCTGATGCTTTTAATTTAATTGCTACGTTTTTTGAAAACATTAAAATAACGTGTCCACATAAATAATGCTGCCGTAAATAATATTAGCTAAAATTCTCTACGTTTATATAATGATATTCCCGTTTTGTAATCTATATTCGATTGCTGTTGTAAGTTTTTATTAAAAATTGGGTTAATTTTGTTTCTGATATGATTAAAATGATTGTAAAGTTTTAAATTATTGTTCATAATAGTTCATTTAATCTGGCTAGCATGATTAATATTTAAGCCAAATTCCATTAAGTGGCTGTACTTAAATTTTCCGTGAAAAATAATAAAGAATTAGATTTATTTACGTTAATTTCGAAGCTAATCAAGCCATGTTCAACTTTCGGCTCCGCGACTTCTGTTCACTGTTAAAGGGGGAGCTGTATAGAATTTTCTTCTGCTCCAGGGAATATGTAAAATTTTTATCCCCAATGCCGAACGACATTTCTCGTCACAGATTCTTTACGATCTATTAGGGCACTCTAGACACCGGAAACTTCAAACACGCTTAGCCGCGAAGTAAAGCGCATTATTAAGCTGCTTTCCTGGGCTGACTCACCATGCTGATGTGCCGGGAAACGAAACAGTCCGATATCCGGAGGCGCCTTCTCCCTCAACTAAAGTTATAATTTTTCCAGGAATATACGAGAGAGACATGGGAAACTGTGTGGTCAGCTCAAACACCATGGCTGCAATCGATCGAGGTGAGTACTGAACCGTGATGGAAACCCTATATCCATGTGCCGCAGAGAGTTTGCAGCACAGACCAGACTTTGCATAGAACACATATCGATATCCCCTATAACCAATTGTTAGAAGGAACATTTCCTGCTCCACCTGTCCCTTACGTAATTCGCCCGTTTTTTTTTTTTTTTTCTGAACACATTTTGGTACAATATCCTCGTACAGATATCGGGCACCCTCCAACTTACAGACTGTTTCATTGTCAAATGACCCAAAACAAGTGCAATGAGAACGTCTACGCTATTAAAATTCCTTGTAACTTGCACTGATCCATTCGTTGTAATAATTGGAAATTATACATATATAGCATATGGATCGTATATAATAATAGTAATATGTAGTAACAAAAAACCGTTTGTATAAACCTCATATATTTTATTTTCTAGCGCCATTTTCTTTTCATCTGCGTTTACAATAGTAATGCTACAAATGTAGGGTTATTTTTGCATACTTAGCCAAGGGTGGATAAAAGTGACAAATTTGCTCTGGAGAGCTGTCGGGTTGATATTTGGATGGTAAGGGGGCACCACCAAGGAACATTTGTGATAGTAGTTTCAGATCATTCACTCCCCTAGTTTTTGGGAAACTCACTTTTTTGTTGAAATGCGGTTAATTTTTTTTTCTCAAGCACAAGTTGACCGATTTCTTTTAATTTTTCAGCGTGCTGCAGACATATGAGAGGAACATCTCTTAGAAATAATTGATAACTGCTTCCCATCTCATATTTGACTCTCCAAATGACATTGCTTAATATTGTTTATGTTTTTCACCAATGAAAATACATTGGGCGCAAAAATGAAACTGGCATTTTCAGATGTATTTTAGACCCCTAAATGACATGTATTTCGGTAAAAAAAAAAATTTTGCCGAGTCATAGTCAAAATTAGCAAAAACGTAGAGTAAGTGAAAATTTTATTGAAAATGAATCTGTTTACGATGCAATATTTATATTTCACCTATATGCTGCTTATTTCAATACAAGACCATAGACAGGAAGCATCGACACTCCCCCCTAAGCCCTTTTATGGACCCTTGTAGCACCCCAACCTTCTGAAATTGAGTCGAAACGAGATAATACAAACGTACACTATACCTAGTCAAGTAAGATATGGATAGGAATTTATTTATTTCAATACCCAGTTACAATCAAAAACATCAATCCCCGTCGCTGTCTTCTTCGATCACCACCTAAGTCTCATCGATGTTGAATAGCCGGTTAAAAATTTCAGCCGGTCTCACAATTTCGGGCCCCGATAATGGCCATATGGTAAATAATTAATTACGGCTACTACTGCGGAAGAAAAAGTCGCTACATCCTCATCCGACAAGATTAACTTGAAAGTCATCTTTTGTCTTTTTCAAAAAATCCGGAATCTCAGATTTTGTGTGCCTTTTTTATATAATAAAATCTACCTGGATGAGAAAATAGTAATAAAAAAAACACAAGCGATCAAATTTCTTTGCACCTCAGAGGATTCCTCTCGGGAGAGTACCGTACAGACAAGATATTTTGTTATCCGTCGCGAAACAACAATAGAAATGCCTGATTTTGACGAGGTTTTTATAAATCTTAGCTCAGCTCGCGCTGCGGACTGTAACGCCCGATACTTACAGGTTAGTATTGCAAAGAATTTGTCATTGCGTTGTGTATTCCCTTGATTACGAAAATTGGTCAATGTCCAGAGAAAAGAATATACGTTTCTAAAAACTACTTCTTTTTTATTATTTCGCGGATTGCGTGACTCAAGATTCACCCGTATTTTTTTTCATTGTTGTTCCACGGCAGATTACAAAATATCTTGTCTACATGGTACTCTGCCGAGAGGAATTCTCTGAGGTGCAAAAAAAAATTTGATCGCTAGTGTTTCTTTTATTCTCATTCAGGTAAATTTTATTAAATAAAGAAGCCACTGAAAGAAAAGACACATTTATTTCTTGGTCATCTCGAAAATCCGTGATTCCAGGTTTTTATCCTTGCTTCGTGTAATTTTTATTTTTAATCAGGAGTTCCAGACGAAATACGGCAAAGTGTTGAATGTGTAATAGATTTTTTAAAAAGACAAAAGGTGACTTTCAAGTTCATCTTGTCGGATGACTAGCTTTTTTTGTAACATATCGCCCGCCACCACCCGATATGTACCCGGTCCGGTGACCTTCTACATATCTTACACCGCTCCGGAGCCATATGGCTCCCTACGACCTTCTGCGCCCCAAAACTAGTCGTTTAAAAGGCTGGTCGCAGGATATGTTCCGGCACTGGAGAGAGCACCGGCGAGAGCGCCGAGGAAAAGCCGATAGACCGCCTCGCTGCCGAGCCAGTCTGCTCTACTCGATAACGGCCTACCTAACAGATCCTCAGCCATCGCCGCGTTGGTCTTACACGACACATGGGCCGACGTCGCCTCGGACAAGTGAACATCGACCACATGCTCCGGTGTTAGTAGGACACCACATGCGCATGGCGGTGGGTTCTCGTTGAGGTTGAACCTTGTCAGATAGCTGCCGAAGGGGCCGTGACCAGTGACCACCCAAGTAAAGAGCTTGGTGGGCACCAGCCACTTCCTTTCCATCCGAACCCGGACATCTGGAATGTATTGGTAAGTGAGGCGGCCGACAGTGTCAGCCTCCCACTCCCTTTGCCATTCCAGAAGTATTGCCCCTCGGACCGCCTTTTTACGGGCGGCCTCCGAGACCAACATCTCCGGGCGGAGTTCTGTCTGACCCGTGATAGCCGGCCGGCCCTTTCGGAGCCAGTAGAGTGCTGCCCTTTCCCACACTAGAAGATCTAGGGGGAGCACTCCCGATATCACGCACAGTGCGGCTGTGGACGTTGTCCTGTACCCTTTGCACATTGACAACAGCGCGGGTCTTTGCGCCATTCTCATCCGCCGGCGAAGCCTGGTCCTCGCCGTTCGGTGTGCAAAGATACTGGCACAGTATCCCGCCATCGCCTCCACTGTGCCCGTGTACACAAGGCAAGCCGTACGAAATGTACATCTTGTCGGATGAGGATGTAGCGACCGTAATTAATTATTTACCATATGGCCATTACCGGGGTCCGAAATGGTGAGACCGATTGAAATTTTTAACCGGCTATTCAACATCGATGAGACTTAGGTGGTGATCGAAGAAGACAGCGACGGGGATTGATGTTTTCAATTGTAACTGGGTATTGAAATAAATAAATTCGTTTTCATATATTAGACTTCTTGCATTCTTACTTGACTAGGTATAGTGTACGTTTGTGTTATCTTGTTTTTACTCAATTTCAGAAGGTTGGGGTGCTACAAGGGTCTATAAGTAGAGGGGAGTGTCGGTGCTTCCCGTCCATGGCCTTGTATTGAAATAAGCAGCATATAGGTGAAATATAAATATTGCATCATAAACATAAAATTTCCAATTACCCTACGTATATATTTAATAATTGTGACCATGACTAAGTAACACATTTTTTTATCTGAAAATGTCAGTTCCGTTTTTGCGCCCATGTATTTTTATTGGTAAAAAACATAAACAATATTAAGCGGTATCATTTGGAGGGTTAAATATGATGGAGGCGGTTATTAAGTTTTTCTAAGATGCCCCTCCCACGTGTCTGCAGCATACTGAAAGATTAAAAGAAATCGGCCAACTTGCGCTCGAGAAAATAAAAATTTACTGCATTTCAGCAGAAAGTGAGCTTCTCAAAAAACTAGGGGTGTAAGTGATCTGAAATTACTGTCACGAATGTTCCTTGGTGTTACTCACTTACCGCCCAAATATTAACCCGATAGCTCTCCAGGGCAAATTAATCATTCTTATCCACCTATGGCCTTTATCCTGCATATTTGTGAAAACATTATATTACTAATGTAGGCTCCTAAAACTGATTCCTAAGGTAATCTCATCACACTTTTTTTTCTCTTAGCAAACGGTTACTATTTATAACGTTGATTAATAATATTAAGCATGGTCTATCCCTGATCGTTTTCATAATGTCAGCAATTAATTTAGGCCAAGACCATTAAACGACTTTGTCATATTTTAAACAGCCAGTAAAAATTCGTTTCTATTAATTTTGGTTCTCTCGTTTTCTTATTGTAATATGACAACAATAATAATTTCTTATACGATTAGTAGTAGTTCTCTGGTATAATTCTAAAAAAAAAACGATTACAGCATTCCTTTTTTTTATGATTTTGTCTTCAGTTCTGCCCTGAATTATTTGCCACACCATGTTTATGAGAAATTTTTTATTGACCCCTTCAGTATGGGCCTCGTACGAGGAAGGTTTTAAAATATAAATTTATCAAATACTTCCTATTGTAGAACCGCTTAAGACACATCAAACGATTAACTTCTTAGCGTAATTTCAATACAGATTATAATTTTGGCTATTGCGTAATGTAGTAAACCTTACTTTCTTTTTCAAAGTGGATTAGCAAACACGAATCTGTTTAAAAAGATTCTCGAAGAATATTATTATTATATTAAAAGTGTTGAAATAAAATTGCTTACCTCCAACTATACTTTTTTTTAAAAATTTAACACTTTTACCTGTAACCGCTATAATTTCTAGTTTATAACGGTATATTTCAAATGGATTTATTTATTGTTTTGTAAAATAAGAATAATTCATCTCACCCTCGGATTATCAGATTTCGGAAGAGAAAAAACACTTTAATTAGTTCAACCAATTTATTTCTTTTTCTTTTAGCCTCAGTAATTTGGTTTTGCTTGTTTCACTTTATCATTCTGTTCAGATAATAAAATTAAACGCGATCATTAGTATGTAACACTTATTTTACATTCTACTTATTTTAATGAAGTTCTATAATTCAAATCTTTCTTTTGACGCGTAGGGTCCCGAATTAACTGATTGACGTAGTCTTATTAATTTACGACATTAAGTCATTTATGCAGCTGATAACTAAATATAATCTACCCTACTGAATCTTCATCTAGACGCTGTAGTCGCGTAATTTTGACTATCTATGAATTCCTTCTCTTGACGCTTTATAATTTCTTCTTTATCTTGTCATTTATTCTCTAAGACATTAATTTTCGAATAGATACTTTTCAATTGAGTTATCCTTTGTCTGTATCCATCTTTTTTAATCTTGGCATTATTTGATAACTTTATGCCAACTTTAAAAAAAAGGATCGTCGACAATGTTTTTTTTTTCATTTTTTTGTGCTCGCTCAATTTGATTATTTAAGCCGATTTTTATGGTTTTTGTTCATTCGAAACTGTACCGATAGGAATACTGGTGAATATCCATAAAAGAGATATTCAAATAACCGGGGGAAAAGGGTTTCTTTAGGAGAAATTCTTTCTTTTTTTTTTCCTTTTTTTGCTTGATTTGCTAACAGAGAGCATTGGAACAGCAAAATGAAGACATGAATGCAAACAGGATAAGATATATCTTTTTATTTTATCGGAAATGAAACTAAGGAAGACTTCCAGAACAGGAGTAACCGAAAGAATAGGCAGAGAAAGAACATAGATAGCATTGAAGGGAGCAAGAAGACCGAGCTATAAAAGTTGAGAGTAGAGTAATTCACGCTCGTGGGGTAAACCAGAGCACTTGAAGAACACGTGAGCTGCGTCACAAACGTGATAGGAACCTATAGGATATGCAATGGATAAATGGAAGAAGTAGCCAAGGAAAAGCGATTTAGAAAAGAAGGAGACTGCGTGAGGAACGAAAGCAAGATAATTCGGTAACTGTGAACCAACGCAGATGAGAGAAGTAATAGAAGCAGGATGAGAAGGAAGAGCAGGATTAAATAACAGTTACAAGAAAGTGGGGTTAGCGAATGATCGAGAACTCAAAGAAAGTCAACCTGCGTAAACGATAAAAAGAATAGATCACGGAGAAGAGAACGAATAGAAGGGGTGAGAAGACGAAGATAACGTAGAAAAACGCTTAGAGAAGCAGAAACAATAAATGAAATTCGGAAGGACCTTCAGAGGAGGAAATATAAGTAGCGGCTTGCAAGACGACGATAGATTTAGCAGTAAAATTATAACAAATGGAAGGAAGTTTAAAGGACTGAAAAAAGCTGAACTAAGGGCACAAGAATTAAGCCTCAACACCGCCGGGCCTTTTGATCTATCAGTAAAGATTAAAAAGGTGATCGCACGATATGGAATTTTTTTGTATTATTACTATCGATATAAGAGGGAGATAATTTGGGGTAGCATGGGGGCAGGTGATATTTGGAGACTTTGACGATTCGGAATAGACGTAAGAAAAAAATAAAAACTTGCGATAGGAAATAATAAAAGCGGAAAATTTGAAAAGGCGAAGAGAAATATGAAACAGAATCTGAATTTTATTGGGAGTAAAACCCCAGTGCGAAGGATACAAGAATAAGAGATTCGAAGATGAAATGGAAAAACGTTCGATAAGAAAACGATAATACAAATAATATATATACGAATTCTGTGTTGGATTCCGATAGAATAGCTGGGAGATCAGAAATAATTTTAAAGCTCTGCGACAAAGCCGAATGTAAATGTTTTGAAGACGATTTAATTTGTAAAGGATGGTTTCGGAAAAGTTGATATATAAGAAACTAGAGTAATCTAGTCTGAAGCGTATGCAATTGTATAACATTATTAGCACAAAAAGATCACCTAGAGAGGTTTACGGAGGTTTAAGACTTTCAACGAGGAAGCATAGAAATGGTTAATGTATTCATGGAATGGCAGGCGAGGAGATAAAATGATGGTTAAATAACGAAAGGAACTGACTGGTGGAATAGAATGATTGTTTTAGATTTATCTGAGCTGAGCACGATATGGTCGAAGGGTCAAGAGTACAACTGTAGGAGCGATGATGGGGAGATAAATGCTAAAAAGGGATCTCTTTCTCTAGATCAGTTCGCCAATGTTAAATAAAACATTATGGGAAGAAAAATTAATAAAAATGTCTTCCGCGAAGAATAGAGTTTTCAATACTAAAGAGATATAAAATTTTTTTAGATACATGTATATTAAATAAAGTAGGGCTAAGAGCCTCGCGGAAAGTTTGAGCTGTAAATTTGAAAGGACTCTAATTTTCAATATAGCCAGACAAAAATAATTTAAAATATTAATAATATTAATTGCCACGAATAACTGTACAATTCGAATAAAGTAAACCGAAACTCCTCTGCCCCAATTTTTTTATCCCTGACAGAAATATTATATCTTTACATTGCTGCCTGTACCTTGTGTAACCGTTCAGACTAACTTCTATGACATCGTTTATTAATTAGAAACTGTACCGGTCGGTAGTGACCCCACTCCGATATAAGTGGAATATTTGATATTCATTTTAAATTATTCAAAAAAAAAAAAAAAAAAATTAAATTTCAAACAAATAAGATTTTACGGTAAAGAATAATTTTGATTCTGGAACAAATATTTACAGCTGGTATTCCTCGAAGATGAGCCACAATTTCCAATAATCTTTTCAATATGGCGAAAAATAGTGGCGGTAATTAAAAAAACCATAAAAGTAATTAACTACACGGATAATGATCTCCTTATAGCAGAAGCGAAGGAAATAAAAGAAATAAAAAAAAAATTGAAATATTCGTTTCCTACGCTAAAAAAACTGGAACTACGTTCAAATTCGAAATCAGCAAACACGTTAGTAACCGGTAAAGTAAATTGAAAACGGAATAGAAAAAATCATTAATCTGTAAGGAGAACAATTAAACTGAAAAAAATGAAATATTCAGGATTAATGAGAGATGAAAACCTTTATTTTAATAATCATGTTGATTATATTTTAGATAGAATTTAAAAAAAGAAAACATTGTAAAATTATAGCCTTTTAGAGGAATAATTTTTGCCTTAAATTTAAATACTTGATCGCGTGTCGTAAAGTTTACATAGTACTCGGATGGATGTTAGTTATCAGTGTCGGAATGTGTGAATCATACTTTTTAGCCGGAACAAATAATAATAATAATGAAAAAAAATACCAGATCGAAATACGTCATAAGTACATTTTTTTATATTACTCATTTATTATTGGAATACGAAACTTTCAAGCACAGAACCACTGCCCTTAACGTTAATCTACAGCGTTGCCGTTACTATCCACATCGGTTCTTCCTAAGATTTCGAATGAAGAATTTGGGTCTTTCTTTTTTATTTTTTATCGGTAAACTCACCAAAAGTTCCACAAAAGATGTCAACAGATGAATTATCACGTGAATTTAAAACTGATTATCGTGAGAACGGCTACAGCGTTCGTGCCCCAAGGTTTTTAGAATCATTGCGTTACTATACTCGTCATAGATTACGTAGGCGTTTCTTAACAGGACTGTAATCTGTTCCAAACAAGCGGTCATCGAAAGTACCGCGAAAACGGTTTTCCCATTTACAAATTGTCGCAGCAGCGGAACCGAGCCTATTTTTGAGGTTCTCAAGTTTTTTCAACAAAATCGAGAGCTTTTAAAAAAAGTCCGATAAAAGTCCTGAATCCGACTCTATTCTTTCGAAGCGTATATTATTTTAAATTACTGATTGATTTCTAATGATGGCGAATTTAAATATTTTATTTGTTTACAGTTGGTCGTCCTCTGGATTTACCAAAAATAGAAAATCCCACGAGGGAACAAATTGACAAATACCATCAAATGTTCAAAGAAGAAATATACGATTTATTTGAAAGGTACAAAGGTCGATGCGATCCGAAAGGCAATGAAGCCAGTTTGAGTTACATATGAGAGTTCGCATTGTATTTTAATTGTAATTTCGCTATTTCCTACCGTAATTTAATTTATAATTAGTGTTTTAATTTTAAATATCGTTGCGTAATGTTTTGTAAATTTTTCAAATATGTGTAAATGTAAATAAAATTTAAATGTGTAATAAACGTTCAATTTTTAAAGATGTTTTAACTAAATCGAAATTATTTATTTTTTTTTTAAAAAATACAAAAAAAACGCGCATCTTGCTATGAAAAAACTAAAGTTAACGTATACGATTAACTCGAGTCTTTTTATAGTTACGTGTGTGTTTTTAGGATTCCCTGTATACACATACATATATAATGTACGCAATCCTAATAAGATGGGGTTCAGAAGTGACGAAAATATCAAAGAAAATATCCGATAACTCACGAACAGTTTGATACTTATAGACTTCAAATTTCGAACATAAATTACAACTAAAATTATCTTTAAAACGATCTATAGACTTAAAGATGACCGATTACCCAGGACAGCAAAAAACCCAAAACACCGTCAAGAATATATAATACGGTATGTACATAAAACGACCTCAAAAATCACTTAAAAAATCATAACTCATCACCCGATAAACCTATAAAGCTGAAATTCAAAATATTAACTAAAATGCAAGAGTCCTTTCATAAAATCAAAAAATTACGGTACAAAGTTATGTAAAGTTGCCGAAATGTTTAAACAAGACGCAAAAACGACATGCCCACCCCCTAGCGCCGCGAGTATTACAGCTGAAAATTTTGAACGCGGTTAAAAATACGCACATTCCCGTATATTTCTCTAGTTTGGAACATCCGGATTTCCAGCTTTAACATTAGATCCTTGAGGCGCCGAAAGTTCGAAATTTCGAGAAAAAAATATTTTTTTTCCCGGCATTGATATATTGTTGAAAAGATCGCCATTTGTCGGGACGAAAACGGTATTTCATTTCCTTAACGAAACATTCAAAGTTGCCGTATAATTCAAAAAAGCGCGAAAAATGACATGTCTCACCCCCCTACCGACGCGAGTATTATAGCTATAAATGTGGAACAAGGTAGAAAATATGCGACTCCACCTATATTTCTCTGGTTTGAAACATCCAGCTCTCCAAGTTTAAAATTAGACCCTCAAAGCGCCGAAGGATCGAAATTTTGGGGAAAAAAAATGTTCTTCCCGGACTTGTGATATATCGTTAGAAATATCGTTATCTGCCGAGAACGAACCCGTATTCCATTTTCGTAACGAGAGTTCCAATGTTGCCGAAAAGTTCAAAAAAGCGCGAAAAATAACGTGTCTCCCCCTCCCTACCGTCGCGAGTATTATAGCTAAAAATGTTGAACGCGGTTAAAAATATGCGCAGCATATTTCTCTAGTTTGGAACATCCGGATTTCCAGCTTTAAAATTAGATCCTCGGGGCGCCAGAAGTTCGAAATTTTGGAAAAAAAAATTTTTTCCCTGGGCATGTCATATACTGTTAGAAGGATCGCTATCTGTCGGGAACGAAACCGTATTTCAATTTCTCAGCGGAACTTTCAAAGTTGCCGAAAAGTTCGAAAAAGCGCGAGAACTAATTTGTGACGCGAGTATTATAGCTAAAATTTTGAGGAAAGTAGAAAATATGGGGATCCACGTGCATTTCTCTGGTTTGGAACATCTAGGTTTCCAACTTTAAAATTAGTGTCTTGGGGCTCTGAAAGCTCGAAATTTTGTAAAAAATTTTTTTTTTCAAATGTATCATTATTGGAAAGAGCCCTATTTTTCGTAAACAGACCCGTATTTCATTTTCTTAACGAAATGTTAGAAATTTACTAAAAGTTCTAAAAATCGTGAAAAGTGACATGTAGCCCCCCGTTTGTAGTTTAGGTATTGTAGCTGAAGATTTTGAACAAGGTTAAAAAAATTCGTGTCCCTGTTTATTTCTTTAATTTGGAACGTCTGGGTTTCAAAATTTAAAATCGGAACCTTAGGCGCTTCAAAAATAATATTTCTTTTTCCGGTCATGTGATATATCGATGGAAAAATCGTTATTTGTCGGGAATGAAACCGTATTTTATTTTCTTAACGAAACTTTCAAACCTTGATGTTCCAAACTTGAGAAATATACGTCGAAGCGCATATGTTTAACCGTGTTTAAAATTTTTAGCTGTAATACTTGCGGCGCTAGAGGGGAGGGACTGTTTGAACTTTTTGGCAACTTTAAAAGTTTCGAAATACAGTTCGGAATTATATTTAGAGGCTCCCCTTGAGGCGAGGCAATTTTTGTATATATTCCGGTTTTACTTGCTGACCTGGGGGAAGATATATGGTACAGATTGAAGGTGGAGGTGGCGTACGAATTTCGACTGCTACTGGTTGAATATCGGATGGTATCATTATCTGTTAAAAAGATAACATCCGCACGAACGGCTAATATTATTGCCCCATGCGCACAACCAGGAAGCACCGGATTTAATTCGAGAATTTTATAATTTTTTAGTTTATAATGTTGGTTTTGTTTTTAGTGGGTTTCTTGGGTTATAAATCGTTGTTATTTTTCTTTTTGCTTTATCGGAATACAAGATTGCAGCGGTTTTTATAGCCTTCTATTTAACTCGCTTTGTCAGTCTGTCTGTCTGCGAGGAATCTTGCGAACGATTTTTCACTTACTTCCCCATAAATTAAAAAAGTGTCCTTTTGCAGAAATGCTTGTTATAGATGAAAATACAATATTATGCAACATCTGGGTTTCCAACTTTAAACGAAAGATCAAAATTTTGGAAAAATTTTTTTTTTTTTCCAGGCATGTGATATATCATTGGAAAGATTGTTATTTGTCGAAAATAAAACCATATTTTATTTCTTTAATGAAACTTTCGAAGTTTACGAAAAGTTCAAAAAGCGCGAGATCTAATATGTAGCTCCCTTTTTGCGACGCGAGTATTAAGCTTAAAAATTTTGAACAAGGTTGAAAATATGCACAAATACGTATATTTCTTTGTTTTGGAACATCTAGGTTTCCAATTTTAAAATCGGACCCTTGGGGCGCTGAAAGCTCGAAAGTTTAAAAAAAAGTTTTTTTTTTTTTCAATCATATGATATATCAATGGAAAGATCGTCAAACATTGTGTTTCATGTGCTGAGGATTCCGTATGTATTGTATGAAAAACAAAAGACAATATAATTGAAAGAATGCGATCCATTATTTAATAATAAAATGTAACCCAAATTTCTGTAAATGTCCTATAATCAAGATATTGAATAAAATCAAGCAAAATACAATTTTAAATTTATTGTTTTTTATTGAAATACATAGTAAAAAGTCCAGACTAAAAAATAAAAAAACTTTTTAAAAATAGGCTTTTATTTATGCACCAAAAAGTACAACTTTATTAGTGTGCGACTACCAGACACGCATCTTAACATTAAAATCTGAAACTAGAAAATATTCTGAAAAATAAAGACGGGGGCCGCAGATTAATAATTAAATATTAATATTATAATACTAAGCCAAAACTACAATCACTATTTAATTTTATTTCATTCTTGTGCATCACAATACCACACACACCGAATATTTTTGTAACTGCGGCCCAGCTTTTATTTTTCAGAATATTTTCTAGTTTCAGATTTTAATGTTAAGATGCGTATCTGGTAGTCGCACACTAATAAAGTTATTTCGTACTTCTTTTTAGTGCATAAATAAAAGGCTATTTTTAAAAAGGTTTTTTTATTTTTTTCATTATGGTTTAGTTTTTTTATACAGAGTTCGCCTAAACAAACGCAGTAAAATAAACGCAAATTAAAAATAAAACGATTAGAGAATAAAATCAAATATTTTGTTTTAAACTCCGTCTATCCCGTTCAGTACGATAATCGACATATTCGATGATATTTTTTAATACGATGTCGCTCTAATCGCATTTATTTCGGCAATAATATTGCGTTTAAGATACTAAATAGTAGATTATTGACGTAAACTTTAATCTTCAAAAATTCCTTCGTCACTGAAGATGATTTTGGATGAAAAAGTTCAACTAGCCACTCAGGGAATAGACAACAATTAAAATTATTTGCGACTTCAGTTTTCGGATCAATTGAATCTTATAATTATGCGAACTCAAGTGAGTAAAGTGGTGAACGAAAGGCCCAATTCTTACGATCGGTGAGTTCAAGATCCTCTTTCACACTTTCCTTCACGGTAGCGATATTTTCCAGAGTGCAAATACTTCCACTACATCCTTAAAAACTAGTTGACTAAAATTTACGCAATGCTTTATATGGTGCTCTCGAATAATTTTAATTCAATAAAATATAGGGCTCAATAGGAATCAATCGCAAATCTGCGTCCAACAAAAGCATATGCGACAGAAAATAAAAACGACGTCTTAGTTATATTGACAATAACTTTACCGCGCCTACTTTAGCGGACCTTTCGGCAATATTTTTTCCTAACGGCACATGGTAACTGTCTGCATTCTTACAAACCACCCTGAGTGTATATTAAATTAAACATTGTAATGTATACATTACATAGTTATAAAATAAACAAAAAAATGTAAAAGTTGTAACGAAATAAAAAATTAATTATAACGTATAGAGAGAAAGAATACGTGAGAATTGAGAGCCGGTTGCTGGCTGGGGGTTTCGCTTCGGTGATTGATCGTCAAAGGAACGGATCTTCTTCAACGCGCAAGATGAAGATCGTTCGAAGGAAAAACGGGAAAGACAGAAAAATCCGATAGAAAGCTTGTCAGTATTGATTCGGTCTTCGGTTAGTCTTGGTCAAATGTTGGTCAAGTCCTCTTCCATCCACTATTCGTGGATTCGCGAAACAGGCCAACCTTTCTTACAAAAGATTTAGTCCGTTCGTTAAGCGAAACAATTTCGACCGAAGAAAGTCCTAGCAACCCGATCGTTCTGTTGTAATTAGTAACATTTTAGTCAGCCTTAAAGGATTTCACTGTCGATAGTCGTGTCCCCTCTCCGCATTTATCAGGAATCCAGGTTGAACCACCAAGGTACGCCCGTCTGCCAACAAAGGATCAAAGACCACCCAGCAGCCGCAGCAGACTGATACGTACAAATTATATCTATTTTTTTATTAATCGTCGTCGCTATTTTCGCATATACAGATTTTAATAATTGCGTTTTCAGCGGTCGGCCGTTTACGAAAGATGGCATTTAACCAAAATACATCATTTAAAATAAAACATAAAAATTTAAATTTTAATAATAATAAATAAAAATTAGAATAAATAAAATCCACCAGTGCCAAAGGATCTAGTTGTTTTATATTGGTGTAAAAATTACTTACTGTACTATATTTTGCTGATGAGCAATGATTCGCACCACTATTTTCATTATTACAATATTAATTTTCAAAAGAAAAAAAAAAAAACAACACAAAATTTAGCGAAAAAATACATATACACAAAACTGGATGGTAAAAAATTAACTATCCGTGAACTATTTAAAAATACACAGTGACGAAATGTATAAAATAAAATGAAAGCATTATGTTTTAAAAAATTTTGATGGTAATTTAAAGAAGCTTTAATCCCGTAAAGTATTAATAATAAATGTAATTTTAAAATAGCACTATATCGCTTCCGTTCGTTCGGTATTTATGTGATTATATTTATTTTTAATATCTTATAATTCCAGCATACAAGCTAGTAAAATTCTCTATAATACTCTAATTATTTATGTTGATGCAGCAATTTACTTTTGAAGTTCCTAATCTTTAATTCAGACAAAATAAACCTATTAATAACTTTTACTTTAGCAAAATACAATCGATATTTTTAAAAGAAATAAAAATATAAAAGTAAATTTCTTAAGAAATTCTTTTGATCGAGTGTAATCACTACCAGCAGGCCAGACAACAAGCGGGTATTAGCAACGGCCTTCCAGAGATGTTTTCGTACGCCGAGAAGGGTAAAAAAATCGTAGCCTTCCTCAAAGACATCTCAGTATTCCAACTGATCTAATTTCCTCAGCCTTCAGCTGACTTTTTTGATTATTTTTTGTTTCGCGCATTTTCAAATATTCAATATAAAATGTTATAATTATCTGTAAAACCGTAGTCGCTAATGACCTTGTAGTCCAAAAGCGACTTGTAAATATAATAAATAAATAAAATAAATAAAACTTAAAACAACACGAGCGATAAAATAATAAAAGCCAATAAAAAATATTCGGTAAATTCTCCCTTTAAAACCTTTATTCATTAAAATTGAAACAAAAACGCTCGCATTTAATTAAAATCGATTATTTATTCATTATAAGTTATTACTTACAATAAATGCTCCTAGGAGCTAAGTTACAATTCAATCCAAACATCAATCAAATATAAATTTTTCTCGCCCTTTTTTCGGCAAACTTATTTATTTATTTTTTTATTTTTTGGGCGCATCAATTATGGGCCATTGTCCAGACACAATGGGAAGAAGAGACAACTAACTAGAACCTAATTCGATTGGAGACAGCTGAAATAAAGGAACCAAGGACAAGAACAACAGACTGGGAAGGAAGGGACAAGATGTAAGACGCAGAGTAAGGAGTGGGAAGCCCCAGCTTTATAAGGTGAAAATAGAAAAGAGAACGCTCCGCAGAAAGAGCAGAGCACTCGAAGAAAATGTAATCAGCATCACAGACAACTGCTTCATCTGAATGCAACGGACAATGAGGAGAGGGAAGCAAAGAGAAACGATAGCGTGAAGAGGGCAGCAGTGTGTGATTAAAGCGCAGGCGGACAATAGAGGAAATTATAAATCGTGAAAGAGAGGGAAACTCCGAGAACCATGGATGAGAAGAAAGTGTAGGTTGGATCGAAAGGTAGAAGGAACGATTGTTGGTAAAAGAAGAAGGGTACACATCCGACCAAAATCTGAAGTGAAGCTTCTTAATTAGGGGTAATAGATTAACAGCCGGGATTTTTTTTAAATAGAAGCGAGAACGAACAGCAACCTGAGCCAAAGCATCCGCCATTTCATTACCCTCGATGCCTCTGTGACCAGGAACCCACAGTAAGTCAATGTGTACAGAGTGATGGAAAGAAAGATTATAAATGAGAGATCGTATACGAAGAATGAAGAAGTCAGAAGAGGGAGAATGAAGCGGTGAACTGATAGCCTGGAGAGCACCCATGGAGTCAGAAATGATTAGATAGTCGGAAGACGAACGATTGGACGAGATATGTATGATCGCACGAAGGATAGCCATCAATTCGGCCGTAAAAATAGAACAGAAAGATGGGAGGCGAAAGGATTCGGAGAAGTTGGAGTCGGGAAGACTAAAAGACTATCCGACCCCACCGGGCAGTAAAAACAAGTGCATGAGAAGGACAAAGACAACTGACCGTACTGCGAAATTCCTGTTTAATGACGGTCTGAGGCATAAACTTAGAAAATTTAGGGAGAAAATGTACTTTGGGAGAGTGTAAGAGGTCGAAATAATTGAGTGAGAAGTACGGAAGATTATTGCTGAATATAATATGGGAGGAGAAATGGCTAAGACGTTGAGAAATAGGGGTTAAGATAGGGATTTTATTAGAAACAAAACGCCAGTTCTTGGCAATGTAAATGTAGGAAGGAATAAGTTGAGACGAAGTGAAAGGTAAACGTTTGGAAAGGAATCGATAGCCTAAATAAGACCTTCGAACTGAGAGGGGAGGTATGTTAGATTCCGCGAGCATTGCTGAAATGGGAGAGGATTTGAGAGCACCGAGGCAAAGACGGAGACAGGAGTTTCGTATTATATCTAATTTGGAAAGAAGGGATCTGGAGGCACAACCATAGATAAAAGAGCAGTAATCAAACTTGGAGCGAATAATGGATGTATAGAGGGAAATGAGCAGATGAGGATCACCTCCTCATTTGGTTGGAGACAAGGATTTTAGCAAGTTCAGTCTTTTAACGGCAGAACAAGAAAGGTGGTTAATATGCTCAGAGAAGGTCAGACGACTATTAAGGTAAGTACCGAGATAGCAGAAGCAAATAACACGAGGAAGAGAAACTTGATTCAGGGATAGGTTGACTAATATGGAATTGTAGGGGCGGAGAGTAAAAACCATAGAAGAGGATTTAGAAGGAGAAACAGATAGGTGAATAGAAGATAGGGACTGTTCAAGTGCAAACAAAGACGAATTAAGAGTTTCGTTGGCGATTACCAAGTCATAGGAAGAGGAAAAAAGGAAGAATATCATCCGCAAAGAATAAAGAGAGCGAGTTTAAAGGAAGAGATGCTACAGCAATGGTATATATATTGAAGAGGGTGGAGCTGAGGGGGGAACCTTGCGGAAGACCGCGGAAAACACTTCTTGTAGCTCGAAGCCACGGAGAGGAAATGTGGATAATGCGATTTATCATAAGATTAATAGTCAGCGAAACGTAAATGAAGATGATTTCAGCTTTTCTAGAGATTATGACCCTACTTCTCAATAACTGATAACGAATTGTGGGAACATAGACGAATGAGTTCGATTTTATTTCGTCATATATCTCAATTCTGAAAGCCATACTACATTTTTACTATTTTTTGTTCACAAACGTTCGGGGCGATACGGCTGATACGGCGGTAGCTACGCCCCTGGTAATTGTATTCATCTTTAATAATGAGCAAACCCATTGAATCGATTCCATAGATATGATCTTCAATAGACTCTAGAGCAGCGTAAAACGGTCGGTGACCTCTAAGTTTTATATGTGGTTGTTACTCGTAGCACTTTCATTATTTTTAGAATGCGACCTCGTTACATGAATCAAACAGATTTCCAGCATTTTTCAAAGTAAAATTATTTTTATAAGTCATAAATTAACTTCACCGTTGCGAAAATCAAAAGGTCCGCTAAGTAAAATTTATGAATATCGTTTAAATAAATGTTTATAATCGATAATTCAGTGTTATTATATTTACGACAGATGGAACACAAAAATTCAAAATGAACACCGGAATATTGCGATGGTCCAGAAATTTTTCTTCTAAATGCAACCAAGTATGTATAAGTTTTGATTCGATAATAATCTTCCACATTGTTAATAAATTTTGTAATGAAGCAATCTTCCAGTTGTTTAACGGTTATATTATATTCGTTACAAGCGGATTTAATTTTTTCGAAAAAAGTTGGCGGTTTCTCGATTTGGCAGCCGCATTAGTTCGACTATACCGAATCGAGACGAAATTTTTAGTATCTTTAGATTTCTATTAACAGTACCATCATGAATTTGTTTAAAAGTGAATAAAGTAATATATCGAACAGTATAGTTTAATTGAATGAGTAGATAAAACAATTGGCATTAACCTAATTAGGATAAGAGTCTAAAAGTAGTATTTTTTTCAATATTTAAGTAATGAAAATCGTAAATTCGCACGAAATCCTAAAACATAGCACAGAAAAACGAACTCTGATTTTCTCTTCTCATAATAAGCATTCTTAATATGTTTTTTTTTCTTTTTTTTTTTTTGATAATTGATAATTTTATTTCCGTAAGTTACTCTTTGTATTTAGAAAATACAATTACAAATATTATTATAAAATGTTAATATGAAAATATTCTCATTTCGTACCAATTACAATTTTTCTTCTTTTTTCTAATATTGCAATTATTTCCGGTTTATTTTCGGAGGTGACCCGCTCACGCAACACAACATACGCGGGGGATGGTATGGCCCCGATTACGGATTTAGACAATTTTCATTTATGCAAATAAATGCTGATTTTTCAGAATGAAACAGGTAATATTCAATTTTACGATTTTATTTTGTACGAATTAATCAAGTTTATCGAGATTGCGGCTACTACACACAGTATTATATCAAGATTTCGTCTTTGGAGAAGGACTACCTCCACCTTCATGCTCATCTTGTGGAACTCACCAACTATAGAGCATCTGCTAAAACAGTGTCTGCGTTCTGCTAATTCCGTATACCACACCAATTGTTATCGAATCAACCGGACTTTGTAAATTAAATTTTACAACATTCAATTGATTAAATCGCTTATCGTAACTTCGGCTGGTTTCGAGCGCTGAATAGCATCAGAGGTTATACACGGCACCTAAATATCGAAATAGTAATTGAAAAAAAAAAAAAAAATCGTTCGACTCTTTTTATAGAAGCAATAAATATTATCAGGAAAACAAAAATTACGTCATAATATAGAGTATAAAAAATTAAATTATACCGGACAAAAATCAAATTTAATTTGTAAACAGTGAAAATCACCGATCACGTTTTCTTAATATTAACAATCATACGACGGCTCTTTTGGAAATTAACAACAACTGGAGGTTTACCACTTCTGAAATGCCGCTGCTGGCTAGAAGAATTCTACAGCATTATAATTATAGTCCAGCTCTGATCCCCCCACATCCTATCCTGTCATTCTACCTTATGAATTGAACCTACTTTCCTTTGATATTGATATAGACACTTTCAGATTTGACAAGGGAATTCAACTAAACTTAATGAATTATTGATTCTTATTACAATTAAATCGTTAGTAAACACTAGCTTAGCTTTATAATGTATTTACACAGATGGTTCTAAGGTGCTTTCAGCAAATGGTCCGGTTTGTTCAGCTTTTTTTATTTTTGACTCTAACCTGATACAAAAATTCAAGCTGCCCCCGGAAGCCTCAGTATACACGGCGGAATTGTTTTCTATGAAAAAATCCCTCGATTTTATACTCCAAGCTGTGATATTACTGATAAAAAGTACGTAATAATCACCCACAGTTTAAATGGCCTTACTGCCTTGAAGTTTAATAATTTTAATTTCAAATGTCATCCTTTTATCTATGAGATCAAAATGCCTTAGTATAACCCTGAAAGGCGGCGTTACAAAGTTTTGTTGCGTGCCAAGCTACTGCGGTATAAAATTAAATGACAGAGTGGATCTTGTTACTAAAGAGGCTGCCCTCGATGGCTTACCGTCCCCTTTTATTCCATCTTCAGGCTCATATGTTAAAATTAAAAGAGATTAACTGAACTCTACATGGCAGAACTGTTTAACCAACCACGCTTTTGGTTCAAAAATTATTTTTCGTCAGGCCTTGCTTAACTCTGATCCGTGGTACTACTCTATTCCTACAGGTATCTCTATTAGATTTGTACGTAAATAGGTCACGACTATTTGTCGCCTACGTATGGGACATGCCTTAGTAGGTGCTAATTTTACCGACCATAGTTATGGTGTTTTCTGTGATTCTCACCGATTTTTCAATTTTGACGAGGGTACCAATCATTTATTGTTTAACTGCAATAAATACGAGCATGCTAAAGGTCGCTTCTTTAATATGTTAATCTTCCTGGGATGTTTTCCCCCATATAATGTTTCTTACGTTCAAATTTATTATTAATAACGGCATTATTATTTAGTGGTGAAAGGCCGGTTTCAGACTTCTAATGTAGCTAATAACTGGCATCTTCGGAAGTCTTGCTACTACCTTGCTAATTACTCGGTTCTCAATCTATATCCTTAACTTACTGCTATCCAGTCGCAACCCAGTGCCTGTTGCACTTAGGGTGTGATACAGTCAGTGTTAATTTTATATTCTATCCTTCTTTACACTCGTGGGCTATGTCATATCATTGCGAGGCCATGTGTGTTAGAATTGAAAACGTTTAATTATCAGTGTTAATTCCATATCTTTCTTTTCGATATACGTGGGCTATGTTATGACATTGCGGCCATGTTTGCTCGAACTTTATTGCTAACGATATTCTTTGCTCCTATTCCATGACGTTTTAGGATTCAATCTACTTATTTATAGACACTATTCTGTTAGTCTAGCTTATTTGTAGAAGTTGTTAGAGGCCAGATGGTTTCTCGCCGGGCCAAAAAAAAAAAAAAAAATCAGAATTAGTAGCGAATGTAAAATATTGGAACGCTATTAAAACTGTAGCGTTACTTTAAATGGTTAACTCATATATGTGTATGCACATCGTGGCATTGAAGATTTATAATGGAATCTGGAGAAGGAAAACGCGATTTAAGTTTTAGCTCCGTAAAATTTTCATTTCGATAATCTGTAATTTAAACTTTCGTGGTGTAGTTGATTAAGTTCTGTTTTGTTCTGGTTCGAATAACGCGAATTGAAACCTTTTAAGAAAACAATTTCACTCATGTTGAGTTAATGTACAAAGAGAAAAAATTTTCCGAAAAAAAAAAAAACAACTAAAGAACAAGGAAAATTTGAACTTTTTTGTGGAAAACCTTTTGCGCGGTGATAATATGGGTCATTAACTGCGATGCAAAGAACTACGACTGGAGAAGGTGCTTAGTCTTCAAAGAATGAAGGATTTATGATCATTGTTTTAAATCTTTTTTTTTTTGGCTTGGTTTTTTCTTTTAACCTTTTAGCCTGTTTATATGTTAAACGTGTGTCATGTAGTATTCAAATCGCAAACTTCAATATTGCATTTTTTGAGAAATTAATAAAGCTGTTTACATGCTTAATGGATTTGTAAGAATGTATACAGCATTTATCGGTAGCGTGTGATATTATTCTTCTTCTTCAGGTGCCTTCTCCTCGAAGAAGGTTGACTATCATATGACGAAACTATTCTCTGTTGCCGGCTATCCTTAAGGCTTCTGAAAGTTTCCTGATATTCAACCAGTCCAGTATATTTTTAATCCAGTCCGTTCTTCTTCTTCCTCGGCCCTGTTTCCCTTCAATATTTCCCCTTGTGGGATAATTTGTAATAGCTCATATTTATTACTTCTAATTATATGTCCTAGGTATTCATTACTGAGTTGATTAATAAGTTCTTCTCGTTGTGTTTTGAATCGAGTACAATAGGAGATGATTAACACTTTAGTCTTTATTACAGTATTGGAATTTATCCGATGATTCGATAATGCACAGTTTCTTTAATCGGTCTGCTGTTCTGCTATGTCCCCTGTTCCAAGCCGTACGATTTGCTTTATGTAATTGCTATAGGTAGGTTCTCCTTGACTTGAAGGTACCACCATCGGGGTTCCTGACATGTTGCTCTTTTTTGTATATTGAAATAATATTTTCCGCAGTTTATTCTGTTCAAAATTAATTTTTTGTTTATTTGTTGATATATTTTTAACAGTATGTACGTAATCTGTCCAATGGTATTTGATTTGTTCACATTTCCGGTGACTTTCCTTGTTAATTTATCAACTAATTCATATTTCTATTGCACAACGCCTTAGTGTCCATTTGAGTACTACGTGATTATTGTGATTTACTTTTGCAGATTCGATTTTCTTTTTTATCTTCAATATTATATTATTGCCGGTGGTATCGTTTGTTATTTTCTATAATGCGCTCAGTGAGTCGGTTAATATCAGAAAATTATGATTTCTATTTTTAGTGTTTACGAATTTGTCGATTGCTTGATAAAATGCGTATAATTCTGTCGTACATGACGAGTGTATCGGAATTCGAAACGTTCGATTTTTATTTGTAGTTTTATTATATCTCTTTTCTATATTTAATGATCCATCAGTATAGATCTGTTCATAATGACGATATTTCTTTTCCACTATGTCTTGTAATAACTTTTCATTATATTTCTGGTAATCCTTTCCAAATTCATTTGTTATATTTATATATGAATATTTCCTAGCATATTAAAATAATCTATGTCCTTGTACTTTGATTTAGATTTTTCAAATGGTTCGGTATCCCATAGACGCTGTCTACTAGCGACTAAAACAGGTATATTTTTATTAGTCCAGTAATTATTATTGTTAATATGTTCGGTTAATGCTGGTAACCTGCTGTTAAGAGGATGGCACGTGTTTGATTTGGTTATTAACATGTATTTGTCTGCTATATAGTGTGTTCTTAAATCGGCTCTAAACCCCCCAGTTTCATAATGTAACACATGAATAGGGGTTGTTTTAAAGGCGCCTGTTATTAACCTTAACGCTTTATTTTGTATTACTTGTATGTTATTTTTTCGATTTTTGCTGGCCACTGGTTATTGTTACTGCCACGTAATCTACGTGCGGTCTTATTAATGATCTATATAGCACTGTATATATTAGTCTTTGGATGGCAGCCCCATTTTACTCCATTCAATACTCGCAATATATTAAGTCCATTTTCACACTTTGTTTGTATGTTCTTTAAATATATCTATTTAATATACTCATTGTTTATGTTTATAATATATATTAAGTAACTTTATTTCAGTGGCCCAAGTAGACCGAATATCAAAGGCCTAAATATTTACTTTCAATGCTGAACTTAATGCTGTTTCCTGCTAGTTTTATCCGTTGGCCAGATAGTATTCGATGTCTTGTGAATATTGTACCTTTCGTTTTCCCCGGTGGTATTTCAAGTTTCAGCCTATTTGTGATAGTTTGGAAATCTTTAATTTTATCTTTCAGATTGTTGATAGCTACATTAAGCTTAACGGCTACTACTTTTACTTTTTAGCTGTCTAGTTGATACATTTCTTTCGTACGCAGTGTACATAATAAAGGAGAGAGTCTTGCGACTTTCCTATAGCACTGCATACCGTGTCATATAGTTGATTCTTGAATTTCACCGTTAGCTGACGGTTTAATAGTTGCGTATGTATCCATTTCATAATATTACTAGAGATGCCTAAATTCGTGCTAATTTATTGGATCTGTAAAATTCTATAAATAAGTACATACAAAAAGTTTTGGTCCAATGCGCCTATATTTTTGGGGTTCCTTATGAAAAAAAACAACAAAAAGAAGCGTGTACGGATAATTTTGTACCATCAACAAGGAGTCAAAAATGTTGATATTTCGATTGATGTCGAAAAAGGGAATTCCGAATTGGGTTGCATGAGGCAAGTATAAAAGGTGACCACACGGCGCTTCCTATATTATTTGACCATTAAAGGGTTCGTTGATCAATGCCCCTTGCTAATGAGCCCAAAGAAAAAAAAAATGTTTTTTTTTTCTTTTAGATGAAAAACATAAATTCTAAAAAGAAGAAGAAAGAAACATTTATTGACATATTAAGATCAGAAATATACACAAACAGAATGAAAATGTATTATTGACTAACGTTCGTACCAAAAACAACAACTTTTTACCAAAAATATACACATTTTTTTTTTTTTTTTTTTTTTTTTTATGGGTACGCCAACGAAGAGCAACAGCCCAATCAGCCAAGGAATCTAAGTAATTGTTCAAAAGGAGAATAACATATTAGATTTCAATCTGGTACGAGATTGAATGAATGAAAGAAGCTAGAATAGGAACAACTGACAAGGAAGGAAATGAGAGAACATAAGAATCATTGTATGGAGTAGGAATACGAAGATCCAAAAGCCGAGAATAAAAGAGAGAACGTTCTAAAGAGAGTGAGGAGCATTCGAAGAAGACGTGATTGATATCACACAGAAAAAAGGAGTCCTCTGGGTGAAGAGGGCACCGCGGAGAAGAGACGAGGGAAAAACGATAAAGTGACGAAGGGAGAAAGGTATGACCGAAACGAAGGCGACATATAGCGGTGATCAGGGGACGACAAAGGGAAGGAAACATGTCGAACCATCTGGTCAAAGAAGGTAATGGATGGAAAGATAAAAGGAATTCGGATTTGAGAAAAGAGAAAAATAAATATCCTTCCATAATCTAAGGTGAAACCGTTTGGAAATATGATTAATATTGTGAGCGGAAAATTTATGAAGAGGATGTCCATTGGATACTCCTGAGCGAGCCAAGGAATCAGCCACCTCATTACCCTCAATTCCAGCATGGCTAGGAATTCACAATAAATAAATATACACATTTATTAACTATTATTTTATAACGGTAACAATATATGTAAGATACTCAAAACCAGTTGAAATATATGTTCTTATGGTTATGTCTTTACACAGTTACATTTAAAATTTGTACAGAGCTTTTGAGATGTATTTGCAGGTTCTGTGCTACTTGTATTGGTAAGAATTAGAACCCTGATCATACACGTCAGGAGTATATCGTTCAATACGTTTATATACTTTTTATATTTATTTCGTATTTTTGGATAATCATAATCGTCTATATTTCTTATTATTATGGTATTTTTGATGAATTACATTTCTCAAAAAACTTGTTCGTCCTTTCCATTATAATCTCTTCGACGAGTGAAAATTTTAGTTTTTCGCACATCCATTTTAAAAGCTTGTGTGGCGTAGTTTATTTAATATTATTCAGAAGCAGTGGTTCCTTTGCAGCTTTCAAATATTGCTTCTGCTTATGTAAGACCACGCAGGCGAATCATACAGTAATTTGGGCGATATTACGTTTCCGTAGATTAAACATTTATTTTGTACGCTGTAATGTGTGTCCATTACATGGAACTTATAAAATTTTAGAAAATAAAAGAAATAAATAAAAATAAAAATAATTTGGAATGTGCGGTGCGGGTGCGAGTGTGCGCGTGCATGGAACTGTTGTCGGTGGGACCAGCCAATCAGCATCCCACAGGAAACAAAAAGGATCTACCTGATTCGGCCAAGTCCAGCGGTCACGGTCGAGTAGGCGGTCGAAATTTTGGAAAATCGAGATGAAGATTTTAGCGAGAAAGGCAGTGGCAGCCTTATAGAGTTAGTCTCAGTTTTACCTTCGGTCAGTCAGTTGCAGTTTTACCTTCGAGCAGTGAGTCGCAGTTTTACCTTCAGTCAGTTAGTTCTTTTTCTACCGCCACTGAGTTGTGTCTCGTACCTCCGAAGAGTTCGTATTATAAGAAGTTTTTTACCTATCGTTGGTTAAAGTGTTCGGTTGTACCGGTAAATGTGACAAAAAATCGTTAATAACGAAAATTGTGAAATTCGGAACAAACAAAAACGAATCGTGACTATTGGAATTCATCAGCCAGTCAACTCACCGCAGATTCACGGACCACGGACCACCGCCGGCAACAGTGTTACGT
Source organism: Icerya purchasi (assembly GCA_039619475.1). Lineage (NCBI taxonomy): Eukaryota > Metazoa > Arthropoda > Insecta > Hemiptera > Monophlebidae > Icerya > Icerya purchasi. Next base: position 444,353,622 of record CM077116.1, on the reverse strand, counting down.
ACCATTTTGTTTTATCGTTTATTAATTCTGTATATTATTGTTGTTGCCGTATTCATAAATTAATATTGTTTTTCAGCGGTCGACCGGTAAAGAAAGATCGGTGTCCATTTTATATAATATATTGTTCATTTTAAAAAGTTCCGAAAGTAATCTGTTCAAACCCTCTTATTTTTAAAAATTTGATAAAACTAAAAAATTAAGAAAATCCACGAGGATAAAACCTCGTGGTTGGCATCCCTGAGGACCAAGCTAACGTTTAGAACCGTTACAACGCTTAGGGCAGACCTTTTGTTAAATTTCGGAAATAGTTTATTTTCTTTTGTATTTTTGAAATGCATTGCCGCAAGTGAGGTGTAAACGTTAGTTTCTTATCTGCCGTTATACCTACATACTGAAGGCTGCCTTCTCGCATTCTATCTGGCTGTTAAGAACCTTTTTAATTTGATTGATAGTTTACGTCGCCTGATTAAAATCGCCTTTTTTTTTTTTTTTTTTTTTATTAGCCTGAACAAATACAGTTTATTCTTCATTTATAGCTTCTATTTTTTAAAATACAACATCAATCTTTCAATAGCTTCGCTAAGTCCGTTTTTGATAGGATCCATTCTATAAGAAGATACCATTAAAGCAATGTCGTCTGTGTATATAGATTTGGGCTTATCATTTATGTGCGATACAAATAGGTAAGGTTTTGGAATACCTCCTTGTGGGATGCTATGCTTATTCTCTAAAAAAATTTGACTTCTTTTATCTTGATGTAAAATTTTCTGTTCTTTAAGATTTTATTATGCGCCGCGAGTAATTGCATTTATTTACTAAACTTTTGCATTCTTACTAATATTAATTTGTTTAAAATGCTTTTAAGTTCTAAGCGTATAGGTCTAATATTTTATACCTGGGAAGCATTTTTTCCGTACTTCGATAAAGCTATTGTTACACAGCCACTCTCCACGTCATTGGATGGTAGCTAAGTCTAAGACATGAGTTAAATATACTTATGACACTGCTATAACTACTTCTTTTGGGAAGTTTTTAATAATTTGTATACTAATTTGTTCATGGCCTATCAAATATTTCAATTCAAATCAAATCAGTTTTTATTGTGTAAGATTATAAATATAACATAATTAAGCATATATATACCACAAATGCGCATTATTACGCGAGCAATGGGATTATTATTACTTTTAAACTGTAAGTGTTGAATATAAATCTATTAATTACAAAGAAGTACAATGGCCAACCGGAGCTTTAGCTTTTTTTTTTTTTTTAGTTCAAAAATATGTAATGTATAACGCGACCCATTTAGCCATTATTTACAGATATTAATATTATTATATCGTTTTCTGGCTATTCAAACTTATAATCAGACACAATTTTAAGTTGTTTCATTCCACACTTAAAGTTAAATTAAATTAAAATTTCCAACACAGTACAAAAACGTTCAGTTAAATAGCTTTCTAAATCTACATATACTTTAGCAATCTAGAATGTACTCATACTAAGTTAAATAACATTCATATATATATATATGCTTACTTCTACACAAACATATACACACACACAAACACACACTTATTTATGAACATTTTTCTCCAATCCACACCTGAGTGTTTATAGTACACATACTGACCACACCTTCCACAATTGCGTTTTGCAGCGTAACGTAACGTTTGATTTATCTGAGCATTAATTTTATGTGCCAAAACGTTATTACTTTGCTTTAACAATTTTTTGCTCACTACTGCGATGCTTTTTAGAATACTGCGCGCGGTATAGAATGCCTAAAGTCACTCGAATTATCTATAAGATAAATTTCTATCCGATAGCTAATGTGAAAAATAAATACTAATGTGTTTTTTGGAAATTTTGAGCTTTCATTTGAGATGTAATCAACTAGAAGTTTGCGATTGTTTTTACTCAGTTTCAAGTGTGTTTTTACTGTTTCTGACAGTGAATTAAACATAATTGAACCTATGGATACCTTGCTTGATTTCGTACATGATATTTATTGAAAAACAGTACGTACGCATTCTCTTTACTCGCCATCCTAGTAACTCCCGCGCAAACTTTTATTCCAAATTTATGTTTATTTTTTATAGCGTAAAGTAATAATTGCAAATAATATAGATTACTAACACTTCATAATTTACCTCCTTGATCATATTTTATGCTTTTAAATAACGACTTTTGCAAATAAATAATAGGAGAATAGGTTGATATAACGTCAAATATAAGGTTTGTAATTGCGCACTGTTAAAAAACTGTCCCAGATAATAAAACAAATAATTCAACCTTCTCAACTTAGCCGTTAAATGCAGTAGTTGAGAAGGTTGACTATTTATTTTCTGAAGTGTTAATACACTTGGAGTCGTCGCGATAGCCTAGTTGCTAGAGCGCTTGACTTCCGTTACGGAGGTCACGGGTTCGATCCCGGGCGACGACAGAACTTATTACAAGAATTAAATTTAAAAATACTCGGGCTAATAATCATATCGAAGGCAATGGCAAACATACATACCATCATATGCGCGCTCGTTAGTACACAGCAGATATACACGGGACTGCACTTGTATAGCCGTAAAAATCAAACGACTACTAATCAGTTCCGAATGAAGTATTGCGCGTGTACACATTCGTACTGCATATAAACAATTGCTATGAACACTATATGCTTATATACCTGTATAGCTGATATGTAGGAATAGGTAGTCGCCGACGCTCAGGAATTAGGTATAGCGCTATAAAGAAGAATATACTTGGCTAGTTCAGCTGGGATGATCAATTCAATTTTAGCAGTCCGACATTTTTTTCACAGTGTATTGATGTATTACTTACTCGATGCAGCGACTACGACGGTGCGTGGTTAGCCCTTCATGTTTTTTTTGTATTGTGCTAAAATATTCTGTTGAAATTTCAGTTTTACTTTCTATGGAGTACGTTATTGTTGCTGTTTCGCGTATAAAATGAAGAAATGTCTAATCCTTACAAAAATATTTATTAATTTTTTCCGTAAACTGTTATTCTCTCGCATAGAATCATTTAACATATTATTCGTTAAAATGTAAAAATATATTAAATTCTAATTGGTTCGTTATACTTGTATTTGTTACAACTTAATATATTTGTATTATTCACTGGTGTTAGCGTGTTTCGGAAATTGTTCCACTTTGCATTTCTCTCTAATTTTAGTTTGTAATATTGTTGAATCTATTTTGTATAATTTTTTATAAATAATCTTTCTGTTTTTGTGCCAGTTTCCCGTAATAACTTTTTAATTTAATTAGAATTTTGGTGCTGTTGGATTATGGTTTTGATTGTTATTAATATTTTCCTTAGATATAGAGTCTGACGCTGCTGTCAATATTAGCTCGTTTAAATAATTAAGATATTTATCGATACCTGAAGGAGTTGTCAGTATCACGGGCACCCGTGATTTAGTTTGAAGTGTCTTTTTGTATTTGATCCAATTAGCTTTAGAATACCGGAATAATTCTTTTAAGGTACCACATTTGAAGATGGTGTATATTGTTTATTTCTTTCAGGCCATAGTATTGACAATAAGGCGATGAAGTAAGTTTAATCGCTAAAATTACCACGGCCAGAGAAGTTTCGGATGAGTACGCTCTTCCAATTAGAAATAAATCAAGAGGCAAGATGTTATCATTGACGAATGCCGCTGATGAGAAGGCAAATTTATAAAAAATCGATATATTCGATACGTATTTTCTTTGATTTTTAATGACAGTGTTAAGAATCCTGTGATTATTATGAATAAGAATTCCATATTTTAACATAGACTGAATCAATCCTTTATATAAAATGATCCACTTTTTATGATACAGTCTATAGTTGTTTGGCAATAGGCTGCATAATTTATCGTAAGTTTTGTTGTATATTTAAGATTTATGTATTCTAAATATGGAAAAAATTTTAGTTTGTGATCTAGGATAGGTATTTTATTTCGCTAACAAGTTTAATTAAGTTGGCCCGAAATAGGTGTAATTTTCTATCCAAATCTTCCAACCCCACTCCAGGCCCTAACGGCATATTTTATCTTGCTCTTAAAAATCTATCAGACCTTAACTTCCTTCTCAATCTTTTCAATCTTTCCTTTCCAGAGGGTATAATTCCTCCTTCTTGGATATTCTTTCACCATTGTCCCTGTTTCTAAAAAAAGTTCTTCCTTACGCCCGATTTCCTTAGCATCCTGCATCACACAATTGTTTGAAGGTATGTTGAACAAGCGTTTTGTCTGGTGGCTGGAACACTACAATGTGCTTCCTAACACAATATGTTCGGCTTTCGGCCTTATATTGGTCCTCCTGACTGTATTAGTCTTTTTGTTTCTCATCTATAAGTCTTTTATCTGAAAACATTACACTCTGGCTTCCTTCGTTTATGCCTCCTGTGCTTTTGATAATGTCCATTTTCCAACTTTAAGAGATAAAATGACAGCAATTAACGTTCCAGACAATTTCACTTCCCTTGTTATTAAGCTCATGTCCAATCCCACTTCTTTTCTCCATTACTCGACACTTCAAGAAGGGTTTTCTGCGGTCCCCCTCGAGGTTCCTCCGTCAGTCCTACTCTTTTTAACATTTATACCGCCAGTATTGCTTCCCTTTTTTTTTTAAATTCCCTCTCTTTATTCTTCGCTGATGATATTCTGCTTTTTTCCTTGTCTCACGATATTGTTGCAGCCAATGGAGTGTGCTCTTGTTTCAATTTCGATTTCCCCTTCTAAGTCTTCCTACGTTATATTTACCTTTCGACCTTATAATCCTGCTTCTGTTAATTTATCCTTAAGTAGTACAGCTCTTGCTCGTGTTAATTGCTTCCGATATCTTGGTTTTTTCTTCGACAGTCGTCTGACCTTCTCCAAACATATCAAATATCTTTCCTCCTCCTCTATTAAAAGAATAAACTTGCTAAAGGCCCTGTCTCTTACTAAACGGCGTGGTGACCCTTACATTCTTATTTTTCTGTACAAATCCATCATCCGTTCCAAGCTCGGCTATTTATGTCTGCGCCTCCAAGTCCCGACTCTCTAAACTAGATGTGATCCAAAACTCTGGCCTTCGGCTCTGTCTTGATGTTCTTAAATCCTCTTCTATTCCAACACTTGGACATTCTGGCATCTCTGGTAATGAGACGGCTGATTCTTTGGCTCGGTTTGATGTTTCTTTTTTCTTCTTCTTCAAAAAAATCACATCTTCTAATCTCTTGCCGCTGTGTAAAAATTTCCATCTCAGATTATGGTCGAACGTAGACGCTTCCTCGTTTTCTAATATTCACTCCTTCTATTTGTCTGTTCAATCTAGTCTTCCTTCCAATCCATGATTCCTTCTGTTTCCTTCACTTCATCTCTTTGTTGTTGTCTCCATTATGCGTTTGCGTTTTAATTATTCCTTGCTACCTTCCTCTCGCTTCGCTTTTCGTTAGCCTTTTCCCCATGTTGTCCTCTCCATTCAAATGATGCGGTTGTTTGTGCCGCCGATCACATGTTTTTTGAATGCCCAGCTCTTTCGGTAGAACGTTCGGCTCTATACACATGTTTTCTTAAGCTTGGACTTCCTGCTCCTTTTTGTGCCCGTTATATCTTAGTCTTTTTCTTTTACACTTATTGTCCCTCCCATTGTTGCCTTCCTATTAACGATATCTGATCGCCTTATTATATAACATTTTTTTTTTCATTTCTAATAATTTCAGGTGAGTCCAATTCTCTTACTTTTTTTATTAAAAAAAAAAAAAAAAAAAAAAAAAAGGTGTAATTTGTTTAATATTGTTTAGCTGTTTTTGGCTTCAATATACCCTTCGCACTTTTTTCACAGCAAGTGTAAGGCCCAAGTTCGCCATTTTATTTCTATTTATATAGTGATTTAACATGAGGTTAGGGACTGCAAAAGATGATTTATCATGTTTCATTCATATTTAATGATACGTGGTTTAGCACGAAATTGTTCTTTTCCATTTTATACATAAAAAAGAGATCATCACAATACTGTAATTTTGTTCCGAAAGCAAAATTAATGAAATACAAACATGCAACTAGAATAAAAATAAAAACGGATAATTAAAAAAAAGACTTACCGACTTCGAAATAGTTTGCACTGAAAAGTAAAAAATTATTAATTGTTAAAACGTAATATACTTCAAAATAATGTTCTTGAAAATTTTTGACATTGAACATATTCCGTTAATCATAAAATTCGGGATTGAAATAATATTTCACAAATAAATTGAATCGTGCAATTTCCTCAGTTATGAACTGGCAGCGTTTTATTTAGTTATTATTGGATTTTTTTTTTTTTTCTCTTTGGACTCGTCAACTGGGGACCTTTACCCGGAAACAATTAAAATGGAAGGAGTCAATTACTATTAGATTATAATGCGATTATTTGTAACATCAAGTTATAATTCAGTAATCGATATTTATGGGTTTTTTTTACTTTTTTTCAGACTGAAGAATTTATATGTAAATTTTTTTCATTTTGAACCTTAAAAATATGCAAAATTCGTATTTAAAAAGTTAGTAACAAGAGGTTTTTTTATAACTTTATTTATTACTTTGAGAAGCTTTAGGTTAACATGCTTTATTGCAGCTAGACTTAAACCGTAATTCTGACGGTGTCTTCAAACCGTTAACAATTAACATTTAGCGGATTTTGCTGTAATTGTTGGAAGTTTGAATTTCAGTGTACTAATACGTCATAAAATGTATGATGTACCATACTTGTACTACGTAATTATATTAATTGCATCCGAAAGCACAAATGTGAATATTATATCATATCTTCTTCTTCTTCTTCCGTTGTGTTGCTCGATTCCGAGCGTCTTGAATCATCCATGTTACACTGACCAAATTCAATCATGCCATTTGTCGCGGTCTGCCGTTGCTCGCAAGCATTCTTCCAGCCTATTTCCTGTTATTTCCGGCAGTTGATCTATGGTATCTATTCGGAGGACGGTAACGACCTCTCCTTTCGATGACCTTCCCCTGCATAATAATTTTTTCAAGTGACTCTGGTTCGCGGCGCATGACATATCCGAAGAATTGTAAACTGCGGCGATGGATTTTTGGTAACAGCCTCTCTTGTGCCTCGACTTCCAGACTGGTCAGTATAGACGTGTTTGTGCGCATCTCTGTCCACGTAATCCTTAGCATGCGACGCCAATAGAACATCTCAAAAGCTTGTATTTAATTTTGGCTTCCAGGTTTATTGCCCATGTTTCGCACGTATATGTGGCAATAGGGAACACCAGCGCTTTGACTATTCTCTTCTTAGTAAACATGGAGATGTGCCTGTCTTTCCATATACGCGTTAGGCGCATCGTTGCTTTCCGGGCTCTTGCTAATCTGCTCCTAATTTCCACGTTACAGCATCCCGTGATCGATATGAGTGTGCCTAAATAAATCAGCTGATCTTTCACTTCGAACTCGCAGTGTCTTTGGCGGGGTTAGTGGCGGTAGTTCATTACTTCTATCCACAATTACGATTTGACTTTTCTGTCTGTTCAAGGAGAGAGCATTTTCTGCACTTACTTTTTCAACTCTTTCCAACAGTTCATTTATTTCCTTATTAAGACTGTGTCGTCTGCATGCCGCAGATTGCAAACTTTTTTACCACCAATTGCAAATCCTCCCTTCCAACCATCTCCATTATTCATATATATTATATAGGAGTGGTGATATCACGCATCCCTGTCGTACGCCTCTTCTAGCTCTAAACGATGCTGAGTATTGATTTTCTACGCGTACTTTGGCAGAATTTTCCCGGTATAGAGATTTCAATAGCGACACCAAGTACCTTGGAGTACCCATCTTATGGAGTATCTTCCACATCGTATCCCATTGTACTGAGTCGAACGCCTTTTGGTAACCTAGAAAGCACATGATTACTGGCGTATTAAATTCACGACCATTTTTTATTATTTGACGTACATTCATTATCTGTTCCCTCGTTCCTCTTCCAGGTACGAATCTCGCTTGTTCCTGAGCTATGTGTGATAGTAGTATATTATTCAGTCGTTCTACGAGTATATATAGCATGATTTTGCTTGAATGATCGATGAGCGTAATCGTTCTGTAGTTAGAACAGTCCTCACATTTTCCTTTATTTTTATAAAACGGGATATATATCGAGGTAGTCCAGTCTTTTGGCCATATTCCTGTGGCTCATATTTTTTGACAAATCGCATGCATTACACGTAATCCATCTTCTTTAGTGGCCAAGAGCAAAATATTATCGTTCCCTGCTGCTCTGCGGGGTTTTAATTTTTTTGCCGGTTTCTCTACTTCTTCAAAGAGAATTGGTGGTTCCCCAGCTCCTCTTGAGTCAATATATCTGATGTAGTTACTGAAGGTCTCTGTGAACTATATAGGAAGTTTTCACAGTACCTTTTCCATCTGTCCGTAATTCTTTCCACATCTATTAGGGTTTTCCCGTTTTCGTTCATTATATTCCTAAAACGAGGTTCGAAGTCTTTTGTGATCAATTTGAGCTTACAAAAGAAATCTCTCGGTTCATTTTTTTTTCCAGTGTTTTTCTATCTCGTCGCATATTTCTGTTAAGTATCTTTCTTTGTCTACGCGATTTTGTTTCCTAACTGCTCTATCTAATTTACGATATTCTTCTCGGGCTTCTTGTGTGGTCCAGCCTGCTGCTTTCCTTTCTTTCTTTTCCTTCTGTAGCTCTATTGTTTCAGGGGTAATCCATGGCATCTTCGCTTCTCTTTTTTCCTTTAATTCTTCGGCAGCTCCAGTCATTGTCTTTTTTGCATCCTCCCATATTTCCTCAGCCGATCTTTGTTCTGTAATGATAATTTTTCTGTGCTATTTTATTGTATTTTTCTTTGGAGCCCAGATGCCAAAGGTTTTTGCTGCTTCAGCCATTACGCGTTAAATTGATTGTTTGAGCCGTATCTTAATCTCGATCACAACGGGTTCATGATCAGATCTGTAATCCCATCCAAGGTATGTTTTTATATCCTTTATCGATGAACGCCATCTCCTAGGCACGAGGATGTAGTCTATTTGATTTCTATAGCCGCCATCTAGCAAAGTCCATGTATATAGACGCCTCTTATGGCGTGGAACATTGTATTCCCGATATACAGCTGATTTTCGTTACAAAATTCGATCAGTTTCTCTCCTCTTTCGTTCCGCGTTCCTATACCATATTTGCCTAAAACATTTCTTAGATAGCCTTCTGTGTTTGCTATTTCTCTGACGTTTGCGTTAAAGTCGCCCATTATGACTAGAAGTTCTCTTGTTGGAAACTCGTGTATTGTGTTATTTAGTGTATTATAAAAGTCAGTAATTAGCTCTTCTTATGCGTTCATGGTCGGTGCATATACAATCAGAAAGTTTGTTTTTACTGGATGGGTGTTTACAGTTATTGTAGCTACTCTGTCGGTTATTGGCCGGTATCCCACGACTTTAGAAACTATATCTTTACTGACTATAAAGCCCACTCCATTTGTGTGGAGGTCTCCTCCAGAGTAGCAGATGAAATTGCCCGAGCTGTTTGTAAAGTGACCAGCTCCTTTCCAGTGCAGCTTCGTTAGGCAAACGATTGCACAATTCTTCGTCTCTTCTTCCACAATGGCCAATTTCCCGGATCTCAGTAGTCCTCGAACATTCCATGTAGGTGCTCTAAACATTTTCCGAATGTTGATACCAGGTGCATATTTTCCATAGGGAGCCTGGAATTCCACTCCTCTATGGCCGGTCGTCTATTTCACACATACAGGCCCGGACCCGCACGCCGATTGCTAGTCGGATCGTTCGGCATCGATACGGTGGTTCTTTTTGTAATCATGGTGATTACTCTTGGGGCAAGGGAAAAATCCTACCGTATTACAGTGGTGTAAAAATACCGTACCCGGCAAGTCTGACGTCACAACGCCCAAACTGTGTCCACAGGCCGAAAACTAACCTAAGTATTTTACCAAGAGGGCAAAAATTAACCCTAATTATTGTCCCGGTGCTCAAAATTCACCGATATTTCCCCCGGTTCCCCCAAATTTTACACAAATTTCTCCCGGTTTCACCGTCTCGTTCTCCCGTAGTCCCGGTATCCAAACACAATCTAGTACAAACCCCAACTCTTAGACTATTACACTTCGGTAAGATCAGTCTACAAATCATGAAACAATAATTATTTTTAGCAAACAATGCACATACCAATATTTTACAAAACTACTTTGAATTGACTGGGTCTTTCAATAAAGGCCCTCAAAATTTATGTTATAGCAGCCATGTTGTTAAAGTGACATCTGCCAAATTCATTGTGAACTGTTCAGTAGTGTATGGCGAATCACCGTAAAAGCGTCATATTGCAAATCGTCAAATTTTTGTTTGCAAAATCAGCGTTGCGCTCGAAAAACGTCCCGCGCATTGCGTGATTTTTACTATCCTGCTGGGTCGACTATTTGATGTTTGACGGCCAAATTGGAATCAGTCGCTTCGATAAATAATCAGCCAACACCCGTACGTCGCCGAAACGCAAGGTCCGCTGAAAGTATCGCTAACGTGAGAGTGTACGGGAAAACCCAAGGCACTCAATTTCTCCTCGTTCACGAACACTTACTTTTCTGCGACTTCAACTTGGCGAATTTTACATCGAGACTTGAGTCTCGAGTATCTGTATAAAATTCAACTGACCCACGAGCTCAAAACGACTATAGACAACGCCGTGTGTTTACTGATTGAGCTCTGAAGCAGTTGTAAGTTGACCGAAACTTTGAGCGACGAGAACCATCTTAAGATGAATGAATGTGTGAATAAGCAAAGTTGTCAGATTTGGGACGATACTAATTCACTCCAGATATACCAGCGTCAAATACATTCCGAGAAAGTCACTATTTATGGCTGGTTTTGATCTGGCGGAATCATCATCGGTCCGTATTTCTTCCAAAAGGAAACTGGAATTGTTGTAACCGTCAACGGCGAGTGCTACAGATCGATTATAAGCAACTTCTTGTAGAGTAAACTGGATGATCTAGATACGGACGACGTGTGGTTCCAACAGGACGACACTACGCGCACGGACGATTTGAGGGCATGGATATTTTATGCAGCGGAGTCATGAACGGACCGCCGAGATCGTGCGATTTAACGCCTTTACACCTCTTCCTTTGGTGTTATCCGCTATCGCGCAGGTCCATAAATTGCGAACAAAATTGATACTCTCAAAGTTAACATAACGAACGTCATGCGGCAAATTCAATCAGATTTATGTGACAAAGTCATCGAAAATTCGACCTTCCAAATGCGTGAAGACAAACCGCGGCAGACATTTGAATTATATTCTATACCTGATGCCGTAAAATATTCTTCCAAATAGAAAAAAATATTTAGCGACATAAGTTGTTTTATTTACATTTAAAAATCGAACGTTCTTACTGAAAGATTCTGTAGTAAAAGGAAAACGGAGAACTTAATTAATCAACAGTACCCAAAAAAAAAACTACAAGAACACAATTTTAATTTTCACCTATGAGCAATGGATTTAACTAATGCTCAATTCGCTATCGATGAAATAAATACGCTGTGAACTTCCGATACTGAAAATTAATACGAAAATTTAATCATTACAATTTAAAATTTTTGGGTCGAATATCAAACAATTATTAGAGCAGAAGAAACGCATGCTGTTTAAATAATAAAGAACACTAAAATTAATATTCAAAATCAAATTACGTAATTAAAATTGCTGAAAATATGAACAGAAAATTAAGTTCACAGAACGGAATTCCGATAAAAGCTGATAAAGATGACTGATAATCGTAATTAAAAACCTTATTTGTAAAAAAATAGCTCAATTCATTAATAAATGAATGAAAACAAGATACAACGAATAAATAACAAGCAATACTTTGTAAACTACTAAAATAGAAAACAGCAATAATAAATTTGAATTTACAAAAACAATCGATAAATACGAATAAAAAAACGCCAATACTTAATCGCTTAATGAAAATTCGTAGAAACAATAAATAAACCAATTAAAACTCCCGGTTACAAATTATCACAATTTTAAGTAGTGCTACATTAAATAACAAATATACCATATTATAAGCAGACAAAATGTTTTCTAAACTAAGTATAAATTACTGATAAGAGTCAATTAGTTTTTTTTCAGTATAACCAATTTGTGCGCACGAATATCAATATACGCATAACTAAAACGTAATGTGTTATCAAAAAATCTTTATAAAACAATATAGATGCTGTATATTATATCCCATCAAAAACATAAATGTAAAAATGGGAGCCAAGTTCAATATTAAGAATATGCGTGGTTGTCGACTTCGCCGACAAAAGAATTGAGATCTAAATAGGTGCCAAGTTTAGTAGAGATAATTCTGAAATTTATTTATACAACATTCTAAAATAAATTTAAAATATACAATTTCTTGTTTTTTTTCATAGACAACAATGTTTGCTATTTAAAAATATATAATATGTTAAATTTGAATAGTCGAATTATTTACACAAAGTAGATAATTTAAGATAAATTCTAACGATTTGACTTGGCTAGATTTCACACACAAGTTATCTTATATTTGGCGAATCAACTTATCTTCTTTATGTTGTACGCAAGTTACTGTTTTTTTATATTATAAGGTCAACATATTTTACTCTTCGAAAAAATCTGGTTTGCTTGTAAAAGCTAGCCAAGTGAAATCGTGAGCTTTAATTTATCTCAAATTATTATCTGCTTTGTGTAAATAATTCGACACTGTTCAAATTTAACAAGTTATAGTGTTTTAAATACAAAATAACTCAAACACTTTAATTTATTTACTAAGCGACTAGAAAAATAATGTGATAAAACATATTTATAACTTCACACGGTTTTGAGCCAAAATTATGCTAACATTCGACGCGTAATACGAAAATACTAGCAATATTTACGTTAACTCCTAACCATCACGTCACTGGTCTCGCGCGAACTACTATTGTAGACCGTGGGAAAAACTGTAAATAACTTAAAAAATACGTGGAAATTATTCCCAAAAACAACGACATGTTATGCATCACAGTCTAACAGGAAGGTAACAAAAACCTCATCACCCAAATCCACACAACTTTAAAATATCTGACAAAACAAAAGTGCTGGTCTACTATTGTAGTCCGCGCGACCACTGTAGTGTTAAATAAATTTTGAGTTATTAAGGGATTAAAAGTGGCTCCAAATGGTTCGTGTAAATATACACACAGCTGCTGCGTCGTCGCCAGTTCTTTTTTCTCGGCTTGAACTTGGCTTGACACGCATATACATATATAAGAGGGGTCAAATTAGACAAAATCAGGTCTAAACTTCGAAATAATTCCGCGATCCATACTTTTTTATGAAACCTTTTACATTCGCTTGTTAATAGTGTTAAATAAAAATGCATTCCTTTAAAAAAGTGTGTGCTAATTATTTATTTGTTCAATAACCCAGTAAAAAAGTTAAAAATTAGTTGCAAAATTGAATTTCTCGGATATTTATTAATGAAAAATTATGAGAATTGGTATGCAGGGGTTTTCAAGGGTGCTGAATACGAATCTGATTCAGATTTTGGAAATTCAAAATAGCAAACTCAAAATGGCCGATGGACATGTAAAAATATTGGAAAATTACCTGAAAACATAGATTTTTTGGAGTTTGCTGGGTATGGTTATCGAAAATTTGATATTCTACATAAAAAGCTGTGACAATGGTGGATCCAAAATTGGCCGATCATAATTAATTATATGTGGAAAATTCATCACAAAAATTAAAAATCTAATAATTTCCATCGAAAGTATTCATTTAGTATTTAAGAGGAAAAGAAATATACTTAGCAATGTCATTGATGCATCTTTATTTGAAAGAGTATTAATAATTAATAGGTTACATATTCGTGTAATTTTACGGTGCATTTGAATCAAATGAAACGTAAAAAAATTGAGAATATTAAAAAAAATTTACGCTCTATCTCGTGATTCCGACGCTTATTCGGTTATTTTTGCTGGGCAGTCTGAAATTTTTGCAGTTTCAGATGCATCTTCTAAAATGTCGTACTCATCTTCAGTCAGATGATACACTTGAGGTCTGTTTGAGCAATCTACTCCAGTGCAATTCAAACAGGCAACGCTGTAGTATAAGCCGGTTTTTCTGCAGACGCAATTATTTTCACAACCTCATATTTACAGCCTAAAAACAAAGTTCGTAATAGTTTTTCGGGTGCCGTACGATCGGTCATGCTGACAAGACAAAAAATATTTTTTTTCGTCCATCCCCATTCATGTGGTGATAGTTTTTCACCCAACAACAATTGTTGTATTTGTTTTAATACGCTGCAATTATTAGTAGGAGGTAAAAATGAAAGAGTCATTTTTCTTCGTTTTGAAACACCTCTAACAAAACATTTTTCTATCGATATTCATTTGAATCTTTTACAGATTTTGAAGCGCCGTATAAAGCCAATGTACATTGAACACCGGCTTCATAAAGTTCATCTAGACAACTATTATTATTATAAAATAGTTGTGTCATTGCTTGCAGTTCTTTGTTAGTTTCAAATTTTGTAATCGCATTATTTCGGTGTGGCACGCAGCCAATGAAGATTTGATTAAAATGCACATCAAAAGTTAAAATATATCCTATATTCACGTTTCAAATCAACTGGAAATGAAAGGCAGAGTTATTGTTATAATATATGTAATACTGAAAAAATGCTTATATTTTAGTTGTTTACATTTTTTTTTTTTTCTTTTAATGGTTATTACATTGAAAAATAAAATTATAATAAGGTGTATTTTTCAAGATTTATATCTTAGCGCTACCACCTTCATATAGTCAATTGTTTAAACAATTTATTTATACTCGAATTTTTAGACTTTTTGAGTATTTTTTTTTTTTTGTCTCGAAAAGCATCACCAAAAATTTTAATAATTATAAAATAAACTATTTCACCTTAAAGTACACATCATATTATGCTTCAAATTGACCACCTACAAAATGTCGACATCATTTTTTAAGATTTTATTATTAACGATCAAAGTTAGAAACTCGAAATGGAAAAATGCATTTTTTGAAAATTGATATACTTTAAAGGCTTGAATTTTGCAAAATAATTTTTTCTTATTTTTTTGCCGAACGACCTATTTTAGATAATCCCTTTGAACATAACATCCATGCATTTGTTTATTTTTTTCAAGTTTTTGTCGAATTTTATGAAGTAATCGGAAATTCGCGCGACATTTCACTTCAAACTTATGTATGAAATATTTACAATAGTTAAAAAATCAGAACGATCCAGCGCCTGAACTTTTTTCAGTTATGGATCATTTCCAAATCCCCTCAATCCCAAGAGCTTTACCAGATTTCGCAATAACTGTACCTCCCTGGAGTCAGCCGATCACAAATATAAACATATCTCTCACAAAATTCAATAAAGCACAATATCCCCCAAACGTAGTACAAATAGTAAATAACACCATAGCGAGCTACACCGATCATGTATGCCTCTACACAGATGGAGCGAAGGCAAAAGGTTATCAGTCACCGGCGGCATGCTCCTTCGAAGTATCAAAAACAGCAGAGTCAGTCAGACTGCATGATTGCTGCACAGCACTGGACGCTGAAATATATGCGATTGTTTTCTGCATTCAACACTATACTGATACTAACCCCCAGTTCCAAAAGGCCCTACTTATAACTGACTCCTTAAATTCCCTTCAACTTATTTCAGAAATAAAACCCAAAAACCCCCTGATAAGAAAAGTCCACTACCTACTATACAGACTATCCCACCTAAACTCTGAAATATCCTTCCTATGGGTGCCGGCCCATGTAGGAGTCCCAGGTAATGAGCGCGTCAATCGAGCAGCTCAGGCGACACTATTCTCTCCAATGCCATGTAATCCCCCTCTTCCCCCCACAATGGCCCATTTATTTATGCACCGAACTGGCGAAGAATGGCAGCAGGGATGGAAATCCGCAAGTACATTCCTCCGAAGCATAAAATCAACCACAGAACCCTGGTGGCCCATAGACGAAATTTCTCGCAGAGATTTTTCTGTCTTGAATCGCCTCCGAACAGGTCACACAACCCTTTCGCACGGGTATATCTTCACGGGACAAGCACCCCCAAATGTCTGCTTCTTCTGTGGTCAACCAAGCGCCCCGTCTACATCTCACCTCCTTCTCGAATGTTTCTCTTTTGCGGCACCAAGATCCACCTATTTCACTACCACCTCTATCTCTAAGATCTTATCGAACGTTCCGTCTACGGTCGCAGCTATGTTGGCTTTCGTGCGTAGCAGCGGCCTATACCATAGAGTTTAACCTTCCTAAGTAGGTTCCATGTGCTGTAATAGCCTCAGTAGTTAAAACACAGCGCATGGAAATCCTCACTATTATTTTATTAAAAAAAAAAAAAAAAAAAAAAAAAAATATACGTACCACTACTAAAAATTATCCCTTTTAATATGCAATCGGTTATATGTCATTTGTTTTTAGCAATTAAAAGCCACTTACGAACGGTGCACACGCTCACACGGGTCCACACTCAGTCTACTACACCGGCTCGACGCAGTTCGAATCGGAGCGTTAATTAAAAAAGTTACTGCTCACTCAATTCCAATTGAAGAAGCAAATGTCATGTACGTTTCTTTTGTAAAATTTTCCGATCTTTCGAATTGCGCTATCAGTCGTTTCTAAAAAATTGAAATAAATAAGTTATTAATAAAAAACTACATTTTTGCACCTAAATTGTTAAATAAAAAATATAGCACACATTTTCTCGCTGCAGCATTTTGATATGTTACTTCTACAGACTTTTCCGAACACGTTCCATTTAGAATCATCGATCGGGGAATTTTTCCGAAGTGAAAATCTAATTTGACTTCCCTATAGTGGATAGAACGCTTGACTTCCGTTTCGGAGGTCTTGGGTTCAATTTCAAGCGATGACTGAATGTGCGCGCTAGTTTAGTATACAGCAGTAAGACACATTTGGGCTGCATTTATAACAAGCGACTATAGTCAGTTGCAAATGTAGTCGTGCGTGTGCGTTAGCCTCGCATAGAAATATTCAATCGGCGAACAATCGCATCAACGTGAGCAGGCTAGTCGGCTTGGTTCGCCTCGCCGCTGATAACCTTTCTCACGTTAATCGGTACCACAGCAGCCAGTTCGTGCTCCGGCCACGTGCTTCTCAACTTCCATTTTATTTTTCTTCTAATTCTCCTACGAATTAGAAAATGATTTCATACTCATATCGAGGCAGAATAATAATAATAATATACATATATATATCGTTCAAAAAGTAAGGTCCCACCCATGTAAAACCGGTTAGAATACACTTGTGGGAGGAGACGTGATCTCATTTTGTAGCTACAACATTCAAGTTTAAACTAGTCCAATCCGCAATACTGTATGTTTTTTCGTTTTCGAGTTACGTGAATTAATTGTGAGTGGAATTCTGAAAGTTGCCGACGACTACGAGGAGTGCTCAGTTATTCGTTTTTTAAACTATAAAAAAATTGTACCAATTGAAATTCATCGATCAATAATAAAATTTTATGGTCCCCTGTGATGAGTATTTAACATGTTCGTAATTGGTGCCGTGAATTCTGAGGAGGTAGAACGAATGTAAAGAACGATAGTCAGACCATCCGTAATGAACTGGTACGAACGAAGAAATTCTGCGATCCGATCGCTGCCAGACTATTTCCGATTTTCTTGACCAGTTTCCGAATGTGTCACGAGGTACCATGGAAAAAAATTCGAGACCGATAAGGAATTGAAAAATTTCGTTCTTACCTAGTTACAAAATTTGGCGGAAAGTTTCTATGAGGAAGGAAATTAATTTCTCGACTCGGCAAATGCTGAAATTTAAAAGATGAATATGTGGAAAAGTAAATAAAAGCATGCTGAATTCAATGCAGGTGTCCGTTTTTTTCTAGCTTTCGAAAATAAAAAATAGGGAAACTTACTTTTTGAACGCCCCTGCTATATATATATACACCCTGTCATGAAAGTATCGGGAATTGTTAAATAAAACGAACAATTTTTAATTTTCATCCAAATTTATTTTGTCACCTTCAAAATAACATCCATTCGAAGCGATGCACATATGCCAACGCTTTTTCCACTCGGCAAAGCACTTCTGATAGGCGGTTTCCGGGATGGCCTTTAGCTCTCGCGTCGCATTCGTCTTGATGTCATCAATCGATTCGAAGCGCATTTCCCGTAGCGGAAATTTGAATTTTGAGAATAGGAAGAAGTCGCAGGGTGCTAAATCTGGTGAATACGGCGGTTGTTCGATGATATTTACCGAGTGTTTGGCCAAAAACTCATTCACAATTAAGGCTTTGTGAGACGGCGCATTATCGTGATGGAGAATCCAAGAATTGTCGACCCACAAATCGTTACGTTTACGACGGATAGCCTCTCTCAAACGTCTCAAAACACTTAAGTAAAACTCTTTGGTGACTGTCTGTCCGGCTGGCACATATTCATAGTGTACCACGCCTCGAATATCGAAGAAAACAATCAACATGATCTTCACCTTCGATCGGCTTTGGCGAGGTTTTTTCGGCTTTGGCGCACCAATTGGCCGCCATTCGGACGATTGCTGGTTCGTAAGCGTGTCGTACTCGTACACCCATGTCTCGTCACCAGTAATTATCTTTTCCAAGAAGGTAGGATCCAAATTGGCTCGATCCAGCATGTCTGCAGCTACCTGTTCTCGGTACTTTTTTTGAAAGAAATTCAGGTCTTTCGGAACAAGCCGAGCCGCAACGCGTTGCATACCCAATTTTTCGTGCACAATCGTACGTACGCTCTCGTGTGACATGCCCAATCCATGAGCCATCTCTCTCAAGCTCACATGACAATTTTCAGCAACGATTTCCTTGATTTTATCGACGTTATCATCGGTCACACTCGTTGAAGGCCGTCCAGAGCGAGGCATGTCTTCGACCGTCTCCCGACCATCCTTGAACGCTCTGTACCACTCGTAAACCCGCGTTTTTGATAAAGCAGATTCACCAAAAGCCTCCTGTAACATTTTCAGTGTATCGGCACAAGAAATTTCGTTCGAAACACAGAATTTAACACAAGTACGTTGTTCAATATTTTCACTCATTGTAAAACTTCGACAAAACACTTCAAGGTCGACTGATTTTAACAGCTGCTGTAAACACACTGGTTGACAGATCGCGCTAAAAATAGGCATCATAATACAAAACAGTTGTACCAACCTGGAAAAAAAAAATTATCTGCCTAGCTATTACCCGGGAGATTTAAATTGACAATTCCCGATACTTTCTTGACAGGGTGTATATATACTTGACCCCTCTTGCTTTCATTTCTGTCTCTTTCTCTTCTATACTTTGTATAAAATGATAAAAATTTACAACGTAATTCTTACCGGCATCAACACAAAAAAAATAACATAATCACAAAAATCCTATCCTACCATTTAACTTTTATTACATAAAATTAAGGCATTTTTTAGTTACATTTTTCGTTACATATTTCGTTACATATTTCGTTACATAAAATTGTGACATTTTTTTTAATAACAATAACAAAAATCCTACAAAATATAACAAACGTTACATAAAATTGGGCATTTTTTCTAATGGGGGGTAGCCTAAGAATTACGTTCTAATTAATATATATATCAGGGGCGGATCCAGGAGGACATTTGGGAGAAAGAGGGATTTTATAATTACGTAAAATCTTCTACGGTAGGCAGTAGATCTGAGAAATACCCCTTGTTTCATAAGGAAAATCAAATAGCGACCTTTATAGAAATTTAAAAATGTTTTAAAAATACATAATTGTTACAATTTTTAAATTTAAATTTAGTTTTATTTTTAGCTGAAAAATAAAACGAAATTATAAGATTCTAGCTAAAATGGTAGTTTAGGAATAGTAAGAAAGATAGTATTTTTATTAGACTTTACATCTTTTTTATTATTGTGAGTAATCCGATCCGAATTCTTTGTTCGTGAGCAAGTTTAAATATATATATTTCTCACTAAACTATTTTTAATTAAAATTACAAAATAGAAATTAAAAATAAATAAAAATGGCAAAAGATCGACGACAGTTGTATTTAAAATAGAATAAAAAAGGAACATTAATAGTTTTACTAGAAAATAGTATTTAATATTAATTATTAAAATCCGTAGGTAAAATTCATACAAATATTTTATAGCATAAATCAAGTTTCTCTGTTATAACAAATTTTTTCATAGAGGCTTTGGTTCTTTGTGGGGGGGATAGAAGACCTTTCCCTCCCGTGGATCCGCCACTATATATATATATATATATGTATATATGTTATTGGCGAATCCTGATTTTTTCTGGAATTAACTCGATACACAATTGCGTGCACTACTACGTAAACAAAACAAATTAAAAAGTCACTTTTTTTAATATTTTGAAGAATAAAAAATTAAAATTATGTAAAAGAAAATGAATAGATATTTTTTTTTTTGTTTCTTTTTATTTAACGACGCTCGACAGCTTGATAATTTACGTCATCACTGTAAACTACAATATAATTTATTATAAATATTACATGATTTTAGAACTTATAGTAAGATGCTAATATTATTCGCATTGTCGGCTAACATATAATTAATGCTTAAATTATTACAACCGTGACAGGTCCGTCTTTCTTTTTGGTATTTGGGACAAATATGTGGAGTACTGACAGTTGACATTGACATTCTGAGGCAGTTTGGTGTTTTGAAAAAGGTAGTTATGCGTCAATCTGGTGTGTCTAACTTTCAGTCGAGCTATTACGACCTCTTCTATGCGGTTTTGCCGAAGCGGCATTCGCCAGTTCGATAGCAGCGGTTTAACGGCATATAATTTGGTTCGACAAAAACATTGTTCCCATTCTGCTTGCCAACGATCCTTTACTTTTTCGTATAGGTCAGCGTTGATGTGTTTAGAAGCGGTTATGCTAAAGCTAGGTGTTGATGTATTTTCATGTATGGTTTCGGGTAGCTTTAATTCGGCGCATAGGATTTTGCTTCTTACGCTTACCGGTCGCGGCACCGCAGGTTTTGATTTATATGATTCTAGGAAGGCGGAGTGAATTGTTTTTTGTGTATGTTTTCTTGCATGGGAAGAATAAAAGCGTGAAAAAGTATTTTATCGTCAGGAGGTTCCGGCGGTCTGAGAATTTCAGTAGGTCGATTTCCGCGAGTAAGCTTGATATAGGGCTGGATCTGAGGCTTCGTACAATGTACCGATTAGCTGTATTTTGAATTATGCCCAGATCAGTAAAGAAAACAGTTGTTTTTGGCAGACGGTCCTCGTATAAAAGAATAACTTTTGCAGCGCGCAATGATCGAATCACCAGTCAGATCGGTTGCCATATTATTATTAGTACCTTTCGCGAAAGTAAATTACGTAAAGTTGAATTAATTTCGATTAAATTTCAAGTTTACTTCTCGTATCATCACCAAAGGAATCATCGACAGAATACACATTTCCGGAAGCTATCATCACCGGGTTTCTTTTCATAGACAGATTCCCCTCCCAATGTCTTTGTCCACTCTCTTATCGTTTCCACCATGACTTTTGTACTGATCTTTATCCGTCTCTTTTCTCCAATCCTAACTCTTTTTACCTCGCTATACAACCCTCTCCACCTACTTCTTCCTGGTTTAATAATTTTCCCTACATCAGCCGTTCTGTTATTTCTTCCATAATTCGCCTCCGCTTTAATCACAGTCTGCTTCCTGCTTCCCTCTTTCGTTTTAATATTGTTCAGTCTCCCTTGTGTCCCTTCCATCCTCCTATCTTAAATTTGACCTGTGATGTAAATCACCTCCTATTCGAATGCTCATCTATCTCCTCAGAACGTGCAGCTCTTTATTCTAATTTGCTTGGCCTTGGCCTCCCGACCCCTTACTGTGCCCACTACATTCTTTCTCTTCCTTCTCTTTCTGTTATTCCTATATTGGCTATCTTTATTTCTTCTGTTTCTAATCGCTTCCTGATTTAACTTTCAAGTCCCTACGTTTCACTATTTGTTAGTCCTTTGTGCTGGGTAAATGTCCTAAGTTGACGCGCCCAAGATAAAAAAAAAAGGGTTTCTGTGTCACCGCCGACAAACAGTGATAGGTACTATTTTATATTTATTTTTTACTGTCGTTGTTTTTCGTTGTCACATACGTATAATAATTATAATTTAAAATTGCTTTTCAGTGGTCGACCGATAACGAAAGATTTATGTGCGTTATCGGTAAATATATAGATAAAAATTCCAACTGATTATTTCGAATTAATAATATGTAAGAATAAAAATAATTCAATTCAATTCAATTCAATTATGTACAATCTTAAATATTAGAGTAACTAAAATATGTTTACCACAAATGCGCATTGTTGCGCGAGCAGTGGTGAATATTATTATATAACTATTTATTACAAAAACCAACCTAGTTATTGATTATTGGCTGTCGTTTACAAAATTTCATCTCATTAAATATTAAATATTGTGTACAGATGTAAATAACAGTATAAAATATGTAAAGCACAATTACCATAATGAATAAAATAAAATCCACGATTTCGAAGACATCTCGTAGTTAGCATCCCTGATGGCTCGAGTAACAAACGGTAAACGTTTCATTTAGCATCTCTGGCGGGGATCTAAATTCATCAACGTCCAAATTTATCGTTTCAATCCTTTATTCATTGATTATAATATCTTAGACATTTATTACATTATATTCACTTTACATATATTCTGTAATCTAAGCTTATTCTGCTTTAAATGTAATATATCTAATTCCTTAATTTAGCATATTCATACTTACCTACAGGCATGGGCGTTGCCAAGGGTGGCAGGGAAGGGCTGTTGAGCTCCCCCTGGAGCCTCGAAACTTTTTAATCAACTGGCCATGGTGAGTATTCGTAGGCGCGTAATCACGGACAGTTTGGAAGACTTTTAAAATAAAGTAGTAGAGCAATTTGCCAGAAACCCACGAAAATTATGTTTTAATTAGGATTTTATTCTTCTTTGATAAGATATTAAGCCTTTAAAAATTTTAATTTTATTTTTCCTATAACTCATATTCCCTTTCTATCATCTCCCCCCCCGGGGGGCTCATCGGCTGGCGACGCCCATGCCTAGAGACTCTAACCTCATTTAGCTAATAAATACTACGTTGAATTGACAAACCGAAACAATGCGAAATGTAAGAACCACATGACAGATTTTATTCCAGTCCCACCCCTACTCCTTTCTCACCGCCGCCCCTTTCTTATTCATTGCATCGTGCAATCAACCATATTTTTTGTCTTATTCTTCCATATGTGTAAATTTCCTTCGTTCCCATCTCCAGCCGTTATTCCCCTACTTCTTTCCTTTATACTTTCTATCTCCGATCGCCTCAGAATCTGAGTAGGTGATCTAAGTCCATGTAGTTGGGCCAGTGTTAACACCGAGCCCATTTAATAAAAAAAAAAAAAAAAAAAAATAGTTCTATCAAAACTTTCTCTTTCCCACTACCGATTTTATTATTGATCCCTTTGGGTCTTATAAAACATAATTGATCATAATTTCTGGTCCTATAAAACCTTTCCCTTGTCGGTAAACTTCTTTTTTCTGTTCCAAATCTTACTAGTTTATTGTAATAAAAAAAACATTTTTGAAGATACTTCATTGTTGTTATCCCACCCGGTAGTATTTGCTACCAAATTCGCTCTTTTCCAATTCGGTAGAACTACCTTTAAATATCTTTTAGGTAACTTGCTAACTATCTTCAATTCCGTTTTTTTTGCCTCTTCCAAAATTTCAATTCCGTATCTAATCTGGGACAACAATAATGCTTCAAAATAGAGTTTCCTGGATTTTATAACTTGTTTTTTAATTTATATAAAGTCCGTATGGTTTGTCTGATTTTTCTGGCGATATTATCAATATTCTCTGCATTTTAATTTATCTATTTAACGTTGACGTGGTGTCTACCGAAAATTGTGATTTCGATGTTAATATGAATCACGAAAAATCTTTGCGTGTTGTTTTACCAAATTATTAGTTATTTTTGTTAAAAGTGAGGGCAACGATCGTTGAGCTCTATTTGTAGTTTTTTAATTATGGTTTCTGTCGCTACCTCTGTGGCTTTATATAAAATGACGTAGACCTTATATCAATATTATTACCTATTTAGAAGTCTCCTATCGCAATCATGTTTCATCAAAAATATTCAAAAAATAACTTTTTTTTTTTTTTATACCCCCTTGGATTTGATACCAGAGAGCATTCAGCAAAATGAAAGAGATGTATGAAACAGAATGGAAATTATACTTTCTATTTTATCGACAATGGAATCAAGGAACACCTCTAGAACAGGAACAACTGAGAGAATAGGCAGAGGAAGAACATAAGAGGCGTTGAAAGGAGCAGGAAGACCAAGCTTTAAATGATGATAATAAAGTAACTCACGCTCACGAGATAAACCAGAACACTCGAAGAACACGTGATTCTAATTCCTGCCATCTTACACTTTAGCACTCTGTTTATGTTTCTCTTTTCGCTAATCCTAATTCCTTTTATCTCTTGATTAACCTTGCTCCTATTTCTCGTCCTCGGTTCAATGATTTCCCCAATTTGCGTTGGTCCATAATTACTAAACTATCTCGCCCCCGTTTCTCGCATAGTCTCCTTCCTTCTTCTCTAAATCGCTTTTCTTTGGCTGCATCTCCCTTTTGTTCATTGGATCCTGAAGGTTCACAGTATGTTTGTGATGTGAAACATAACTTTGAAATTTACAAGCTGCCTCTCAATAACCATTAAAATCCTGTCACCTTTTTATTTTTTATTATGGCCTGGACTGCTATTCATTTAGCCATCCATCGTTCCCTGTCACTTCGCCTATAATTAATTCCTTTTTTTTTTTTTACATACTATTTGAGCTATTATTTTCCAAGTTTTTTTAATATTTGTTCCTAGCAATTCTTTCTTTTCTCTTGTCTTATTTCATCTTTTACTAATTTTCTGTACTTGTCATACAGTTCTTTACATCCCCTATTGGAACTCTTTACATCGTTCAGTATTTTCCTGTTCATCTATGCTACTATAGAGTTGTTTCTCCTCCCAGCCTTCGTCTGCCTTACGATCTTGCACTGGTCATGAAGCTTCTTAAAGGCTATTTTTATATTATTGATTATTTCTTCCACTCCGCCCTTCTATAGTATTTCCCGCCACGGATAAATCTCTAATTTTTCATTTAACAAGTTATACTTCCTACTTTCGCTCGCTTCCTTCTTAGCTTTGTAACTTCCCGTATATTGATGCGAAATTTTTATCTTTATGATACTTTCCGTTCCTTTCTCTGCTGAATATCTGATAAAATTATTATATCTATACAAGATTTTGTTGTGATACCCCTGGTATTACCTTCTCTCTTGGTGCTCCTTTAATTAACCATATCCTCCAGTGCTTTGTCGTGATATTCCAAAACTGTTCGTTTACTTTACTGCCGACATCAGTGTTAATATTAATATTTCCGCACATTGTAAATGCTGTATTTCAGTTCATTCTTTTCAGCATCTCATCTAATTCCTTAAAGCTGTTTATCGACGGCCTTTATATTGTTATTAAGTAAATTGTTTTATTGGAACGAAGTTCTTATACGCGGCTTGTCGGTCGGAGTAAACTGGCAGAAAAGGCGAGGTAACGAAAATCGCGCTAATACGTCATCCGGTAAGCTACCTTTACTCTGTCCCTTTCTATTATATACGGGTGTGTGCGTGTGCGTGTGTGAGTGCGATCGAGCGAGTATCAAGATTCGAGCAGCAAGCATCGTACGCGGTCAGCTGTATAAGCCCAATTCTAAACACGCGTACATTTTATGAAATTTGAAAATTGGCGCGTTTTTTTTGTGCGACGTTAACACATTTCAACCAGTCTGATAATTTATTTAGTGTTTTTGTTTTAATTAATTCAAACTGGATTCGTATTTTTTGTTTTTGTTTTTGTTTTATTTCATACGGGATTTATATATTGTGTGTCATTTTTTATCGCATACTTTATGAATGACATTATACATGTATATCTACCAAAAAATAAAGAAACTTCGTTCCTACCGGGTGTCCCCCTCCAGACACCACTTCTCGTTTTTCTTCATTATACTTTTTTTTGTCGTAATGCTGTCAGCAACAAAATTCCCCATCTGCAACATTTATACATTAAAAACCTTTGTCACCAATATCATTTTGTTCCACCACTATGGTTTGTTGGTTTCTGTAGAATACATTTTTCGTAGTATTCCCTATACCTCATGTTTATTTTTCATTTATATTTATTTCAGCAAGTACTATAATAGCCTGATTACGTGCTTGTATTAAGAATTCGTCCCAATTACTATTACTTATAATATTTAAATGAATTATAATGATAAGGTTCCCATTAATTTCATCTATCCCCCCTTAAAATAATTATCTATATCAATTTTAAGAGATGAAGGAGGTAAATTGTTTAATTAAAAAAACATAAAATCTAGATAGGATCCATGGGCGTCGGGAGGAGGGTGCAGGAAGGTGCACCTGCACTCCCCTGTCGGGAAGGAAAAAATACACAGAAAAAGATTAAGAACATTTTTTTTATTAAGGCACCGTTTGAATAAAAACTTAAGGCGTCTGGATTGCTGTCCAAATTTGCTTATCACCTTATCGATAAGTTCAGTGTCCTCTTCTGCTCTTTTCCTGTGAACACTGAGCATGCACAGGCCGCTTAGCGTTGGGTTCCCCATCGTTGACCGATTCCAAGTCTTAACATGCCGTAACGTGCTAAATGTACGTTCAATGCTACATGTTGTTGCTAGAATAGTTGAACTAATTTTGATTGCCTCACATACCGCTGGGTAAAACGGAGTGGCTCGAGCAATAAAATCTGCGTATTCAACAATGGATTCATTTAAAGCCGCATCACTTGCTTCATTGTTCTTCAGTATCTCGTACCACGTGGCAGACTCGGCAATAAAATTATGTAGAAAACCTCCATAACGATTCTGATACATCTTCTGCTACATCTAAAAATGAAGATTTATCTAATTTTCTGATATTTTCTGGGTGGAGCTGCATAAGTGAAAATGCGTTTTTGTGTGTTGAAGAAAATCGATTTCTCAGAGAAGAAATGATAGAATCTAAATACGGGATGAAGATAGATATTCTGAAAAATTCTTTTACATTTCCAGATAGTTGATTTGATCTCTGAGCCTGCCTCGCCGCTACTCGAGAACGCTTAAATTCAACATCCAATTTTTCGAGAATTTTTTGAGCTTTCTTGAAAATGACCGAAAACTATATGGAGGCATTATCGCGGTGAAACTGAAGCACGTCCGTTAATTTATTTACGTGATCGTGTTCGCCTTTATGTTCATATTTACTTCTTGTAATTGGTTGCAGCAGACGGGCTCAAGTTTGGCAGAATAGGCAGCAATTACTACGAGTGTCACAATATATGTTGGAGCTGTTGCAATCATGTATAGCTGACATGCTTTGGTTTTCCTTTTTTAAGAGTTCTCTGCGTTATGCGAAAGTTCTAAAACTGGTGCAATAGTTAGAAAGTTTTCAGAAAATTTTGTACTTTGCTGTCCAACGTGTTTCACAAAAGAAAGGTATATTTGGAATTTTAAATTTATTCTCTCTAAAAAATTTGTGGTATCTTTTGCAGTCCTAGCAGTATTTCTTACTTCTCTGACATCGTTCAGATCATTGATGACAAGATTCAATGTATGGCTTGCACAGCGGAAAAAAAGAGCTGAAGGATATTTGTCATTAATAATTTTCTGAACACCTTCGTATATTGCCATTAATTGAACGTACAGAAAATCTCATAGGGAAGCGAACGCTCTACAAAAGAGGTCTCTACAAAAGTATGTATTGTTCATTTTATGAGTTTTATTAATTAGCGAGTTATAAAATTAAGAAGAAAAAAAAAAGTTTCCTCAGTTCTTCAAACTTTGACCTTCAATATCTTTTAAATGGTTAGATTAGTGGAAAAAGTGTAAGATACCTATTTTGTAGAGCATACAATTTTCTATAAAAATATGTGTTAAGATTTGTCGTACATTTAATTAATGGCAAGATATGAATTTTTTGATATTGGACTGACGGAAAAATGGAAAACTTTGATGAGGAGGACCTTCCTATTAATATTAAGAGCTCATATTTCGAGATAATTTTCTGGAGGTGCATAGCAACCAATTTTTCGGTATCGGAAGAAATAGTCGATTGTTTTGACCCACCCTAGTGTGTAGATGCAGATGCACCTCCCCGAATGTAATCTTTGCGGCGCCCATGATAGGATCTAAAGGTCAACAAAGGTAGAGTAGTTTGGATTCAAACAGAACGGTAAGATTTGGAATTACATGCGTCAAACTAAAGACAAAGACAAGAATTTTTGCAAGTTTTAAAGGAAGCAATTTGGAAGAGTCGGGATATAAAGAAAGGAACACCGGTCCAACCTATATAGAAGCGATGTAAGAAAAGAGTCATCATTTCAACTGTACGACGTGAGTGATTTTAAAAATGTCATTCCTTCGAGACTAAAAGCATAAGGATAATTAATATGTTCATTTAAGAAATACTCCTAAATACCAAAAGCAATCAAAAAAGCGGATAGAGCTTAAGGTTTAATTAGTGAAAGACTGGATGAATAATAAAAATCGCAAAAGAGAATTTAGGAAAAAAGTTAGTAATGTTTTTGTTTGTTTTTTTGTTTATTTTTTTAATGGGTTTTTCAGCGAGGACACTAGCCCAAGAAATGGAAAGAGGAGAAAATAAATTTATATTCTTATGCGCTTACAGGGGGTGTTGTATTCCTGACGGACGACGATCTAATACTCGAGTTGATTGTATTTTAATAAAGAGACTAACGAACTTAATATCTCGTTTATTATTTTAAATTACGATTACATCGGAGACGTCGCGATTACGCGAACTGATCAATTACCGATAATCCTATGTCCTAAATTACCACCGATTAAAATAGCCAAAGATAAACTTTAGTGTCAACCGGGCAGATTCGGTATCGAACAGTTCGGGTAACGCCCTAGGATACAAATCTGAATTCTGCATTAATAATTGGTCTATATATATATTAGTCGCGCTCAACCGATACGTGACGTAATTCAAAATACAAGCGAGCGAAGGTTTATAAATAAGCCGCAGAAAAAAAAAAGAGAAGGAAAATAGCGAAGTGACCAGCATAAGTTTTACTTAGTAGAAGGGAAATAGCGAAGTGAGTGCTCCGGCCAGAGTAATTAACTTAGTCAGCGAGATAAATAAAAATATTTTAGCGACGCTGCGTTTCGAAATGAAAAGTTCCGATGACCGACACACAACAAGGGGATAAAAAGAATTCAAGGACAAAGATAACTAAAGTAGAGGGAAATGAGAGAATACAAACAGCATTATAAGGAGCAGGGATATTAAGTTTTAATAGTGAAGAATAGGACTGCTGCTCAGTACAGAAGTCCGCACGTTCAAATAAAATGTGGTGAGCATCTCACTAGGAAAGTATATGGATGGTGGATAAAAGGGACAGAATGGAGTAAATATGAAAACCGAAAAAGTGATGCAGGAACGATGGTTAAAGCGAAAAGGCAACAAATAGCAGTGATTGTAGAGCGTTTAAGAGGGCACAAGTATCAAGCAAACTATAGACGAGGAGGAAGGCTGTAAATGGAGGCAGGATTAGAAAATGAAGAACAAGATTTGAGCCATAATTTGGAATGAGCGACTGAAGAAAAAAGAGCAATATTATGGGTTGAAAATGCGCCTAAAAATACGCCCTTGGAAATAGAAGAACGAGCTAAAGAATCGACAATTTCATTGTGTTCAATACCTAAGTGACCAGGAATCCACAAAAGATCGACTTCGATCGAGTGGAGGAGGTAAGATTCATGAATGACGGAGCGTATAAAATGTATTACGTAATCGGAAGAGGGGATGATATACTTTGCAGAACAACAAAAATCCGAAATTACGAACATTTTATAGGAAATTAATTAATGAGAAAACAAAGAGAAGAGCGCGCGTAGAATTGCAATCGATTCCACATAGAAAATTGAACCAAAGAAAGGAAGCTTAAAAGATTCAATTCAAAGAATATTGGAAACAGCATTTTCCATATCGGTCGATGAACTGCAGAACTCTATAACGGTATCTGACCTGTTATTCTTCTATGCAAAACTGGAGGTCAAAAGTCAATATTACTAAATTTTTAACTTATTGGTCACTAAAAAAAAGTAAATCGTATCTACTTTTATTATCGTCACGAGCGCAATCCCGCAGAAGAATGCTAATGCGGAATCTGCGCGGTCAATATTGAAAAGAGTGAAAAGTCAGATCGTGGCTCGAAAAAATTATATTGTTCCAAATAGATATCGATGTAGACATTTTTCAGCTGATGTACGAGTAAACAGGGTAAAACAACGCAATAAAATAAAATGAAAATGATACGAGAGAAAAGTTCATCGTTCACACCTCTTTGTGTTTGAATTAGATAAAATTATACTAAAAAATTAAAATACAGAATTTTCATTAGGCATTAAAATCGTTCCGGCCAGAATCACAGCAGTGTTTTCTTTCTGATTATCAGTATGACGTCTCGATCATCGATGAGTCGGAAAAATTACTGATTTTTAATCCTTTTCGGCATTTTATTTGTTTACGTGTGTATTAGAGCAAGAATATTCGCTCAGTTCGCGGGAACTTGGATACAAATGACATATGGGATAATTCGGACGATTCCACAGTCCGTTTGTAGTTTCATCATAAATTGTAACATTTACAAAACAAATAAATAATTTTACAATTAGACAGAGGCGTTCCAGACGAAATTTCATAATCGAAAGGTGAGGTGTCCTTAGCTGACGCGCAGTACTAAATGGACGATACAGTAATATTATCAGTCCGACGATCGATTCGTTCACTAAAACTGCGAAATGATTTTAACTAGTTTCCTTCGGTATCACACTGGCGTATTTGTTTTGCCGTTATCATGTAGTAAAGTAGTACGTCGTCGATATAGTTCATGAAAGTTACATCAAACAACTGATAAGAACTGAACCGAACAGATGATAATACTGTGAAAGATTTTTGTTTTTCTAATTGCAAAACGAGTAACATTAAAAATACGTTGCACCGATGTGCATATTGATATTTACACCAGACACTTACTCATCCATGCGGTGTCACTCCAACATTGTATCCATTATGTATGGTTATTGTTTCTTTTAGTTTCACCGTTTCAAACAGAGTTTTGTAAAATTGTATAGTGCTCGTTTTGATTTCGAATTTTATGTTAATAATACGTTCTAAATAATAATTCCAAAATGTCGGAAGGCGTAATAAATCAGGTAAATGGTAAAATTTATTTAAAAAAATAAAATAAACATAATATTTATTTTAAAAGTAGTTTTAGCAGTCTCCTCGCTTAAAATTTGACCCTTTTTCAATAAAGTTGACTGTTCTTTTTATTCGAATTTTTTTTTAATTATCGCTTTTTTTCTTTTTTAATTTTACATGTGCAATACTATCGTTTCGTGGCTTTTATTATCGTTTATTCAATGAATAATATTGCGAGTCCGATACAAAAACTTATCTTTTACAAGAAGCTTTACAAGCTGAAAATAATAGTCGATAAATTAAAAACTCTACAGGTAAACCTTTGATATCGATCAAATACCGCAGATGTAATTCTTGCTCGTAGACGAAAATGGTACACATAGTGTATTACGGGGAAGCGAAATTAAATTCTATATGTAAAAGGAAAAAGATCGCCCAAACACTCACATACGAAGTGTGGTCATGTTAAAATTTTTAGTATTTTCAATATACCGCAGCGGGAGGTTACCCGGCTTTAACCAGCCATGCTACGGTTTAATGGACTTAAAACTTGCAAATATATTTTAGTTTTTCGAATAAAACTGTAGCGAAAACCGGAATTCTCACTGATATTTTGTATCACTTTATATGTATATCCTACGAAAATATGAATTAGATAACGATGTGATGGTACGGTAGTTAATTTGCTGGAGGTTTAAACGGTCAATTACTAACGTGTGATTGCCAACACGGAGAACGACCTAAAGGGAAATTAGTTAAAATAACGCATAAGAAGAACGTAATAATTTGTTTTAATGATGAAAACTATTAATTTTCAATTTCTCCCGGATAGATGCTAAAGGCTGCCTTTGATTTTGACGAAAATATCGCCTTCTTTCTGGATTTAATAAACGGTAAGAAAGATCATCAAGAAGCTTGTTCTATGGGGTTGAGTTAATGGGAAACGTCAGAGGGGGCGTCGTGTTCCATGTCGTTGTACTGACTAAATAAAATATTCAACAAACATGCCGATTATTGATGCAATGCATGCAGCAGAGGATCGTGATGCGTGGCGAAACATCGTTGATGGGGCTGCATGAAAGGTTACGACGTTCGGAATCGAACTACGACAAAGAAGAAGAGGAGGAATATGAATTTTCTAGTTTAAAACAAAAAATTGTTTCCAGTAAATTAAAAGTTTGCTATTTTATTGTTTTAGCAATGATCAATACACTATCGTAAATGATTTTTTTTTTTTTTGTGATTTAGTTTTGTAATCGCAGAGATAAGTTCGGAATTAATAGTTTATTTTTTTCCCCCGATAAAAATCACATTTAATTTGGCCATAATAATAATCGGGTTAATTAAATCTGTACAAATTTGTAGAGATGATAAAGGCTCCAAAAAAAAAAAAAAAAAAAAAAACAGAAATATTCAATTCACCTTCATGAAAACGGATTACTCGCTATATTTCTCCAGTATTTAAGATGACAACTATTTTAAACTCCTGAACTTGTTTATTCATTTTTTACGATAAACAACTTGTTAGAAACCTATTAATGGGATTAAACTGTAAAAATCGGTTTCGGAGACGTTAGTATTCGCGGTATCGTTGACGACAATCAGGGTACTCTTCGCGTGTTAATTATGTAACATTACTGTAAACACTGATTGTCATTAATTTTGGTTTTTACAAGTGAGAAAAACAAACCATATATTATTTTTGTCAATAATGAAGTTCTGAAAGTCGATTTTTTCCTTCTTTTTTTTTTTTAAATAACTGTAAAAGGCCCCCCACAAGGCCAATGCCTATATTGTGGGTGCCCAAACACTTACTATCGTTTATTGTATAAATATAACGTATGCAATGTAATATCAACGTCCGACTATAAGCTAAGCTATTACTAATATTATACATATCGGCATATCTACTGGAATAGCCACAAAACCACGAACGCGTGAAAAATAAAACAATAATCTTTGTAAATCAAGCTACATCTTATACCCTATTAACAAAACGTATACACTTCCGCTCGGGAAATTTATAACTAATAATATTATTATACAGAGTATCACCGCAAACATATCCCATACAAGCAACCAGACAGTACAATCAGGCAGAGTACAACACAGAAGAAATAATCATATCCATTAACGCTATTAATGTTAAAAACAGAACAATATATCCGAATAACGGCTAACGCAACATTGTTAACTATAATAAATACTCTATATATCGAAATAGGTAATTATGCTCTATTATGCCACCGAATGCACGCAAACCCGAGAATATCCTTCTATATTGTATTTGGAGGGTGACCAAGAAACTGGTAAATTATTACTCCTATCCCTTTGCTATTAACGAAATTTTTATTTTTTCCTTCCAAACTGCTAAATGCTGTTCTGCCCAGATTTCCTTTGGCACTTTTAACAATAAATTCATCAATACATTTTCTTCGACATTATCTACTTTATTATTTACGTATGAGATTGGCTTATGTCTGTTATTTGTAGTATAGTTTAATACTTTGCATTTATGCATAAATAATAAAAAAGATATTTATAATGAAGTACATTTAAAATCCAACACGACCTTTTTCTCAATACAGTTGAAATTTACATTCCACACATTTCTTTAGTTATTATGAAGGTCACGACGTAACTAGACTATATTTAAAATTATAATAGAAACCCATTGCATGATTCAAACGTAAACAATGTTGTTTGTTGCTAGGAAAATAAAAATTATACTCCTTTTCTTTATATTCTTCATTCAACGTCGTATTAATGCCGACCTTTCCTAACTTTTGAATGGTTACACAACACACACGGAAAGGGAAACAAAATTAAATGGTTGAAAGGTTTCTATTTGTTTATTATTTTCGGGCTCGTCAACTATCTGCCCCCACACAATCATTGATAGAAAAGAAGAGATAATCAATCATAAAGAAAACACGTTTTTGCAACAAAAAAGATTTTGAAATGATTTTTCTATTTTCTGTGCTCCAAACATTTTACCCCAAAATACTTTTTGTTCTATTTAATACTATTTCTTTTTGTTAATCAATGAAAAAATTAAATAAAAATAAAGTATATATTTTTAATTACACATTACTAGTCTATTGAACTTTATTGATTATAATAATAACTCCTATATATCGCTCATTAAATAACATTAAGGTAAGTTGGAATACATTTTATGAGTACAATTTTAGAACGCCATATTTGTAAATAAGAAACTCGACTAAATAAGCATTGCTTTTGGAATACCGTTCAAATTATAGTAAACGTTAATTTGCGTTTTCTGCGAAATAGCGTTTTTTGAGTTATGACGTTATTGCGTATTTAATGAGCGATATATTTAAAAATAATACGAAATATAAATCTAACGTCAAAATTATAGCGTCGTAAATTAGTTGCAAATTGTTCAATGAATGCCGTGTCAAAGTAAGTAACGACAAAGAAATTAAAAATCAGGAATAAAATTATCTCTAAGCTTTCGCAACTTTCATTATTATATTTTTTGTTCCTTTTTTCTTTTCTTTTTTTTAATTTTTTCTTACATTTGTAATAATCGGCGAATTTATATTAGCGTATACATTTTTGAGGGACAAGTAAAAAAAAAGTCTGCGAAAACGATTTTAAAAATTCTTTCGTAATTAATGTTCTTTTTTTTTTTGAATTAATTAAAACATAAATTGCATTCTTTGTGATAACATGTTACAGTGTGTTCACTATAGTTTGTAGTATTCTATATTAACGCTAACAGGTCGCTGATAAAATTTTTAATGTCGCAGCTGAATAAGTCAATTATCAAATCATAACTACTATTTATTACAAACTCTTTACCATTCTCTATCGTTGTAGTGGTAAAATCGGGGTTATTTTTCAAGTAAGTACTACGATCCTCCCTTCCGCGCCGGTCTTAGCTAGACCGAGCTGAATTTTCATAGATAATGATAACAACTCAAACTGGATCCGGTTCTGACTACAGACCGGAATCAAACCGTAAAACCTTCTCAGCTATCCTCACCCCAAAAATCAAGCTATTATCTTTCCTTACATCATCGGAGTCTCGGCAACATACTATGCAAGTAAAGTAGGAGATAAAATCGGTGAAATCACTGCATGAAAATTTCTAAAGACCGGGTCAGAATGTACGTTAAAACGAGAGAAATTGCTGAAAAATTCGTGAACGAAGGATGAGCAGGAACATTCGAAAAACGCTACATACATATATGGAAAAAGAACGATTTAACTTAAATAATAACAATTAGCTTTTCTTTTCTTAAAAATAAAAATAACAAAAAAACTGCTCTATCGGTAGTTTCTTAGCAATAATATGGGTAATAATAAACTTTGTTTCCGTTTTTTTTTTTGAGATTTTTATATTGTATTTTAAATTCGACAGATTTTTGAAGCAATTCTGTAAACATCGGAACAATTGCAGAAATCACACTACTAGGTGGAGGGTGGAATCATCAGGAGAGTCTTTTAAGTGATCGTTAACAGACAATCATCAATAGCATTTATTCGCGAAAATTATATGTGTACAGCTCCGGCGATGTATGTCAACGATCATTGAAAGACCGAGAAATACATTTTCTCCGATTAATTTATTTACTAACTAATCGGGACAGGTTCGTGTATGGTTTGAGCGTTTGGAAATCCCCAGTGTCAGTCAGACAGTCGCTTTGCCGTTCCTCTGTCTGCGACATCTCTTTCGAAAAAACTCTAGGACTTCGCTGGTATTAAAAATTAGGTTGTTTCATCGATTCACTTCGACACTGCAACAAATTTGTCAATGAGTCACAGCCGTATTTAAGCGAGATTTTTTTTTAACAGTTTGCATGCCTTTGTGACTACCGTCTTAGTTTGCTTTTATTCCTGGTTAAGGTTCCTTTAATTCAGCCTGCGCGTCAAACTCCGTACGACATATCTTTCCTCAAACATTTTTTTTTTTTTTTTTACAATTAAAGTTAAGTCATATTATTATCCGATAAAAAGGAGGTAAAGGAAAGGGCATACAAGATGTTATAAGTAGTAGGAAGATCCGGAACTGTATGATGATAAAGGAAAAAAGGCATTTAGCTCTGGAACAGCTCTGAGTATTCAAAAATGACTATGATCACCAATGAAGGAGTGTCGGAATTATTCGCAATAGAGAAATGACGAAAGGGGAAAACGGTAACATATAGCGAGACGAGGAAAAAATAATTGATTTCAAGTCGCTCCAAAGGAGTAATAGTAAAATATCGGACAGAATTGAATAATTCAAACTGAAGGATGTGGACTAAGAAGAGAATGGGATTAAAAGGTAATACGTGAAAGGATTTTAATCAGGATTCATTTCAGACTATGGCGCGGAATGAGAAGTCAAGGATGAAAGTGCTGGGCGAAAAATTTGTCCACAAGTTAACCACTGAAAGCAGACAAGTGGGAATCCGCAACGTGTTTACCCTCAATATTACAGTAGTTTCGTTATAATCTCATTCTTTTTAGTGGAGCTCATGTTAATACTTCCAATGCTGGATTAGTAAAAGAGCAACCGCAAAAAATCATCCGCAGTGTTTTATTGGTTCCGAAGCGAGATCGGCTAAATTTCGCGCTTCAATTAATTATCCGCATTTTAAGTAATACGGATCAATAAAAATCATTTTATAATCATTACCGTTCGTTATTTTACACTCTTTTGTTTGTTTGTTTGTTTGTTTGTTTTTTTGTTTTTTTTTTGAGGGCACGCGTCAAGTATGGACACTAATCTAGCGCAAGTGGAATTTTTGGAAGTAGTTGCAATGTGTAGCAGCGAGATTCGAATCCAGTTCTTCCCGAACGAAACAATGATTTTTTTTCATTAGTAATATTTATTTTTATTATTTTCCTAACAATAAAAAAACCAAAAAACCGGAGAACCACTTAAATATAGAACAGGGATAATACGCACTTCGTTCGAGTGGAAAGGACAATGAGAAAACTAACGGAAAAAAAATGGAAACACGAGGAAGATAATGGAGAATGGCTTAAGGGCATAGCTGAATAATGGAGACAACCGAAGAACGACAAGAAGGGAAACAGAGGGAACCACTGATTAGCAGAAAAACTAGTTTAAACAGACACAGATCAAAGGAACAATTGTTAGAAAAAGAGGAAACTTATATGTCCGACACCGAAATCTGGGATGAAAACATTTACACAGCAGAAAGATTAGAGGACTGGATTCTGTTGAATCCTTCTGCTGTGTAAACGTTTTCATCTCGGATTTTAGTGTCGGACATATAAGTTTCCTCTTTTTCTAAAGGACTGGATTCTGTTAAAACGCTTTTCGTTCAGATTATTTGCCCTGTGAC
Organism: Icerya purchasi; assembly: GCA_039619475.1. Taxonomy (NCBI): domain Eukaryota; kingdom Metazoa; phylum Arthropoda; class Insecta; order Hemiptera; family Monophlebidae; genus Icerya; species Icerya purchasi. The sequence continues at coordinate 444,315,918 of CM077116.1, read as the reverse complement.
GTGCTATCGATCAGAGGACGTTTTAAACGACGAGTTCCCGGTGTTACAATATATTTTTGTGGCGAAATTTTTTTCGCATCTGCTTTGCAAACAAATCCCTATATCGTTTGACGTGCTACTTAACAGACTATTCTTCGCAGCAATACCGTCGTCAAGATCTTTTCGTTTTTTTTAAAATGTCTTTCCAGCCTTCTCTTTTTAAATTCCCGCTCAAAATTTATATACATTGTCACACTAAACATGTCGTCTGCTATTATTTGTTACAAAGATTTTTTGCGTACTTATCAATTTTTCGATGTTTTTATTTTTCACGTTAAATTGTTTTCTTGTTCTATTTCCATTAGCGATAAGTAAGTACAATCGCAAATTTCCTTATAGAAATTATCATAGACTTTTTTCTTTTTCTGAAACTGATAACTGATAAGAACTATTTCATTTTTCTCTTCTTGTTTACACGGCGTCCAAATGCGTAACTGAAACAATAAACAGAGCCGATAAATCATATTATATTCCGTCGGCAGTTTAAGTTCTGACAATACATACGACATCAGTCGGGAGATGTATTCATCGCTTAAACGTTTCTCAATACAGTCGAACATGTGACGCACGCTAGGTATGAATTAGTGGACTTTTAACCTCGAATAACAATCGTCAACGTGACTCATCAGGACTCGATTGTTTGCGACGGCCTGCACGCTATCGAATAAAATAGCTGTGGACGTGCTACTCTTTCGATGATTCCACCTCCACATCTTTCTACGTTCCTTAAGGCATTTTAGAATCTTTAATTGCAGTGTTCCAGATTTTCATATTTTTCTAATTTGAAAGCCGCTAAGGGTTTGAAAATGCTTGCAAGAAATTAATTTCAAGACGATGCACGTGAAGACATTTTCGACTGAGTTCCCCGTATTCTCGACGAATACGAATATACTAGTTGACGGGAAAGTACACTTTTGTCTTCGCTGCTATTTGATCGAAACTGTCACGAGGACGATGATATTTTGGCTAAGTTTCGAGAACACTGTGGATTATAAAATTCTTCGGCTGAATAAGATTTGCTAAGACTTTTTATCTGAAAAAAGGTTTTTCCACTAGATTAATAAAAAAATTTTTTCGTTTTATTTTCTTCTAGTAATCTTGTTCGTTTCGTTTGATCATGCGCATACTTGACAAAATTAAAATTACTCCATTAATTTCCTACAAGAATTACAATTGGGTAGTGCAAGTTTGACGAAATTTATAAAACAGAAGGGTAAACGAATTGCCCCGACACAGTTTTCTACGACGTGTAACACCGATGGTAGTACACATTTACTGAATAAAACGAGCACGTGGTCCTTGAAGAATTAACTTGAAGTGCAAAATAATTGTCGTGACACATTGCCGACAATCGGTGTTTAATGTTGACAGTTTCTGATAGCCGGCTTAATATCCCGTTTCCTAATCTGCAATATATCTCTCCATTATTATACGAATTTTTCTGTATGAATTCATGCAAAACCTTTTTCCGAATCTTCCGCTCCTTTTGCATTTTGTGAAATCCTATTCAAAGTCGAAAACCCGATCTCGCGGGCACTGAATAGTTGACTGGAACTGTTTACGTTTATTTTTATTATATTAGCATTCGGTACACGTCGGAAACGACAAAAATATTCAAATAAAATATGCAACAGCTCGGGAACGGTTTGACTTATAAACTTCAAAATTAGATCACAAATTACAATTAAACTTTTCCTTGAAACCATATCTCTTCAAACCATCCGATTACCCTGGGCGACAAAAAAAACAAAAAACTATTAATAATATATAATATGGAATTTAAAACGACCTCAAAAATTACCCTTAAAAAATTCGTAATTCATCGCCAGAAGAACATAGTTAGTGCACAAGAACAAAGAAAACCCAAATTGCTTGTTTATTTTTTCTTAAATTGCTGTGCATATTTTACGTGTAATTTAAAATTTTTTTTCTGAAACATGACCATTATTGCTTCAGCAAGCTCATAAGGGTATGATCCGTACACAGTGTGTTATGAGTGGTTTTCACGTTTCAAATCGGGCAGATCATCGACGGACGAAAATGCAACATTAGGACGACCCTCGACGTCAACAAATTATGAAAACACTGATGCCGTTCGATCTGTGGTTCGTGGAAATCGTCGTTTAACTGTGTGGGAGGTTACAGAAGAAGTCGGGATCAGCATTAGGTCGTGTCACGAAACGTTAACGGAAAAACTTGACATGCATCAGCAAAAATCATGACAACGCGGCAAGCCACTCGTCTCTGCTTGTTGGCCAATTTTTGGCCAATAATGAAACAGCCGTACTTCCCCATCACCCCTACTCGTCACAGATATGGTTCCAGTAGACTATTTCCTATTTCCGAAACTAAAATCCACCTCGGAAGGACGTCGTTTTCGAAATATAGAAGAAATTCAAGAGAAATCGCAGGCACAATTACGAGACATCACACCAACCGGGTTCCCGTGAGCATACGGACAGTGGAAAAAACGATCGGACCCTTGTGCATAGCAAGCGAGAGGGAGTACTTTGAAGGAGACAAACATGTGTAATATTACAAAAAAGATTTTATGACGAAAGTTCGGTTTTTTTTTGAACAGCCTACGTACATAGATAATTATTTTTTATAGCTGTATGATTAGCATTAGTCAACGTAAAGGAGGAATTATTTTAAATTAAACTGAAATTTGATTTTTACGAATAAACTTGAACAATGCACGAAGGTTCCGTATCACATCATATGATGCATACAATATGGTCAGTAGATCTATGCTAACATCAAATCATTAAAAAGAACTAAAAAAAAAAAAAAGAACTGATCTTCTAACTTCAAATAGTGTACAGTTAAATAATACATGGTTAATGTCGGTCCTGAAACTGGCAAGCACATGATTATTACAGTGTTGGTTGAATCGATCGGCGCGCTCTGAAATTTTAAAGTCACGCTGGAATGTCTCACGCGTGATTGACAAATAATTGTGATAAATTTACCGAATAGACCAGTCGATATCGACGAATAATTCCGGTAAAACCGAGGAAATTTCGGTAGTGAAGAGTTTGAACTATACTGCAACATTTACCTACAGTTGGGCAATTCATCTAGCACAGGGGTGGCCAACCCAAATGATGTTGCGGGCCACTTTGAAAATGCATCATAACTCCGCAGGCCGCATATAAAATCATATACCCCCATATTAGATTTAGAAACACTATAAGTGAAAAATTGAAACATAACGAGTTATTATTTATTATTGCGTTTACTATTATTCTTACATGTAAACATAGAAAATATAATAATAATGATACTGGGATGGTCACTCAGTGTCACTGAGGTCACTTAAGAGTGAAACAAAAACTTGTTATATTAAATGTTCCCAGATGCGCGCGCATTATGAGTTCGCAGAACATAATTTTTTACCACATTGGCCATTCTACGAGCCGCAAAAATGTTCAAGGTTTTCCTGGCCCGGCGTAAAATCATTTGGCCATAATTTAAAGAAAAAAAAAAAAAAAAGTAAAATAAATGTAAAAATGATTGCGTGGGACATTAGGGCTATGACACACGGAGAGGTTATGACCGGAGCGTTTACCGAGAGGAAAACCGAGTCGGTGAGCCATTCAATTGTGATGATTAGATGATGACAGACGGAACGGCGCGTACCGCATGGTGCTTTTGGAATCGCGTCAGTGGCTGATCGAGACGATCCACCGTGTCGGTTTTCAAACCGCCATTCATGGTATAGTTGTATATTGATTTGAATCTGTCGTGTCAAACGTACCTCAAAGCGTTTCGTGTTGCGTTTTTTACTCTTATTTGTTTAACAAAATGGAAAAAATTTACGTGGAGAAATTAATTCATGAATGCTAAGCAATCATATAAATCATTGATGAACCCAGTGGGGTTTTTGGGGAGGCAATGCTGCCCAGAACTTAATACAACTGTTTAAGAAAGCAATTTAAAAGAAAACAAAATTATTTTTATTCGATTTGTTTACAGTTATTTCAAAAGTTGCTGCCAAAACAATTTGAAATAAATTAGTCGTATATTTTTAAATTTCCAAAATTACGAAATTTATTTTTGACGGAAAAATGAAACTTCATAAAATAGGGATACAATTAGAATTAATAATTTTAAAACCAACTGAGAAAACATTGTTTATAATCGGTTACTTTACTTAAAGTTTATTGTTCATAATTGGTTTTTTATTATTTTAAATTACGTGATAAATCATTTTTTACATATTTGGTTTTATTCAGGGATATCTCGAAAAAGTTTTCTCAATAAAAATATAAAAAAAGTCTCCGCCCCTCATGAACCATGAACATAAATTGCCCCCAGGAAACAAATTCCTGAATTCATCCCTGATGTAAATTAATACATAAAATCTTCAAGTGGAACTTATTAAAGCAACAGAATTGATGGCGTTATTTGACTTTTCTAATAGCTTCATTGCCTTTGATAAAAATAGCGCAATAAATTTAGTTTAAGGAATTTTAAATTTTACATTTGTCTACACTGTTATTTGGTGTGGCGTTCGATTTTTAGGATTCGGTACACATGAAATGTACGGAATCCTAATAAGATGGTTCAGAAACGACAAAAATATTCAATTAAAATATGCAATAACTCACGATCGGATTGACTTATAAACTCCAAAATTGGATTAGAAATTACAATTAAAATTCGTTTTAAGACAATTTATAACTTTAAGCTAACCGATTACAAACCGTCAAGAATATATAATATGGAATATAAAACGACCTCAAAAATCACCCGTAAAAAAAATTCATAACTCACCATCAGAGATGATCCTTTAAAAGTGAAATTGAAAATATGAAACAAAACGAAATCTCTTTCATAAAGTCAAATAATTGCGATTAAAAACATTATATAAACTCCCCTTCGCGGCCAAAAAACGCTAAAAAAAAAGGACGTTCACGTAAGCAATAGTCCGAGTAACAAAGTTGGGGAACCAAAACGTATCTCAAACATATGCATAAAGGACCACTTTATACGTAAAATGTTTGAAAAATATATTTTTTTCCGGGGCACGTGGTATATCGATCTAGATCGATATTTGCCGGGAACAAAACCGTATTTAATTTCCTTAACGAACTTCTCATTACAGTGTTTTTTTTCGTGATGTGGTCTTTGATTATGTCGATTAATTCATCAGAAGAGCTTATTCACATTCGAGTGAAATTGAAACATTGATCTGGATGATTCCTCAGTTCGAAGTACAAATTAGTGAATGTCCTTTTTTTCTGTCTTCTTTCTAGAATCGGGTGAACGCACATCCTCCTATTTTTTTCTTTTTCTTCTCCATTGGTAATGCAGCAAGGACACCATAAGTGCTTGTTCGTCACCCGTTGCACGAAAGTACTAAATAAACAATACCAAAATAGATTTAGACAATTTACACAACAACCCTTTGAACGAGACTGGCAGATTCGCCCGATCGAATGGTGAAACCGATCACATAACCGCCTTGGAAAACCGCCCCGTCTGCCATTAGTCTTACTCTGTGAATGGACGGTGTAGTTCGTTGTAGTGCGTTCTTTTCTCTTGCTTTTATTTATGTTAGGTACGTTAATAACTTATATCCGAACTATATAGTGTATAGCAGTCGTGGCGGTGTTTCGGTATGCCCCTCGACCCGTGCCTCTACGTCACAACCATCCACCTCTACGGTTCTTTGTAATAAGGCTGGTCAAAACACAAAACCTTAATAACTGGTTATCACAATTTCAAATTTATGTTAATAGAGCATTAGCACATTCTAAAACCATTAAAAGAAAAACAACAATTTATTGGTGGACACTTGCAATACCAAAAATAATTAACCAGTAAATATTATAAGAAATTTCGTAATTGTAAAAATTCTGTATTAAAAGTAAAGTATTATACTACTTATAAAGAAAGTTTTAAGGAATACAAAAACATAAAATCAAACAAGCGAAACTACAGGACTGGAAAAATTTAGTATATGATTCGGGTTAAAATATAAGATTTTATTAAATAAAAATAAGCCAGTTAAAATACCTACGTTAGATGAATACGCTTATTCGGATGAAGAAAAAGTTAATTTGTTGAGTACTAAATAGTATTTAAGATCAAACCCTTTTACACCTACCTTTATTATAGCCGGCGAGTTGAGCGACAAAGAAATGCAACAGTTTTAGAAAAGCTGGTTTTTTGATACAGTGTAGTATTTAGGCTGTGTTAGAATAGCCTGCCGTCAGTCAGCCAGTTTCGTTAGCGTTTGGCCTGTGGGGGTGGCTTCAAAGTTGTAAAAATACCACCTAGTGTATGTCGCAACTGTTTTAGAAAATCGGAAATTTGCTTTATTGGTAGTAAAGTAACTAAAAAACAATGTGGATATAGCAGCCTTAAAAATAATGTAACGGGTCGCGTCAAACTCATCAAAAAAATACCTATAATAGTATGTCGCAGCTGTTTTAGAAAATCTGTAACAATATAATAAAAAATCAAAAAAACACAGTCAGCCCGAATTTTTATTTAACAAACGCCGTCAGCTGCTGATATAAGAGCGCGCGCCACGCGCCTCATTTATACTACAACGCGCTCGATGGCGCGGTCTTATTATATTACATTAAATAATAATATAAATATTTATAATAAAAATACAGAGAGCAACGAAAATATTCGGACACTAGGTAACTTTTTCATTTTTTGATTAAAAAATTGTGTTTATGCAAACTTTTTGAAAAAAAAAAAATGTAAGAGTATGTTAGAACAGAGCATTAGGTAATAGAGACAGTAAAACATTTCTATGTACAATAATAATAATAACAAGCGGAAATTTGAAACAAACTAAATAGTCTATTTAAGACGCGACAAAAATATTCGGACAGCTTTGATAAAAACTCAAAAATTCAATTTTAAAATACCTTTAAAATTTTGTTGGTAACCCTTTCTGTTGAATTTCATCCTGTGTTTTATTTCTGATATTAGTTTCCCGAATTTTTCGATCCAAGTGATCCCATCAATTTTCGATGGATGATTAAGGTGGTGTTTCCATGACCTTCGGACAGTTATGCAATAGCCACGACCGCGCTTTGTACGATTTATGTTTAGGGTCATTATCTTGGTAGAACTTAAAATTATTTTCCAGACCCAATTTTTCGGCACTAGATTTCAAATTTCTTTTCAGAAGGTCGACGTATGTATCCATATTCATATTACCTTCGATAAACTCCAAGTTACCGACCCCAGACGCAGCGAAACATCCTCACACCGTAAGACTTCCTTCTCCATGTTTGACCGTCGTGTTCAGGTTGTATTTTTTAAGCTCCGTATTCGGTTTTCTCTAAATTTTTAGACGCCCGTCGCCTCCAAAAACATTAAATTTACTTTCGTCGGTAAAAATCACAGTTTTCCAAAAATTTACATCACAATCACCATGTTCCTTGGCAAAGTTGAAACGTTTTTTTTCGATTTGTTTCGCTGACTAAAGGTTTCTTTCGCGCGACTTTCGAATTGTGACCGTTCTTTTCAATTGTTTGACGTATCGTTTGTGGGTGAACTTCAATATTAAATCTTTCCAATAGTTTCGTAGATAATTTAGGCGCGCTGATAGCTGGATTTTTCTTTACCTGCCACACGTGTTGACAATTTCTGTGGCCCACCTGTTTGTGGAATCTAGTCTATCCGATCTACTTTTTCAAAATGTTTAATGATGTCGCCGGCAGTGCCTTTTCTCATATTTAATAACATCGAAATTTTACGAACAGAAAATCCTTCACTATGATTACGAATCACCAATTGTCGTTGCTCAAAAGACGAGTTATTGCCTTTACGAGGCATTTTTTTGTCAAATAATTTTTAAACCGAACGTAAACATGAATGTACAATTTAAAATGTCGATCAGCGGTTCATTAACAGGTTGCCTTTGGTATGAAATGACTCACTCTCGGTGAACGTGCATCGTTGTCTCATGGAAGAACCCAATTACTGCTCAACACACGTACGCGTCCGAATATTTTTGTTGCCGCTTGAAAGCCTATTACGTTACGTTACTCATTTTTTTTGGTGGTTTTATTGATGGACTTTTTTTTTTTCTTAATGAATTTCTTATGCTCTGTTTTAACATACTCTTAAAATTTTTTTTCAAAGAGTTTGCATAAATACAACTTTTTAATCAAAAAATGAAAAAATTACCTAGTGTCTGAATATTTTCGTTGCTCACTGTATATTTATAATCTTCTTCTTATAGTGCCATACTTAATTCCTGAGCGTCGGCGAATACCTATTCGTTTGTCTCAGCTGTACAGACACAGGCATGGTGTACTAGGCAATTTTAATATGCAACGCGAGTGTACACACGCAAAACTACATTCGGAACTGATAGTAATCGTTTGATTTATATCGGCATATACAAGTGCAGTCCCGTGTGTGTCTGCTGTGTACTGATTTAGCGTGCATATGATATTGTACGTGGTGGTTCGCCATTGCCTTCCACGTGATTATTAGCGAATATTTTATTTTATTTAATTCTTTGTAATAAGAAGTTCTGTCGTCGCTCGGGATCGAACCCGTGACCTCCGTAACGGAAGCCAAGCACTCCAGCAACTAGGCTATCGCGACCACTATATTTATAATAAAGAAAAAATATTATTTTTATTAATGTTACGAAACAAGACATGTTCACTCGCTATTGCTACTATGATGATACCCTTGCTGAGGATTTTTGTTTGATCTCAAATCCACATCGGTATAGTTGAAATTGAATTCATTACGAATTTTTAAAATATTTTTACACATAACAAGAATCTGCTCCTCAAACGATTTAATTTCGGCTTCTTTTTTTAAACAAATAATGCAGATAGGACGTGAACTTCCGTCCATTTTTACACGAACACTGTAATAAGTATAACCTGGTCTCAACCGACGCTGTGATTCAACTAGGTCACCTTAGCATAGCTCACAACTGTAGAAGCAAACCACTTTCTTCGAGTAATAATGGTCCATTGGATTGTTGAAGCCATCCACGGTGTAGTAAGCCAAAAATGGAAATTACTTGTGAGGATGCTGCAATGAATTTGGTTTCGCGATTTGTTTACCGTGTAAGCAGCAATGACGTTTTATCTTAACTAATGGATCACGATAATACAGAAAATGCTGTATATTTGGAAGTGGTGACACGGGTGTGGAATCGCTGAAAAGTTTCTTTTCAAAAATTGACATCTGCGGATCTCATGGATTTTCCAGAGTTGACGGAAAAAAATTTGGAATTACTTTTTACTAGCACTTATCAATTACAGTCAGTAATTTCACATTTAGCTGAAATGATGGGCGATTCCGAAAAAATCAATTTCCAGTATCTGAAGGAATCGGCAAAAATTATCAAAATTCAAGTACGATCTCGTCGCATGAGTAGTCCAGACAGATAACTGCTACATACAGTATATATCGAATAGTACTGAACATAGTGATCCCATATTACTGTTTGTGTGTGTGTGTGTGTGTACTAATGGTATATGAACCATTGGCTGTTATGCACATGTCGCTGCAGTAATATATTACTTATCACACGCAAGAAATCTATAAAAGTTAATGAATCCTGCTGAACATGTTACAAAACTTTTCGATGCTGTACATCATACACAAGTTATACAAGAAGACAGCGATGAAGGATTAGTTGTAACTGTACATTAAGATTATTAGCTACTATATTAATAATGCGTATGTGTATTCTTTATGTTTAAAATATATGACAATATTGGCAGTGTCTTTCCAATGTTAAAAAAAAATACAAATTCTATTGCTCATTTTTGATTTAATTTATTTTTTACATCATTGTAGGAATAAACCAATTTAAAAAACAAGACGGAAATTAGTTTTTAAATGTTTCTTTTGATATTATTTATATTTAAAATATTGCAACGAACTGTTAAATCGTTTAAGCTAAAAATAAAAAAATAAAAAATCATGACATGCGAACAAAGTATCCGAAATAATTTATTCTTCGATTTAGTTCTGTTGATCTTATTTATTGTTTCGTCGCATCAGTATTTCGTAAGATATTAAAATAAAAAATCCAGCCAAAAACATAGTAGAAAAGAAAATTAAAACTTTTTCACTCCATATGCCTTTACAATACTGGAGAGTACTTATAAAGTTTTTTGTATAAACTTGAGACCAAAAAACTTTTTCCAACCGTTCATAGCGTAGAAGCTAAATACGACCAAAAATGCAAAAAAAAAAAGGGGTTTTTTTAGTTTATAAGGGATGTCCGCAACTTCTAAAAAATCTAGATAAATTCAATTGTTCGTAATACATTGGAGAATACTTATAAGTCATTTTGGTTGAAAATCAAGACGAATATGGAACATTTCAATATTCTAAAAATGAAAAACTAACTAAAAAACTAGCGGAAAAATGAGATTTAAATGTTTTGTTCCGTATTCTTTGTGCCCAAACTACTGGAATGTATTTATTATGCAATTTTGTATAAAACTTAGGTTAAAAAAAAAAGTAGTTATTAGCTTATAGGAGTTGAATATGAACAAAAATGCAAAAAAAAAACTTTTTTTTTAGTTTTTAAGGGGTTTTTACAACTTCTAAAAATCCGAATGAATTCAACCGGATATTTTTTCGTAAAATACTTTGTTTTTAGTATATTGGAGCATATTTATAAGTCACTGTAGTTGAAAATCAAGACAAATATGGATCAGTTCAATATTTTGTGAGTCGCAAAAATGAGAAACCAACCAAAAAACCAGCAGAAAAATGAGATTTAAATGTTTTGTTCCATATTCTTCGTGTCCAAAATAATGGAAAGTACTTGTTATGTCATTTTGTATAAATCTGAGGCCAATAAAAAATTTTCATCAGCTCATAGCAGCTAAATATGGCCGAAAATGCAAAAAGGACCGGTTTTTATTATTTTTAAGGTGGCGCGTCCACCCCTTTGAAAAATCTGGAAAAAAATCCATGAGGGTAGAGTTTGGCATAAAATACGTGATATATAATTTTTCCAGCGAGGTGTTTGCTTTAGATGTTTTTTTATAGCGGTTTGAAATTTTCAAACGGATTTTTAGGTTAGATTTTGTTGATGAATAAATCTGAAAATATTTTTAAATTTTACGGGTTTGAAATATCTTCGATTTGAGCCCAACACGAATAATATCGGCCAACTGGTTTTCAAGATATCGTCAAAAAATTTGATTTTAGATTTTTTCTCCTTAGGGGGTGCCAGCTAAAGGCTAGCGAGCTGAAACCTTCAGGATTATAGTATTTTCGGATGCCTGACACGACGGTATAGTTTTTATAACGATTGGTTTTGGGGGAATATGTCCTTTACGTGTTACGTCGCTGCCTATCGCTAGTAGGACTGAAGGTAGCGATCGGTTATCGTTGCTTTACGAAAATCGTCCAGTCAGCCGACCAATGTCCTTATCATCCGTGCATTCTCTATCGATAGTAGTATACTGTGCCAACGTGGTTACCGGCCATTCCTTGCTAGCCCTTTGCATGGAACGAAGCCGCCACCACACTGATATACACTATCATCGCGATTTCCAAAATACTACTATTTCGCGCCATTCAGATATATTTTCTGGCTATTACAAACGCGATAAGCACGTTGCACCAAACTTCGTTAAAACTAATAAAACTGCACTTTACGAATTCAGTTAATTTTATTAGCTATCATCATCATAGCCGAACAAGGCCGTGTCTACCGGGTGATTAGCCCCCTCCACCATTACAACTGAAATAGTTATTATAAATACACAAAAATCTGGGGGAAAAACAACAAAAATTGATGATTCTTTAGGGTGTTTTTACACTAAAAAAAAAATGTTCCATATTTTTAGGTACTTCATTAATATCTTAAGGAAAAACTTTTTATTACGAGTATAATCAATAACACATATGTGTAATTTTTATTAATATTCATATACGGGGGGTAATTCATTTATGTAAATTATTAATACATATAAATCAAAATGATGGAAATTATTAATAGTATGGAGATATTAGTGGAAAACGTATTGTTACGTATAAAATAAATATGTGAAGAAAATTTTCAAAACCCCCCCTTTTCAAAATTCTGGGCACGACCCTGTAGCCGAATATTATTTTGACAATTCCGATAATATTTAGCGTTAATTCGAAGGAACGACATACCACACACACGTAATAATGAAATTACGTGAAAGTCGTGCAAACTGGCATTTAAAGCACGGCTTAAATGAACGGCTTTTAAAAGCTCTTGCAACAGAAACATAAAATTGACATGAAAAATACCAAACGCGAAATTGTTTTAGCAACTTGCAAGAAGAAAAAAAAAAAAGTTAAATAATGCTGACTAAAAAGTACGTAAGTTAGTCGTTTGAATGTTAAAAATATTTCTGCAAAATGAGAAAGAAACCCATTCGTTTGCCGCGCTAAAATGGTTGTCAGTTCGACTTTTGACACACAAGCTGAAAATTCAATTTTTACGGTTAGAAAAATTAGTTCTTTGTTTCTAGAAAAGTGTTGTCAAGTTTTTCCTTTTTTTCTTTCTTTTCCGTTAGTGTTTTTCCGCATAAAAAACTACTGAAGGTAAATAATCTGACTGGAAAAACTAATTTTGCCCCCCCACCACTATTAACATACTCGAAGTATTAACATCATTCCTATTGCTGACTACAACGTATTAACCGTCCGTCGCTGTCGTCATAAACTGTGACTTAATCACTGGCGTGTTATATTTTGTACAACATACGCTGTATGTTAGAAAAACTTTGATTTTTTTTTTCTTGACTATTTGTGATAAAATATTAATTGGTAGTGGATCTATACGTTTATGATAGATTTTGTAAAAAAAAATTTAATTAATATAATAATTTATTTTAAAAATATGTCCTTTTTCTGTTCGCACTAAATAAAGAATTCCAAAAACTGCCATAATTTCGGCACGACTGGTATCTTTACAATTTCTCTCACATTTAGTTGTGTAGTTTTTATATAATTATTTGTATGCGTGACAATCTCGTCTATCATCCCAATGGTAATAAACTTTTGAAAAGCTCCAATTTCATTTTCAACATCTCGTGTAACGCTTTTTGGACCTGGGAATATTTTTATAATATTTCTCCGTTTTGTCTTCGACTTCTTGGAATAGGTTACTTTGGGCCACATAGTTTCCTTATCTTTTCCTCGAAACCGGTCAGAATTATCAAAGAGGGATCGACAAAAGAACAGAAAAAACAGCAAATCGAAATAGACTGGCCAGGTAACATTCCAGAGCTAAATACGTTTATTGTTGTACTTTTTACAACAGCGACAATGATGGAGGGTTTTTTTTTTTTTTTTTTTTGTTGGGACGCTTTTAATTGCCAGGATTATTACGCCCATCGGATAGGTTTTAGATTAGAGAGTAAAGGTGGGTTTTTTTGATAAAGGTGATCAATGAATTTAGTTGTTCTGGGTCATCAGATACTGACTGAGGGGTTATTTTATAATCGTTGGGCAGAGAAGAAAGGACAGGCGAAAAGAAGGTGTTTTATTGTCATGATATCTGAGGAGCAGTAGGTACAAGTGGGGTTTTGTCGAATTCCTTGATATAGGTGACCGTGGGTAATTTTGGTGTGACCAATACGAATTCTAGTAATAATAATTTCGTCGGTCCTATTGAGGCTTGATAAATGTTTCCAAGGGACAACTGATTTTTTGAAAGTATGAAGTTTGTTGGTATGTTGTTGGGACCATTCTAATTGCCATTTGTTTTGAGTTGGTACACATGTATATGACTGGAGGTCTTGTGGTATAAAGGGAAGGAGAGGAGAAGAACGGTGTGCGGTTTTTGCAAGATTATCAACATTTTCGTTACCGGAGATGCCAATGTGACTCGGGATATACATGAAGCTGATTTTTATTTGTGATTGGAATAAGATGTTGTATAAGTTGAGTATTTTCTGAATAAGAGGATTGTTTTTAGAAGTGTTTTAGAAAGAAACTAAGGAACTTAAGCAATCGGTCATAATTAAAAATTTGCCAGACTAATAAGTTTCGCTGATATGAAATATACAATGGTAGATGACCATTACTTCCGCTGTGTTTTTTGAAGAGAACGAAACATTTATATAAATTAAACTTTTATCAGCCACATAGGATTCTATTAACCGAGTCCATTACCACTTTGCTGAATTGCCTGTTTTTAATTAATCGTGCATACGCCACTTGTTCGCTCCTTTGTCTTCTCTATTTGTTGTACAGCAATTAATTTTAAACACTAATTTGAAACAATTATTTAATTTATCAAATACCCCGACGCGTTTCGAAGACGAAACTTCCTGATCACGAGCTGAGAACCAATTTAAAATTATACAACCACCATCTTCTACTTCGAATATCTGACTCGCTCGTAACCACTTTTTTTCTTCCTTCTTTGTTAGTACCGTTTCGTTAATTCTTCTTATTAATTCTGGCGTTCTTTATCTTTTTTTGAAACTTTTTAAAAAGAATCACGATATTTGTGGGTTTCTTTTCACGGGGTTCATCAACTATATCAATTGAATCAAGTTCAAGTAAAATTTTTTTATACTTTTTCAATGGTCGGCAGCGGGATTCGAACAGAATACCGTTGTCCAGCCATCTGCGCTTCTGTAAGCTGGCTAATATTTTGTGTTAAACTTTTTATGTTTGAGAGTCAAAAATTGGACGCAGTAAAAGTGAAAATGCCGCTATTACGCAACTATTACATCAGTTTTTGATTTATTTCGGTGAAAATCCTTTTTAGTATACATTTGCGAAGACAAATTTGTTTTTCATTCATTAATCTATTTATTTCTTTTTCTGATTTATTGTTTAGAAAGAAGATTTCGATCCAGATATATATTGTTTTTTCCATTTCGTCTAATTCTCGTGACCGTTAAATTTGATTTTTGCCTGTCCGAAATTTCGATAAATGTTTCATTTAAATATAATCGTATTTAGACGCGCCTTTTACCCCTCCTCCTCGTGGAGCTCCGTATTCATCCGTATTCATCCGAATTAATTCGTTTCGAGATATTCTTTTTTCATAATTTTTTTTTTAACTACCTTCAAAATTAATCGCAGACTGAAACAGAAAAGCATCGGCCATAGATCCTCTGTTTAAGCCCTGAAATATGTATCAGAAATTAACTTCATTACTTCGTGCTTTTTTTTCCGCGAACTGATGATAAAGGAATCGAAAAATCGATAAAAACGAGATAGAGGTCGATTTTGAATTCTTTCGTTTTTTCAATCAATTGATTTATCGCGAATGCTAAATGCAAGTTGTTTATAAGCTTGTTGAATACACTGAGTTATTTTCTAGTAATCCCCTAAACATACTGTCATATTTGAATAGTTCAGTAGAAAAAAAACATTCCCGTATTTTGTTATTTTATTTAAATCGGAGTTAACTCGTTAAAGTCACATAAATAACTTGAATATTTCAAAGTTTTACGATTTGAGTTCAAAACTTTAGTTTAAACGAAACGATTTTGTAATTTAAATTATTTTCTGAGACGGGGTTATTTATTAATAATTTAATAATATAGATATAAAAAACAAACTATATATATATATATATGTTATATATAGTATTATGATAATCGAAAACAAAATATAAAAAAAGCATAAAACACACCGACTAGTTGCGACATATTGTTCAAGATCACGACGCGTAATACTTTTAAATGTCTTTTTTGTTTGTTTTTTTTTTTCTAGGAGGAACCGGTAAAAAACCCGTTGGTGGGGGAAGAGATAAGTTATAAAAGTCTAAAAGAGAAAAGGGATAATTATTCCACGGCCTACAGCGTTTGGCTGGATATCGTTCACGTTGTGCATATGATCGAATTTTGGGTTGGTATGATCGGCTACCCATGTTTGATGGTGTACTTGATGGTATACACGAAATATTGGTATATAGCATTATTAAACATTTTATGGGTTTATTATGATCGGGAAACGCCGCACAACGGTGGACGGAAGTATGTACCCTAATTAAACCAGTTATTTTTTGCCTATTTTTTTATTGTTATTTCATAAGAATGTGATCATCCGACAACCAGAATTATTTCTTTTAAAGTAGGGGCGAGAGATTTTAGAATAATTTTTTTGTTTAAAGGAAGGCGAAATGGTCGACTATCTTTATACATTTCCTAACGATACGCGTCCGCCTAGGAATCTATATCTTTTTTAAAGCTTTGAAGTTTCATTTTTAATATTAGACTAAATACACGATATCAAAAATTAAAAAACTGATAACGCGCTCTAGTAAATTACTTTTAGACCTCTGGAGGATAAGTTCTCAATCACATAAAGTGAACTTAAGAATCTAAAATTAAATATAGAAATATAAAATGATCAACGTCCGAAGCTTACCTTTTTTTTTTTTTTCAAATAAATTGTCATCGACGTGCCTGGTTGTTATGTGCTTTTACTTCCACAGGAAGACCGCGAATAATTTTTGGTATATGACTTATCTGGTGCACATTGCGCAGATAACGTCGACAAATACATAATGTAAAGAAGTAATATCCAGGTCTATTTCAACAGCCCGCCCACCACTTTAACATTTTTTTTTTCATATATAGTGCAATGGTGGAGAGGGAAAAGATAGGACATAAGAGGCGCAATATGGAGTAGGAAGACCGAATATCAATAAAATGAAATCGAAAGCAGAGCACTCAGCAGAAAGAAATCAACACTTGATAAACACATGATGCGCATCGCAAATATGCTCTTCGTTTGAGTGAAGAATACGAAGAGGCAACCAACGAAAAACGAAAACGGGAGGAAGATAATAAAGTATGGCTTAAGAGCGCAAGCGAATAACGGAGACAACAACAGAACGACAAAGTGAAGGAAACAAAGAGAACCATAGGTTAACAGGAAGACTAGGTTGAACAGACAGACAAAAAGAACAATTGTTAGAGAAAGAGGAAACGTATACAGCCGATACCAAAGTCTGAGATGAAAACCTTTGCTCAGCGGAAGGACATTGGACGATGGGACTTTTTTAAAGAAGAAGTGAGAAGAGGCAGCAACCCGAGCTAAGTTAGTCCGCCGCTTCATTACTGAAAATGCCCGAATGATTAGGAACCCACAGTAAATATCAATATAATTGCAAAGGAGGGGAGAAAGAACGTGGATAAGTGAGCGTATACGGAGTATAATAAAATGATCAGGCAGGGGAGAATAAATTGAAGGGCGGTCATGGAGTCTGATATAATCAAGAATTTAGAGGAAAGGTGATTAGAGGAAATGAAAATAATGGAACGCAGGATGGTCATTAATACGTTTATGAATGTAGAACAGAAAGGAGGCAAGCGAAAAGATTCTGAAAAGCCAAAATCCGGGAGGATAAAAGAAACACCGACACCATCCGGCTTCTTCGAACCATCTGTAAACACGGTTGCATGCGAAGGAAATGCAGAATTGATAAAACTGCGGAATTCCTGTCTGATTAGGGCCTGTGGAAGAAACTTAGAGAGCGTAGGAACAGTAAACATATTTGGAAGATGGCAGAGATCGGCGAAATTAAAAGCGAAATAAGGGAGATTGACAAAAGACATTATGTAAGGACAAAACGAACTGAGCCGAACAGAAATGAGAGATTAGAAGTTTTCCTAGGTACGAAACGCCGGTTCGTAGAAATGGAAAGATAGGAATGAATAAGAGTAGAGAACGTGAGTGGAAGAGGTTTAGTAAGAAAACGATAGCCCAAATAAGATCGGCGAATAAAAAGGGGTGGTGTATTAGATTCGGCAAGGACTACTGGAACTGGAGAGGATCTAAGAGCACCAAGACAGAGACGGAGACAAGAATTTTGAAATACATCTAATTTGGAAAGACGGGTCTTTGACGATAAATAAAAGAACAATAATCAAATTTGGAACGGATAATCGATTTATATAGAGAAATAAGGACATAAGGATCACCGCCCCATTTGGTTGGAAATAAGGCTTCCAGCAAGTTTAGCCTTTTGGTTGTTGAAGAGGAAAGATATACTTGATGTATTCGGAGAAGGATAACCGACTATCAAGGAAGATACCAAGATAACAGAAACAGTTAACACGAGAAAGGAGTGTATACGTATTTACTAGGGATAGATAGACAGAAGCAGGATTATAAGGTCGCAGAGTAAATACGGCATAACAAGATTTAGTAGGAGAAGTAGAAAGGTTAATTGAGGAAATGGAATAATCCAACACGGAAAGATACGAATTTAGTGCCTCACTGGCTGATATGATATCACGAGATGAGGCATAAAGTAGGATGTCATCAGCAAAGAATAAAGACGAAGAGTTTAGAGGAAGAGAAGCCGCACTAATAGTGTATACGTTGAAAAGAGTAGGATTGAGGGAGGAACCTTGGGGAAGACCTCGAAAAACCATTCTTGAAGTTTCAAAAGATAGAGCAGAGAGGTAGATAGAACGATTCTGCATGAGATTGATAATAAGGGAAGTAAAGTGCAATGGGACGTTAATTGCTGTCATCTTATCTTTTAGAGTAGGTAGATGGACATTATCAAAGGCACAGGATACATCGATGAAGGAAGCCGAAGTATAATTTTTTTGGATAAAGAATTGGTAATCTTGAATTAAATCATTATTCGGAATTCTTGAGCGATGGTATATACGAGCTTTTTCACTGAAAGTTTCCTTTCCACCACATAAAAAACCATCAATTTTACTACGAATAACCCAAAAAAAAAAGAAAAAAAAAAGACAATGCATTAAATATTTCAAATCCTGAAAATCAGCTGATAAAACAATCTGCCTATAATATGTACTACGAATTCTTTTACTCTTTTATCAACTAAGCAAAATGGTGATCATGTTGTAACAATTTTTATGACATGGGCTACATCAATTCAAATAAAACAAATTGGAATTTCATATTTGTTTAATTTTTCGAAAATATGGAAACCAGCTTCAATGTAATGTAGTATGTTACTGTATTGCGTAAATGCCCGAATTGTAGCTGACATTAATGCTAATGACATATCTGTTATAACTTACTTCGTTGACGGAGTACTACCATCTCTTTACCATTCAACAATCCAATTATATATCGAATTACTGTCATGTTTTTCAAGTATCATGTGACATACAGAGTACACTGTGATTTTAATTTTTTACCCCTCAAAGCAATTTCATACTAAAGAATATGTTGTTTTTTTTCCCCCGATAGTAGGATAGGTTGTTTCACCAAACTACCGGTAGCATCAATAGTTATAGTGTAGAACATTAATTACTTTGAATATATTTTCGATATACATTCATTTCCACATTCGTCCAGTAATGCACGAAAAACGATCATATCCGATATGTTTAATTATATTTTTAAATGGATGCGTACCTTTCATTTTGAAAATAGCTAGTACGGAATTGTTATCTTCTTTGGTAGCATTTAAAGTTATAGATTTTGCAATTCTCAGTGCATTTCTAGTCGGTGTTGTATTCCCGAAGGTTACGGCAACGACGACGACCTAGTTAATATATATTTTAATAAAGGGAAAAATGAACTCTTGATATCGCGTTTATTTTTATATTGATATAACTTCAACGGTGTCACGGCTACGCGAAAATGATCAATAACCGATAAATCCCAAGTCCGAAATTAGCGCATAACTTTTGGTACCAACCGGGCAGACTGGATTCGGTATCGATCAATTCGGGTAACGCCCAGGATACAAATCTAAATTCTACATTATTTAGAGGTC
Organism: Icerya purchasi; assembly: GCA_039619475.1. Taxonomy (NCBI): domain Eukaryota; kingdom Metazoa; phylum Arthropoda; class Insecta; order Hemiptera; family Monophlebidae; genus Icerya; species Icerya purchasi. The sequence goes on along the minus strand of CM077116.1, from coordinate 444,296,189 downwards.
ATTATATATTACAAGCGCTCGCTAGATACGTGATTTAATTGAAAAAAAAACGAGTAAGCGAAAGTTTATAAATAAGAGGCGCAAAAAAAAAAAAAAGGCAAAGTAGCGAAGCGAGCGCATAGACCAGCATAAGTTTACTTAGTCAGCAAATATATACAGACATTACGCGAAAAAAGGAAAATAGCGCCGATCGGCGTAATTCACTTAGTCAGCAAGTTTAACAAAAAATTAACAACGCTATGTATCGAAACGGAAAGTTCCAATGGTCGGCTTACAACATTGACTAGGTTCAGGATCGCCGAAATTCATAATACTCTCCGCTTGAATACTTTTGAACATATTACAGGATATTTTTTCATTAATAACTTTATCCATTTTTTCTTTTAAATCTGGAAATTTTCTTTTCTTCATGGACTTACAATTATTAAAATTTCCTTGATATGTACAACTGAATACCAAAATTCAATACTGATTTTGTTGGAAGAATATATTTTAATTTGCTTTTACATGAAGTGCAAACAGCAATGAAAACAAGGGCGTCATCAGCAAGGAGAGCTACCCCCCCCCCCCCCTGGAGCCTTTTAACTTTTTAATCAACTGGCCATGATGAGTATTCGTAGGCGCGTAATCATGGACAATTTGGAAGACTTTCATAATAAAGTATGTAACGGTTCTAGTCTTTCTCTTTGGTCCTCAGGGATGCCAACCACGATGTTTTAAGCTCGTGGATTTGATTTAGTTAGATTTTATTTAAATTTATCGGAGAATGTTTCTTATTATTTTTTTTTTTTTTTTTTTTTATGGGTACGCCAACGAAGAGCAACAGCCCAATCAGCCAAGGAATCTAAGTAATAGTTCAAAAGGAGAATAACATATTAGATTTCAATCTGGTGCGAGATTGAATGAATAAAAGAAGCTAGAATAGGAACAACTGACAAGGAAGGAAATGAGAGAACATAAGAGTCATTGTATGGAGTAGGAAGACGAAGATCCAAAAGCCGAGAATAAAAGAGAGAACGTTCTGAAGAGAGTGAAGAACATTCGAAGAAGACGTGATTGATATCACACAGAAAAAAGGAGTCCTCTGGGTGAAGAGGGCACCGCGGAGAAGAGACGAGGGAAAAACGATAAAGTGACGAAGGGAGAAAGGTATGACCGAAACGAAGACGACATATAGCGGTGATCAGGGGACGACAAAGGGAAGGAAACATGTCGAACCATCTGGTCAAAGAAGGTAATGGATGGAAAGATAAAAGGAATTCGGATTTGAGAAAAGAGAAAAATAAATATCCTTCCATAATCTAAGGTGAAACTGTTTGGAAATATGATTAATATTGTGAGCGGAAAATTTATGAAGAGGATGTCCATTGGAAGCTCCTGAGCGAGCCAAGGAATCAGCCACCTCATTACCCTCAATTCCAGCATGGCTAGGAATCCACAATAAATCAATTTGGATCGAACGGAACAGGAATAATTCGTGAATTAGATTGCGAATAAGGAGAATGAAAGGATCAACAGAGGGCAACGGTAAGGGAGAAGAGACCGCCTTCAAGACACTTTCAGAGTCAGCTATTAAGAGAAATTTATCCGAGAGGATAGAAGAGGAAGAGATAAAAAGAATTGCATGAAGCATGGCAGCAGATTCAGCAGTAAATATAGAGCAGCAGGAAGGAAGTTTAAAGGATTCGGAGTAGTTGTGAGAAGGAAAAACAAAGGCGGCACCAACCCCATCAGCACTCTTAGAACCATCAGTAAAAATAACGGAATGATAGGGATATAACGAGCTTAAAACCATGTGAAATTCAGATCTAACTATAGAGTGAGGAAGGAATTTGGCGGAACTTGACAAATGAAATACGTGAGGAGGATGTAAGAGACTGAAATAATTAAGAGAAAAGTACGGAGATTTATCATAGGAGAAAATATAAGGAGAAAAATTGGCAAGACGAACAGAAATGAAAGATAAAATTGGAATTCTGTTGGGAGTAAAACGCCAGTTGTGAAAAATAGAGCAATAGGCAGCTATGATTCTAGAGGAAAAGGAGGGAAGGCGTTTGATTAGGAAACGATAGCCTAGATAGAATCTGCGGATGAACAAAGGGAGTGATTTGGATTCAGAGAGGATGGCAGGAATTGGAGTAGATTTACGTGCACCCAGACAAAGACGAAGACAGGAATTTAGAATGCGGTCAAGCTTTAACAGAAGAGATTTAGAAGCGTTACCGTATATATAGGAACAGTAGTCCAACTTAGAAAGAATAAGAGACTTATACAATAAGGATAGAGTGTAAGGATCACCACCCCACCTGTACGATGAGAGTGATTTTAAAAGATTAATCCTTTTAAGATAAGAAGTATACAGGCGACTAATATGTTCGTGAAAGGAAAGACGGCCGTTAAGAAGCACACCCAAATAACAGAAACTCTCCACCAGAGGGACAGGATAATGACTTAAGGTTAGATTGATTGAGGAAGGATTATATGAACGGAAAGTAAAAACCATGGCCGCGGATTTATGAGGAGAGACAAAAAGATGAATATTGGAAAGAGCATTTTCTATAGTGGCTAATGACCTATTTAGTTCTAAGACAGCATCTGTTAAGTTGCGAGAAGAAGAGTAAATAAGGATATCATCAGCATAGAATAGAGACGATGAATTTAATGGAAGAGAAGCAATATGAGAAGTATAGATGTTGAAGAGAGTAGGACTAAGACAGGAACCCTGAGGAAGACCACAAAAAACTTTTCTTGAAGTGGAATAACAAGAAGTGGATAGATGTACAGTCTCCGGCTTTGGAAGAGATTAATAATAAGGGAAACAACACAGTCCGGAAGATGCAGTGACAGCATTATATTTCTGGGAGTAGGGAGGTGAACATTGTCAAATGCACTGGAAACATCAATAAAGGCTGCGATAGTAAAATTTTTGTTTATATAGGAATTATAAATGTCAGAAAGGAAAACACTAATGCAATCAGGAGGACCAAGACAGGGACGGAAACCGAACATATTATTAGGAATTAAGTTATTGTGTTCGAGAAACCAGACAAGCCGTTTATTTAACATGCTCTCAAAGAGCTTCCTTAAACAGGGAGCAAGTGAGATAGGACGAAAAGAAGAGGAGTTTTTCTTTGGTATGGGTATAACGATAAAGGCATTCCAAGAAGGAGGAGTGGAACAAGAAAGAAGAAAAGAATTATATATACTAAGAAGAATCTCAAGAGATTGAATAGAGAGGTTTTTTATAATGAGAAAAGATATACCATCAATACCAGGGGAGGATTTGGAGGAGGACTTACTTTAAGAAGCACGAAGTTCATTAAGAATAAAGCTAGAAGATAAAAAGTGAGAAGTAGAATTAATAGAAGGAGAAGGAGAATGAAACTCTTCGAGGCTAGGGACATAGGAAGGAGCTACGGAGTCCATGAATGAAATGAGGCTATCTTTCGGGATATTAAGATAAGAAGGTCGTTCCGATAAAGGAGTTCTAAACGCTTTAGCCATTTTCCAGACATGAGTCATTGGAGTAGAGCGGGAGAAAGAAGAACAGAACTTTATCCAAGCGGCTCTTTTTGAGCGTTTAAGAACGAACCTAGCCTTAGCATTAGCTCTTTTATATGCAAGGAAGTTGGGAAAAGAAGGACAGGAGCGAAAAGATCTAAAAGTGGAAGTACAGAGATCGAACGCAGACTTGCAATGATTATTCCACCACAGGGATGAAGCATATATAGATCTATTTTTTAATGAAGAATGGTACGGAGGAGCAGATAAGGAAAGAGCAAAGGAAATAGATTGAGTGAATGACTGATATTGGGATATAGGATTCCTGTCAACATTGATAAAAAGAAAAGAAATGAATCGAAAACACGGCGAAACATCGACCAATCGGTTTTAGGAAGGTACCATTGAGGAGTATGAAGGAGTTCAGGCTGCACAGGAGGAGAAAAGTTGTTAAGGGATATGATAATGGGAACATGGTCGCTTCCAAACGTGCCATTTAAGGTTTTCCACGAACAGTTAAAACCGAGGTTAGGAGATGTAAAGGTTAAGTCAATTGAACTAAACGTAGTTGGATTCCTATAAAAGGTAGGAGAATTATCATTCAGCAAAAAAAGATTATTACGGAGAAAAATGTCTTCAAGAATAACACCGTTACTATTATAATTGGAGCAACCCCAAAAAGGAGAACGAGCGTTCCAGTCTCCTCCTATAATAAAAGGGGAAGGAAGCGAATCAAAAAAACCAGAAAAAGGAAAGTTCCGAAGATCAAAATTAGGAGGAATGTAGACAGAGATAAAGTTAAGAGGACAAGCAGAGTTGTTAGGGATGGAAATATGAACTAAATTAGGAAGTAGGGAGGAGGATGAACTGAATAAGCGAATATCGTGAGAATAGAAAAGAATGTCATTTCTAATCAAAACAGCAGCTCCTCCATAGCCATCATTTCGACAGGAACTGACTAAGGTGAAACCTTTAAAGTTGATGTCAGAAGAATCCTTTAACCATATCTCAGAAAGCAAAGCCACGCCGATTTTGTGAAAGTCCAGCAAGCCCTCCAAAGCATCCTTGTTGACTCTAAGACTGCGACAATTCCATTGCAGAATATTAAGTTTGTAAGCCATTATGAATATAGATCAGGAGTAAATTAAGATAGGCGAAGACATGATAATGAGAGTGAGGGTAGGTAAAAAAGTATAATGGGTTAATATAAAAATAATATGCCAGGGCAGTAGGGGAACAGGATAAAAAAAAAAAAAAAAAGTAAGAGAATGGAACACATGGAAAAGAAAAATGTACAATTTATAAAGGATGAAAAAGTGTAAAAGAGAAGAAAAAGAGAGAATAAAAAAACAAAAACAAATAAACAAATATAGTTCAGAATATAACAAAATTTTAAATGTTGTATATGTTAATATATTACAAGGTATGAGGCATAAAGCTCTGGAGCAAAAATTGAAGAGATTTTTCAAGTTCGGATGAAGCTGCAATGTTATGTCTAGCTAAGAGCTGTATAAATGCAGAGGAGAAAGACTCAGCTGGGGAGGAAATTTGCGAGGGCGTCTCATTAAAAGAATCATCAGAAGTAACAAGATCAGCAGAGTTATTCAAATTAATGGCATTAGATTTCGAAGCCCAACTATTAGACGGAGAAGGTATGCGATTGGACGGTAGAGACGGAAATTGAGGAGAAGTTTTAGTTTGCGGTTTTTTATTAGATTGACGGTAAAAGTACTGGCCTTTTATTGACCTTGGTGCGCTCATCTGAGGAAACATTTTTTCAGATGAAGGATTTGTTAATGAAGAGACTGGATCCCTGGGTTGAGCTGCGGCTCTGTCAGCGTAAGAAAAGGCTGATGATGCGAAAGATTTACTTTTCATATCGCAAGCTTCTTGGAACGGAATGTTCTCATAGGCCATAATACGTTTTATCTCCTTTTGTCGAAGCCATTCAGGGCAGCGTCGATCCGAAGAACGATGATCCCCTCTGCAATTTCGGCATACGGGAGCAGAATTAATCGAAGGGCATTCTGAGAATGAATGTTTGTCGCTGCAATGAACGCAGAAAGTTGAGGTACTACGACAAAGATTAGAAATATGACCAAAACGATGGCACTTATTACATTGAATAGGAGATCTAATACTGGGCGATACCTGAAAAATTAATCTAAAAATAGAGATATGGGAAGGAAGAACGGAGGAAACAAATTTAATCTCTACCGATCGAGTGGGCAGACGAACACCATCCACGTTTTTAGAAATTCTCCTAACTGAAGCAACAGGAATGGACGAGGAGATACCTTCCATGATATCTTCCTCCGAAAAGGAAGCATGCACATCAGAAATTATTCCGAATCGGAAGAAAACATGATTGGGTACGAATGCTTTAAGACTATTTTTCCTCATAAAATCACGTTGATCTAAGAATTTATTAGCCGTAACCGCAGAGGGGAATAAAACCGATAAGCGGTTCCCACCTTGTTTTTTGACGTTTAAACATTCCGTAGTTGATTTAAACAGCAACTTAGCTATGGCCAAGGGATGTGCATTTGCAATATTTTTTTCGAGATGCTCTAAATATATTAAAAAAGGGCCAGGATGGTCTAACGGAAAGGTAAGTTCTTTATTAATATTATTACTGACCATATCGTTGACATCATTATAATTATTATTATTATTATTATTACTGTTATTATTATTATTATTATTATTATTATTATTATTATTATTATTATTATTGTTATTATTATTATTATTATTACTATTACCACTATTGTTAGTGTTTTCTTGTGAATTGCTAATATTAAAGTTTTTGATTGCTTCAAAGGCATTAGAATTATTACTATTTTTACTATTATTATTGTTTGCATTATTGTTATTATTGCTATTAATTTTGTTGGGAAGTTTGGATACATCGGACTGTGACAGTCGCAAATCCTTATTGGGGAATGACGTAACTGGCGAGAGAGGATCAGAAGGTTTGCGTTTCATGGAAACGTCAACTTCCATCAGGGGAAGAGATAACCCCGTCTTTAACAGTTTAGTATCTTTAGAGGAGACCGCCTGGCGGCCCCCACTAGACGAGCTCATCGAATACGCAGATAAATAGGTAACTGAGCGCAGGTAAAAAAACAAAATTCTTCACGAAAAAAACACGGAACTCTTCTTGTTCTAAAAAATCGTTTTTGACCACTCTACATTTCTCCCGCCTTTCCGCTTACCATCACGGCAGGCGACCGAATCAGATCGATCCTTTCTTCCTTGGTCCCTGGTGATTAGCCACCTAACCGACAATAGTTCTAGGCACGCGCGCATTCACACTCGCACTCATTATTCTACATTATTATTTTTTATTTTTATTTTTATTTTTTGGAAATATATACAACCCATGTAAAAGTAGTAGAACAATTCGCCAGAAACCCACGAAAATTATGTTTCAATTAAGATTTTATTCTTGTTTAATAAAATATTAAGCCTTTACAAATTATAAATTTTATTTTTCCTATAACTCATATCCTCTTTTTATCATCTTGCCCCCCCCCCCCCGGCTCGTCGGCTGGCGACGCCCTTGAATGAAAACAATAATTTAACCCGTCCTCATATATTTTTGCTCTTTTCTGCATTAGGAAAGAAGGAAGTCTTGTTTCTTTCTAAAAATATTTATGGAATAAATTAGCCCATAAATGGGACTTTAAAATATTGTAACGTTTCCCCCGAATGATGCTCTCTTCTCATTGTAAATAATATCACGAACGATATTGTACGCTACTCCACTATTCGGCTGTTATTTTGAATGTAAATTTTAATGTCTCAGTATATTTTTCCTCATTTTCTAAATCATCAGTTGCAGAAGATTCGCTACATTTTCCATATTTCTTGCTGTCCACATTTACCTTCTATCTGTCGTATATCTTAAACTGATACCTAATTTTGTTAATATACATCGTTTCTATTACATTTGACCATAGTATACAGTGATTTTGGTGAAATTTCGTAATTTAATTCTTTAGATATGGCATTCCGAACCGGATTTGATGATCCAATGCAGACTTTTTCTTCGTTAAATATATTTTGAGGATGTTTTCTAATTTCATCAGCAATTTTATCCAGAGATACCTTTAAGTGACGTGGCATAATTACTTTAATTCTGGAAGTATTTTGTAAAAATATATGTATATTTGTAACTTTTTTTGAATTTTGAAATGCAAATAGTTTTATAACCTTTTGTATAACATAAACCATTTGAACAACCTTAACGAGGATAAATCTATTGAGAGTTATAAAAATCCTTTTGTTTTTAATTTGAGTGGATCTATTAAAAAATTTTTTGCCTTTGAAAGCTAGACTAATGTAGATAGTTATAGGCTGTGTGTTCCATTTACAAAAGTAAAATATTCAGTGAGAAATTATATATTTTAAATATTACTGATTATTTTTGTACCCGCTTTTATTATTTTCCGCGTCATAGTGTTTAAATTTTATACTTTGTAAAATTTAATTTAACATTTATAATACGTCTTATTAAAATTTTACAAAATCGAAACACTATGTGTATTTAAAAAATGTAAATAATCAACAGCTTTCCAAATGATATTTGTTTCGATTTGTGTATTAAATGATTATTTTGCAAATAAATTAATACCCCAGCAACTTCAAAAGCCACTTTTATTAATTTTGTTAGATAAAATTTTAACGTCCCCCCAACTACTTTTCTTCCACATTGTGGAATAGGAATATGTGCAAGCGATGAAAGTTTGTTCAAATTTCTGCACAAACGATGCACAAACGTTTGCACCGTATTTTGCAAAAAAATATTAAAGTGAGGGGGGCTGTATTCTCAATGGTCTTTCTTTTGTTTGCACCTTTGGCCATGTTTAAGGGAATTTTCAAAATCCATACTCGGATAATAATATAATCTTTCTAACACTTTTTGAAATTTATGTTTGTTTTTTTGTTTTTTTTTTAAATTTCCATCGCTTATCTTAAAACTGAAGATAGATGAAATGAATAATAATAGTTTCATAAGCGTGTTGTGAAGACGAGTTTGTTTTCGTCATGCTTTAATAAGTATGACCATTTCGGTGAAAATGATATGGGAAGTTCGATTAAACAAAACAAGCATAATAACTGGAATTCGCGTGCTCTGTTTCAGAATTTCTGGTTGGAAATCATGGAGCAGAAAATTCGTAAGAGATTACTATCCGGTGGAATTAGTAAAAACCGCTGATATTCCGGCCGACAGAAATTACATATTCGCCATCTTTCCACACGGAATATTTTGCTCTAACGGAGGCATAAATTTCATCCACGAACAAAGTCAATTAAAACAGAAATTTCCCGATATAGATCAGTACTCGACAACTATGGCGCCGAATTTTTACTCGCCCATTTCCAGAGATTTATTACTGTCTATGGGTAAATATGCATTATTTGTTATAGTTCGCAGTTGTATTTCCATAGAAATATTGAAACAGTATTGTGTTATATTTAAAATTTTAACTGTACTCTTTTAGGTATAATTTTACCTCTTAGGGTTGATTTAAGTACAACTTTGTCCGTGCGCGATACATTGACGAATATGAGTAAAGTAAGTTCTATGAATTCTTGTTAACGTGTAAGGGATATTGTGAAATGAAACTTGTCCTTTAGCATTTAAAGGGGATTTAGCAAATCTGAAGAGAATGTTGCGGACCTGTCCATTTCTCTTAGTCGCCTTTACTTCTATATCCATTCCACTTCGCTGTTTTAATCAATATTCCGATTTTACGATAGATACATATAACCCTGAAAGGCAAATCCTAAAAACTTGTGACCACAAAATCCTGGGTATCCTACCTTTATAACACCAAAATCCCTCGACTTTCAAATTCAAACTATTGCGTAAAGTCGGAAAGACTGTTGTGCAAGGCCATATTCTACCAACTCACCACTGTAGACTGCAGTGAGCAATATCGAAACGTTGGCGCAGAATATGATGTTACGGATAATTTTATAATGATGGTGTTATGCGAACCTCGCATATTGATGGCCATATTGAGTCCTTTTATATTGTTTCGGTGTTTCAAACGGGAAAACTTTAAAAATTGAATGGAATAATGTAAAGAGCGGCAATGATGTTATATACTCTTAAGTCAAGAGACAGTGTGACCATCATATATTATAAACAATCGTTATAAACTGTCTGTTCGCCGCATTTTAAATTTACTCGAGAAAAATTCAAAAACGTATCGAATGATTGTCTTTCAATTAACTGTAATTTAAATTTGAACACTGCAAAAGGAAATTCTTCGAAGTAGCGCGAATGAAACAATTAATATTAACTAATGAGACAACATTTAACTAGTTTAAATAAACACGATGTCAATTTCCTTAACGATTTATATCAATTCCAAGATGCCTTAGAGTAAATGAAATTGATCTATTGGTAATAAATTAGATCAAGCGGGATGGAAATCGGTTATAACCACGTTGTCCGGATTGGAGGTGTTCATTAATCTACATGTATTATCGTGAAATATGTGCTCCATGTCATAGGGCCGAATATACTTTTTTAACTTGCACGTATGTTTCTGCAGTTCGTTAGAGAAAATATGATTATGTAAATGTAAATAGCAGTGGTTATGATTTGAGCGTCGGAACAAATTAAATTTATGAATATTCTGTTTCACTGAAATATTTCGTAGTTCTTTGAGGTTGGTGACGCTACAAAAGATCGGGTCATCAAAAGCCTTACCAAGTATTACTTCGCTGCGAACGTGACTATCGGACTTAGTAATCTATCGGGGAAAACTTCGATATCCCCTTCACAGTTATTAACCATTCCGTGCCATGTCGATATGGCATTAATCAATTTCCCGAATTTATAGTGTTTGCATCCTCCGCAGCCGGATTATTCTTAGGACAGTTAGCTGAAATGGGGTCCACTACCTCAATGTTTCGCCAAATAAAACAATTCGCCCACCAACGGCTAATCGTTCCATTTCATCGGCACAGGAAAAACATATTCTTAAAAACGTTTTCAACAATTCATGTGTAACTCGATCCGTCGATAATGAGGAAATATTTAATCGACCTCTACAATACTAGTCTGTGGAAATTGTCCCCTATAGCTTCATTCATCAGACTAGATTGGTTATGAAATATTATTATCGGAAACAGTGATGGAATCCCTATTGCCGTTATTCACAATATTACGACTTTCAATCCCCCCCATTAGTGTTACGTTGAACTACTACCTCTAACCTTCTTACAGAATTTTATGTTATTTATAGTACTGATTATTTCTTTTTTATTCTGTGAATCTGTTTAGCAGATGAGGTAAATTCTTCCTAGTCCTCAGATCCTTATAAACAATGAATTTCTGACATTATGGTCCCGGCTCGAGGGTCAATGAAATCAAATTTCACAAAATACGGATCAGAAATTATCTTTAAGGAAAACATACACATTAACAAGATTAGAAAAAAAAACTGAATAGGAAAAGCGGTGTGCTACAACTGACGCATGATCTAGAAACGCTCATCTGCACCAATGGAAACATGAATTAAAATAGTAAACACAAACAACACGGTTAGCCTGACTCGAGTGACCGCTATCCGTCATCACACCACAGACGTGTTGCTAGCCGGTTGCCGCACAATTGTATGCAGACACGTGCATGAGCTCTGTAAGTGGCCTCGTGAGTTGACACTGCAATAGAAAACCTGCTAACTCATGAAAATATTCTTTATTAAATCTGCCGTAATTTTAATTTATACAATATTCTAATGGAAATATTACTAATACTCGCCAATAGTTACTAAATTCGGTATATGAATATTTTTTAAAAAAAAATTAAAAAACATTATTACAATGAATTATTTATAATGTAACATTTTTGAGTAATTAATACTGTTGAATTATGCAGTGATTTAATACTATGCCCACGTTATAATGGTGCTTTGCGAGACTTTAACTTCTTTTAGAAATGTTTATTAAAGTCAGCTTCAGTACTGAAAATCGCATTACTTTCATCACTACAGTCACTAGTGCTTCCTGACCATTCCATTTTTTTCCTACCGATTGTTTATTTTAGAAACAAAACCATCCATCTGCTGACCCATTTACTTTTTTTTTTACCCCCTTGGGTTTGCTACCAAAGAGCATTAGCCCAGCAAAAAGGAATAGATGCATGGACTAGAATAGAAATTATATTTTTATTCTGTCGACAATGGAATCAAGGAACCTCCCTAGGACAGGAACAACAGAGAGAATAGGTAGAGAAAGAACATAAGAGGCGTTGAAAGGAGCAAGAAGACCAAGCTTTAAAAGATGATAATAAAGTAACTCACGCTCGCGAGATAAACCGGAACACTCGAAGAGCACGTGATTCGCATCCCAAATATACTGGGAACCTTCAGAATGCAATGGGTAATTAGGAGATATAGGCGAGGAAAGGCGATTTAGAGAAGAAGGAAGGAGACTATGCGAGAAACGGCGGCGAGACAGTTTAGTAATTATGGATCGACGCAAATTGGGGAAATCATTGAACCAAGGACGAGAAATAGGAGCAAGGTTAATCAAGAGATAAAAGGAATCAGGAATAGCGAAAAGAGAAACATAAACAGAGTGCTCTAAGATGGCAGATTTAGTTGGAAGAAGAATATCGTGTGCTGGAAGCTTACTAATAAAATTTCCATTGGAAACAGCAACTTTAGCAAGGAGGTCGACGGCTACATTTCCATCAATGCCTGAATGTCCCGGAATCCAAAGAAAGTCAATCTGGGTAGACGAATGTTCTTCTAGCGCTATCTCCACCTTCCCGTTCTCCTTCCACTGATGCTATTATCCTTTCTATTCGTTCTCTTTTCCATGATCTATCCTCATCGATCCATTTATTTTCTTAGGCTTTGAATGTGATTTTTTTCCATTTTTTTTTTTTCAATCTCTATTTGACACATTTATGTAAAGATTCTTTTTCTTCCGGCGAGAGATGTCTCTCACTATCTGGATTAAAATCAGCACTCGCGTTCACTTGAAGGTTTCAGGTCTTATAACTTGTGCCAGTCGCGACCTAACAAGAAGTTTCGCTCTACTAAAAAACACATGCAACGCTTACTTGTTTTTTTTTGTTTTTTTTTTAAGCCTATTCTCCTGAATTTCCGTTGGTCTTTAACATAGTACGTGAGAGCATGGACATAACGAAACATTTCATAAGGAGGAGGTTCGGAATAAAAAAAAAAAAAAAAAAACCCTTTTCAAAGAAATGCCTTTGCGAGTGATTTGGTAGGACCTAGTATATGACAAATAAGGAGATCTAGAATTAAAAAATGCATATATATTTTATGAATTTACATATTTTCAATGTATTTATTTGAATTTTTTAAAATATGTTATGTTTGCGTTTCCGCACTAACACCTCCGTGATTTCACTGGAACTGACTTTCGTCGCTAGATCACAATGAACACTCATTAAAGCAAGTCAGTTAGTCGCTCATTGCCCATTTTGTTTCTTAAATAGGTTTTCAATCGTTTTAGACTCGAAAAAGACCTTTCAGGAGTCAATACTGGAAGTGTGACCAAATGATGATATGTTTTTTTATCAATGGAAAAAAAGTTTCATCGTATTGGTCGAGAGCTTCTACAGCAGTGGTCGGTTTCTCCGCTGCAGATTGCCATACTTTACGCTATGCTTCATACTCATTTGAAAATTCCTTCGCATCACTTTCGCCCAAAAAATTATTTGCAATTTCACACAGACATTCTATGATTTTCGGGTCATTATCTGTCTTCCCTGGTAGGAGCATTTGTATTCTCCGGATTGTTTCATGATGTGGCTTGAAACGGTCATCCAATTGATCACATGATCGACAAAAGGGTAAAATATTTTTTGACGATAGTATATTTCGGCAGTCTCCTCCCTTTGCTTTCCAGTTGTTCTCGGAACGGCTATTCCAGTCGAACTGATCGATTTTCCTTTCTCTCCATATGATGGAAGAAAGAAGATAACATTGAGTCATTCACTGATTCTTCTAACAGTAAAAAGCTATTTTTATAAGAGGCCATATCATATTTTGAATAGGCCTCCTTTCTTCTCCTCTACTTTGGAAATGAGCCTATGCGGCACTTCCTTTAAGGCAATTTACTCCCTCTTTGTATCCTACTTTACTGTTCTCGTCTTTCCTTTCCCTTTTGTCATTATCCTACTATGTCGCAACTTCCCTCCTTAAACATTATACAATGGAATTGTCGTAGCCTACGAGCTAACAAACAAGCTTTAAAGAGGGTCTACTTGACCGCTATAACATTCATGTCGCTTTGCTGTCTGAAACGTGGCTGAAATCATCCTCCTCCATTCATTTCAGAGGTTTTTCCATAGTTCGAGCTGATCGTGTGGACGGGTATGGTGGAGCTGCCATCCTAATCAGGAGCGACTTATCATACGCACACTATCCCTTTCCTTCCATTTCCCTATCCTAACTCCCTCAATATGATCCATATTTCTCTTCTAAATTTGTCCCCAAAGCCTATCCATATCGCTTGTGTCTACAACCCTCCCACCTCTAGTCTCTTCAATATTCCGCTTTCCTCATTCCTTACAACCCTATCAGAACCTTACGTCATTGGTGGAGATTGGAACGCTCATTCTCCCCTTTGGGGCTGCACTCGTTACAACTCCAACGGCTCCGTGCTGGAAGACTTTATCCTGAATCATAATCTCTTCCTCCTCAACGATCATTCTCCCACCTACTTTAAAAACGCTTTCTCCTCAAGTTCAGTGGACCTCTCCTTTACCTCTCCCGATATAACTCCTAAATGCTCCTGGAGAACACCTGATGTCACTTTTGGTAGCGACCATGTTCCCATTCGCCTATCCCTTAATGACGTCTCCCCTCCTATCCAATCCAAGCCTCTCCATTCCTCTCGCTGGATTCTTTCCAAAACTGATTGGACCAAATTTCGTTCATTGATGGACGATTCTCCCCCTCATATCCTGGCGAATTCTGATCCTGTAGCCCAATACAACTTGTTCACTCAATCCCTTCATTCGTCCCTTTCCTCATCCTCTCCACTTGTTCCCAATAATCATCACCGAAAAGCCCCCTCTGCCTCCTCACTCTGGCGGAACGAAGAGTGTAAACAGGCTTTCAAACAAAGTACTGTTACATTCAAATCATTTCGTTCGCGGTCCTCAATGTCCAACTTTCTAGCTCACAAAGAAGCCAATGCGAGGGCTCGCTTTGTTCTTAAAGCGGCTAAGAGAAATTCTTGAAAACAATATTTTGTTCCGCTTTTTCTAAAGACACGCCCTTTTCGCAGATTTGGAAGATGGCTAAGGCTTTTACATCTCCCCTTTCCAAGCGCCCGGCACATCCCTCTCCCTCACTGCAACATCTCCTTTCCTTTCTAGATTCTATCGCGCCCGCCTACGCTCCTTCTCTTGAGGAAATCTCGCTTCCTGTTCTTACACCCAACTCAGAGTCGCACTTCTTATCTCTTCCTTTCCGCTATGATGAGCTACTTTCTATCCTTAATAAATCCTCCAACTCCTCACCAGGTTTAGATGGTATATCGTTCCTTATACTTAAAAACCGCTCCACGCTTTCTTTGCATTCTCTTCTGAATATCTTTAACTCCTTCCTACTCTCCGGATCTACACCTAAATCCTGGAATGACTTTGTTTCATCCCTATACCTAAAAAAAAATCAATCCACGTTCCGTCCTATTTCTTTAGCCTCTTATCTTCGTAAACTGTTCGAAGGTATGGTGAACAATCGACTCGTCTGGTGGCTGGAACACAATGATCTAATTCCTTCCAATATGTTTGGCTTTCGCCCGGGGTTGGGCCCGGTCGACTGCATCAGTTTTTTCCTATCAGACGTCTACAAAGCTTTCCTAGAAAGAAAATTCACTGTTGCTACATTTGTTGACGTCTCCTCTACGTTTGATAATGTCCACCTTCCTACTCTATGCTCCAAGCTTCTTGGGCTGAACGTTCCATCTAATTTCATCTTTCTGATCCTAAATTTGTTCCAAAATAGATCCCTCTTCCTCTCTACTCCCTCCCGTGTCATTTCCAGATGCACCCACCGGGGACTTCCTCAGGGATCATGTTTTAACCCCACTCTTTTCAATATCTATCTCCTTAATATTGCTTCCCTCCCTACGATTTCCTCCTCTCTCCTTTTCGCAGACGATATCCTCATCTACTCCAGTTGTAATGATGTGGCCGCCGCCAACGAAAAGATCAATAACTCTTTATCTATCCTTAGTATCTCCCTCTCCTCAATTCACCTCTCTCTCTCTCCTTCTAAGTCCTCTTCTATGCTGTTCTCCCTCCGCCCCTACAATCAAGCTTTGGTAAATATTATTTCATCTAACATTCCGATTCCGCTCGTCAGCTCCTTCTGCTATCTTGGTGTTATTCTCAACAGCCGACTCACTTTCTATGAACACATCAACTATCTCTACAATTCTTCCCTCAAAAGACTCAATCTCCTGAAAGTCCTATCGCCATCCAAATGGGGTGGTGACCCTTCCATTCTCCTAATCCTTTACAAAGCTATAATTCGTTCCAGGATCGATTACTGCTCCTTCATCTATGGAAACTCCTCTAAATCTCTCCTCACCAAACTGGACAAAGTTCAAAACTGCTGCCTTCGGTTGTGCATTGGAGCGCTAAAATCTTCTCCCATTCCTGCTGTCCTCTCTGAATCTGCTATGCAACCACTGTTTATCCGCAGATCGCAGCTTGGTTATAGTTTTCTAATTAAACGGCTTTCTGTGTCCTCATCTAATCTTATCTCTTCCTATCTTAGTATTAAAAACCAATGGCGGTTTGCTCCTCACAAAATCCCAATCCTTTCTCTTGTAGCAGCCCGAGTCTCCAATTTTTCGCCTTATGTCTTTTCTTATTCCAAGCTTCCTTACTTTTCCCATGACCTTTCCAGCATTTGGCAGACTATTAATCTCTTCTCTCTCCCTCTCCAAACCAGCTCCATCGCACATTCTTCACTGACGGTTCTAAAAACGAAAATGGGGTGGGCGGCGCGTTTACCTTCCTCTCACTTAATCACTCTGAGTCCTTCAAGCTCCCTTTCTTCTGTTCTATCTTCACAGCGGAGTCTATCTCCGTTTTACGCGCAGTCTTGTTCATTCCATCTATAAGAGAGATCAGTAAATGTCTGATTGTCTCCGATTCCAAATGTGTTCTTCAAGCCATTTCTTCTCCTCCTTCTCATTCCTCCAATTCTATTATTCTTTTAATTCGTTTTCTCATATCCAATCTACTCTCATCCCGTTCCATTACTATTGACCTTTTGTGGGTTCCTAGTCACTCTGGCATCGAGGGCAACGAGTTAGCGGACTGTTTAGCCCGTTCGGCCGCCCGCGATGGTCCTTTATTCCGCAACATTCCTACCTCGGACATCCTCCTTCTTTCCTCAGCTAATCATTCCCGACTATGGTCGGACATCTATCCTTCTCTATTTTCTAATCCCGCCTCTCATTATCTTCAAATTCAACCGGTTCCCTCTTCTCAGCCGTGGTTTAAATCCTATTCTTATCAACGCTCCGCGATCATTTCCTTAATCAGACTGCGTATTAATCACTCACTTCTACCCTCTTCACGTTTTCGTTTTTCCCTGTCCCCTTCTCCCGATTGTCCCCTTCATAATTCCATCTCTCCTCTCATATGTGATGCAAACCACATCTTCTTTGAATGCCCTGCCCTTGATTCCGAGCGCTTTGTTTTGTACTCGAAAATCTTGGCACCGGGTCTTCCTGCTCCGTATAATTCTTCTTTTGTCCTTTCCTATCCATCTCCAGATATAATCCTTGTACTCCAATCTTTCCTAGGCTCTATTTCTAATCGTCTCTTTATTTAACCCCTTCCTTAATTTCTGTTTTTGTTGGGTCAATGCCGCTATAGCGCCCCAAAGAAAAAAAAAAAAAATCATTTTTTTTTTTTTTTTTTTTGAGTGGAAGAGAATAGATGAAGGGAGCCGCAATTTTATCTAAATAATGTATAAAATAAGTGAATTATTTATTAAAATATTAAAATAATTTTTTAAACACAAATTATGATTTAATGTATTATTAAATCAAATATTTTATAAATACATTTTAAATATTTTATGTAGATTTTAAATTATTCAGATAAATTCATCATTGACTGGTTTTTATTAAATTTCATTAATATTAAATATGTGTGGCCGCATAGGAAGACCACAATTTGCAGCAAACCTCAGTACCAAGATAGTACCGAAGGAAAATTTATCCTTAAATCATGCGAAGAATACAATACCATGCGAAGAAACCCAAAAAAGGAGACCTGCTTTGAAATGAAACCCGAAAATATACTACAAAAACTTCAGCTTATTAGATCACTTGATTGATCGTCTGCTTTTCAATATCGCCAGCGCTCGTCAGCAGTCATCATCAAAAACTGCCTCGTAAATAATTTTTTACCTCATTAATTAAGCTCTTAAAACAATCAGCCTTATCAGTCTTATAAATAGTGCATCGCATAACCAGGTAGTATTTATACGAAAAAAAGAGCAAAGAGTGCTGTTATACTGGGAAAATAATCCTTCAACAACAATAATCTGTCTTACGAGGAGAGGTCACGATCTGCGGGTCACCGATTTTGATGAAACTTTGCAGATCGATAGAAGACCATGAGTATATAAACTTTGTAAAATATTAGAGTGCAACGTTTTGATTTAAGCGAGAAATTTAAATTTTTAGAAGCCGAATTTAACGGATGATATACATAGCCGTTTAGACAAAAATATGCAATAAATTCCAGATTATGTTTATATTTATTTTATGGCAAATAATTCAGAAAATTGATTATTCCAAAATGAAGTATATTAAACAAAAAAATTATTAAAAAACAATAAAATAATTTTAAAAATTCAATTTTTAATTTCATAAAAATTTAAATATGTCATTTATTACATTTGTATACTATAAAAACACAAATTACATTGTATATGTTTTGTGGTGTAGTGGTAAAAGTGACGTCTATTTATACATACTTGGAAGTAAGGTGTCCAGGTTCGAATCCCCCCTCGTGGTGTTCCATAAAATTTTTGATTCTTATATTTTAAATTATTAATTGTTATTATCTAATTAGTTCAATTCTTTATACATAACTATATAAATATAATAACAATTTTTAAACATTTAAATTATTTAACGACTGTTTTTGTGCATGGCTTCCCTCTAAACATTCAGATAAACGTGAAATATTTTTAAATGTAAATGAAATTTGTTTTTCAAATGAAAAATTAAAAGAATTTTGCACTTGTGCTAATAATTCATTTATTGCAGGAATTGCTGTTTTATTTGTTTTTATGATCCATGTCACCCCAAATTATGTAAATAAAAATTAAGTTTGTGGCATTTTAATTATAACTGACATTCATCAACTCTCTTATTTTATATGTAGATGAGTATATTTTTTTATTTATATTTATATACATGTGTATATAATGAATTCGTTGTGTATAAAACATATTCATCTTACGCTTTATTATATTTATGTAGTTATGTATAAATAATTGAAATAATTGGTAATAACAATTAATAATTTAAAATATAAGAATCAAAAATTTTATGGAACACCACGAGGGGGGATTCGAACCTGGACACCTTACTTCCAAGTATGTATAAATAGACGTCACTTTTACCACTACACCACAAAACATATACAATGTAATTTGTGCTTTTATAGTATATAAACGTAATAAATGACATATTTAAATTTTTATGAAATTAAAAATTGAATTTTTTAAATTGTTTTTTAATAATTTTTTTGTTTAATGTACTTCATTTTGGAATAATCAATTTTCTGAATTATTTTCATAAAATAAATATAAACATAATCTGGAATTTATTGCATATTTTTGTCTAAACGGCTATATATATCATCCGTTAAATTCGGCTTCTAAAAATTTAAATTACTCGCGTAAATCAAAACGTTGCACTCTAATATTTTACAAAGTTTATATACACATGGTCTTCTATCGATCTGCAAAGTTTCATTAAAATCGGTGACCCGCAGATTGTGACCTCTCCTTGTTAGTATTATCTACTCACCGTCTGTGAATGAATATACTGCAGCATTTTATAATATGTGTTTTTTCCTTTGTTTTCGGGGTTTGGGGAGCGGGGTAGATCCCCTAAACCCCCCCTTTACTACGTCCATGCCCGAGAACATTATTTGCATGTCTATTGTTTTGTATATGTACGATTCTATTGTCAATGATTTCATTGTCATTAGAAATTAACGATATGAATTTGAATTGCACATTCTTTCGCTTTATACTAACTTAAACACCATTCATTTCAAAATCCGTTTATATTTCTGCTCTCATTCAGAGAACAAACCTAAATAGTTTTTATTCTTTTTTATTCTTTCTAGGAATCATTGCAGTTTCCGAAAGAGGAATTGTTAGTGTACTAACAAAGAAACCGAATAGCGGAACGGCGGTTGGAATTGTAGTCGGTGGTGCTGCAGAAGCATTTTACTCAGATCCGAATGAATATAAACTGGTGCTAAAGAACCGAAAAGGCTTTGTAAGGGTAGCTTTAAAAACCGGGTAAATATCATTTACGGAATACCCTCTGGTAAATTAATTTTAATGTTTTATCGGTCGCTAGACTTCAGAAGTCATCATAACATAGCATAATACAGCGCGGTGATTGCGGTTCGAGGATAACGAGCAAATCAAATGGTAAGAGGTAAGTTTTTTGTGAGCAGGTGATCGGAGAATTTTTGATTTGAAATAGGATATTCCTACTCAGAAATGTTATTATAGAAAATCCTGTAATTGTGATCGATGAAAAAAAGTAACATCGGAAAAGGGCCAAACTGCGTAGTGAGTTTGCTCCACGCTATCTTGCCACGTTCAAAAATACCAAAAGTCTTGTCCTGTTCAACTGCGTAGGACATTATAAAAATAATACTATTTTTGGACACCTAATGTGGCGAGTAGCTAAAGAACTACAAAAAAACAATATTAAATTTTCTCCTTACAAGTCATGTCAAATTCTCACCCGACAGGTACTTCAGCATATTCAAGTCAAGGTATGCCGTAAGTAACTTCGACATTCACGAAGATGTAATGAATGTGTTATTGTCTCATCTCCTCCAGGTTGAAATAAACCTATCTTTGCCGAAAATGTAATTTGGTCCGACTGGGCTAGCTGTATAAAACAATTTTACAAACCATTAGTTGGAATAACGAGCTTTCATCATTACCATAATTTCCTTGGATTCTGTAGAAGCAAAGCACATTTTTTTGGGGGGGGGGCGGGGGGCGTCAACTGAGGGCATGAACTCACGACTGCAGTTTAACATACTAGAAGGAAGAAAACAAACTAGCCAAATTTCAACTCTTATTACAACCTGCAGATCTCCTTATGCCATCAATTATAACTCCAAAAGGTTTACACCTATCGAAGGCAGTGGTATTTGTTGAATAACATTCGTGATTTAGTTTCCGACATCACAAGTCGATGTATCTTTTTTTTTTTTTTTTTTTTTTTTTTTTTTTTAAATAAAAAAAGAAAAAGAAAATTAGGCTTGCAAACCAAGGGCCGTCACCCAGAAACAATTAGAAATGAATAAGAAAAGTTGTATAAAAAGACGATCAGATGTTGTTAATAGGAAGGTAACAATGGGAGGGATAATAAGTGTAGAAGGAAAAGACAAGATATGAAGGAGCAGGAAAAACTCAAGCAAATGGGAGTACAGAACTGAACGTTCCACCAAAAGAGATGGGCACTCAAAAAACACGTGATCAGCGTCACAAACAACCGCACCATTTGAATGGAGAGGACAACATGGAAAGAGGGTGATGAGAAGTGAAAGCGTGAGGAAGGCAGCAAGGAATGATGAAACGCATAATGGAGCCAACAAAAAAGCGTGGAAGTGAAGGAAACAGAAGGAACCAGGGATTAGAAGGAAGACTAGGTTGAACGGGCATATAAAAGGAGTGACTATTAGAAAAGGAGGAAGTGTGTATACATTCGACCAAAATCTAAGACGGAAATTTTTACACAGCGGTAAGCAATTAGAAGTTGGGCTTTTTTGAAGAAGAAGCAGCTGCCTCTCATTACCAGAGATGCCGGAATGTCCAAAAACCCCTCAGCAAGTCAATATGGATCCCATGGAAAAAAGAAAGAGTCCGAATGAGAGAACGAATACGGAGAATAATAAAGTCACAGGAATGATCAGGAAGAGGAGAGGAGATAGAGAGCACTCGTGGAGTTGGAAATGATCAGAAATTAGGACGAAAAACGATTAGAGAAGATAAAAATAATATAGTGTAAAATAGCCATCAGCTTGGTCGTAAATATGGAAGCTTCGTTGCTTTGAAAAAATGGCCTCAAAAGCGAAAAAGGAGATCGGAAAACAAAACAAAACAAAAAAGCCGCACTATCTGAAAAAAATGAATAAAACGTTAAATCACGAAAGATCAAAACGGAGACTCCATTAGCTAAGGAGAAGTTAATAACAAAAACGGAAGTGTGTGAGAATGATGAACCAGAACTAGAGTTATAATGTAAATGAAAAGCACCGTAAGAAGAGAAATTTATGGTAAAAAATAACATTTTATGCTTTTTCATTTGTTTTTTTTTGTTTTTTTTAAACTAATTTGAAACATAAATATTAAACGCAGAAACGGAAACCTAAGAATTGTTCCGTGTTGAAAAGAGCGTACCATTTTCTATATAAGAATCGCCGTGAAAATTGATTTTTCGGCCGATAGTTCCCGTTTAATGAACCAGATCACGCATACAAATGGAGCAAACCAAACGAATTTTGATAATGATGATGACGATATATGCATGTATGTAGTATGCGTGTATATATAGTAGGTATGTACACGTGTGAATGTACATTTTTTAACCCTTAAAATTAAAAAACTGTAAGTCGACCGGCGGGTAAAATATAGGTATTTCTAAATAATTAGTTATTTTATTGGAAATTATTCTGCTTCCGAACGAAGAAAAATGGTTATGTATCAACGAAGATGCAGTTTAACTTTTTTTCAATTTTTTGATTCGTGTAAAAAATTTACCTGAAAAATTAATTACGTTTATATTTTTTAATTTTTAAATCTTTTAAAACTTTGATACCTGTTTCTGCTAGTTAATTATGTCATTTTTGTTTTAATTAGGTCACCGCTTGTACCAGTTTTCGGTTTCGGCGAAAATCAAGTGTACCGCGTTATACGTAAAAGTTGGTTATTAAAAGTACAAGAAGTTATGTATAAAATATCCGGCTATGCCCCGGTTATTTTTATCGGCAGGAAGTTTGGACCGTTTGCAACTCCTCTCCCAAAACCTACACCTTTAATTTCCGTCGGTATGTTTCATTTGAGATTTGCAATACAGTTTCTACTTGAAAATTAATTTATTCCAATAATATGTTACGAACGTTTCAATTGTCAATTTCTAGTCTAGAAATCTTTATAATTTTACCGGAAACAGTGTGCAGTAATTAAAATCGATCCAACTATGATCGCGCGTATCCGTATAAAATATAAAATCGGTCAGTACCTGCGAATCGCAGGGCGTCCAGAGTCATCTTCTCAGACTGAGAAGCATTGTAAGGGAAAGAGAATTGTTCGTTCTGAATTACTCAAGTCTATTGTTTATTGTTTATTTAGTTGGAAAACCGATCGATGTGCCGAAAATTGAAAATCCGACCAAGGAACAAATCGATTATTATCACCAACTGTTTAAAGACGAACTGTACAACCTGTTCGAGAAGTACAAAGAAAAATACGACGTGCTCGGAAACAAAGCGAAACTATCTTATATTTAAGAAGTTAATGACGAATTTAACAATAACATTATGTTCCTGAAATACATGTCTACTATGTGTTACTTTACCTATCAATGTACTCCTTATATTCGTATTATTAACGTTTAGCACGTAATAAAATGTGTTCTTTCGTTTTCTACTTATAACTAATTGTTATTTCTCCGGGGTCGTCTAATCTGAACGATGCAATTAAAATCGGGTCAGTGAAATAACATGGAAATTCGTATGATTAATATTTTTTCATTCATTCCTAAGATGAAATCTCGGATCTTAATTATAAACAAACGTTTCGATAGCTGCACCGATGTCTCAACTAGTCCCAGCATTTTCTTTTTAAACTGCAATTTCCAAAGTAATGTTTTTAGCTCATCACCTATCATATCAATTTGCGGAATCAAATGGTATCCGCATGGTACGTGCAACGATATGTTATTAGTTCTGGATTTTTAGCCGTTTTATGCGAATTTTTTTCTGTAACTTTAGAATTAACCTACTGTTTGCGTTTTCGGTTTTTTGGGGTTTTATTTTCCTTTTTTGGAAGGGTTCCTTTTTGTCTCCTATTTTGTGCGCAACATTTCTACTGTTATTATATATAATCATTTAACCTTCCGTAAAGAAGAATTTTCTTTTTGGCGTTTTGCTACTTCAATATTGTTACGGTTTCGCCTTCTCGTCGATTAAATTTTAAATTCGTTCGGGCGCTATTGAAGAAAAAAATTCTTCAAAATTTAAAAAAAAAAAAAACGCGTTAACCAAAAGAGGAAAGTGAAGCCTTTCCTACTCACCACAGAGCGGTCCGCAGTGTCCCTTGCTCAATATGCCTACTACGCGAACGCCAATCACGAGGATTATACTTAAAACCGGAAGAACAAAAAACGAAATTAAATAAAATAATAAAAAATAATATATTTCCTGCATCCCGGTTATTCTACTCGACCAGTTAATGATAGTCTTCTAAATACAACGTGAACAAAACGATTACCGATCGATCATGATGTTGATCGGACGGCGAGGAAAAAAGAAGAAGCCCCCATGCTTCGAAAGACGAGTGTATTTGTACGTAATAATTTGAGCTGCCGAGCAATTGTCTAGGCATCGTTTCTAATGCGAAATTTCCCATCAATCGCTCGGCCGCCACGATATACCTTTTCACTATTAATAATACTTAATCGCAAGCCTCGACACATACGCCATTCACACTCGCTTTTATTATTGACATAGGCATACATTACATCTTAGCAACTTCAATAGATCCCTCAGAATTTCTCTAATGCAACCC